>JALIZF010001935.1:812500-1510000 GCA_029948255.1 Telmatactis stephensoni
TCTATTTGTTTTAAAGTATCTACTAAGTTGTTCTGTAAAGGAGAGTTTTGTTTTTTAGAGTGTAGAGATTGAAAGTGATTAATCCATTGTTGTTCGGATATTGGAGGAACTTTTTCTTCTTTAAATTCTTCGTTAGCAGATTTAAGAATTTCCCAAAAATCATTATTATCAGAATTATTTTCCAATAACAACAATTGATTATCCTTGAATTCCTTTCGTTTCAATTGTAGTAGTTGTTTAAAAGATTTGAGTTTCTGATGATATTCTTCTCTTATTGTCACATTTAAAGGATCAGAGTGTTTTTGATTTGAAATTTTTCGAAGTTCTTTCCTAGCTTTTTTACAATCATAATCAAACCATTTTTTGCTGCAGACAGTATTTCTTTTCTTACGTTTCTGTTTAACTTTTTTCAGTTTTAAAGACATACTAGCAGCTTTGTCAAAAATATTTTGGACACAATGAACAGCATTATTAATGCTTTCATCGCCATATGAAGAAAAAACACTAGACAAGAACTCATTTATCAAACATTTAACTAAAGATGAGGACATAGCTTGTTGAAAAGGTTCAATAGAATTAGAAGACCATATGTATTGAGGTGCTAATTGTTTAAGATTATCTGTTTGAATTCTGTTATCTTGTAATGAATTCTCGTAAGCTGATTGAAAATTTAACCAAGCATAAATTGGACTATGATCAGAAAGAAAATTTGGTGCATCAACGATAAGAGGAGAGGAGAGGAGAGGAGAGGAGAGGAGAGGAGAGGAGAGGAGAGGAGAGGAGAGGAGAGGAGAGGAGAGGAGAGGAGAGGAGAGGAGAGGAGAGGAGAGGAGAGGAGAGGAGAGGAGAGGAGAGGAGAGGAGAGAGAGAAGAGAAGAGAAGAGAAGAGAAGAGAAGAGAAGAGAAGAGAAGAGAAGAGAAGAGAAGAGAAGAGAAGAGAAGAGAAGAGAAGAGAAAAATAAAGGATAATGGAGACATTAAAAAGTGAAAAGAAAAGAAGATGAATGAAAAAGAGACAAAAATAGGAGGGAGAAAAGAAAACAGAAGAAAAGATGGTACTGAAATAACATTTCAATAAAAAATAAACGAACCTTCACAAGGTTTACCAGGGCTCCATTTTTTCTGCACGAAGAATGGACAGCAAGTGTCACATCTAGAACCACAGGTGTTGTGTCTACACCGACAGACAAACTCATCCTTTCCACCCGATTGAGATTCTACACATTGATCCGCATGGCCATTACACATGCAAATAGCACCAACAGAGATGTCTTTGATGGAATAATAGTACTGAAAACAGAAAAAAAACAGCCAGTAAATAAAAATGGTAAGATGGAAAAGGTGCATATTTCTGATTAAGTGGGTGTCTTGGAGTAAGGCACTATCCTGCTGTTCTAAGCAAAATAATAACAGCGAGACAGACAGAGGGGGGGGGGGGAGAGAGAGACAGAGACAGAGACAGAGACAGAGACAGAGACAGAGACAGAGACAGAGACAGAGACAGAGACAGAGACAGAGACAGAGACAGAGACAGAGACAGAGACAGAGACTCAATTCAAACACAAATTTACCCGTCTAGTGACAGTAGGATCTTCTCTTGCAAGAGGCAAAAGATCAGCCAGCAATGTCTTGACTCGTAGAAATTGAAGCCGAATATGTGTGGCTTTTGTCCATTCCTTGTACAAAATAAAACACAAAAATTTAGGTATAAAAATCCTGACACAAATTAATAGTTTAACAGTTATAAAACATTTTACTTTACTGTACCTGTAGAACAGGACTGAAGGAAAAGTTAGCAGCGCCAGGTCTATCTTTTGCCAAGGAAATATGAATCTGCAAAACATAAAGATTCAGTAACCCTCAAACCTGAAAGACGAAGTTAGGAAACCTGACCCATTGTTTTGTGTGCATTGCGTGTTCCGTAGTGCAGTGCCTATATGACCATGACCCACCATGTACAAAGATGCTTTTTACAACACTTGATACTAATCTTGCGATTTGATTGGTTGATTAGAATGTGTCAATAAGAGGACAGCCACACTGCTGATGCATTTTGGTGTGAGTGCTTGTTCTGTTGCCCAGTTTGAAAAGGATTTTTTAACTTTTATCTCAAATAATTGTTGTAAAAAAATTGAAGATGGTTTTGAGTTGTCTGTCCTCTTATTGACACACTCTTGACACCATAAAATGTTCAAAACTTTGCAGTGAAATCACTCACTGTGCTCGTGATTCCACTTGAGTTTTGAACATTTTATGACATCAAGAGTGTGTCAATAAGAGGACAACACTCATAACCATCTTCAATAAATATTTGTTAAATATGATTGTATTACATGTAGATTTTGGCAATGACAAGAAAAAGTACATGTAGCTTAATATTTGTCATGCAATACCTCTCCATTCTCAAAGGGTGGGATATTAGAATAGTCAGTAGAACATTGGACAAAGTCATCTCTCGTTGGTTGCAGTTGGCTCTCAGTGTTGAAGATTGTTCGGCATTCACTTCTTGAAGTTGCAAAATGATGCCATGGTGTAAAAGTACGACCACCATCAACTGAGCGCAAAAGTGACCACACCCCAGGGCGTGGGGCATTGCCTGTTTTAATGACGACATATGCAACTTGATACTCCTGCAGAAATTTAAAATAAGCTCAAATCAGAACAATGTAATCTTGCAAACGATTTATAAATAAATGTGAAGATAAAATAACTTAGATCCACGAGTTAACTCTTCCAGGACTTCAAAGACGGTCTTCGGGCAATGACAATCAATAAGGATCCACTGTTAGAGATTCAAAGAGCTATGTGCTTAAAAATCACTTGGTTAAAGAAGAACAAAGCCGGCTCATTACAATATGCTAGCTGAGAACCCGTACTCAAACTTATTCAACATCCACTCTCGACTTCGATCTGACATGAGTTTGAAGTTTGACGAAAAAATAACTCGTTTCTGTACAAGTTTCCCTGAAAATTGTTGGAATTAGAAATCATACTTACTAAATTTTATCAAAAGCTTCAATTTCTTTATCCAATTAAAGCATTTTTGAAACGAAAAGCTTACATACTTTCCACTTTGCTGTTCTTTTACAAACGCTGCTTGCTTGCTTGCTTGCCGCGCCGTGTTCAAAAATTTGATCGAGAGAGGTCTGGTAACTACGTACGTCTGTCCGCGCGAAGTCGACAAAAAACTGAGAAGAAGCGAGTGTCATTCAGAATCTTTTCTCAGCATTTTTTTGCAAATTATAAAATTTCATAAAATCATTTGTTAGCATCCCACAACCGGTAAGTTTTCTGACGGGGAATTTCACACTATGTAACAGGAAACCGCGGTTCTTTTCAACACAAATACTTGACATTCCAATGTATCACATTTAAAAAACATCCATAACTTATTACGACTTTTGAGTTCTGACAACGAATTTTGTAAATTTACTATATATGCTTTCTGCTCTAGCATTATTATACGTCCTTGTGTATAATATAAAACAGCAATGAGTGATCGGAAAAATTCTGTCGCGAATCAGAGCGGCTCACACCTCAATAAAGGTCACCAAAGCAGATGGTATACTATTACACACGTTACTTGGCGCAACATAATTTGTCAAATTGAATAATAAAACACATTCATCAGTCAGTTTCTGGCTTGCTTTTCTTATATGCTAACATAAAATGTTTGAATTATAGTTTTTCTTACAGACCATTTCAACGATTTAAATGATATAGTGATACCTACATTTCATGAGAGAGGCTGAGATGCCCAGACTGGTGTCGTGACATGGCTGAAAACGCGCGTCCTCGCGAAACACATCAACTAGTAAAAAATTTATATCTTTCGAGATGTATCTCCCTAGTAAACCCAGCTTTTTAACAAATGATACATTTTAAAATATCTTTAGAATTCATCTACTGATAGAAAAATTCTGATTCCTGTTTTTGTGTAGACGCTAAATTTAGAAAGCACAAGAGGACACTTCAAGAACACTTACTTGACGAAGATCGATTGTAATGTTGACTTTCTGGAACTCTTTACCGCGAGATAATGGAGGAGATTGCCACCATCTTTCCGAACCATCAACTGCGTACTTGATATTTCGATCCTTATAGATATTGTTAGGATCACATCGGTCGCATTCTAGTCCTTTGATTCCAAACTTCCCTGGCACACTAGCTAGCTCGCAGTACAGTTCGGGTTCGCTAACTCCAATACCACAAGTTGATGTGGCTTTAATGGGCTTACCAGCGGCTATGTTGATGGTAAAAGGACGAAAACTCTGCCCACTTGATAATTCTACGATGAAGGCAAGCAGAATTGGAATCGGTGAACAGACGATCCCCTTCATGATTGCCACTGTTACCGTGCAGAAGTCCTCTGAACTGCTGAAGGCAAACAACGGAATGAATCAAGGATATCACATTACCGCTATGGGTGGGGTGTGACCTATAGGGTGACCGGAAAAGCGGTTCGAATTTCACAACTTGATTGATTCGTGAATCGCTTTGATTGGCTGTCAGAAAATGTGATTGATGCCTTTCGGGCTGAAACCTCCAAGAAATAGTGAGTTTTCGTCAAATGTATCCAACTGACAAGCCTACAACTTTGACTAGTAAAAAATACAATGTTTCAAAACAAGAAGCGAGGAAATTTGTGACTACCACACATCAAATTTCGGTAACGACTCCATGTAAGGTCGACTTCTAATGTCCTGAGGTTTATAAGGGCATATCACAGTCCGTCGCGTAGTGTCCTGACGAACTATACTTAGTAAGGACAACTTGTATTGTCCTGAGCCGTACTTAGTAAGGACAACTTCTATTGTCCTGAGCTTTTTGTGATGGTGCGCAATACAATACGTGTACCTAAAGTAGATGTAGCGATTGTAGTTAGTGTAGCACATGTAGTAAGTGTAGTATCTGTAGCAGGGGATGTACTAGTAGTAGGAGTATAGATGTAGTGGTTGTAGTAGGTGTAGCACCTAGGTGTAGTATCTGTAGTACCTGTAGTATCTGTAGTAGCCCTAGTACAGCAGTTCCCATAGTAGGCAGTGTACACGTAGTAGGTGTAGTACTTGTAGTAGGTGAAGTTTCTGTAGTTCGTGTAGTACCTGTAGTATCTGTAGTATTTGTAGTATCTGTAGTACGTGCAGTACCTGTAGCACCTGTAGTAGGAAGGCTGTGTACACATAGTGGGTGTAGTATTTGTAGTAGGTGTAGTGGTTGTAGTTGGTGTAGCACACATGGTAAGCGTAGCTAGTAGCAGTAGTATCTGTAGTACCTATAGTTAGTGTAGTACCAGTAGTAAGTGTAGCTGTAGTCAGTGTAGTGCATGTGGTACCTGTACATGTAGTCAGTGTAGTATCGGTAGTAGAGTGTAGTAGGTGTAGTATATGTAGTATATGTAGCACCTGTAGGAGCTGTGGTATCTGTATTGCAGTTCCATTAGTAAGCGTAGTACACGTAGTAACTGCAGTCAGTGTAGTATCTGAGTGAGTGTAGTATCTGTAGCACCTGTTGTATGGTGTAGTATCTATAAAATCTGTAGAGCCTGTAGTAAGTGTTATACCTGTAGTGTAGTTCCAGTAGTAATAAAGTGTAGTACATGTAGTACCTGTAGTCAGTGTAGTATCGGTAGCACCTGTTGTAGGGTGTAGTATCTATAGTATATGTAGTACCTGTAGTAGGTGTTATACCTGTAGTATAGTACAAGTAGTAGGTGTAGTACATGTAGTACCTATATCTGTAGTATGTGGCAACTCTTCTCATCTATGTAAGTTGAATTATTTCATTAGAAAGACTCGATTCATTCAGTTCAACTATAGGAGACGGAGACTGCGCGCGCCATTATAAAAACCATTATGTGTGCCCCTGCCACATATGGGCTACGTCTCTCCTTCAGTTACTTCAAGAACGAAGACTTTGCTTAATGTATAAAATCATTAACAAGCTTAGCGCTGTTCCTTTTGATCAATGTTTATCTTATAATTTCACTAAAACTAGGCGTAATCATGATTTAAAGCTTCTTGTATATTCTCCTACTACTGATTGCTACAAGTTTTTACACGTATACTGCATGGAATGATCTTTCAGGTGTGACCGTTAGTTCTATAGATCGTTTGCAGTTTTTAAGGAAAACCTTGAACAAGAAATCATCTAATTTATTTTAATTCAGTAGTACCGCCTTGGTGTAATGCATGTGAACAACTTTTTCAAGTAATAAACAGAAACGACTTTCACGTACATGAAGCTCACGATCGAAAAGCAGTCCACATCACTTGACGCTCAGTTGCCGCAGGCTAGTTTCCTGACTAAACACAAAATCACTAATAAGTAAATGTGACTTTCAGAACTGCCGAATAATTTTTTCATTTTGTTTTGTTGTTGTTGTGACTTTTATTTCACGCAGAAGTTCCTGTCGTTGCTTTAAATCATTGAAACAAACACCTTTTCAGAGCGAACATAATATGACTCAAAATTTGTGATTCAACCAAGCGTTTTTAGTGTTGTTGTTTTGTTGTTGTTGTTTTTTTGTTAAATTTTGGTTTGCTTTGGTTTGCTTTGCCTAGCTTGTTAGAAACAAATCGCACCATGTACTGGGACTGGGTCATAATTGAATTCAAATTTATCATTTTTCAGGGCGATGCGGCATTCTGGTACAACCTAAAGGCGGTATTACACGAGACGATTTTTAACGACGATTTTCAGCGCAACGGCGTTGCGGTGAGGGCGATTACTCCACGCTGGGTGCCATGTGTTATATATGTGGAAACAGAACGACAAACTGACTCAATCAAATGTGTAGCTCGAGTGTACAATCACGAACATAGCTAGGGGAATTCCAGGGGACGTGGATTAACAACTCCCCCCTCCCCTCCCAAATCCCCTCGCCCTCCCTTCTAGTTTCCCCTTGCAATCACTTGAAATCGTACGTGCAAGAAAAAGTAAAACTCGTTTAACAAGTTCTTAACAAGTTCTTACGTGTGGTTTTGCTACAAAATGATATTTCCATTAAGAATTTGAATAAAAAAACTTACAGACATATGCTTTAAAAGCTCGTGTCTTTGGCGCTGGCACGGGTTCCGTTTATCAGTACTACGGGATTCCCTACCAGCAGAGACTCAGCAGATTAGGGTTAGGGTTTCACGAGATTTTCTTGTCCTCTTGCCCAACTAGACTTGAAAATACAGCTGATGAAACTCTAAGTGATTAAGTTTATTAAATCTCTAAATGTACGACTTTCAGTTGAGTTAAGATATTTGTAAACGAGATACTTAACTTTGCTGACATTTCAATTAATCTTCGCCCTTTGTCTGGATAATCATCGAGATGTGATTACCAGTTGCAAACCTTCATCCAGCAGTAGAAAATAAAGATCCATACTAAAATACAGCATAACTTCTTCACGCTACAAAGGAGCTAGATGGACCTAAAATGCATATTGTTAACGCAACTTTGTTGATCTTTCTACAAAATACTCGATTTTGATTGGTTCCGCTATATCCCCAAGGATTTGGGACAAACATATTAGCATCATAATGAAACTTCGCCGAATAGACTACCCCAATTAGACGTACATTAAAATTATTAAGTGTCTAGGTAGCGCAGCGGTCTAAGGTGATATCTAAAGGTATGGATTAGGGTCCGGATATCGTCTCCCTCCCTGGCCTTCGGGCCGGGATAGCGTGGATGGGGCCGAAATCTTCATCCGTAACGTAAGTCGATTCGATGTCTCAGCTTCCTTGAATGTCTCGGGAGAATCGTCCCAAAATTTAATTTTTCCTTTTTTATTTTTCGGTTAAATAGTCATTTCTACTTTGTGTCCGGGGGGTGCATATCTAACAGGTTCGAGTTGTTTCGGGGGCGAACCCTTTTTCTTTTTTCTTTTTTTCGCTCTTTTTCTATAACTTTTTCTTTTTTTACCTGAATATCCTGACTACTTATTGTCTTGCTACGGATACTGATGTTTTTACCTTTACTTTTTTAATTATTTTGGATCGTTCATAAATATATTGAGATTGATCAATATTCATGATTATTAATATATGGATATCGTTTAATTTCTCTATATTTCTTAAATGTGCGATCCAGTATCGTGCGCTTTTTATGCGTTTTGCAATTGCCCCGCTAAACAATTGCCAAGTTAATCAATACACTATTTTTTTAAGTTTAAATTCAAGCAAAAGGTATATTTTTGGCTTGTGTATACTGTATAAGCTGTTCATCCAGCTGGGTAAACGGTCGCACGAAACTCCTGGCTTCTCCCCTGATAGACCTGGATTCACCTCACTCTTTTGGGGAACTTTTACGGAAACAGAACTTAGGGTAATGGCTACTCAAAATGTAATAATAACTCAAATAAAGGTTTGGTTGGGAGGAGTGAGAATGCGAACGCGCTTGCGCAAAGGCCGGCAGGCAAAGAGAGAGAAAAAAAGCCTCTATAGGTGGGTCGAATACATGGATCTGTTTTCTTTTTAATTTTCTTTACTCTCCTTTATTTATTTATTTATTTATTTATTTATTTATTTATTTATTTATTTATTTATTTATTTATTTATTTATTTATTTATTTATTTATTTATTTATTTATTTATTTATTTATTTATTTATTTATTTATTTATTTATTTATTTATTTATTTATTTATTTATTTATTTATTTATTTATTTATTTATTTATTTATTTATTTATTTATTTATTTATTTATTTATTTATTTATTTATTTATTTATTTATTTATTTATTTATTTATTTATTTATTTATTTATTTCTTTCTTTCTTTCTTTCTTTCTTTCTTTCTTTCTTTCTTTCTTTCTTTCTTTCTTTCTTTCTTTCTTTCTTTCTTTCTTTCTTTCTTTCTTTCTTTCTTTCTTTCTTTCTTTCTTTCTTTCTTTATTTATTTATTTTTTTTAAAACATATATGTATAAATATTAATAATAAGATATTCATATAATAAGAAATTCATATAAAAAATTGTGATAATATATAGTGTTAAATGTAATGTAGATGTTCGTTGTCTTTATAATTTATAAAAAAACATATGCACAATATCATTATATATAGTGTTAATTTTATAAACACTAATCAACTATTCAAGGAAACTAATATATATATACTATATACTATATACTTTATTTATTTATTTATTTATTTATTTATTTATTTATTTATTTATTTATTTATTTATTTATTTATTTATTTATTTATTTATTTATTTATTTATTTATTTATTTATTTATTTATTTATTTATTTATTTAAACAATATTTATACAGGTATGTCCAATTCAGCCTAAGGCTGGTTTAAATGGAGTCCTGATATAAATAAAAAATAAAAAATACAATACATTTACACGCATAACAAGACAAAGAAAATAACATAATCCCTCCGTTCGAGTAACGTCTTCCATTTCAGTAAAATGCTACATTTCGACAATTTAAAAGGTTAAGATAAAGCACAATATTTAGGGTCGGTAGTTCCTCCAGCTAGTTAAGCTGGTTACGTTTCCCAGGAAGCCATCTACTTTAGGTACACGTATTGCTTTGCGCACCATCACAAATGCTCAGGACAATAGAAGTTGTCCTTACTAAGTACGGCTCAGGACAATACAAGTTGTCCTTGCTAAGTATAGTTCGTCAGGACACTACGCGACGGACTGTGATATGCCTCTATAAACCTCAAGACATTAGAAGTCGTCCTTACATGGAGTCGTTACCTCAATTTCCATTCGAGAACATAATTTCCCGCGAAATTTCGTTTAGCCAATGAAAAACTAGTGCCAGTCTTCTGGAGCAGACACAAGGAACCGCGAAAAAATCGTCCATGTTGGATTTCATAAACTAAAAGAGAGAGAAAAGACAGCCTAGATTCATAGATTTGATCATCTCTCAGTAAATTAAGAAGACAGATATGGCCTCTGAAGGGTTAGAGTACAACGACGTATCTCTTCTTGTAAGAGGTGCTTTGGTGAGTGTGATTTGACGATCTTCGCTTTCATCTCAGACATCAGTTTTAGGAAATCATTCAGTTTATTTGTACAACTTAATTGTGGCTTCACCTATATTTCCGATCTTTATCGTAGCCTTATTTAAACGATTAGTTTATTTCAACTATTAGTTTATGTGAGTTTTTTAGACAAAAGGCCCATTAAGTCTAGTCTAGTCTTCACGTTGTTTGAATCTGCCTATTATTAAACTAGCCTAATTGACATTTAGTGAGTGCTGCCTAATATTGTTTTTCCTAATACAATAAACCGATTGCTCAAGGTTGTTCGCTTCAGAAATCGAAACACGAAATGAAATGCATGATTACTACAGAATATGCAAAAAATATTTCCAAAGAACTGGAATGTATTTTGTTTTCAAATACCTCATTTTACATGTGACTACCATTAGCTTTTTCTGAAAATAGTGACAAACTATTACGTGACGCCGGATTGCTGTCATCTTGTCTTTCACGCCGTTGTATGCCCTTTGCCCTCTATTTGAAACTAAATCTTGATATTATACATTAGATCTGTCGTGAAGATGCGAAAAGCGCGAGGTGATTCAAGGCAATTTAAAGGCACCAGATGAACTATTTAAGCTATTATTGACCGTAATTATTACTTCGAAAGATAGTATAAGAAATTATAATATAATGAATTGAATATAATAACTTATGGCAGCGTTTTCAAAGCATTACATGAAGTGATCAGTTGACGCTCAACGACGAGAAGACGCAGGCCACGAGTTTTTATATTCTAGGCTCGCAAAGCATGGTGGTAAGAAGTAATTTTGCATTGTGGGATAGCAAGAACAAAGAAATCTATTGTTTTATGCGACACTCGCTAAGCATTGTGGTCGTATCCAAATCTCGATTTTAGCTAGCTACTGAAATAGGATCGCTGCCTTGCTGCGCTCGCTCAGGCTCGCTCCGCTGCGGCAGCAAATATGACAAACATGATATGAAAGAGATAGTAAGAGCTTTATAAACCCATCCAGAGTACCTACTTATAAAAATAGTAAATTGATCATAGCAATAAGAAATGTAACATCTCATAATGATATACCTGTATAATGTTCAACCACAACCATATAACTAATTGACACCTTTAACAACTGACACTCATGCCTTACAGCTAGAAGAGCAGAACCTGTATGACTGTGACTAGAGTTGATTTCATATGACTCTGAAAACAGCACCACACGGTCACAGCATGGTTACGGCAGGTATCTCAAAATGTTTAGATAGACATCATGGCACTGACAATGTCACAGCACAACATGGTCTGTTTCACACTCATACAAAATCTGCTCTATTGGTCAGTGTTAATGTCATATCCAATCAAGGTGCTGAGACTAATAAGCACAACATGGCATAGCACAGACATTGTCATAGTTATACAAAAACTGGTCTATCTCCACACTATATTTTACAGTTGCTATGTACCAACTGTAAAAGCCCATTTTTCTTCATCTTTGATTAGCCTGAGAGGGTATTGTGAACATGAACGAGTTTTGATGTTTCCCCAGGCAAAGGCAACAACACTTATTTACTGTAACCTTGGAAAAAACATTATGCTTTGTAGTCCCTTGACTCCAACGTTTCCCTTGGCTTCATCTCAGAAAACATCAATGGTCCCAGGGCCACAAAACATACTCTTTCTCTTGGTTCTAGTAAATAAGTGTTAAATAAAAGTGGCATTTTTGCAATACCCCAAATGTCCATATTGAAGTAGTAACCAAATGTAATTGCCTATATATATATCACCTTTTCCAGAATGCTGGCAGACTAAAACTCCAGAAAAGTGGTGCAGTATTCAAAGCAAGTAAAACTGGCATAGTTGACCACATCAACAAAGATGACATAGAGTCAGCACACTGGCTGCGTGTTGCAAGAGGGCAGGAATTGAAAATGGTATTGAAATCTGGAACACAGTTTAGATTTGAAGGTTTTAAAGAAAGTGTAAGTAGTCCTTATATATTTGTCAATTTTAAAATGTCAGTGTGGTCCTTGCTATTGATACTAATTTATCTTATTAACAGTCTTTTTTTCCTCTTATTGTCAGGACTATTCCAACCTGTCAGAGTTTTTGTCACAGTTTTATAATGTTAAAATTGAAGATGTGGAGTTATCAGTCAAGGGGTGGAACTGGGGTACAGCTAAATTCAAAGGTAAATACTAAAAATGGCATTATTACTTTACTTCTACCACTCGTTAATAATAGCCATAAGGACATTTATGAATGTGTGCAATCAACTTCTCATGATGCATGGTGGGAAGCAAGGGTATCCGAGCATTGAGAGTGCTGGTGTGTAAACTCTGTTATCTTGGACTTGATTCCCAAACAAGCTATCACATGTGACCTGAGTTTGTCAGTTCATTCTCTCCCTTGCTTCAGGGGTTTTTCTTTAGGTCCTCTGTTTTGCCTTCCTCAGTTAAAATGAACTAGTGAGCTGAGAGTTGTATGCACAAAATATTAAAATATGTGAGAGTACAGTGTCCCCCAAGTAGTGATGTCCAAGCAATAGAAGACATTGGACCTTTGAATAAACAGTTATTTACATTTATTTATTTATATACAAATAATTTATCCGAGCAACAATAAGATGCACCTTATTAAAGGCAGGCATTACATAAGGTGAAAACCTCCATGTAAATGACACTTCTATTCTGAGGCATGCCTTATTCAAGCCTTATTATCAAGGAACAGCTCAGAACACCGTTTCTCGATTAAGGCGCATCTTAGACTTAAAGTGCCATTTTTTGGAGAGGTCTGTGCCTTATGTAACACACATCTTAGATAAGGCACAATCATCTTATAAATTTTCTCTCCTATAAGTTATTGCTCTAATATCAAATCATTTTTATCAGGTTCATCATTATCATTTGAAGTGGATAACAAGCCAGCATTTGAGATTCCTTTGAAGGATGTTTCCCAGGCAACAACAGCAGGTATTTTTGGACAAATTACATGGTATGTACTTCAGTTTTAGCTTTCTACAGCTTGTTTACTGACAGTATTTATGTGCGTACTGTAGGTGATAATGAAGTGACTCTTGAGTTCCACCAACATGACGATGCACAAGTGTCCCTAATGGAAATGAGGTTCTATATTCCTACTGGGACAGACAGTAGTGATCCTGATCCTGTTAAGGTTAGTCAGCATTGTTAGAGAATGCAAGGATATACATAGCATGGTGTTGGTTCATAAGTGCTTCATCTTCTAATTAAGCAAGACACCACAAAAATCCAATAATCAGCAACTTCACACACACTTGTTTCAACTTCTTTCCAATCCACATAGCTATAAGTAGCTTAACATTGTAGCTACCTGTATTATACCAGCCTTAACTTTATCAATCAAATGACTCTTAGTTGTTACATACCAACATGTATAAATGAGGCCACTTTAAATTCTTAATACCTTTTTACTTGTAAACTCACTTCTAATAAGCATCATAGCTCCACAAATTATTCCTAAATTCTACTAGTTTAAATAAGGTTTTATCAGTGGTCAACCACTCCAAAACCTTCATCTTCATTGATCATGAAGCTTCATGTCACACATAAACCAACTAAAACTGCCTGGTTTTTTTTTCAGACATTCCATGAGCATGTGGTGTCCAAAGCAGATATCATCCAGATAACAGGAGATGCTATAGTGACTATACCTGATGTAGCTTGCTTAACACCAAGGTACTGTAGCTCTTTGCATACATATTCTTATATAATATATTATATTTAAAAATATTTGAGATATAATGCGCACGCTGATTGGCTAACTACCATGTTTATATCAGAGGACAGAGACATGGCTCACTCAAAAAACGTCGAAAATATTTTATATAAGCAATATAAAACGTGCGCTTGTATCTCTGTACTGAGATATAAACACTCTGGAAGATGTACAGCACTCGAAAAGCAAGAGAAACACTTGGCTATGCCTCATGTTCCTAAGCTTGCTTTTTTCTTGCTCTATATCTTCCATCATGTTTATATCACAGTACAGAGACATGCACACGCGTTTTATATCCCTTAATATTAGCATTTTTGCATATTAGCATTTTTGCATTGCTATTCAAAAATAAAAATGAAGTGTTTGGTGAAAAATATAACACTCAGATTTTAAAAAACAATATAGGCAGCCCCAAATTTGAAGAAGTGGACACTTGCCTATCAAGAGCCAGAAGAACATATGAACCTTTTCCACCAAAAATAGCTAGTGTGGGCAAAAACACTGTCTTGCTGGTAGCACTTTTTGAGAATGCTGCAACGGCGTGCAGAACCTGTTGAGACACTGTCCCAATTTTGGCCTTAATTAGCCAACCCTGTTTTATGGTCCCCTTTCCCCCCTCTCTCAATGTTAAGTAGGCCGGGGAGATTCCTGATAGGTCCAACACTTGACCCAACCAACATTGTGTCGGGGGGAGGGGGATTCAGAATATATGGCGGTTCCACGACTTACATGGTGGGTATAATATCAAAGAACGTCAATTTTAGGGCACAATGTCTCAACCATTCTGCACGCCGTTGTGGATACTAGCATGTTTCTTAGGAATGGTGTGACCTTACCCTCAAGATATTGCTTTCATAACGTTCATACATGTATATACAATTCAATTTTCTCTTTCAGAGGTCGGTACACAATGAAAGTTTTCCCAGGCTTCTTACAGCTTCATGGTAAAACCTATGACTACAAGATTCCATACACTACAATTCTGAGGCTGTTCTTGTTGCCACACAAAGATCAGAGGTTTATGTTCTTTGTGGTAAGTTAAAATAGTAGGTTCTAAATTAATGTAAAGGCTTTGACATACTACACTGTCAGTGATAAGTCCAAGGGAAGTACATGTAATATTGAAGGGAGAGGTAACATCTTGATGCTTTGATGATGATCAATTATTCTAACAAAATGTTGCTTTGTGTTTCTTATTGTACAGTTAAGTATGGATCCTCCCATCAAACAAGGACAGACACGCTATCCGTTCCTCATAACACAGTTTGAAAAACATGAAGAATTTGATGTCAAGTTAAACATGTCTGAGTAAGAATGATCTTTAGTTCTTGAATAGTAATTCATTATTTAAACTGCCCCTGAAGGACAGCACAGTTGCATGCTGATAAAATTTTGAAGAAATTTATCATTGGATGGGAGACATTTATGCACAGTTTCAGTTATTTGGTTTTGTTATGGTGAAATGCTTATTGGGTTAAATTTAATTTTGCTTTTATAGGGAAGAAATAAAGGAGAAATTTGAAGGCAAAATCACCCAGGATATGAGTGGACCTATTTATGAGATTATGAGTAGATTGATGAAGGCCGTTGTAGGAAAAAAGATTACTGTACCTGGGACTTTCAGAAGGTAAAGTAAACCTGCAGAAATTATAAATATAATGATGATGATAATCATGAGGGGCTACAGTTTTTAAAAATGGCACTTAATATATAGCTTTTTGAACTTGGGGCCATTGGCGCTTCCTTGTTTTGGTCTATCCTAACCCCTGGATAATATTGGTGATGATCATTGTCACTGTTATTGTCATCATCATTATCATCATATTTTTGTAAGCTATATAAGCTGTGACAAGAATGATGTCATTTCTCATCAAAGTACTTTACTTTTCGTGGTAAAGCCCAAGTGCAGAGGTGCAGCCTTTGGAAAAAAGAAAATTTTGGTTTTATGTTTATACAGTGTACTTAATATGTGTTTCATATATTTTGAATTCAGTAACTCAGGAGCCAGTTGTATGACCTGTTCATTCCGTGCTGGCAGTGGTTTATTGTATCCATTGGAAAGAGGATTCATATTTGTACACAAACCTCCCATTCATGTTCGATTTGATGAAATCTCATGTGTTAACTTTGCTCGTGTTTCTGGTGGTGGAGGAAGTGCAAGTCGGTCATTTGACTTTGAGTTGGAGACCAAGTCTGGTTCTACTGTAGTCTTCAGCAGTATTGAAAGGTATTGTAACGTAGCAATGAAATCTCTAAATTGTACACTTCCAGACCAATGTAGAGAGATGCTAGTCTCAAAGGGTCAGTTTTATAGAGCTATTTTTGTACGCATGGAACAGACTGCCATGGTTGTCCACATCAGTGCCATCATGTCCATAAAAACATTTGAAATTCCTGCCATATTGTGGTGTGACAGTGCTGTTTTCTCAGTTATGTGTAAACTCCAAAGTGACAGGGAGTTGTCAAGGAGGGACCAGTGACATTTTGTTCTTACCTTTTCCTAGTTTTTTTCTTATTTTTTCTCATATTTTCTTTTACTTTCTAGACAAGAATACAGCAAGCTCTTTGACTTTGTTAATGCTAAAAAGCTTCGTATAAAGAACACCGGCAAACTGAAGGTATTATGAAGCCTATTGACCTATGAACATGTAGCAGCTACAACTTTGAGCTGCTGTTTTGGTTTTGAGACCCAAGGAAAGCAGTAAAGAAGTGACTGCTGGTGCTCACAAGCTAATTGGTTATTGCAGCATTACCTTTTTTTTGTGTGTGGTTTGAAATTTCTTTCAATTTGAAAAAGTTCGAACCATTTTCATTTGATTTTCTATGGCAGCAAAAAAAATCAAATGGGTGGGAAAATTTTCAAATTCAAACAAAACAAATTTCAAACAATAACACCTTTTCATATAATTTATGAGAAAAATGATGGTGACGATAATAGTACATGTAATTCTCTATTTTGTATAGAATACCTCCAAAGGTGAAGATGAGGATATCTTTAATTCTGATGATGATCAGACTCATGATGCTTACTTAGAGCAAGTCAAGGCTGAAGCTGCAGAAAGAGACTCAGAAGATTCTGATGAAGAAGGTAAGACTGGTAGTGAAATCCACTTGAAAGGTGACCTTCCAACTGCCACCTGGTTGGCTCAGTTGGTAGAGCATCAGGTCTCTTCGTGCGGAGGTCGTGGGTTCAAGCCCCGGCCGGACCAACACTCAGGGTCTTTAAACAATTGAGGAGAAGGTGCTGCCTTTGTAATTACATCTGCAAATGGTTAGACCTTCACATCTTCTCTCGGATAAGGATGTTAAACTATTGGCCCCATCTCCCCAAAATTACTACACATATCTTTATATTGGAAAGATGTTAAAGAACACACATCACTATTTGGGGAGAGTAGGCTATGTGTGGTTTGCCCTATAACACTACAGGGCCCACAGTCAATTGGCTGTCAAAACTGTTGTGGTGTTCCTGCCCTCATAGCAAGAGGAAAATCAATCAACAGCAAGCCTGGATATTGGAAATCAGAAAAGCTGAGATTGAAGGACATTTTATTCATGGTTAAAAATGTTTTTTTTTTTAGATTCTGATGATGAATCATTTGCTCCTGATGAAGAAAGTGACAGAGACGTTAAAGAAGAGTGAGTGTTGTACTGTACAAATAACATTCATTCCAAGTAATAAGAGTTTGGTTTGACACAAAAAACAACAGTCATGCCACTTAGACTAACTCAACTTCATTGCTTAATTTTTGTTCTCACCACATTTTGATGTCATCTGTGCATCTGTAAGAGTACAAACATACCAAAAAGTGGAATCTATTTGTTAAATAAATGTGAAGAAATATTTATATTCATTAATTTTATGATAACTGTTTGATACAGGTTTGATAGCAATGTATCATCATCTTCATCAGAAGATGATATAGGCTCTAATTCAGAAGATGACAAAAAAGAGAAGAAAAAGAAAGAAAAGAAAGAAAAAGAGAAGAAACGCAAAGCAGAAAAACAGAAATCACCAAAGAAAAGGGCAAAAGCAGATGTAAGTTTTAGTATTTACTAGCTCGCTACTTATAATTTTGAAAATCTAACTCACATTTGATTAGTAATAAGTCAAATAATATCCCATTTTTCAGGAGTCAACAAAGAAAGAAAAGGGAACCAAAAAGAAGAAAGATCCTAATGCTCCAAAGAGAGCAATGAGTGCATACATGTTGTGGTTGTCTGACGTAAGACAACAAATCAAAGACGAAAATCCTGGTATTTCAATCACAGAGCTCACAAAACTGGCTGGTGAAAAGTGGAAAACACTTGGAGATAAGTCTGTAAGTATTGGGAAGACCATGATTAGTTGTTCATTTTCCTTTTCTTATTTTTCTCTTATTGGGTATGTTACAGTGTGAAGTTCCAAAAATATGACCATATGATTGTATTTCATGCTTTGACAGAGCAGTCATCCTATCAGCATTGGGAATTCTCTTATCTTATCTCTAATCAAAGCACTAATTAGAGGATGGGAGACAAAAGTATGCCAATACTTTTAACACTGGGTCACAGTTTTGAGTTGCAAAAAGAGCCTCCCAAGATTAATGAAAGCTCTATTTGCAATATTCAATTTTCAATACCCAACCTGATTACCTTTAGTTAGTAATCTCTCAGGGCGGCATATGCTTACTTTTCCCACAAATAATATTTTGTCATGAGATCAGAAAAGAGCTATATCTATATATGAGAGCCTGTGACTTTAACCCTTTACCCTGTTACATAGTTTACTTTTACTAAGAGGACTGTACCCCAACCAACTAAGCATACATGTATGTTTCTCCTATTTCCTTTCCCCCTTTCAAAGTTACTGATCCCACTCCTATTATTCAGAAATGGGAAAAGCAAGCTGCTGTAGAGAAAGAAAAATATCAGCAGAGATTGAAAGAGTATAAGAGTGGGTTATTAGCTGCAGGACCAAGCCAGCCAAGCCCTGCTGGGTAAGTGTAACTATACGCAAAATGTTGCGTTCACTCGGGCTACTAGCAAATGAATCTCTGCCGGTAGCCCAAGTGAACACAACACCTAGGTAGCCCGAGTAAAAACAAAATTGCTGGGTTTCATCCATTCCTTTGGGAGTCAAAAGACAATGAAGCGGTAGCCATGTTGGATGAACAAACAATAGACGCTAATGAGAAATATTTTGTTGAAGTTCATCCAAGATGGCTGCCGTGACGTCACATGCAACCCAAGAATAGTTCTACACGCGTACAGCTGAAAGGGAAATTGTATCATTAGCAATTCTTATGGTCATAATTGACTGATTCATGAGTACATTTCAGAAGTACAATCTCTGGTCACTTCCACAATGTGGAGCACAATATTAAAACAGAGTTTGATAAAATGTGCAGTTACGGTGCGTTTCATAACTCCATACTAACGAATCTCCGAAGTAAGTGGGAAGTAAGTTCGAAATTCGTTGTGAACTTCCGGAATAAGACTTTAAGTTCGGAATTTCCGAACAAACTTCGGAATCCGCTAGTCAAAAGTTATATGTGAAATGCACTTTAATTATTTGGTTGTTGTTACGACAACAAATTTTAGCGCAGCATTCTTGTGGCAACATGTTAGAAGTTTGTTAATGATCTTCAAAAACTCGTACAATTGTTGACATCAATTTCTTGTATCCCTGTAAGCCCTTGTACCATGCTACCATGATGCTACACTACGTGAACTCTAAACGAAACGATGTTAAGACTGATATTTCCTTTGAGGGTCAAAAGGGGTGGATATATATGGGCAACAAAATGGTGCAACTTTCCGAGCAACAAGTTCCAGAGAAACTAGCTCGTATTATCAATCGCGAGAAATCCTTTCTGGTGCGCGAAGTCGAAGTCCCTCTACTCGTGGGGGCAAAGGAAATTTGTTGCGCGCGGGGTGGTAATACGAACAACATTAGCTCTGCAGTTTGCAACGCAACAAAATAATATTAAGGCCCGGCCAAACCGGAAATGTTTGATGACCAAACACGATCAAATATTGTTTGGTAGTCCAACACCAAATTATGTTTGATCGTGTTTGATTATCAAACATTTCCCGTTTGGCTGGGCCCGGCTTTACGTGAAAAGTTGCATGATTTTGTTGCCTGTATTACCGTTGATAAATGTTCCTATTGTTGATCTGTTTTGTTATCAGCAAAAAGAAGGAATCGACCAAAAAAGCAACTAAGAAGAGTGAGACGAAAAGCTCACCCCGAAAAAGCACCGAAGGAAAAAATTTCAAAAGTGCTGAGTTCGTAGATTCGAGTGGAGATTCTTCAGATTCTGAAGAAGAAAAAGCGGTGCGTATTCAACATATAACAATATCAAACAATTTTGAATGGTTTTTGTCCTGGGGGGTGGGGGGGGGGGGTAAAGTTTATTCATGTTGAAGGGAGGGGTGAACATGAGAAATGTGTGACCACCATCTCCTCCTTCCCCTCCCCCACCCCTTGCTATCTGCAGCTGTATTGTGAATTACAATGTAAGGCATGGAAATTTGTAATTTGTTCCTATAGAAGAAGAAGCCCAAGCCTCCTAGCAAGAAGAAGAAAGAAGAATCAGAGGACGAATCCATGGACGAAGATGTGTCGGACGAAGAAGAAGAAATGAGTGATGTTGGTTCTGATTCCGATTAATGCGTTACATAGAAACAATGCTTAGCAACAGTAGTTGCCATAGTTACTATGCTGTATTGACTCGGTGTTAAAGATTGGAAAAAAAGAAGTAATAATATTTGGCACCTGGATTCTAACTTAACGACCTTTGCAGCCGTTCTTAGCCCATCGTAGTCCTGAACTGCGAACAGTTGTAGCCTTCGTAGCTTGTACTGGGGTTGGGGGAAACAGTTATACTAGGACGATAAGTGAAAAGAAGACTACAGGCATGAACCTGAACACAAGCAACATACGCAGACTTGGATGCGCGATTGCTAAATATCTGTTTCTATAAAAAGCGTGCGTTTTCGCCGTCCACGTTGCAGTCCAAAGTTTCCTCAGATTTTCATTAATTTTCAACGATGTTCCGTTGTTCACGGAACGTTTTGCGAAAACGTATAAAAACGTTGAAGTTTTCAAGCGAAAACGTTTTCATCGTTTGTTTGTGCATTTGAGATAAAATAAGGTTTCGAGTGTACTCTTATAGTGTGAGAACCCGAGGTCCCCAGTTCTGGAAAAACCCGAAAACTTTACGAACCCGTTAATTTACAGGAAAAATTGCGGGAGTGCGCGATCACCCGTAAGCTTGCCTGTAAAATAGAAATTAGCGAGTGTGTTTCGAGAAACACCCGTAAACTCTACCGGGTGAGTTAATGGGCTTGTGAAGTTCTTGCGTCTTTCGAGAAACGGGCCCTTGCAGACCTCTAACGAAAGTTCTTGAAAGCCGCCGTTTTCAAACACAAGTGAGCGATATACGTCGCGAGACCACGTTTCCCATTTCTTTTATGAGCCTAAGCTTTACGTACAGCGTCAAATGGCAGACGGCTAAGCTTTTTCGCCCCTGATGACGCGTGTTTGGCACGTAATCGTGAGTGTGACTTTTCGCGTTTACGCAAACGCGAGACAACTCACCTGTACGTTTAAACGAATGGGCACGAAAAAAGTAGATCACGTGATCCTCTGTCTGCCGTTCCTGGTGTTCGTGAAGCCTAAGCTCTCTATTTTCTCTACACTTTCACTTGATGTAAATAAATAATAAAAAGGTGTTTTTTCTCTATTTAGATTAAAAAAACTGCAAAATTATTAAGACAGATGATAATAGTGATAAGGCTATTAAACACTTCAGAACGCAAACTGAATGTCATATTTCAGTCGAAGTAAGTTTTGGTTGTCTTTCATTCCTAACTTAATTTATTTTGCGTGCGTATAGTTCACTCGATGATGGTCTTTCAACAATTGTTGAGTACAAGGGTGACTGAAAACTCATTTTCTTCTCTATAAAATCGCCGCTTGATAAAGAACTCTAATACGAACACCATTTCTTGTTCGCCCAGTTTTCTTTTTACAGAGTTTGTTGTACTTTCAGTACCTAAAAAGTCGTTTCTTATGGTTTGACGGAAAAAGTTGATATTAAAACGTGGTCAGTTTAATTATTTAGCAGTCTACGACTCCCTACCTCGCCCGTCACCACCTGCGAAAAACATTGTTTAGACCGCCTTTCAACACCGGCAGCGGTTTCTTGCGAAATATTGATTAAACACGTGCTTCTCGAAAGTTTAGTAAAACCTCAAAACTCATTCAGAAAATAAATTCGATGAATGAACAAAGCCGACCGGAAGATATCTATGATTTGAGGGGATTCAGATTGCTAAACATAGTAACTCGCGCAGTTCCATGAGTTGAATTTCAAATCATTCTGTATGTATAAGCGAAACAACGCTTCCTTCCATGACATTGCGTTATTGTAAAAGTGAGACTACAGTCAGAAAATGGAGGAAAATTTGAAAAAAATTAGCATAAAGAAATACCAGTTGCTTTTTTAGCCATTTCAGATATATGATTTTGCATTTATGGCGCAACCGCGCGGGCAAAGGTCTTGTGCATTTTGGGACTAAAGTGTAAAATGCAATGAGCAAAAGCACACTAGCTCGTGTTCAGTGTTGTAAACTAAACAGTCAACCAAGAAATGAGAGTTTTACTTTTGCTACAAACACCTGAATAAACTACCAGTCATATCTCTACCGTAGGGACTTCGTTACCATGACGATACCCTCATAAATTAGCATAATTTGCATACATTAGAAATGTATATATCAATTATTCAGTTTCCCCGTGAGCTGCAGAGCAAGTCTTGTCGAAATGGCGGCAAAAAGGTTTCATCTTCTTCAAACCTGACACGGAATGCTTGTAGTGACTGGGATTCTTCAATGTGTTCTCGCTCTATGTTGCGTTCCAGGTAAGGGAATCGAGTTTGACGAGATGAGCGTTCCGTGCAAAGTAGTAGTTTGAACAGTGAGGCACCGTTCAACAGACAAACACGGTCGTTCATTAGGATTCTATTTGCAAACTATTAAGAATCGTTCCTTATCTTTTAGCTAATAACCTATTCTTTCAGAAATAAGAATGAAAGCATGCGTTTTTACCGCTCTTGATTTCACTGTAACCAATAGATTACATTAGAAATATAAGTTTTTGCTCTCGCTCAAGCGCACGCTACTGTACTTGCCTTGTAGTCTTTTGTCAGTCCTCAAAGCTGAAAATAGTTAACTAAAGAGTTTACACAAATTTAAATAGAAAAGCTTAAATAATCCTTAAATATGCCGTTGTGTACTGTTAAATAAACGCCTGAATTTATAATACGTGATGTATTATTATTCGATGCCCTTTCGGTCCTTTTCGATTTTACAAGTGGCTTCGAGAACACCGTGTATATGTTTATCTCTTCAACAAGAAATCTTAAATATTAACAGTGACATTTGAATCAGATAGAGTACTGTATTTTAAGTGTTGTTAAAAAGTCTAAATTGCCATGGATTTTGGGAAAAAAAATTCAACCTCTTCGCGAGAGTACTGATCGATATCATCTACTACACTCCACCGGCGCTCAATTTTACTCTCTCAGCGTTGAAAAATATGTTTTAGCTTATAGACTTAGAGGTTAGCTATTGTGGTATAGTGTTTATTTGTTTAAATGTTATTTCATGTTTAACAAAAAAGTGTCGAAAGTCAGTATAATAAATATAATTGTCGATTACCAAACGTGCCAAAGTTAAGATGACGAAAGACTGCCAAAGCTGTCAATGCACGCTTTCCATTATTTCGTTTTCCAATACACTTGTCAAAACACCTTATCTCGTTTCCCACTATACCCCCATTATTATTAATCTGGAAGATTCGAAAATTTATTTACGTATTTTATCTGAGATTTCTTCCATAATTTTAAACACTTCAGAATATAAGCTTAATAAATTTTTAAAAACCTTCACAATGCAAGTTTTTAATGGTTTTGAGAAAAACTACCTTAAATTAATAAATATTTAAATGTCTACCGTTTGTTCTCCAAGCTAACGTAAAATAACCAAAAAAATTGCCATTATGATGCTAATCTTAGTAAACCAGGTACTTAATTACATTTTATTTCCTTGAAATTATTTTTTAGCTGTTTCTTTACTAGAATATACAGTACTGTATCAAGCATAAGTTTATGACATCAAAGGGAACCATCTAAATGAAATCAATTCATCTAAACAATTCATTTTCTTTGATATGAAAAGTGAAAATTGACTTGTGAAGCTACCTGAAGGTACCAGGGGAATTGATGGTGTCTTTATACAAACTTGATGTACATTAAGATATTTGCAATTCAAATAATTAGCTAGCTATACATTACAATGCTGTGTTAGAGTGATTACATTGTATTGCCCATGTGTAATAGAAGATGGCAGCATTCCGAAACTGTGAGTATAGTTCTATCCATATGTGGTCATGGATGCTATTTGACTCTATTTGCCATGTTACAACATGCCATATGTGAAGACCAAATAACTCAGAAAAGTAGTGCCTTGTGTTAAAATGTTTAGCATTAATTGCTCAAGTCCAAATTGTATTCAAGGATGAAATATTGGTACTGAAACTCATCACGTATATTTTTTGCAAACATAACAGATTAACAACTCAACAGAAACATTTTTGCAAACATAACAAATGTGAAGTCTCAGGGTTTCATCATGTGAAAAATTACAATCAAATTAATGTATCTTATCTGCAGTTGCACAACAGTTCTAATGATGGTGCTATACCATTCATTAGTAGTTTTGATGTATTATGGATTATTAAAAATGTCAGTAACAGCAATTATTCAATAATAATAATAATATTTTTCTTATGGATTGTGAAAGTAAAACCAGAATTTTGTGATGCTTGTTTATGACTGACAAAAGCACATGTGCTGATTTTTATTGTTCTCTTGTATTGTTTAATGTGCATTTATCAGTTTTAATGACAATTGAAAGGAAAACAATGCTAGTATTGGTCATAATGTATATCTTTCATTATGTGCCACTTGCCTGTGAAAAGAAACCAATAATTATTGTCACTGACTTTGATAAAATAATATATAAAAGTGCTTTACTATAAAATGGGAGAATATACCAACATATCAACATTCTTGCGTGTACAATACAGTCTTTTTTATCTTTTTATTCTTTTATCTTTTTATTCTTTTATCTTTTTATTCTGAAACTTCTTTATTCAAATTTAGACAAAATGGCATTTCCTTTGATCCATTGATTTTTTACTAATATGAACTATTTCATTTTTATTATATTTTGATATAAAAACAATATATTATTGGAACAATATTTTGGTTTATTCAAAATATGAATTTGTCAAATGCAAAAAAGTATACTAGATGTTTTGCTTTGTCTTTGTTAAGAATTCCAAAATAATTTTTCTATTTCCTCGTTAATAATTTACACTAATTACATTTTTTCAAAACATACATTTTTATTAAACATAAATTCATCAATTAATATCAGGGAAAATAGATAATATTCAGAAAAATTCTAAATTATAGGAACATTTGAATTGATTTCCCACTCTTGCTAAACAATTCCATATTTTTGTACTTGTATTAATTTTGATGTTAATGAATAACAATAACAACTTGTTCCATAATTTTTCACCTTTGGTTACAATATTCTTGTACAAAATGGTTGATGTTTTTGTTAAAAACCCTACAAAATGATTTTAAATAGAATGACATCATGTGTTATATATCATAATCCATGACTTTTTTTGCAATTTCTTTGTAATAATAATATTAATTTGTTAGTAAGATTTCAGTTGACCTTGGCAATGAACTACATTATTTGCACACTAAATTCTATAATCCTTGATAATATGACGGCTCATTTCAATCTTGTTGCATTAGAACAGAAGAGCTTTTATGATAATAGTACTTTGTATGCCCATCATCTGTTCTGGCTTTTAATCTGCTTCAGTCACAATAGTGAAAGATTTTAAAGTGACAATAGCTCATAGGTAGTGAAAACACATCATAGTGCACATGATAAATTCATTAAATTTGGATAAAGAATCAGGAAAATATGTAATGTTGAGATGCAAATTACATGTATTCTTATTTTTCTCAGGAATTATCCTTGGACATGCAAGTTCCTCAGAAATGAAGGTAACTTTAATCCATTGTCAATGATAATTAATCATTGTGTCTATAGTAGTCTAAATTTTTGTATAATGTTAATATAACCTAACTTTAAAATATGCTTTTTGACATGTTTTGATGCTAACTATACTCTACCACTTCTCTCTTTGTTCAACAGAAGTTTCCTTTGCATTTGGGAAGAATAGATAGATCATTGAGAGGTAACAATTTTCATCAAATTCACTCTCAGTTTTACATGACTTCATGTCAGTAGTTTCAATTATAATGTATTTAAGTTAATTAATTATTTATTAATACCAGTACACAAATGCACATTGTACAACATAAAATAAAGCTCACTGCAAAAATATAATCTGTAACAGAAATTAATAGTAATATAAAATAATGATAAAACATTCCTATATCATCTTATACTAAAGTAAAGGTGCTATACTAAAGTTCTAAGGTGCTAAGTTCTATCAGTGTACAATAACTCAATTGTCAAGCTCCAGTGATTTGTACTACAATATAACTCCAAAAATGTACATACGTATATAGCGTGGGAAAGTATCCTAGTATTAAGTATACTGCACCTCCAGGAACATTCCTCTGACATACAATTTGTCATAATACCAATTTAATGTTAAGCTAATACTTACATTCAATAAATATTAAGCATAGAAGCTGGACAGAACATTTTGGTACATAATTGAAGGAATTAAGTTCAATATAATTACCCTTGACAAATGAATTCTTTGCATTCCTTAAGTATTAGTAAGTAAACAAGACTCCTCATTTGTTGACCTAGCACTCACTGTATTGTAAAGAGGTGATTGATATTTTAGGAGATCAGACATGCAAGACTGAACTTGTCGCTTTCTGCCTGAGTGATTCAGTTCTCATGGATTGTTTACTGACATTCCAAGTCTTGAGTCTCTAAAAGAGTGGCAGTTTTCACTGGACAACTAAATTTAGAGGCTCTTTAAATGAGTTGGCTACAATTTTAATTCTGTACTCTCCAACATTTAATTCTGTACTCTCCAACATTATGAACAATCAAGCAGCTTTTTAAGAAGATATGTGTTTGATAGACTGCTACACAGGCTTAAACAAGATAATATACTAATTTAGCTGTGGCAGACAAGTTTTCTTTTGGAATTTTGCTTTATTGGCAAATCTTTCATGACATTTACTTGGAGCAAAACTGATGAAGTGATCACTTGAAAGGCAAAAAGGTCTTCTACAAGTTGTGTTTCAAAGGACTTTGGATATAATGACTGGTAAATATTTGATTGAAAATGATATTTTCATAGAAGCAAGAACATGTTGGTATAATTAGTGCAACATGTTGCTGAATTTAAAAGCAAGGTCTATATATTTTAAGTATTATGTTTTTGGATGCACAAAATGTGTTCATCATTGAATTCATATAGATCATTAACCTACGAACTTCTACATGTGCTTTGTGATTAGTGAAGCATATTACTTATATATTGCTCTCGATAGTAGTTTAGGTTTAAAACTTAATAAGTATTCTGCATTCATTTTGTATTTTTCACATTATTACAATTTATGGGTAACTTATAGCTCTAATAACCTCACCTGGCCATTCAAAGCATGCTAGTAACTGCTAACATCCATTGATCAAATATTTTTGCAATGTAAATTATCATGATAGTTATGAATAATATTCAATCAGGCTGCAGTTGGTAGGAGGGGTGGATAGCACTATCTACTGGAAAAATTCATATCAAGTAGATAAAATGAAGGTGTTTTCCAATTAACTTTCCACTGGATAAAGATTTATCCAACAGATATCCCTATAAAATCTTAAGAGTGGTATCGTACATAACAATTGAGCCAGAAAATGTAACATTATTAAATATATATTAAGTTCTATAATTACACAGTTGTAATAATAAAAAAATAGATTTATTTATAAAGCACATGTCTTGAAATTCAAGGTGCTTTACAGAAAGAAAAAAAGATAGATAAAAAATATATACAACATATAAATAAGCTACTGTTCGATTGACAATAATATTAACCTAAGATACGAAATCAACTCATAATTTCCAGTATTAAATATAACTGAAAAAAAAAAAGATTCGCATTCCAAAATAGAAATGGTCGCCACTGTGAGGAGGTACCACAGTCCAAATAAGTCCTACATTAAATATCATCATCAACAATATTGTATATGATAAATATGACTATATATTATTAGATCATTATTATAAATCACAACATCAACACATGCTTGGACCTTGGACCATGCTTGTCATCTGACAGTAGTTTGTTTTTTCAGCTGTAGGATCATGCACTGATATAAACAACAAAGAAGTAAAGAATGGCAATTACTATGTCCCCCCTGGAAATGATGCTTGTCGGCATTGCAAGTGTGTGTTTGGAGACCCACAAGAGTGTTATACAACAAAGTGTGCAGTACCAACATGCAAGAATTACAAGCCAGTAGCTGGACAATGTTGTCGATTCACCTGCCTTGAAGGTAATGTCTACATGGTAGATACATGTATCAACAAATCTGTTGGCTGTTTGCCATTCACAACAAACAACAGTTTGGTACTCTATATAGGCCTTTTGCAGGACCTGGTCACATGCCACATGCCACATGACACATGCCATTCAATCATGAACTCTGTTGGCAAAATCGTCAACATGATCAAAAATAGCGTCTTTAACTTAGTGTTTTGGCTGAGTTTGACCCATTTTTGGTATATTTTGAAATTGCAATTCTTCACAAAGATTATATACTTACAGTAATGTAACTAACTGGCAAACCATGCAAGTACCTATACATTACAAAAAGTCTGGTTTTCAAAAATCCTTTGACTATTATAATCCAAAACACTCAACTCATAAAAAATGCTAAGGAGAAGGAGAATATGTAATTCCTTTAGCACAAGCTCATCTTCCAGAAAGCCAACAGTATGCTCTTTACCCTCTATCTCCATCAGTGCTCTGTTTCCTCTTTCTGATGCTGCTCTTTGTTTCCTGAGCTGATTTTTCTTTGTCTTTTGTGAATGTGACCTGAGGTCCTACAAAGGGCCTATAATTTCTATTAAAACAATTATGAGACGTAAAGCTTATGTTTATTTTACTGGAGTATAAATCTTATGTAGTCAACTTGAACCATTTCTGGTCAAATTTTTTGTGATGAAGAATTTTCCTTTTTCCTTGCAGAGAAATCAGTGGACACACAATTGGCCATAATCATCAGTTTGTCACTTGGTTTACTCATTCTTATAATCCTCTTAATTGTTGTTATAACAAGAAATATAAAGAAGAATCGTCGACGCAACAATCGGCGAGCTACTCCACCAATCAGAGAAGAACAGGGTGAGGAGCAAAGGAACAATAATGCAGATCATAATACAGACCGTGAGTTGATATGCTACAGTACTGTACGGTTAAATGATCCTAGTATATATCATGCCTAAAATGTAAAGCACTATAATTGTAAAGACTCTAAAAATACAAGTAATGACTAAGCTGCATTCTATAACTTAATGTTATTGGTATTCCAGCTCAAATAACCCTTTACAATGTGAAAAGCCTGTTCAAATGAGGCCTGCATCTTCACTCAATATCATATCATATACACATGTACAAGCTTTTGGCAACTATATGTTGGATTAATTTCAATAAGGGGTCAACTTATAACGTGGCAAAAGCATATGGGTCAATGTGGGTGTGTTAAGTCTGTAGAATGTCAAGCATTTACTAATGGAAAATATATACACACTGCTAATTTCTGTGTACTGATTGCATATTTATGATGATTGCATGCACTGACATTGTGTTTCCTACACAAGAATTCAACCAGATTACTTTACTGTCCTTCCAGCACCATTAAACAACCAGCTACCAACAATTCAAGAAGAACAAGAAAGACAATTTGAACCTCCGCCACCATACACTCCTGTGCGCAAGACACAGCAAAGGCCACGCCCTCCTGTTATACCTAATGAACCACCACCACCTTATGAGATACCAACACCTCTAAGAGCAACCACAGTATAGCAGACAAACTATTTATTAACATGATATTGAACCAGTGTTAGCTGTCATGAATGGCATGGAATGAGAGAAGCTGCAGATTTAATATTATGACAGTAAGAAATGGCGTTTGAATTTCCAGAAGCGTGAGTTATGGCTCAGAAACAGTAAAATTGACATCAGAGATACAATCATTTGACTTTATCAAGGAATATGGACAGAACATTAGCAAGTCTACTTTTGACTTGTGACAGTCACACAAGTCATGTCATGTATATTAATTTTGATTTATCATAAAATAATTTAATACATGGACAGTTTAAGAGAAAGATATATATTATATAGAGTGATACAGAATGAGAAGTTATGAAAACATTAATGTCTGTAGTAATATTACAACTATGTTACTCCAGAAATATATCAACTTATTGTAGACTGAGACTGGTGGTTTTCAGTAGAGTGAATTAACTAAACCTGTTAAATAGAAACTACTGTACTCAGACAATGCAGTGATTTGCCCACAAAATAGTAAAAGGGTTTGAGTTGATATCAAAAGTTCAAGTTACTAAGGGTAAAACTGTAGAGTGTAAATATAAGGAGCAAATCAACCCAGTAATTTGTTTAAGTTAAGGCTAAAGTTGTTGAAGTTTGAGTTACACACAGTCAACTTTCTTTGATATTACCAACAAAAAGGTCTAGAAGCAGGATGCACATTTTTCTGCAATGTTGTGTGCAACAAAGGGGCACTTAAATCTGCACCTGTATCGTGTTGCATTGCACACAACTGTTGTAGGGGCAGATCTATACACAGTGCAACTCGCAACTCTGTCTTGCTCACAAAGTTTGCAGGAAAAGTTGCATCCAGTGTCTGGTATTTCTGGGTTGCATGTGACGTCATGGCAGCTATTTTGGATGAACTTCAATAAAAGATTTCTCATTAGTGTTTATTGTTCATTCATCCAACATGGCTACCGCGTCATTGTCTTTTGATTTCCAAAGGAATGGATGAAACCCAGCAATTAAGTTTTTGTTTTATGGGTTAAGTAAATGTCTCTAAAATGATTTTCAAGTTGAATAATGAATAGAAACAAAACAAGGACATTAAGGTTTACTAATATATTGAAGTCTAATAGGTGACAGTACCTTTGTCTTGGATGGAGTAGATTTTGTAGTTAACGTTAGTTTATTACATGTATGCATTGGTTACTTTGCAACCATGTTCATTGACAAATGTTTCCAGCAAAGAAGTCCTCTTTAACTTTATCAATAGAATAGAGGGACATACAGTGTAGTTTAAAAATGAATTAAAAAATAAAGGAAAATGTCTAATATTTGACAACCAAATGAAAATTTGCAAATTCAAATTCAAGTGAAATTCAATAATATTGTTTTTATTACATTCTTCTGTCCAGTAGAAAACATCAGCTAACAAATGACAATGGGAATGTTTCCAAAAAAGTCATCAAATGATAAAATGTAAATATTTAATACTGTACCCCTGTGAACAGAGATTCTGTTCTACCCACAAGGAAGACAAGGAACCTCCACAACCTCTACATTGTCCTTTGGCCTTTACTTCCTTGCTGGGCAGAAAAGAATCTCTGTTCATGGAGAATGTAGCTTTACTGAAAACACATTGTAAAGTTATCCATATTAATGGTTAGTTTTAATAGTTATAACTTTGAATTGAAAGTTTTTGTACCAATAAAGGAAATTATAGATAACTTATTTGCTCTCCACATAAAGTTTCCAATTTATCAATCTGAGTGTACTTTCCTTCAACATCTAGGAATGGTGGTTTACACGTATATAAGTCTGCAGGGTTGGAGTGAATAATTTTCATTTATGATTTTACATGAATTTGTCTAGGTTTTCCATAATAATTTATTGTTCACTTATGTTAGATAGCAGTCTTTCATTTTTTCCAAAAAATAAATGTAATTGTTTTTCAACAAGGAATAATTATTTATAAAATCCCTCTTACATAACACCTTGAAGTGACATTTCTCACAAATATATGTAAATAAATTACCTATAGTCAGCTGGCATGAGTCCCTGAAAGGCTGATTAGAACAAATCCAGGATAAGCTCTTACAGTATAAGTGAGAAAACCATAAATATTGGTTTTATACTAGTGCTAATTGGGCTTTCAGAAACCAGCACCTGATTCACATTAGTAAAGTACAACTTTCACTCAGGACTCAGCAGGGTGAATTTAGGGGAGGGGTGCAGGGAGGGAGGGGTGCAGGGGGAGAGGGGTGCAGGGGGTGTGCCACTGAGCCCTTTCTTGATGCTTTTCCAAAACATCCTCTGGATTCCCTGGACAGTTTCCAATTTCTAACACTGCACCCCTGGACAGTTAGGCATGAAATAAGGTGTGAAAAGTCCTGCCAATAAGCAGTACATAAAATAATGTCTGTCCATAGTTGCTTATGATTTTATCCCAGCATTTAGTAAGGTTGATGTCTACCATTTTCTTCATGTTGACATTTTGTCCATTTTGTTCAAACATTTACATGCAGCAACAATCATCCATTTCTACATAATGATTGGCTTTACAAACCTTGGAGATAACAGTCTGCATAACAACCATTCATTAAGTTCAATGTAAAACTGTTTCTACCTATTTTTTCTCTTCTGTCTGATTGTTTTGCCTTGTCCTCCAAATGCTTCAAAAGTTGGTTCAGATTTCTCGTTATTCTGATGGGAGAGAAGAAAAGTTAATCTTGGGGAAATCTTACAAAAGCTTGCAGTGTAACTACTAACCTGTACATTGTTAGGTTTGTTAAAATTTCTTTTGAATGTTATTTTTCCTTTCTTGTAGTCATAATTTGGTATTCCCCTTCAAAAAACAAAGTCAAAATAAATAGATCTATAGATGAATAACATGCACACATCACCTGACAAGAAGGAAACGGGGAATTAGTCCTTTCTCTATCTTTCCTCCCTTTCGTTTCCAAACTGACCATATCCCACGTCCCACATTTTGTGGGTATGACCATACGCTAATTATGTCCCACTATTCCACATTTTTGTAATCTAAAAATGGCTTATACAGTTATGTGTAATTATTTCTCCTCTTGCCATTTTTCATAACTTATTCTTCCTCTTCCAAAACCCATCCATACTGGTATACCATAACTCCCCTTTCTACAGCTGAAAAGAAATTGTGACCCTTCCTCAGAGATTATTATATTTATTTATTTATTTATAAACTTCGCCCTAGGGCGGGAGCAGCTCACAGAATTATATACCCACCCCTCCCCTCCTATAAGTCATAACCACTCCTAATGGCATCATACAATAGATATGCTATATATCCTGTCTTTGTGTAATTTGAGTACCTAAGGAAAATTAGCTAAATATCCAACCTTTTGATGACAATGGGTTCCAGAGGAACAGGTTCAGATGATACATTGGCTTTCTTTCTTTTGCCATCCAATCTAAAACCTTCTCCAGTAAATGCCTGGAATTTGTAGCAAAAGTGTTATATCACCAGTGGGTTGATTTGTAATAATGTGTGTAACTAAGGATTACATGTACATACCAGTTTGGTAACGTGGGTTGCTGGGTGGGGCACATCGGCTTGCTGCAAACAATACTGGTCATTAAAATCATGATAATCACTAAATCATCGTGCAATCATTGGACTATTCCAAAAAGTTTATCTCACATGACATGATTTCATCTCTACCTAATGGGAAGGGGTGGTACAACTTGTAACTCAATTTCACCAAAACAGTAATGGCAGGTGATTGATGGATCCAAGAAGGGGTCCAGCATTATACAAATCAAAACCATCACAGAGGATTACTTTAGAAAAGTACTGAGAAGAAAAGGGCCCAAGAGAATGCAAACCCCTGGACCCCCACCCCCCTAAATCCACCCCTTAGATAATAGCAACCTATAACCTACTCCACCCAAATACTACCCATTTAATGTTACTCCAGTTAACTTGAAGGATTTATCACTGACTAGCAATAAATACTGTGTCATGTGAGAGGGAATAAGTTATATTGTACCTCCTCCATCCTTGTCTGTGCTTCCTCCTTTTTGTTTGGTTCGACATATCCAAGAGGGGCAGCAAACTCTACCTAAAGTAAACAGCAAAATACCATTTTGAAATAAAGTTTGAAATGAAATTAAAGACATTGATATATGGCATTCATCCCTCATAAAAAATCTGTCCCACACACACATCAACACATAAGGATGAGAACAGCCTGTTTGTTTGTTTGTTTGTTTGTTGTTTGTTCATTATTTGTTTGTTTGTTTGTAACAACAGAAGCAGCTCTGCAATGTGATGTATTCCTAAACTTGGAGCAGTTTTTGTACGAGTGTGAACTGGACTGCGCCATACTGTGACTGTGTCATTACCGTGATGTATTTAAAAACATTCAAAATTCCTGCCATAACTTTATGGTGACCATGCAGTGCCATTTTCACGGTCATGTGAACTCTACTCTATAGAAACACCTTATCATGGAAGACTAGATCACATTTCTAGTTACTGACCTGCATGTCACACTCAATGATGGATACAGCCTCACCAGGTTTAGTTTCCATTACTAAAAATTCATAAATCTAAAAAAGAATTCAAAAGTGCAAAATACTTGTGTTGCTTACATATAAAAACATTCTCATGATGAGTATTTTCTAGAAGTGGCTGTTGCCACCACTTTTTCCGACTACTACTGTAGTACCTTGACAAGCACCAGCAAGTCTTCTCACCAACAAACACTTTAATTTATTTAATTACTGAAATGAGCAGTGTCACTTTAAACAAATTTTTGGGTCATATATTTTACCAAAGGGGGTCATTATCAAGTGCTTTTTATTAATGACCAATGCTTTAAGTAAACTTTTCATTAGTTGCTGAGTCAGGCACTCCAGCCATCTCCATTAGGTGCTCCCTATGATGGAATATACATAAGGGCTTACTGCCCAAAAGGGGGTAACTTTTTCATGTGTGAAGTTTAAGAATAAGGACGTACTTTTCAAAAAAGGGTTGACATTATATGAAATGTAGTATACAGTAGAATTATGGACTTAGTATTTCAGTTTTTCAAGAGTATATTTATGGCTGGTTTAAACTTACTTTGTCATTATACTTAATAGCAATAATATCACGAGTTGTGAGACATGCAAATGATCGAAGAGCATTCTCCAAACTAAAATTAGTTGGTTAAGAATAATCGAACCTTCAAATATTTATTGAGGGAGACAAACTACTAAATTCTTAACACAGACAAAATTCAAGAGCCTGAGCAACACACGATATGTATTTTCCTTTAAAATTGCTAGTTAGATAAGGTACAATAAGTAAATTATTGGCCTGATACACTAAACTAACATTAGCCTGCTGCCTCACATTGTACATCACACAGTGTGCATGATGCCTGAGAGACATCTGGAAGTTGCTACAACAGGAAGTAAAAAATTCCATAATATAAATTATGTGCCTCAATTTGACCTGATTCACACTTATATTTATAAACTAGAATAACATTGGATACAAACACTTGCAGTGTGTCCACCCTTAAAATGTACCATGCAATATTACAGAGAAAGTTGCAGAAGTAACTTGATCCTAAACCTACAACTGTTACATGCAACATTGTGCACAAATATTTCAGGGGTGGACATGCAGTGCAACTGTGTTGCATGCAGTGTTGCAGAAAAATTTGTAAAAAAATTTGGTTTCACAAAACAATAACAACAAAAGGATACACAGCTTTAGGGTTTGTGATGTCTAAAAAGTCACATGACTGTGGCTGAAACTTTGCAAATGATGCTACAGGAAGAGATGAGCTTTCAACTTCTAAGAATGCACCTTCCTCTAGTAACAAATTCCTCATCATCTGATCAGATAAAAAAGAGATTTACTTAAATATAAGTAGAATCCACACAAATGGCAATAATTTGGCCATTCCTGAGATGGGGAAAGGTAGAGTGAAGCCTGGTTAACACAGACACCATGGGAAGGCGATGGGGTGTTTCTGCTTTGAACAGGTAATTTTATAGACTTTTTTTTTTGCCTGGACAGAATTACACATCTGTAATAACCAGGCATCTGTAATAACTGTGTGTCCATATTAACTGGGCCTCCATAAGACCAGGTCCCACTGTAATTCCATGTTTACTTCTCAAAGATCCAGCCACCTCCAGTTTGGGTAACCGCAGTAGGGGTTGACTCTATATAGTGCAATGAAAAGATTCTGGTGGATATATTTTGCCTTCATCTGCTACAAAATGGACATTCTGCCCCCTCCTGACTCAAATGCAAAATTCTACATTTGGAATTAGTATTTGAAGCTCATGACAGACATGAATAAACTGACCCAGTAAGGTAGATATATTTTGCCTTCGTCTGCTACAAACTCTAACACTCCACAATGTGTTGATCTGTTGATCTTCTTGTTGGTTAGTTTGAAAAGCATCGGGTATACAATGTTTAGACGTGCTGGAAATTAGACAGAAGTTGACTGGTTAGGTTTACTTATGACATTAACAAGGTTTTTACTTGGCTATTTTTCTTTACTTACTTAATTGATCCAAAGCAGAAGGAGGCATAATAACTATGGAAATAAATCAAGATTAAATAAATAAATCAAAGCTAAAAATGTATACCCTATCACAGACTATAACAGTAATTCTGTTTAATAAATTTCCTGGCCTCTTTAAAATATTGAGCTCTTTTGTATATAATTGAAAGCATGCTTAAGACAATGTAAACTGAAAGTGAAGTTACTGCAAAAATCATACCCTATCCCAGACCAAAACAGCCAGTATCCTATCCCAGATAAAAAAGACAAAAAAATGATACCCTACTCCAGACTCGGGAGTTGAAAAACCATACCCTATCACATAGCAAATACCCGTATAGTAGCATATATAGGGGAGTGCCCCTCTACCCCCTTGGCCATAATCACTCTAGTTGACACTAATATGTCAGTTTGAATGATAATCTAGAGCACTGGGTTGTTCAAAAGGTCATTAGGGATAACCCAGGATTAAGTCCATAAAGAAAACCATTCATTTTAACCCAGGATTAAATCTAAAGAAACCATTCATTTTACCCCAGGATTAAGTCCATAAGTTGTAAAATTCTTTGGGATTTTACATGAAAATATGGATTTCTTCTGGGGATTGAAGATTTCCAAGTTTCTCGAGAAGGGGGGAGGGGGGTGCGGATATAAAATTCATGGAATAGCCCATTCAAGGGCCAGGGTTGTGGGTACCGGGTTCGAGTCCCACTTGAGTCAGGACTCTCATAGGGTGCGCACTCAGACATTTTAACTTTCCCTAATTTCTTCATGTCAACATATGTCATCTCAGTTAATCTACATATCAATAGATCTATTGTTACCTCCGCTACGTATGGCAGTAAAAAAGCTGTAGTTCTGAAATATCTTAACTACACGTAAGCTTACTTACTTCGTCTGACAAAACAGCGTAAAAAGTCAAAGAAAGTCTAAAATCAAAACACTGGACCTTACTTTTGCCTCCGCGTTCAACATCCTCTCTTTCATTGCCAGGAAACATTACCACTGAATAACATCGATACTGTGTCTTGAATGCCCTGGGCATAGGCTCAAACATATTAAAACCAAACTGAAATACAGTGTGAGAAAGAAAACACTTCATCACTAAACTGTAAAATTGACAATCTATCGAGCAAAAACTATCCTTGCATATTCTCCTTTTCATCCAATATTTTGAAATATTGTATTGTGAAAAACAGCAGAAATAAAACTTACCATCTTCAGTAATTCTATCAGTTTTACTCCAAGAAAACTCTATACTAAATGAATTTGAAATATACAAACTTGTTCAAATTTTCGTGAAATTTTAAATCGCTTGCTTAGTAACCACTCCTTCAAGGAAAATGAAAAGGACCTGGAAAAGGACTAGAGCAGCAAAATACACAGGAAGCCCAAAAATCGCCCATAATCACAGACTATAATAAGTCTTTTTAATAAATTTCCTGGCCTCTTTATTGAGCTCTTTGTATAATTGAAAGCATACTTATTACGCTTTATTATTATTATACTTAATACGATATAAACTGAAAGTGGTGTTACTGCAGAAACCATACCCTATCAAAAAGGGGGAAAATGGAATGCAGAGGTAGTGAGTAGTAAAGAAACGTGATCGTACGAATACGGAAAAGGGAAAGTTGATATCACTATTAGAGTGATTTTCATTTGACCGTGAAAGAAAAATGACTATTTAGTTTGTAGTAGTTGATAAGAAACAAAAGAAAACAATAGTTTTAGAGTCTACTACCAACTATTAGTTTGTCTATTCCTTCATGGTCAAATGAAAACCACTCTAAGCATGTGAATCTATCCTTTCTAAGCAACTTGTTCTTATTGGTCAATTAGGACAAAGTGGAAATCAGGCATTTTTATCTGATGTACAGATTTAAAAAAATAACTAATATCTTCCGTATTTTCTATTTATCGTAAATCCCATGCTTGGGTTTGAAGAAAAGGCTGTAAATGAAATATTTATACAGGAAGTCAAATGATTCACGCCAGAGACGCGCGCGCCGGGCGTGCGCCTATTCCAGGCTTGTAACATGGTATATGGGATCGGGGATCAAGCTCCAAATTATGGCCAGGATCAGGGATCAGAGGCCAGGGCTCAGGGATCAAATGGGTGGGATCGAGGATCAGGGACATTGGGTCAGGATCAGGGATCAGCTCAGTTTTTTGCACGAACGATCAGGGATCAAAAATGTCTAAAAATATGGGCTCAGGAATCAAAATTTCCGTAAGAACCCGGGATCAGTGAGACGAAAATATACCATGTTACGAGCCTGCTATTCAATTTTGCCGGCCAAAACAAGACCTCATTTTACATAGCAACCAACCATTAAACAGCAACGATATGTCAGTACCCCCTTAAAGAAAAAATTTGAAAGACTGTGTGTCCACCCACACTTGATTAAAGAAGTTTTGTTTTTCAGTTGTTGTCAGGTTGACTATATACTGTACAGTGATGAAATTGCTGATTTGATTGGCTGTAAGCCATCACTATGGAAACTGCTGTTCACAGACCCAGTTCTTGCTTTTCATTGCTTTGCTGGCCCCTGCACCCCACCCCAGTATCGACAGGGCCAGGCATATGGCCAGGTGCACGGGATGCTACTGATGAATGCCAATTACAAAACTACCTATTCAACAAGGTCCAGGAAAGTGGAGAAAGTGAAATCATCTAATCTGGAGTTTTCCTTTGTTTTCATGCTTATCTTATTGTTGCCGTGATTTCTGTAGCAATGCTGATCAAAGTCAAACTGTAGACATCTTATTTTTGCCGTGATTGCTGTAGCAATGCTGATCAAAGTCAAACTGTAGACATTGGCATGATTGGTTAGAGTATTCTGTGGCGATATATGTGAAGTTTTATTAATTATTATACATGAGTCGATTCGCAACAACCGGATTTTTCGTGCAACAAATGTTACCCGTAAAGTTTATGCTGTGGATGACACAAAATGGAACTGAATTTATAACGAAATTTTTGCTTAGCCGACACGGTGCTATTGTTTGATTTAAATTTTAAAAGCTATTAACGAAAAACTATGAATTTGAGCAAGTGTTGCACGAAAAATCGTTGCGAATTGACTCATGTAACTTTCGACTTGCGGCTCGTTTGTTACAGCCCTGTAACTCAATTTTAAAACAGCAGGGCCGTAGCGAGGTCTAAATTATTGGGGGGGCTCTCGGGATTTCAAGTCACATTATAGTGAACGAAAGACAAAAGTAAATTTGCACCACGTGATGCTTTATGTATGGGCGTATCCGTAGGGTCCTAGCGTGCACATGACTCCTCTAATTAGTGAGCCTGGGGGTGTACATGTGATCCCCTTCGTTTCGATATGGTAGTCAAACTTGTATGTTTTTTGAGGTTCAAATCGTACTCATAGTTTGTAGGTGATGTGGTAGAATACAATATTTAGCTATAGCGAGCGCGAAGCGCGAGCCGCTCGGCACGAATTTCGGCAGAAAAGGAGTTCTCAACCACCGTTTCTAAGTTGTTTTGGGATGTTTCTCTTGGGCCAGTGTTATATATAGCTACATTGAGCACAAAGTGCAAGCCACTTGGCAAAAAAATGGCCATTTTTTACAAAATTGAATTTTTTCAACTTTTTTTGTGGGGAATGAAACGTGATGTAGTTAGTCGTCAAGAGCTCAGTTGTATTTTAAAAGCAATGTAGGTACCATCTTTAGATTTTCCGAATATAGTACCACTTTTTAACCATGTAGTTGATATGGAATATTAATTGCGAGCGCTAATTATATAGCTGCCTCTAAATCACATATTGCCAACAGATAGATTTTTCTTTAATTTTGGTTGACTGTCCAATTTTTCTTAAATTGGACACTTGAAATTGGACAATTTACCAAAAAATAGAGATAAGTGCTCATAATATTGGATTTAGAGGCAACTATATAATTAATAAGTAACAGGACTCAATGCTTGTCCAATTTGAAAAAACTGAACTCAAAAAATTCCTCTGACTGCCAAATTGGACTCGGCCTGCGGCCTCGTCCAATTTTGGCAGTCCTCGGAATTTTCTTCGTCCAATTATTTTCAAATTGGACAGCATGGAGTCCTATTACATATACGAAGCGCGAGTCACTCAGCGCATACTTTTTGGAGTGTACATTTCAAAGATACCTAAGAATTGGTGGCTCGCTCGATACATGTCAGCTTAGAACTGTAACAGTGCACTTTTTACACTAAATTCTGTAGCAATGTGTTATATATACGACAACTGAATATTGTAGTCATTTAAAATTTAAAACTTTAAATTTAAAAATTCAAAAATTGAAAAACCGTTGAAAAATTATTGGGGGGGGGGGGGGGGGGGGGGGCGAGCGCCCCCATTGCCCCTCCCCTTGCTACGGCCCTGAACAGTCAACGCGCTAAGCTTCGTTTTCTTTTCTTTTGTCCGAATTTCTGCACATTTTCTCCCCTTCAAATAATTTAAGCAACAACAAACCGGATTTTCTCCTTGTCCTGCAGCTACCTGATTTTCGTTGAGAATTTTTGAAAAACTTACGCCGACTTGCGTAGTTGCAAGTCAAAACTCACAGCTCTCAGGTGTGCGTCCTCGTTCCATCGGGGCCTATTGGGACCGTTCATTTTTTATCGGGAGGGGGGGCTGGTGGTTTTTGGAATTTTTGCCCCAAAAAGTGTCCGGCCACCCCTCTTTGTCATACAATTTTTTAAATGGCCCCCCTCTTAGTTCATGTTTCATTTACATGACCCCTCCCCCACACACTACCACCATCACCACCACTGAAAATTATGCAATGTTATCAAGAGATTGGAATATGTATTTTTGCCTTTTCATTATCGCAGACGTACTAGGACAATTGAATTATTAGTCATCATTGCTGTTATCCTTATATATGTGTAGCAAAGGAAAATATAAGCCCATTATTGTGAACAATATTAGAGAGTAATATTACATATGATTATATATGTGAGCGCGAAGCGCCAGCCGCTCAACTGAAATTTCAAGTAAAGATGTTTTCAGAGGCTATTTTCTAAAACAATTTTAAATGTTCTTAATATGGTGCAATGTGCAAAATACAATTACATTTATTTACAAATGCGAGCGCGAAGCGCGAGACGCTCGGCACAAATTTGAAGTATATATGTTCACAGCTAGGTGAGAGGCTATCAGTTCCAAAAAAGGATTTTAAATCATCTTATGAAATGTGCAAGTCACTTATTTCAAATGCGAGCGTGAGTCGCTCGGCAGAAATTTGAGGGGTATATGTTAACAGAGACTAATTCCCAAAATGATTTTCTCAACATGCAAAGACATCTACTATTAATAACTGAATTTAAGTACATAAGTGTACAAAGACTTCTTCCTTAGTAAAAGGATTTGAAACACGTACCATTAATGGTGGAATGTGCAAGTCACTAACTACAAATGCGAGCGCGAAGCGCGAGCTGCTTTGCAGAAATTTGAGGTATAAATCTATTGTTCGTAAAGACTGTTTCCTAAAGAGATTTGAAATGATCTTGATACAATGCAGTGTAACTCACTCTACACTAGCTTGTAGTCAGTTTGGCATTGTAGCATGGCTGCAGTGTAACAATTTAGAATGTAATTGGTTTTTGCGAGCGCGAAGCGCGAGCCGCTCAAAAGAAATTTTGCAAGAAAAGTACTTCGTGGTGGCTCCGTTTTGGTTGATTTGATAACAAAAAGGTGCTGCATAAACTATTTTTTTGCGTGACCTCTCCTCAAATAGCCAAAAAGTTTTTGCTTGGCCCCCCATTTTATGGCCATTTTTTTCAGGTGGCCCCCCCTCAAAAACCACCAGCCCCCCCCCTCCCGATAAAAAATGAACGGTCCCTTAAAAGGCAAGACTTTGCAAGACCCCGAAACAAGGCTATTTTTGTGACACTTTTTTACCATTTTTCTTGTTTTCAAAGTTTGAGACTTTGAGATGGCAGTTGCAAACAAACAAACATACAAACAAACCAACAAACAAACAAACCGGACAGACAAAATTCAATTTACCCAAATTGCCACAAAGGTCAGCAGTTTTCACTACTGATTGAAATAATAAAACTGCCAGTGAGTTATTGATTACCCTGCGAAAAGAGTTTCCAGTTTCCAGATCGAGTTTACGGTAAACTCGATAAACTAAAAAAATAGGCGCACAAAATGCGCATGTAGCTACAGCCTTAGCTTACAGCGATTTTCAGAATTATGCGAAAAGTCCGTGAATTGGAATTTGGTTCAGTTCACCTCTGTCAGTCAATTTTAAAAATACGAAGATTTAACTTATACCAAAATCATATTTAGCTTTTACAGGTCGTTCGTTTAAAGGTCATTATTCGTCATTTGGTATGCTTTTAGGGATCTTTATAAGTATTTTTTGGGTCGTTTGTTTGAAGTGGCCGAAAAAAACAAATTCCACTGAACGGACTCAGTTTGGAGGTCAGAGTTCACATTATTTCGAAAATCGCTGTTATCTAGAGAGGAATTGTTCGGAACAGTTATTACATTTTTTACAATAAACAATCGTTTGGATTGAAATGGGACTCCTCAAGGAACGTGTTTGATTGCACGTGTAATAAAAGTGAGCTACAAACTGTATTGAAAATGTTAGTTTATTCAGAGTTAACTCTGACTTATTCAATCAATTTTGAAGTACCTATTATAAAAAAGCCCTGTCTCAATCGGTCCTAAAGTAAAATTTAAAAGAAAAAAGTTGGGAATCAAGAGATGAGAAGTCAAGTCAGTCAACCAGTCATGCTCCTGATCACTATGTCCTGATCGACGCAATATACATTCCACTGAAGTAGAATCCACATCAAATAAGATATGAAATAGCTTAACACGATGATATTCGTGTACAAACAGACAGTATTTGTAGCGAAAATTCGTCTGTAGAAAATCGTAAGCAAGCTTCGCTTACAGTTGTCAGTTGTGACTGTGAAGTGTTCGTAAATTGCATGAGGACCCGTTTAACTGAAACTTACTATTTCTTTTGATTACTTGGCGTCTTCAGTTAATTTGGTAGATACGAGGATCACCGACTATATGAACCTTTTTTTCTCGGCATCGTTTTTTCCTTCACACAACTTCACAGTACAGTTCACCGCTGGCATTCCTGATGATCAGCGAGACAGTCGATCAAGCAACAGCCGACACAAAATCACATTTCGATAAAACTGCTGGAAATTTTCAATCCAGTGGCTTGAGGCTACAGTAACGAGCTAACCAAGGAGCAAATTATAATGTAGTTTACACAGGGTAAACATCCATTCACGGAAATTCTGATAGCTTGGAAATTTCAGATTAGATTCTACTTTGCTTTGTTTTTTTATCGTTTGTCAGATCGTTTGTCGAACACTAACACTCGTACTTGCTTCTGATTGGTCAGTTTAGGACTTATGGGTTTCCTGTGGTGTTACTTACGGACATGAACTCGATGACATAGTAGCTACGCCTCGAAACGAGGCTGTAGCTACAAAAACTGGACGTTTCAATTTTATAATTATAAGCTAGATCCGCCGCTAGATCCCTGACAAAATGCCCTTTTGGCAGGTCTTGCGTGACATTTTATAATTTAATATCCAACAAAAACAAAAATATAACATTTGAAAAGAACACACCAAAATTAGTATAGGAAATGATATGGTTACGAGTGCAATTTAGAATAAATTTGCACGAGTGAGTTTTCAAAGAGTTCAAAATTGTCTAAATTGCACGAGTAAACCATATTATTTCCTTTTAATAATATACATGGTATAGAAGGTAATAATATACAAGGTACAGAACGTTCGTTCCAGGTTCTGTACAAATACTTCGGCTGCCCATAACTTGCCCGCCACCGAACGTTTCTATAGAAAAAGAACCAACTTCGGCGACCGATAACTTTGGCGGCATTTATCAAAACTGATTCAAAATCTCAACTTTTTACTAATTTTGGTGTGTTCTTTTCAAATATATGATATTTTTAGTTTTTGTATGTCTGGCTACTGTTTGGAACTCTTTCTCCTCCCCTCCCCTTTCCCTTCCCCTCCCCTTTCCCTTCCCATTAGGGCCGCTACGCAGCTAGCTACTCTTAACGTTAATTTGTTATCTCTTCTATAATGTCTATAATGATGTTAAAGGTCCTTCTGGTTAGAACGTAAGGGTTCGAAAATGGACCCAACTCTAAGGGGAAAATGGACTTAGGGGATGACAGCCCTGCTTCTGTAAATTTGTAGTTGTGTGACATGCGCTCCTGTCGGGATGGGATAGATGTCGATGGGATAGCTCTATTAGGGACCTTACGCAACCACGACGGCAACGTGGACGACGACGGCATAAAACAATGCCTTTAATTACAAAATACAATAAATGCACGTGCAAATGTGTAGAACTGCAAAGATATCGACCGTACTCTTCAAAACTACAACGTGAAAAGTCCAGATTTCACGCTCTACCGAGAACGGCAACTTTTCATTTTCATTTATTTCAAGATTGTAAGTCTGAATGTCACATGAAAATGAGCAAGCGAAAGAAATAGCGTTGTCTATTGTTCTTTAATCTTTTTTGGCGTCCCGTCTTCACTGACGTCGCCGTCGTCGTTACGTAAGGTCCCTATTATGAAGCTTGCGTGACGTCCAGTTCCACGATCACCAAGTGAGTGGGGCGAGAATTTCATTTTGCGCTAAAAAATGAAGGTAGCAGTGATTGGATCGGGAGCCAGTGGTTTGGCAGCGATAAAGTCATGCATAGACGAAGGTCTAGAACCAGTTTGCTTCGAAAAAGAAGATAATATTGGGGGCCTATGGTATTTTACCGAAGACGACCGAGACAAAGCCTCCGTGTATCGTTCTACCGTCATTAACACAAGCAAGGAAATGATGTGTTATTCGGATTTTCCAATCCCCAAGGAGTTTCCACCGTATATGCATAACACTAAAGTCTTGGAATATTTTCATCTTTATGCCAATCACTTTGATTTATGCAAGTACATTCGTTTCCATACTCAAGTCACTGACATACGTCAAGCCAAAGACTACAGTGTCACTGGCAACTGGGAATTGACTTATGTCAGGCTTGATTCACCGGAAAGAGAAGAGGAAAAAGAGATTTATAACGCAGTTATGGTCTGCATTGGACATCATGCAAGTCCCAGTTGGCCAAGATTTCGTGGAATGGAGGAGTTTAGTGGGATAAAAATGCACAGCCATTCATACAAAGGTTTTAAAGAATTTGAAGGGAAACGCATTTTGATTATAGGTAAGTTGTAGTACAGTAATACGACAACTAATAACATCAAACCCTAAACAACTTTTCATGCAAATTATCCAATCATATTCGAGTATATAAACAATAGAATCTCCCCCAAAAGTGTCATATTTTGCTTAAAATGCATATAATTTGCTTGGTTTGTGTATGAACTCCTGGGGTGGGGGTGGGGATGGGGGTGGTGGTGGGGTACTCCCTTACAAAAGTGGTAGCGGTGCTTGACGGACCTTTTAGGGTCGAAAATATGACCCGCTCATACCTTTTAGGGTTTCTGGTTCATAGCGTACCTTTTAGGGTCAGGATATAACGAAAATCACATAAAGATTACAATCTCATATACAAATATTCTTTATTAACAATGTGGTTGTACCTTTTAGGGTATAAAATCTGCATCTCCGACAATTTATGCATACCTTTTAGGGTCATTTTCAAAACCCTCCGTCGAGCACCCCTACCACTTTTGTAAGGGAGTACCCCCCTCCTCCCCAGGTATGAACTACATCGAGATTGAACAAGAAGCATCTTAAATCTGTTAAGCATCAAAAATGTACTTGGAGAATGTCTACTTACAATTTATATTAAATATTTAATATTTAATAGAAAAATCTACCTTCGATGATGCTTATATCTCAAGGGTCCAGGGGCAGATCCATGGCTCAGACTGAGGGGGTTCACTTCACATTTATCTTGTTCTTGATATTTTTCTTTCTCAACATAAAAAGGTTTAACTTTTTGGGATGAGTAAGGGGGTTCCCGGGCACCCAAGGACTCCCTGGATCTGCCCCTGGGGTCAGGTTGCTAGAGGGTGGGTTATAGCATTAACCCATGGTTAAATCCAAAGGTTTTATGTAGACTTAACCTTGGGTCTCCTAGCAACCAGGCCCAGGGCTCAATATTACTGAACAACATTGTATGAAAGGAGAAGGGACGAGGGAGCCGAGGTCCCAGAAACTTATTTTATACAAGGAAAGTATTTTGAAACATACAAATTTATGTATGACAGTACTGTATTATGGTTTTGTATCTTACTGTGGCAATACGTACTTGTCATTGTGAAGAGGATTTTGCAATTGCTGCAAGTGCCCTGTATAATGACTAACGTTGTCGTTAATGACTGATATAGGTATTGGTAATTCTGGTGGTGATATTGCAGTGGAACTTAGCCGACATGCATCACAAGTCTTTCTCAGCACAAGAAGAGGAAGCTGGGTTCTCTCACGCCTTCATGAGAGTGGTTTACCTATTGACTTCTGGGGAATTCGTCGTTGGTTCCGAATCTTTCCTCGATCCTTCCTCGAAAGCTTGATAAAGGCACAGCTAAAGAAGAAGTTTGATCACCATGCATTTGGACTTAAGCCAAGTCATTCACCACTTCAACAACATCCAATGATCAATGATGACCTTCCTAACAGGATAATGACAGGGACCATCATTGTGAAACCAAATGTAGAGTACTTCACTGAGAAGGGTGTGGTGTTTGACAATGGTACTGTAGAAGACAATCTTGATGCAGTCATTTTCTGTACTGGGTATAAAATTGGATTTTCATTCATTGATAAGACAATTATTCCTGTTGAAAATAATGATGTCACTCTCTACAAGTACGTTTTCCCATCACATCTCACTAAACCTACACTAGCAGTGATGGGTTGTTTCCAACCAATAGGAGCCATCAACCCAGTGGTAGACTTGCAGTGCCGTTGGGTAACAAGAGTATTCAAAGGAATTCTTACCCTTCCAACTGAAGGTGAAATGATGAAGGATATTATGAAGAAGAAAGAGCTAATGAGCAAGAGATATTACTCATCAAACAGACACACCATACAGGTACAGCTTCTGATAACAAGATTCACAGACACTGGGAAACAGTATTCTATATATAATATATTTCCATATTACTTTCATGCATTTTGATCCAATTCCATTGCATGTCTGTTCCCCCTCCCCTGGGGCTTAACATTGACAGGTGCATAATTTACATCTTTGGGGACAGATTTAGGGGAGGGGTGCTCGGAGTGCCACCCACCTCTGAGACAATATTGCAGGCCCTTTTCCTCTTGTCCAACATATTGTCTGGATTCTCTGTTTCTGATTTCTGTAATGCTGCACCCCCTCATGAAAGATAAACCTGGGTCCTTCTCTGTGGGGATGGGAAGAAACATGATTGAACAAATAAAGAAAAGAGAAAGTTGATGTGTAATTATTTCCCATGTATATCTGCCCCTTAACTCCTTTTTCACCAGCTTATCCTTATTTGCCAATTAGAGCAAAATGGACATCAGGCATCTTATGATCATCTGTCTTCAACTTAAAAACTGTTAATCCACTTACTCTTTATTATAAAGTCCTTTCACAGAAGTTTTGTTATTTTGTTGACAGGTTGACTACATACTGTATAGTGATGAAATTGCTGATTTGATTGGCTGCAAGCCATCACTATTGAAACTGCTGTTCACAGACCCAGTCCTTGCTTTTCATTGCTTTGCTGGCCCTTGCACCCCACCCCAGTATCGACTGACAGGACCAGGCATATGGCCTGGTGCACGGGATGCTATCGTGAATGCCAATTACAAAACTACCTATTCAACAAGGTCCAGGAAAGTGGAGAAAGTGAAATCATCTAATCTGGAGTTTTCCTTTGTTTTCAAGCTTATCTTATTTTTGATGATTGTTTTAACAGTGCTGATCAAAGTCAATTATTGTAGACACTAGTAAGATTACTCTATAACCATATCAATTAGCTTAATGTAAAAAAAATAATGAAGAGGTTAATGATGATGATGATGATGATGATGATGATGATGATGAATATGTTGGGAAGTGCTTATTTTCAAAATACCGTAGGTACATTTGCTGTATTAGTAAAAATTATAGATGCATCGTGTCGATCTAATCTGGCAAGGACCTCTAATGCCACACCCTGTAAACACTCAGTATTAGTGAAAATTTATAATAATTTATTAATAACTTATAATAATTAGTAAAATTATTATAGATGTATCATGTCCATCTAACCTAGTAAGGACATCTAACACTTTAATGTTAGGAATTTTCCCACAGTGAATATGCTTAAGTAGGGTGCTCTTGTTAGATGAATTTCCAGATGGATTTGTAGATGGATGTTAGATGTTAGATGGTTTCTGTGGCCGAAGTTTACCTAGGTACCAGAGGCCCGAGAGGGATTGGGGAGGAGAAAGAGAGGGGGAGGGGGAGGCCTCTGGTACCCAGGGTAGCCGAAGTTAGAAGTCTGTGATAAAGCAAGTCAACCGGCAGACTTCAAGTACCACAAAATTGGTCCAGAAGTTTCAAAGACTCTTACTGTCATTTTTAAAAAGCTGGTCGTAGAACATTTCTATAGACCTCTAAGCCTTGGCTATGTTTTTTGGTCATAGGTAGAACAATGGCAACTCAAATCACATTGTCATTTATTGGTTTTGATCCACTGAATTTATAACCACTTGAAGTTTGAAATCTAGGTTTCATGTGAGGCTAAGACTGAATTTAAGTTGTGTGTGGAACCTTGAGAAAAGGGTCTATTAGATAGTCTTATAATAATTGCATTAATCTTATGGTAGCATTTGTCATCATTATAAATTACATAATTGACATAATCATGAAATTTGACCTACAAAATATTCAAAACATTAGTACATTATTTTATAACACTTCAATTTACATTTTTTGTCTAAAGATATTTTACACTTTAACTGTACCAAGATTGTCAATTAGTGTGATTGATATGTATAATAAATATATTCTAATGTACTGCAAATTCTTGAAAAGTTGAAATATTAAATTAATGATACACTTGATATATAATATAAATTATTGCTCATATATTTTCCAATTGTTTCCTGGGTGTTGATCTCTGCTGTAAAAATCTCAACCAGTGCTTTGCATAACTGATAAACAGTGCATTCATTGATGCTTGATTTTTGCTGTAGACATTCAGAAATATTCCAAGAGCTACAATAAGTCCTGACCATATATATCTGAAGAAAAGGAGATGATTAACTGAGACCTTTCAGATTACGAGGTAAGTATAATAGTAAATGGCATACTAGAAATAATTCACCAGTTTGTTTTTGGCTAATATTGAGGGTGAGGGACACAAATTATGCTGGCATTATATTGACTATTACAGGTTTGAGCTTTGCAGTAATACTTACTGAATAGTAAAAGGCTTGGTGAAAAATAGAAATGATAGTACAATAGTGACAGCTTTGCGGAATGTGGTAACTGTTGAGAAAAGATTATCAATCCTAACTAATGAAAACAAAGAATCAAGACTATAATGACAGTGAATTTTATATTACTGTAAATTCAAGTACAAGGCCCAGATACACTGTGCAACTTATTCTTGCAACTTTTTCTACAACACTGCATGCTCACAAGTGCACTGTGCCCCACCCTATTAAGGATCAAGTTCTGCTTCTTCTAGGATGGACATATGGTGCAACGGCACTGTGCACAATGTTGCAGAAAAAGGTGCATTGTATATACGGGGGCCATAGCAACTGTTTCCAGTTTCATCCTGTTCAATGTTGCCCAACCCCCTACCCGTACCCCTACCCCCTTATTGACTCCCCTCCCTCCCCAGTTGTACAACAACTCCCTAATCTTCCAAACAATTATTTGCAATAATGTTGAAATTTACATTCAAAACTTTCATTTAAAAGCATGTTTGCTACATGCACATAGAAAGCAGGCCCATTCTTCAATTGAATATCCAGAATCAAAAATGACTAAACTTGTACATGTGTTGAGAAATTATGGCAAAAATGAACCTTTTCTGAGGGCTAGTCACGGGCCAGGAAAGTACCCTCACTGTCCTTCTACTATCACCATGACTACTTTGTACCCAAACGTATGGCCCCTATGAAGTCCTTTCAGCATGAACAATTTATATCATCATTCTTACTTGTAACTGCTGTTAGGGCACCAAATATCCTGACGAGCATCAAAACAAATAAAATACCCAGATATCCAGTGAAGGAAAACAATAATGCTAAGCCATAGATTTGAAGGGGTTTCTAGAGAAAACACAAATTAGGGGCACGTTAAAGCTTCATTTTTAAACGCCTGGCCCCAGTTGCACATGGTTGCATGGATAGCTCTTCCTGTTGGGCAAATCCCTCTCCCTTATCAAAAGTGGATAATTCATTGGATAATGCCATCATTTTATTAGCAGATAGTGATATCATCCTTTGTACATCAGAGGCCTGGCCTTATATTAGTAGATGGAAGGAGAGTGTTGCTTGGATATGTTACAGGTCAACATTTGATTTCGGTTTGTTTTTTTTTTCTTCCTTTTTTTACCTAGGTTGAGTTGGATTTAACCATTAATTTGTGTTCTACATTAATTTTGTGTTTTACAGCAGCATTTCTAAAAAGAAATTCCACTCAACCTCTACCATTTTTCTTATCTACCTCTTCTCAGTACCTGAGCTGAAAAGGAGATTGCATCCCAGAGCTGTCCAGTAACAAGAAGCCCCACAAGAATATATAAAAATCCAATTCCATAAGAATATAAAACCTTTGGGTAAAGAAATAATAGAATGTGAAGATTAGAGTAACACTGAAATGGCACTGACTGACTGACATAAATTCTCGTTAATATTTCCATTTTGAGGCTCTCCGATAGCAATGGATACATTGCATCCCCAGGGGTTTTATTCTGTTGCTCTGCTTGTTCAGGAACCACTGATGGTAAATTTGCTTTGGGGGGGCTAAACAAGTGTTGACCCTAAAAGGAAACCTTGGGAGCAACCTTGCCGGGACCTCTTGAATCTGTTAGTTGCTCCCTCACTTAGTTTAACTGTCTTGTTACGTATTTGTGTCTTTTTTTATATATACATATATATTTATATTTGTAACGTTTTCTATGTGGAAGTTTCTAAATAAATAAAAAATAACGCTTAAGGTAATTCCTCTGTTTTGCACAGCGCACGCCTACTGCGCATGGTTCAAAAAGCATAAATCGCGACTTAACGAGCATTTTCTTTCAAGGTATAATCAAAAAGGATACAAAAGTCGATTTTGGAAATTTTTCTAATCTTTGGTGCGATAAAAAGCAAGTTTTGCGAAACTCGCCCCATTCCCTTCTCGAAAAAGTGCCGTTTTTAGCTCTATTATGATGATGTTTTACAAAATATCTCGCAAACGAGCACCGTGACCCCCATTTCTTATTTCAAAACTTGCATTCACGCAATGATTTACACAACATATTTGAAAATTAAGAAAATCTATCGATAGGAACATGGAAAACTTTGATGCTTTTTTGTGTATATTTGAGCCCTAGAAAGCCAAAAATCGAACATTTCGGGGGTATGTTGCTCTCTAAATGATGCAAAAAATGTTCCAATGAAATGCGCTATCGAAGTTAAAATAAGCTTTCTTGTGAGATATTGTACTATTTTACCTGTTTCTACTAAAATACTGCTAACTCTGAGTTTTGGAGTCTTTTTCTGAGACCAGATAGACATATCAACGAATTAGCTGGAAAACATTGAACGTTCGCGTGAAATCGCTAAAAGACCCTTGTCTATCAAGCCAAATATTTCCTAAACAAGTACCGTGACCCCCTCTTTTTTTGTTAGTTACAAGATAAGTAACTCAAAACCTACAAAATATCAAATTTTAAGCGATTTCTATCGGTAGGATCTATTACAGAGGAATCACCTTAAGAATAGGCATGTTTCAAATAATATATATTTTTAATATTGGTGGGGCTAAGGCCCATATCATTTCTCACTTCTGATAAAACCATATTGATATTAATTTTAATGGCTTCTCCAAATGTATAAATGATACTGTCAGCTCACTTATGTGACTTTAATACATCAAACAAACATAAAGACCATTCATTATTGCTGTAATGTGTAATTTCCATGTACTCACTACTTCTGTGTTGGTACTTTTGTATGATTTGATTGCTTTTTCTTGGACATTTCCTATTACTGCATCAGCACACAGTGCCAGTGATATTAAAATCACACCTACGGTCAAAGGAATATGTCAAAGTACAATTATAGTATTAATTTTTACTATTAATGCCTCTATTAATTTTTCATCTATAATATCTCAAATTATCTGAGAGTATTATTTTTGAGAGTGGTTTTCATTAACCCATGAAACAAAATGTATTTACATGTAGTTAAAGTGTGATAGTCAAATAACAACAAAAGAACACAATGGAATTAGGTTGTATTTAAAAGAGTAATAACCCTAAAATGTGTTTCACAGGTTAATGAAAACCACTCTAATGTGGCAGCTTATCAAAGACCAGTTATTGTTCACCTAGTCCTTGATTACTTTAGTAATATCCCAGGTTTAAAATAGGATTTCTAATGCGACAAAATTATAACAATAGCTTGGCTCTAAGGATAGGTAATTTAACAAAGTATCTCATCACCAAAATCAAGTTTTGTTGTTGAAACAAGGGTCTACATGTTTGTTTGTCTAGACAGCCATATGCTATTAGTTTCTGCTACAAAACATTCTTGGTACTTTGGTAAAATGCATTAAGGTGATGTTACATGGGTTGATTTGCAACAATGATTTTCCACACAACACTTGGTCAAATTGATAATTTTGCATTAAAAGTTTTTAAAGTTCATATCAAACATTTGCAAATTGTTCACTAAGAAAAAATATTGCTAAAAATAGTTTCGTTTTGTATTTTCAACAGCATAAACTTTACAGGTAACATTGTTGTGTGGAAAATCGTTGTTGCGAATCGACTCATATAACATCACCTTTATGCAGTTGAGATCATTCAATTTTAGTTACCAGTGTGATTATAATCAGGTTGAACCTTGCTGTCAGCTAATGTGAATATAATTAGACCAATACTCATGCATAAGCATGCCATAAAATCAACTGGCCCATAATGTTTCCCTGAAAGTAAAAATTTTGGAAGACTGTTAATTTCATGGAAATAAAATGGATCAGCTTGGTCTGAGAAAACAGCCAACTCACAGGCACTCTTAAGAGGCTATTTTTCTCAGGCTCAGATCAGCTCAAAAAAATCCAAAATTGTCATCCACAAATAATAATTGTTATTACCTTGGATAATTATTCCTCCAAACATGACTGGAATGAGTTTGCAGCTTTTAAATATAACCTATGACAATAAATTTGAGTTAGTCTCTTCTGTAAGCAAGAGGCTATATATATATAATTATATTATATTGGGATCCCTGTTTTGTGAATAAGACAGGAAGCCCATATCAATTACACATGATAATTAATTTTATTGTACCTGTGTTGGATAATTAAGATATCCTAGTGAAGAATTAGAGAGTCCCATTGTTGACACTGTTAAAAAAGCTAGGCCTGCATATGTCTTTAAAGGGATTCTAGAAATGGAAACAGTGTTACTACCACTTGTATAAAAATTATTACATATTTTGACATACAAAAGTCTTGAGTGGGAATTGGTTGCCATCATAAAGCCAACAACAACAAGTGATAACATGACGAGTGTGCGCGAACTGCTGGACGGAAGTGGCCTCAATTGCAGTTTTAACCTGGCTTAGAACTACTTTTCTCATAAGCAGAGTCGTATACAGTCTCCCCAAAGTTTTTTGGAGCATTACAGTCAAGTTGCAGAAGTACGAACAGCTAGAAATTATCCTTTCAAAATTTTCCATTTGTTCAAGACAATAAAAGTTGGAAACATGCGCAGATGTTATCACTTGCTGCTAAAGCCAACAAAGTGTTCTGAAAATTGATCTGGATTTTTGGTGGCCTATTGACTTATTCCCATCCAAGACTTTAGTCTAGAGAAACAAAAACAGTGTTGTTGGTTGAGAGCCACAATTATAATACTTTCATCTACTTACTTTCTTGTTCTGTCTTGATGCATTGCTGTTTGTACACTTCCAAATATAGAATAAAATCCAAATTGTATCAGAGTTAAGTACCAACCATATGGTTTGAAACCTTCAATTCTAAAGATCCATTCCTACAATGAAATAAGTATCATTATGGTAAATACAGTATAAAATAACAAGAGTTCACACTGTATAGTAAATTTTAGCTCGAATAGGAAATGGTTGGGTATATAATAATAGATTATTGTGTATGTATCACAGCTCAGACTAGCCATGCCAGACTGAAAACAAATCATACTATGTATTCTTGGTATGACATTCAACATTTTTGTCATGGGATTCTGAGTCACTCATCCTTAGCCCTTAGCTATCTATGGTCACACATCTGTGCCAAAATGAACAATATTACAAAGTCTACAAATAGATCCATGTCAAAATACCATCTCATACAAAATCTAAATGTGTATTTCTTGTTGTCTTAACATTTAGACTCATGAGTCTACTCTGAATTTTGTTAATTTTGTATCTTTTGCAACTGTAAGCAGAAAATGAAAATATTTGTCGCCTATCACAAATTTAACTCTAAACCCTGGTCTGTGGCAAGAAGAGCAATGCTTGATATCATTACAAACACATGCACATGTGTACCTTTGTAGCTGTACATATCTCCCAAAAAACCTTGTCTATGCCACTGGGCTGTAAGACAACTACCTCTCATCACTAGCTCTCACTAGAGCTCAAGACTGTAGCAAACCTTGAAAAACTGGGGGGGAGGGGGGGGCACAAGGTCACTTTGCATCATGTGATGAATAATTAGCATATATTTTTTTAATCAATTTAACATTTTTTCTTGCTCTGTTCTTTCTTTTTAATATTTTCAGAAAAACTGGGAGGCATTACTTCTATACCCTCAGTGAAATTTTATCGAGGAATTTTAACTCTTCCATAAGCAATATATATCTGTAAACATATCAACCATCTCCCTGCGACGATTTAAAAACGTACCTGTACATATCCATAAATAAGATAAAATAATAAAACTCCTCCACAACAAACTACAAATTGTTTTGGTTTAGACAAGGAATGAAGTTGAATTCCAAATATTTCAAGTTTGTCCTCTTTAGTCGACGTTGACCTTGATGACATTCCTTGTTGCCCATTATTAATTGTTATTATTGTGCTTTTTAAATCTGTGCTTTTAGTGTAGGACATCGATCTATTAATGGTACCATTTGATGATAACTTTGTTGAATAAATATTTCCATTCACAGTTGCCGCCATTACAAAACTTATGTGACTGCTGTCATTCTTGTCAGCGGGTTTCCGTTAAAATAAGGAAGATACTTCATGCGTGATAAATTACGAGGAGCCGCACCTCCTGCGGGCAGTCCCACTTATTTCCCTCCAGATTCAGTAAGACGACTTATTCTAAAATTTCGTCTTTATTGAATGTGGAGAGGTCTCTTTCGTAGACGACCTTTGGAACACGCGGCGCTTATCATGATACACAAAGAAATTCAAAACCCGACTAAAAACTCAACTTGAATGGGAAAACATTTAACAGCTAAATATTCAGTGTATCCAAGCACAAGACTACGGTGGCCCACAGGGGCAAAACACAATGCAAAATTTCTTTGAAAACACAACAAAGTTTCGTGGAACACAACAATCTTTCACTGAACACAACAAAGTTTCGTGGAACACAACAATCTTTCAACTCATAACAATTTAAGTAGTACAAGGTTATTGCAATGTTGCGCGCAACAGAACGGGTGTTAACCCCTGCAACAGGCGCGCGCAATGCCCCAGGAAAAGCTCGGTTGTACTTCTGTAGCTGTTGCGCAAAACGTTGCGCGATCTGTTGCAAGGTTGGTATGGCTTCAGAAAATGAAACTCGTTTCTACTTCTCTAACTGTTGCACGCACCTGTTGCAGGGTCGGACACACGCACGATGCATGTTGTGTACAATGTTACAAGCTACAGGGAGAATAACATCTTGTGTTCTGGGTTTCTACAAATTAAGCAACAAGCCCCATTAACAATAGCTCCAGCGCAGGTCGCATGAGAAAGTCAGAGGGGTAGTGAAGGGTTCTAGTTCTTTCTCCATCCCACCCCACCCCACCCCACCCCAATCGACCATGTAACTAACAAATTTGGTGTTAAAAGAACAAACGTGTACATGTAAACACCTACGAGCTTTGTTTTAAAACGATGAGCTTTAGAAAGTATCAATCCAAATTTTAAATCACCTTAACTTATAAATGAACTTACCTTTGCTGATGTCTTAATCTGATTACGCTCTAGGGATATTCCTGAAATAAGAAACATGGATTCCAACTGAACATCTTCAGTGAGGCCGATCATTTCACTTTGGAACGGAAATAAAAATCCATAAGTAATAGCGTACGTAACGGCTTGAAGCTTGCTGTACTTAATATAATCATGGAAATTTATTGATCCCTCTTCAATCGACTAGATTTTGATTGGTTCTTCTATCTCCCTCGGGAATTGGGACAAATCGATGGAGTAAAACAATGCAGACAAGCTCGACGTTCCTGAAAACTTATTCTTTTATTTTCTCTTTCTATTTATCTACAAAACAGCTATTTTTTGATAGCTGGACTCTGATTGGTTCATTTCTTTCCCTGGGGAGTATTAGCATTACAATGAAACTTCGCCGAATAGACTACCCCAATTAGTCATTAAATTTATTAAGTGTCTAGGTAGCGCAGCGGTCTAAGGTGATATCTAAAGGTATGGATTAGGGTCCGGATATCGTCTCCCTCCCTGGCCTTCGGGCTAAGATAACTGTAATATGTAGCACCGGGATAGCGTGGATGGGGCCGAAATCTTCATCCGTAACGTAAGTCGATTCGATGTCTCAGCTTCTCAGAATGTCTCGGGAGAATCGTCCCAAAATTTCATTTTCTTTTTCTTTTTACAGTTATTCATTCAGTCTGTTATTTTGTATCCGGGGGGTGCTTTTTAAGGGGTTACAGGTTCGATCCTCGTCGACGCCGGATTCTTTTCTGACTTCTTTTTTCTTCATTTTTTCCGTTTCTTTCCCAAGCTTTAAGTTAAAATCACATCTTTTTGAATTTGTTTTTAAATGTTTGGTGTTTTTGATATTTTTTCTAATAAATTTCATTTTCATTTTTTATTTTTAATTATAATTATTCATACATCTTACTGCATTGTTTCTGTGGGGTGCATTTCCTAGACATTACAAATTTCTTTCTTTCTTTTTTCTTTTTTCTTTTTTCGAATGTCTGGACGTTTTTTTTCCTTTTTTTTTTTTTTTCTTTTTTCGAATATCAGGCCTTTTTTCCTCGTAAGTGATAATATTTTTACTTTTAAATACCTATTTGTGATAATAAAATTGGAAACCATTTCTTACAACATTCCTGACTTACATTAGAATGTCCCCGTAGAATGAATTCAAATCGCTTTGATTTGATTTCCCCAGGGATCTATCCTTGCCCCCTTCTTCTTTCTTTTGTAAATGAACGATTTACCTGAGTGTCTAAAGCAAGCCACACCACGAATAGCTGGTTCATGAATATGGACCGTAAGTTGTCTAATTTGGTAGTTTTTCTTGATTTAAAAAAGGCATTTGACACGGTTAACCATGAAATCTTTTTACGTAAAATGGAAATCTATGGTATAACTGGTAATTCCTTGAAACTAATCAAATGCTACTTATCTGGTCGGAAGCAAATATGCCAGCTAAATGGAGTGTTGTCTACTGAGAGATCCATCGAATGCGGAATTCCCCAGGGATCTATCCTTGGCCCCTTCTTCTTTCTTTTGTACATAAACGATTTACCTGAGTGTCTAAAGCAAGCCACACCTTGTCTTTTTGCTGATGACACGAATTTAACAGTAGCAGGTGAATCGATTAAATTGGTTGAGGGGGCTATGAATAGAGATCTGGAGAACGTAAAAAAATGGTTGTTGGCTAACAAATTAAGTCTCAATGTTGCAAAAACAGAATTTCTTCTAATTGCTTCACATTACAATATTCGAACTCTTAATGCCCACCGGACATACGAATTGGTCAAAATCCACTGAAGCAAGTTTTTCATAGTAAAGTTCTGGTGTTGAAATTGACCCAATTCTTGTCTTGGGAAAAACATATTGACGCTATAGCAAAGAAAATAAGTTCCGGCATTGGAGCCTTAAGAAGAATTAGAGACTTTGTAGATAGGGAAACTCTGATTTCTGTTCATAACGCCATAATTCAACCTCATTTTAATTACTGCAGTGAGGTTTGGGATACGCTTGGGGAAGGTCTTTCTAAGCGCTTACAAATTCTTCAGAATAGGACAGCTAGAATTATTTTACATATGAGCAACGAAACTCCCCATCTAGAGGCATTGCAAGCTCTTGGTTGGGAGCCTCTTGAAAATCAAAGGGTTAAAACAAAAGCCAAGCATATGTTTAAAATTTTTAACCGAATGGCACCAAATTGTCTTGTTGATCTATTTACACGAAAGCAAGACATAACTAATTATAGCTTAAGAGGTGCCAGTACTTCCCTGCAATTACCTCGTCCTAGAACTGAGTTTGGAAAGAAGAGTTTTTCATATAGTGGAGCAAAAGTGTGGAACTCTCTGCCTGAAAATATGCGAAATTGTAATTCACTCGAATTATTCAAAGCTCAGATCACCTCACACGCCCTAGTATAATTTAGTATAACTTAGTTTTTATATTTTGTATATAGTAATATAGTATACCGTAAGGCATTAAGCATGTGTTATACGCATTATAGATATTAGATATTAGATATATTAGTTAATTAGATGTTTATATATTGTTGTTATTTTGATGTATTTTTATTGTTATTATGATGTATTTTTATCTACACGCCCCTTGTGGAAATCAGCTTTAGTTGTCGGGGCAAGCGTGTATAAATAAAAGATACCTAAATGTGATAAATTATTACCAGAATCAAATGAAAATTCGATCAACTAACTTGGAGAGAATTAGGAATACTTTTTAACGAAGTTTTATTTCGTAAGGTCCTCAACATGTTGACATTCGTACATTTCGACGGGGAAAGACAACAAACATAATACGATCAAAGTTCGCCTTAGAAATGATCATTTATTACGGGATTTACATGATAAATCGATAAAATCAAGCAAAGAACGATATAAGATACCTGTTTCGAAGGAAGATTTAAGGCCGTTAACTGGTGCTACAAGCTAAATGAAGGCTACAAAAGTCGACAAACAAAAGCTCAAACGGCTCATTCCGTTCGCTGATAAAAGCACGTTCTAGAATGTTCTCGAATTTCCACGTGGGGGTGGGGGTGCGGAGGTGAGCGATGCAATGTTTCTGTCGGCGTTATTTTACCACCAAAAAACCAAACTATCCAAATTTCATTCTAAATTCAGTTCTTGATGGAAGTCAAGCCATAAGATATTAAATAAATAGCAAAAAGTATCAGGCCGATTTTTTTATTATTTTGAACTCAATATTTGCCATGATCAGTAATTTTGAGAGCATTTCTAACAGGGTATATTTGGCTTTCAACCTGGAAATGACCGTTACCAGACATAATCCACAGATAATCAGACTGCGAAGCCTGTGGCAGCTGTGCTTGTGAACTGGAGTGTTGCCCCGTGAAAGATTTTAGTTGCTTGTGAAAGACTTGTGTTCTGTGAAACTTTGTTGTGTTCTGTGATAGATTGTTGTGTTCCACGAAACTTTGTTGTGTTCAGTGAAAGATTGTTGTGTCCCACAAAACTTTGTTGTGTTCAGTGAAAGATTGTTGTGTTCCACGAGACTTTGTTGTGTTCTGTGAAAGATTGTTGTGTTCCATAAAAATTTGTTGTGTTTTCAAAGGAATTTTGCATTGTGTTTTGCCCCAGTGGGCCACCGTACAAGACCAATGAAGTGCAGTCTAAAAATCAATTAAAAAGACGTCAATTAAGTTTTGTATTTCCAGTTCTTTTAGTTTTACTTTACTGTAGTCTTGCTTTTGTAGGCGTTCTGACAGAGATTTCCAGCATTCATCTTCTTCTTCAACGCGGATGTTTTTGCTCCAGAAATGTAATTTTTGATAATGAAATATTTCATCGAAGAATATACATTAGCAAGATAAAGTTTCACTTTAGCATGAACGCCTCGATAAGATGGGTAACGTTAAATTTAACAAAAAAAATTGTTTTTTTGAAGCGTTAGAGAACTCGTCAGTCCCGCTAAAACCATGCAAATATCAAAAAGCGGGACTGACGACTTTGAGAAAGTCTACATATGTGTTCCAGCTAGCTATAGCTTACCGAGTTCACCGCACGGCATAATTTATGCAAAAATCTGTGCAGCCAATGAAAACTCTTTTTTCGCAAAGTCAATTGAGTGTATTTACTTTCTCTTACATTTATTTATTTTTGCAACCTTTTATCAATTTCTATATCTGTCGTTCTTCTTTTTCTTCCATCTTGAAATGGATGCACTTGGGAAGTTGTGTAAGCACTCAATTCGAGAAGCTAAAGTCTCAGTCAGTTCCCGGACTCAGTTGAACTCGGCTACACACTAAAGGGCACCAGGGAGAACAGTTAATCTGATGGTGTTCCCTGCCTAAATAAAGCTGTTATTATTATAGCTGGGAACAAAAACGTATTTGCCATGCACGAAAACTGACTTTTAATTTGATGTCTTTTACGTCGGTTTTGAGAAGAATGATTTTAGTTGATATAAAATCCCTTGGTCAGAAAATGTGGAATGATCGAAGGCTTGAAGACGAACATCGGCAAACGGCAAAGTGACGGTTATTTGAATGGTGAACATTTTTGGGCCCTGCGACCTGTAACTTGCAGTCCTCAAAAAGCTGTCATAATATGCTAAGTTATTTTCTAAATAATTGGCTATGGCTCTGACACTTTTTTGCTGCATGGCCAAAGCAAAACACCACGATGTTTTATAAAGGTTCTTTTAAAAATCCACGCGCTATCGCCTGCAATTTTACTCCGGGTGAGCGGACTGACAGGCGCAATACGTTTTACTGCCCTTACGATAACGCCTCGTGCGACGCTTCTTTCGTGTTTAGCAATCTCCCGCGTGCATCCATTTTACGATGGACGTTAAGACATATATGCATGTATGATAATATTTCGACAGCGAATACATTTTTGGTCAGTACGTTTTTGCGGAAGACGTTTTTGTAGTAATTGTCCACACGGTAAAGCAAATGTTTGAGGAGCATTTTTGCGGTAAGTTATATATTCATCATCATCATCATCATCATCATTATCAATATCAATATCGTTAACTACTTGATTAGATACAAGGTTTTAGAATACTCCAATGTCTACAATTTGACTTTGACCAGCATTGCTACAGCAATCATCAAAAATAAAATCAGCATGAACGTAAAGGAAAACTCCAGATTAGATGATTTCACTTTCTCCACTTTCCTGGACCTTGTTGAATAGGTAGTTTTGTAATTGGCATTCATGATAGCATCCCGTGCACCAGGCCATATGCCTGGCCCTGTCAATCGATACTGGGATGGGGTGCAAGGGCCAGCAAAGCAATGAAAAGCAAGGACTGGGTCTGTGAACAGCAGTTTCCATAGTGATGGCTTACAGCCAATCAAATCAGCAATTTCATCACTGTATGGTATGTAGTTAACCTGACAACAAAAAACAAAACTTCTGTGAAAGTACTTTATAATCAAGAGTGAGTGGATACATAAACAGTTTTCAAGGGAAGGAAAATATCCTCTAGATATGATAAATATAGATGAAATTCAAAGAAAGAAGTTTCCCATGGCACAACAGATGAAAAGCCTGATTTCCATTTTGCTCAGCTAATTACCCTTTCCTCATTCATACATGTTTCTTCCCATCCCCACATGGGAGGACACAGGATTATTCTTCAGGAGAGGGTGTAGTGAATCAAGAGGATACTTTGGAAAAGTATTGAGAATTAAGACAAGGGCCCAATGTTGTCTCAGGAAGGGATAACTGAAAAACAATATTCTGCCAGCTGTCATCAGAATTAAGCTGTACCTGTATGGTGTGTCTGTTTGATGAGTAATATCTCTTGCTCATTAGCTCTTTCTTCTTCATAATATCCTTCATCATTTCACCTTCAGTTGGAAGGGTAAGAATTCCTTGGAATACTCTTGTTACCCAACGGCACTGTAAGTCTGCTAGTGGATTGATGGCTCCTCTTGGCTGGCAACAACCAATCACTGCTAGTGTGTGTTTAGTGAGATGTGGTGGGAAAACGTATTTGTAGAGAGTGACATCATTGTTTTCAACAGGGATAATTGACTTATCAATGAATGAAAATCCAATTTTATATCCAGTACAGAAAATGACTGCATCAAGATTGTCTTCTACAGTACCATCGTCAAACACCACACCCTTCTCAGTAAAGTACTCAACGTTTGGTTTCACAATGATGGTCCCTGTCATTATCCTGTTAGGAAGGTCATCGTTCACCATTGGATGTTGTTGAAGTGGTGTGTAATTAAGCTCAAGTCCAAATGCACGGTGATCAAACTTCTTCTTTAGCTGTGCTTTTATACTGTTTTCAAGGAAGGATGGAGGGAGGATCCGGAACCAACGACGACTTGCCCAGAAGTCAATAGGTAAACCACTCTCATGAAGGCGTGAGAGAACCCAGCTTCCTCTTCTTGTGCTGAGAAAGACTTGTGATGCATGTCGACTAAGTTCCACTCCAATATCACCACCAGAATTACCGATACCTAGAAAATACTTCAGTCATTAAGAATTTGCATGAGTTTTAGAAGGGCTTTCCAGAGGGAGACTCCATTGTAAAATGATCGGGTATGCTCGTCGGAAATTTTTAAAAATACTCCTAAAAGATAGTGGAAGTCTTTTAAGTGTGTGGCTGGAAGATTTCTAACCAGCTACCATTTTAACAGATAACGTTTTTTTCTACGCCTAATCGCTGTCTAATGGCTTAACTTTGTACGGTCGTTTCACGGCTTATGTTTATAAAATACGAAAAGCAATGGGCTCTATTGATACCGATCTCAAAAATACCAGAAATGCTACTGACACTCTAAACTTCAATTTTAACACCATTAACGATACCAAATTGCTGACGTGCATATGGCTGCTGCGAAATCCCTCTGTCTTGTTGGGGGATGGGGGAGGTACATTTTTTTAAATCAGTTAAAATTGGAGAGAGGTACAGCTTTTGTCATGGCAGAATTTAGGGAGGTATTTAGATTTTAGGTTTTTTATGAAGCACACTGACTTTTGATTTAAGCTACTGCTAAGCTGAGAACGAGCAAAATGAATTGTGAAAAGGGATTACGTTCTTGCTATATATTGAAAGATTTTGTAGGGGGTACAAATGTTATTATCTTTATTTTTTTACACCGAACCCAGGCCCCCCCCGCCACCCCCCCCCCCCCCCCCCCCCCCCCGCCCCCCGACGTAATAAACGATCGGTCCCTTACTGTAACTATTAACTTACCTATAATCAAAATACGTTTCCCTTCAAATTCTTTAAAACCTTTGTATGAATGACTGTGCATTTTTATCCCACTAAACTCCTCCATTCCACGAAATCTTGGCCAACTGGGACTTGCATGATGTCCAATGCAGACCATAACTGCGTTATAAATCTCTTTTTCCTCTTCTCTTTCCGGTGAATCAAGCCTGACATAAGTCAATTCCCAGTTGCCAGTGACACTGTAGTCTTTGGCTTGACGGATGTCAGTGACTTGAGTATGGAAACGAATGTACTTGTATAAATCAAAGTGATTGGCATAAAGATGGAAATATTCCAAGACTTTAGTGTTATGCATAAACGGTGGAAACTCCTTGGGAATTGGAAAATCCGAATAACACATCATTTCCTTGCTTGTGTTAATTACAGTCGAGCAATACACAGAGGCTTTGTCTCGATCGTCTTTGGTAAAATACCATAGGCCCCCATTATTATCTTCTTTTTCAAAGCAAACTGGTTCTAAACCTTCGTCTATGCATGATTTTATCGCTACCAAACCACTGGCTCCCGATCCAATCACTGCTACCTTCATTTTAAGCCCAAAATGGAATCCTGACTCACTAAATAAAGCGAACAAAAACCCCTGGAGAGTCTGGAACCCGGCGTTACGCAATGAAACATAAGATGTTTTCATAGAGCGTAAGCTAATCCCGGCAAGAGTGCAGCCTAAATGTCACACAATTACAAGTTTACAAAAATTACAATGAATAGATATAGATAATAAAAAATATTTAAAAAATAATAACATATTAAGACACGTGTCGCATGACAAAATGAAAGACAATAGCCACTTGCATGTGTGTGATAAGGGACCCGCCACCCCTCATCCGAGCCCAAACGACCGCTTGGGCGGCACCCCAAGACAGATCCCCAGGGACGCACCCAGGATTATCTTCAGGAAGGGCTTCAACGTCTTCAGGTGGAGTGCACCATCATATAAATTGGAAACTGCCGAGAGGATATTTTGGAAAAATATTGAGAAAAAGGGACTCAATGTCGTCTCAGGAGGGGGTGCGCCGCTGAACCCCTCCCCTAAATCCGTCCCTGGATCCCCGTCACACCGTGGCAATTCCCCAACCCTAACGTTTTAATCAGGACCTTTAACATCATTATAGAAGAGATAACAAATTCGCGTTATTAGAGTTCCAAAACAGGCATGGCATGAACACAATGAGCAAGGATCGTGAGTGGGATCAGGGATATCATTGGCGATGTTGGATCCAGGGATCAGGACAGGGGAACATAATCAAGGATAGATTTTATGCTAGGTTTCAGGTCATTTTTTCTCGGAACTTATCTTGAATTTTACAAATATCGGTAAATATCTGAGCAATTTTATTCAAAGAGATAGGTAATTGAATCTCCAAAAAAAACAAATAAAGTGCAGCCATTGTGAGCTCCTTTTCTGTGACAAAAGAGAGATTGGCGTCAATTGCAAATTCCTTATTCATCAATATACCAGTTTTGCTCTCTTAGAATCTTACTATTAATACGGTCTGTGGGTGATAAAGGAAGCACAACAACTGGCTACCGAAAGTTCATTACGAAAAATCCTCAGAAGCCAATGTAGTTTTTCTCTGGATGCCTTTATTCTATTCTGTTTATCTCTGGTTTAACAAAATAGTTTTTTTTCGGGCTTTTTTCTTTTCTGATTTCGTTGTAATCGTAATATGAGAATTTCTCACCCCTTGCGTGACATTTTATACTTTAATAATAATAATAATAATAATAATAATAATAATAATAATAATAATAATAATAATAATAATAATAATAATAATATAATAATAATAATAATAATAATAATAATAATAATAATAATAATAATAATAATAATAATAATAATAATAATAATAATAATAATAATAATAATAATAATAATAATAATAATAATTGGAAGATTACCCTAGATGTACAAACTAAAGATGGAAAAGCCAACATAGGTCCAATCACACTAAACAGAGGGATCCTACAAGGAGACTCTTTTTGTGTTAGACTATTCACAATGTGCCTAAACCCGATTGCATGGAACTTGCGAAGCAATGAAGGCTATGTTCTTTCAAAACTACCAGATACCAAAATAACTCATTTACTCATGTAGATGACTTAAAAACCTTTCACAAATCGTCCACAAAGGCAATGGTTGAAACACGAAAGATGGAAGAGATGTTCAAAGACATAGGTCTAGAATGGGGATTGGACAAGTGCTCAACTGTAAATGTACAAAGAGGGAAAATAGTACCATCTGACGATCTTCCTCTTAACGAAAAAGATTCAATCTCAATGCTAGATGCCAACGATCAATACAAATTTCTGGGAAAATTTGAAAATTTTTCCCACCTCGATAAAATGGCATTTGAGTACTCAAGCAAAGAATACCTAAACCGACTAAGCGTAATATGGTCCTCTAATATCTCTATCCCTAGGAAAATCAAGGCAACAAACACCTTCGCCATGCCGATTTTACAATACCAAATGTGGACCGCTGACTGGTTAGTGAACGACCTCAAGCAATTGGACCGTGAAGCAAGGAAAATCATACAGGAAAATGGAGCCCTACACACCCAAGAGTCTACTAAGCTCATGTATCTACCATCCAATATGGGAGGAAAAGGCCTCAAACAAATAGAAATCATGTACAAGCTTATAAAGATCAAAGTAGCCAACTACATTACAAGAAGCCAAGACAAAAGATTACAACTTGTTAGAAAGTTTGAAGAACAGAAGATAGCCAAAAACCTAAAGTCAGTATTAAAAGATGCACAAAAGTGTGCAGATGAGCTGAACATTAGATTCAACCTTGGAGAGATTTCAACAACTATGACGTATGAAAACACAACAATTGAAGTAGAAAAACCAGCTCCAAAACTACTCACAGCATTCCTCTCCAATGCCGTTGTAAACAACCTGAAGAAAGAGGTAGGAAACCAGAATTGGCTAGGCGCATTGACACTACTACAACATAGTGACAATGACATTTCACCAGACAGTGCTACTATTCACTACAAATGGCGTAACATCCCAGATGTACTCTACACCGTGAATTCCAACATTAGGCAGCAATTGTTACCGACCAAGGTATACAAGAAAGTGAAAATACAACAGCTAGTTGAAGATACAACATGCAGAATGTGCAAACAAGCCCAAGAATCTACAACTCATATCATGTGCGGATGTTCAACAATTGCCCAAAGCCTATACAAAGCACGCCATGATAAAATGCTGAGACCATTTTATCATTATCTACTTGATAATTATGGCTTTGAAAACGACCATTCTAGACCCTGGTATGAACAGAGCCTACCACTGTCAGTAGTTGAGAACGAAAGAGCAAAAATTATGTGGGATACAGAATTCCATTTACCGAAAGCTCCCCAAAACCACGCTAACAAAATAGACATGGCCATCTACGATAAGGAAAGGAAAGTATGGTTGCTATTAGAAGGAACAGTCTGCGCCGTTGGCAAGATAAAGAAAAGAAGTGCCCACAAACAAGAAAAATACCGTGAACTGCGAAGTGGAATCAAACAGCTGTATCCCAACCATCAAGTTATTCAAGTGAACATAGTGTTCGATTTCCTAAGTACCTACCACCATAACCTAAAAATGGAGATTATTAAAAACATCACAGCAAATCAAGAAGCAGCAAATTATTTATTGCTTAAGAGTCAGAAGTGGATAATGTCACAAAATTCCGAAATTGTCAAGCATTTCTATACGTACTACGTTTATGAATAAGTATATGTAGCGGGTTTTGAGAAATAAGGAATAAGGACTGGGACATACTAGATAATTACAGCTTAGCCAAGGTTACACCCGCAAAGTTGTAAACTTACAATCATGTTGTTACTCAATAAAGGTGTCAATAATAATAATAATAACATATTGACATTTTATACTTTAATAATAATATAATAAATAAGTTATTAACCTCGTTTGCTCGGTCTGTATGGGAAAATGTCAGACCCCGGTCTTTTTGTACAGACCTCGGTCCGATATTTTCCCATACAGACCGAGCAAACGAGGTTAATAACCCTTTATTATTTTTACTAATACAACAACTGTATTTTATTATTATCATTTTATATTTATTATTAAATATAAAATAACTTTATATTTATTATTATTTTTACTAATACTACAACTGTATTTTATTATCATTTTATATTTATTATTATTTTTACTAATACTACAACTATTTTATTATTTAAAAAAACTAGAAATTCTATTTACAAACTCCACAACAATTATTATAAGAAAGTTTAAATTTAACTATTACTAAGAAAACTAAGTTCATTAAAGAAAGAAAACCCTTAAAATTCCTAAAATACTATTTTATTATTATCATTTTATATTTATCATTTTTACTAATACTACAACTGTATTTTATTATCATCATTTTATATTTATTATTATTTTGACTAATATTACAACTGTATTTTATTATATTTTCGTATTTTTGTAGCTGTTCTCAGAGATATTAGCATTTATCCCACACCATAGAAAATACAGCCAATCAGAAAGCAGGAAAGCCGTTGTATATTTGGCGGTATTCCACTGATCCTTCCCATGACACATGCACATTGCGCCAATTGCTGTATTTTCTCTGGCGTGGGATAAAATAGTTATATAATGGTTTCTTGTGGCATACTGTGGACATTCCACTCGTCACTTGTATTTTCTTTGTATACACACTCACCTAAAGCAGGGGCGGATTTAGGGGAGGGGTGCAGGGGTGCGCACCCCCTCCTGAGACGACTTTAAGTCCTTTTTTCTCAACATTTTTCCAAAGTATCCTCTCGGCAGATTTATATGATGGTGCACCCCCTCCTGAAGACGATGCACCCCCTCCTGAAGAGAATCCTGGATCCGCCCCTGTAAAGGCTCGTGTGTATACTAGAAAATACAAGTGACTCGTGGGGTATTCCACAGTATTCCACTCTAAACCATCGTATAACTACTATGTATTTGCTATTTTAAATTGGAGGATAAATAAAGTTTATTGTATTTACTGTATCGTATTGCATTTTGAAAATAAGCATTTTCCAACATATTCATCATCATCATCAATATCGTCATTATTATTATAAATATTCTTAAAACTATTTGATATGGTTATAGAATACTCTAGTGTCTACAATTTGACTTTGACCAGCATTGCTACAGCAATCATCAAAAATAAAACCAGCATGAAAGTAAAGGAAAACTCCAGATTAGATGATTTCACTTTCTCCACTTTCCTGGACCTCGTTGAATAGGTAGTTTTGTAACTGGCATTCATGATAGCATCCCGTGCACTAGGCCATATGCCTGGCCCTGTCAGTCGATACTGGGGTGGGGTGCAAGGGCCAGCAAAGCAATGAAAAGCAAGGACTGGGTCTGTGAACAGCAGTTTCCATAGTGATGGCTTACAACCAATCAAATCAGCAATTTCATCGCTGTATGCTATGTAGTCAACCTGACAACAAAAAGCAAAACTTCTGTGAAAGGACTTTATAATCAAGAGTAAGTGGATAAACAGTTTTTGATTTTCTTCAATGGAAACAAAATATCCTACATTATAACTTGTCTCTGGAAGGAAAACCAGAATAATTCTTGAAAGAAAACAGTTGTTTCAACAGAGGTTACAACAGTTACAACAGATGAAAATGCTTGATTTCCATTTTGCTCTAACTGGCCAATAAGGACAAGTTGCTCAGAAAGGAGTTAAGGGGTGAATTCACATGCTGAATAAATATACATTGACTTTCCCTTTCCTTATTCATACATGTTTCTTCCTATCCCCACAGGGGAGGACACAGGATTATCACTTTGGAGGGGGTGCAGTGTTACAGAAATCAGAAAAATCCAGACAATATTTTGGAAAATATTTTGTAAAGAAAAGAGGGTGGGGGTGAGGTGGGGTGGGTGTGGGGGTGAGGGTGGGGGGTTGTTTCAGAGGGGGTTGGGAGTGGGGGTGGGCTTCCCCTGCACTCCTTCCATAAATCCTCCACCTGTCACAAATCCCATCTTTATGTTATCAGAAGCTGTACCTGTATGGTGTGTCTATTTGATGAGTAATATCTCTTGCTCATTAGCTCTTTCTTCTTCATAATATCCTTCATCATTTCACCTTCAGTTGGAAGGGTAAGAATTCCTTTGAATACTCTTGTTACCCAACGGCACTGCAAGTCTACCACTGGGTTGACGGCTCCTAATGGTTGGAAACAACCCATCACTGCTAGAGTGGGTTTAGTGAGATGTGGTGGGAAAACGTACTTGTAGAGAGTGACATCATTATTTTCAACAGGGATAATTGACTTATCAATGAATGAAAATCCAATTTTATACCCAGTGCAGAAAATGACTGCATCAAGATTGTCTTCTACAGTACCATCGTCAAACACCACACCCTTCTCAGTGAAGTACTCTACATTTGGTTTCACAATGATGGTCCCTGTCATTATCCTATTAGGAAGGTCATCATTCACCATTGGATGTTGTTGAAGCGGTGAGTGACTTGGCTCAAGTCCAAATGCACAGTGATCAAACTTCTTCTTTAGCTGTGCCTTCATCAAGCTTTCAAGGAAGGATGGAGGGAAGATTTGGAACAAGCGACGACTTGCCCAGAAGTCAATAGGTAAACCACTCTCATGAAGGCGTGAGAAAACCCAGCTTCCTCTTCTTGTGCTGAGAAAGACTTGTGATGCATGTCGACTAAGTTCCACTCCAATATCACCACTAGAATTACCGATACCTAGAAAATACTTCAGTCATTAGTTTCATTATACATTAGGGCACTTGCGGCAATTGCCTATTCACAATGACAAGTATGTATTGCCACACACAAAATTCTAGGTATCCCTTACAATATAAAGTGACCATGCCTTCCCATTACTTTAAACCAAGAGTGCCTCCTCTCCCTGAGACAGGGTTGCCATGGTTACCTCAACAAAGGGACTGCGATTGGCAATGGCCAGCACCTCTCTTCCAGCACCCCGAAATAAGTGACTTATTATCTGATTGCAGTAGGTTTTATACACTATTCGCCCCATTACTGCACCATAACTTACCTATAATCAAAATACGTTTCCCTTCAAATTCTTTAAAATCTTTGTATGAATGGCTGTGCATCTTTATCCCACTAAACTCCTCCATTCCACGAAATCTTGGCCAACTGGGACTTGCATGATGTCCAATGCAGACCATAACTGCGTTATAAATCTCTTTTTCCTCTTCTCTTTCCGGTGAATCAAGCCTGACATAAGTCAATTCCCAGTTGCCAGTGACACTGTAGTCTTTGGCTTGATGTATGTCAGTGACTTGGGTATGGAAACGAATGTACTTGTATAAATCAAAGTGCTTGGCGTAAAGATGAAAATATTCCAAGACTTTAGTGTTATGCATAAACGGTGGAAACTCCTTGGGGATTGGAAAATCCGAATAACACATCATTTCCTTGCTTGTGTTAATTACAGTCGAGCAATACACAGAGGCTTTGTCTCGATCATCTTTGGTAAAATACCATAGGCCCCCAATATTATCTTCTTTTTCAAAGCAAACTGGTTCTAAACCTTCGTCTATGCATGATTTTATCGCTACCAAACCACAGGCTCCCGATCCAATGACTGCTACCTTCATTTTTGGCACAAAATGGAACACAAATGTGCACTGTTGCCTTGACTGTTACTAAACATATGGAAAAAGGAAGGAAGGAAATGAGTGAAAAAATGGAATCTGAATGAATGAATGAGTGGATTGGAGAATAGAAGAACAAGGGAACGAATAAAAATAAATGTCAAAGTGAATTTTACTGATAGTGAACCCTGTTCGTAAGGTACCAAAAGAAGTCAGTGAGAGGGAGGGAGGGAGGGGGGGCGAAGGGGGTCGGAAATTAGGAGTCATAGGAAAGTGTGAATAGGAGAAGCCAAAATGCAAGGAATAAATACAAACATCGTTAATGTGTTAATCGTCAGGGGTTAAGACACAAGGTAGAGGTTGCAGGAGCGACCTAAACGTTTCATAAACTTCTTAAGCGCCAGAAGCTCAACCCTTCGTGACAGTGAAGCCTTTTAAGGTGGCCCGTACCTATTGATTTGTTTGTTGGGCATGAATTTCAATCGCGTCCTTTTACATCAAAACCTTGTCCGATTTCTGAGAAATTTGCAGCCATTTGTCTACAAGCCTTGAAATTTGTACTGGTAATTATTTTTCTGCGAATTAGATCAAGTAATTCGAGATATCAGACGATTTTTAAAAATGGCTTTTTGAGAAAAATTGGTCATAAATCCAAAATTCCAAGGTGAATTTTTTTCCTATTTCGTCAATCAAGTATAAAGGCATAGAGGACTACATACAACATGTATCGTGCCAATTGGTGCCTTAGAAGTTGCGATACAAAATTTGTGCTGCCTGTTACGACGCAAAATTATGTAGTCAAAACTACCGCCTAAATCTCAACAAAATTTCAAAAACAGCGAGAACTATATCTGCTGTAAGAAAGACAAATACCTATTGTAACTTGTGAACAAAATTTGGAGAGATGAGAAGCTAAACGCCAATGTTATCCTCAAGCAAACTTGGGGAGTAATTTATGTGACCACGAGGTGAGCGTTGCGAATTTGTATTACTTCGACTTCTACAAATTCTGTCGAATTGTTTCGTGAAATTTTCTTCGTATGGGATAGAACAAGATGTTAACATACCTGCTGCCAAGTGTCGTTGTGTTTGCTGCACTAGGTATAATTCAGTAAGCTTCAAAAGTAAGCAACTGCATCGAGTCGATGTTTGAGCTGCCAAGGTAAAGCCCTCATGGTTTGTTAATTTATTCAAAACAACACCTTACTATCTGTTGCAAAATTCCACACGGGATTTAGACTCAGAAGCAATTGTCTTCAGAGAGCTACTGTCTTTATTCCCAAAAGTCTGGATCCCGTGCGGAATTTTGCAACAGATAGTAAGGTGTCGTTTTGAATAAATTAACAAACCGTGAGGGTTTTACCTTGGCAGCTCAAACGTCGACTTGATGAAGTTGCTTACTTTTGAAGCTTAATGAGTTATACCTAGTGCAGCAAACACAACGACACTTGGCAACAGGTATGTTAACATCTTGTTCTATCCCATACGAAGAAAATTTCACGAAACAATTCGACAGAATTTGTAGAAGTCGAAGTAATACAAATTCGCTCACCTCGTGGTCACATAAATTACTCCCCAAGTTTGCTTGAGGATAACATTGGCGTTTAGCTTCTCATCTCTCCAAATTTTGTTCACAAGTTACAATAGGTATTTGTCTTTCTTACAGCAGATATAGTTCTCGCTGTTTTTGAAATTTTGTTGAGATTTAGGCGGTAGTTTTGACTACATAATTTTGCGTCGTAACAGGCCCCGGGGGGGGGGGACTCCATTGTAAAACGATCGGGTATGCTCGTCGGAAATTTTCAAAAATACCCCTAAAAGATACCGGAAGTGTTTTTAAAAGGGCGTGGCCGGACGATTTTTTAACCCCTAAGAGATACCAGCGATAACAAGCTAATAAACATTATTATTATAAACACAAAATTGGACGGTCGACACGCTTTTGTTGGGCAAATTTCTTCCGTTTGAGAACAAGATATTATAAGCAATGGGCTCTTTTGATACCCTAAAAGATACCAGGAAATGCTAAAACTCTAAATGTCAATTTTAACACCCTAAAAGATACCAAATTGCTGATTTTTACCCCTAAGAGATACGACGAGCATACCCGATCCTTTAACAATGGAGTCCCCCCCCCGGGTAACAGGCAGCACAATTTTTGTATCGCAACTTCTAAGGCACCAATTGGCACGATACATGTTGTATGTAGTCCTCTATGCCTTTATACTTGATTGACGAAATAGGAAAAAAATTCACCTTGGAATTTTGGATTTATGACCAATTTTTCTCAAAAAGCCATTTTTAAAAATCGTCTGATATCTCGAATTATTACTTGATCTAATTCGCAGAAAAACAATTACCAGTACAAATTTCAAGGCTTGTAGACAAATGGCTGCAAATTTCTCAGACATCGGACAAGGTTTTGATGTAAAAGGACGCGATTGAAATTCATGCCCAACAAACAAATCAATAGGTACGGGCCACCTTAAGACTATTTCGTGTGATAAGCTGACCTTTGTAGATGTAGCTACAGAGTAAGATACTCAGGTAACAATGACTGGCTAAAATAGTGTGAAATGTGGTTAATAGAAGAGGGGAGATGTAAAACTTACATGATTTGATCGAAGATTTGTATTGTAAAGCTGTCTTGTAGCTGTCTTTGGTTGTCTTGATCTTTGTGTTGATTGATCGTACCTAGTCTCCTGCTCCGACACAAATCAGATTGTGTGGGATTCCTGTGTGATTCAAATAAAAAAAAAATGGCTTCGCCGTTGATGTTAGGAATCGACCTCGGAACAACATCAATAAAGCTAACGCTTCTAGATCCAATTTCCAAGAAGGTATTACATTCAAAAAAGTGTGATACAAATGCTAAAATAACTTCAGAGCAGAACAAAGACTTCGCAGAGCAAGATGTAATGCTGATCTTCTCAGCTCTCCAAAAAACATTGTCTGATTTACCAAAATCTCTCATTTCACGTGTTGCAAATGTTGGCGTTTGTGGACAGATGCATGGATGTATGTTTTGGAAAAGTGATTGCAACTGTACTGATTACACAGCTACTGATTTTGTTCCAAGATTTTTCTGTAACTCGTGTACATCTAGACTGATTACTTGGGAAGACCAGCGATGTAATAGCGATTTTCTACGATCTTTACCTATACCAAATCACTCAGAAAATTGTCTCTCTTTATGTACAGGATTTGGTTGCGCAACAATATTTTGGCTTGTTCGTAACGATTCTAGATATCTTGAGTCATATGATTGTGCAGGTACAATCCAGGATTTTCTTGTTTACAGATTATGTGGTTTGAACAAACCAGTTATGTCTATGCACAATGCAGCTAGCTGGGGATATTATGGTGTGGAAAAGTGCACATGGGAGAAAGAATTGTAAGTTGATTCACTGATGAACTGGTAAGCCATTTTTTGTCAATTTTAGGCCCAGACACATTATGCAACATCGCATACAACAGACAGGATCGAGATAGAAGCACCTCGATCTGCATAATTGTTGTGCATATGAAATGTTGCAGAAGGAGAACTTGATCCTAAACCTGCAACTGTTGCAAGCAGGGGTGGATCCAGGATTATCTTCAGGAGGGGGTGCACCATCATATAAATTGGAAACTGCCGAGGGGATATTTTGGAAAAATATTGAGAAAAAAGGAATCAAGGTCATCTCAGGAGGGGGTGTGCACCCCCCTGCAACCCTCCCCTAAATCCACCCCTGGCAAGGGCATGATATGGGAGAAGATGTTGCATCATGTGACCTGGCCTTTACCCAGCATAGTCAAACGAACAAAATCAAACGTCAAATTCCACTGAATTCAATCAAATGATTGGATTTGATTGCATTCAGCAATTGAATGAAATCAAGTTCACAAAAAAAATTGAGCTATAAATCGGACACAATTGAAGACTAGCCTGAAAATAGCAATGCTAATCAATGGGGATAGCATATATATATGTGTGTATGTATCTGTACTTTTATATTTACATATATTTTTTACATTTACATATATATTTTTTAATAATGTTTTCTCAACATTATCATCTTTCTCTCATGTCAAAGGCTAAAGTCTGCTAATTTTCCTGTGCATCTTCTTCCTGATGTCCAAAAAGCTGGTGGCATTGCAGGTGTAACAAAAAAAGACTTTTTAGGGATACCTGTAGGAGCAAAAGTTGGACTGGCCTTTGGTGATCTACAGTGTTCAGTCCTTGCATGTATTGAAACAGAAGCTGATGCAGGTATCAGGAATTTGATGAATGGCAAGTTCCCCCTGAAAGGCATACCCTTCTCATACTAGAAGTATTTGAAAGGGGTCTCTTTCTCCTCTTGAAGCAAATAAAAGGGTTGAGATTTTTGGAAATGAAGTTTAGGTGACTAAAAGGAGAAAAAAAAAATTTAATTGAAAATAGACCACTTTGGCAAGCCAGCAACAAATCATCACTTTTCCACGTTTAACATTCTTAATTTTCTTAGTTTTGAATATTGGCACTTCATCCCAGTTGGCTGTTGTGGTTTCCAGCAAGGATTTTCATAGTGATAGTGATAGTCGTGTCTCAAAGATACAAGTATGGCCATTTTTTGAGGACAAAGTAGTTGCTGTGGTAGCATCGTTGACAGGTAACTGTTAAATTGGGTTTGAGCTCATATCTTATCCCTGTCTATGAGGCTCTCTGCAGCACTGTGGGACAAGGGAGGAAGAATTTAGGGGATGGGGAAGAGGCAGTGAGCCTACACAAACCCTACTGTTCAAAACATGCACTTTATATTTATCGACATAGACATTTCATTGGCTTCCAACTGTGGTGTTGACATTTGTGAAAAAAGACTGGTCCATTTTTAGTGGTAAACAATGGTGTTCTCACTGAGTATAGAAACAAAGTTATTTTTGATTAATACTCACACTGAGTGGAAAGAATTGATACCAATAATTTATAATCATTGTCAATTTTGGACACATACAGTATGGGTTAACTGTCAAAGTTGTTTACCTGCAACATGATTGGCCAAGATTGACCTTCATCCTCCAAGAATAATGGGGCATAAAGTTTTAAAACAATACTGTTCTGCCGGTTCTCCCTTATTCCCCTTTCCCCCTCCCCTTTTCCCCTTTCCTCCTCTGCCTAAAGAGCCTATAAGCAGGTTACTCTACCAAAGTACCCTGTTCTGATTCTAACAATACTTTTCACAGGAGGAAATGCCCTTGCTGCATTTATAGAAACACTTCAGGACTGGATGAGTGAGCTGGGAGTATCAGTCATTCCAAGCAAATCACAGCTTTATAAGAAACTTTTAGAATGTGCATCAAAGAGACTTGACACAGCATTGCAAATAAGACCCACCCTGTGGGGTGAACGTCATGACCCAGAATCAGGGGGGACAGTAAAACACTTAAAAGATAGTAATATCTCACTTGGTGACATCACAGCATCAATGTGTAAGGGAATTATTCAAAATCTACATTCTATGCTATCTAAAGACATACTCAATTCCTTTGGTGTGAAAAGAATAATTGGCACTGGAAGTGCATTAACACAAAATGCAATCCTGCAACAGGAGACTGAGGACATGTGGGGGCTGCCATTAGTTATAAATGATCTTAGTGATGCTTCATTGGGTGCTGCTCTTGCAGTGGTTAACTATTGTGCAGATGTTTGAAGTATTCTCGTGTTTTCTTCAAGTTCTTGGTGTTTGGAACCCGCAGGATTTGAAGACGATCTTCAAAGTTTACCTCCTTTTTCAGTGTGTACTTTATCAAAAAACAGAATTCAAAACGATGTTTAGTCGATGTTTTTTTCTCCAAATTCAACGTTCCATTGTTATTGCCACAGGTTAGGGAAAACTCAGGGGAAAAAAATGTTTTTTCAAGGTCAGGAAAAGTCAGGGAATTCCACTTTCAGTCAGGGAAAAATTAAATTTTGAGCAAAAGTCAGGAAAGAGTCAGGGAATTATATTGTTCACACAGTATTTGAAAATGTATGGTCCCTCCTACTAAGCTTGGTATGATGAATTCATATCACTGTCAACTGCTCAATTTGCAAGCCGATGAGAAGAGTCGTTTGAATTGAAAACAGAGAGTGTCTGAATATTGGGTCAGGGAAAATTAAACTTTAGTCAGGGAAAAGCCAGAGAAATTTGTGATTGGTTTGTTGTGGCAACCTTGTATTAGATATATTAACGTAAATTAAATCCGCTGACTGAATTCATAGACAACGGGGAATGCAAACATTATTGAATTCATATATTACGTGAAATGTAAGTTAGTCCATGCATGCAACAGTAATAAAGGAGGCTCTACTCGCAGGGCAATTGTAGGTCCGTTCATTAATTTAACAAATAGAACAGCTTTTTCCGTGCTCATTTCTGTATTATAAAATATTGAGATATACCGCGCGTGCTGATTGGCTGGCTACCATGTTTATATCAGAGGATAGAGACATGCATGGCTCACTCAAAAAACGTTGAAAATATTTTATAAAAGCAATATAAAACGACTGCTTATGTCTCTGTACTGTGATATAAACACGAGACATGCGCGCGCGTTTTATATTCCTTAAATACAGCATGCAGGAAGTGACGAGAGCACGAAAGAAGTGTACGGCTCGTGATCTCCACACTTCTTGAGTGCTTTTGGCACTTCCTAAGTGCTGTATTACTGAACGGAGCACGGAAAAAGATGTCCTATCTGTTTTATTATATATTTTTAAGTAAATATTCAAGAGAAAAAGTTTGCTGACATCAGAACTGTGCTCCGTTCTCTGATAAAGCACAGCTTTCAGCCAATCAGAGCGCGCGTATCGACAAGGGTATATAATAAAAAGCATGAGACATTTTGCGACTGGCCTCTGATCAGAAACATTTGATGCGCACAAACAATCTTTACCAAGAGACCGTTTGGGATCTGTCGTCTTTACTACGATGATACGAACACTGAAGTGACGTGATACCCTGGGTGACGTGACGGAACCCGTTTTCAATATTAACCTTCGCCCGGTTGGCTCGGTTGGTTGAGCGTCGGTCTCTCGTGAGGGAGGTCGGAGTTCGATTCCCGGCCGGACCTGAACACTCAGGCCCTGTTCACACTACGGTTCTAGATCGATCTGAGATCGATCCAGCAGAAGCAATGTACTAGACTGGATCGATCTCAGATTGATCTAATGCTGTAGTGTGAATAGGGCTTCAGGGTCTTTAAATAACTGAGGAGAAGGTGCTGCCTTGTAATTGCATCTGCAAATGGTTAGACCTTCAAAAAAGTCAATTATTAGTAATGATTAATAAAAGAAATTGCTTCATAAAACACTAAGCCAATAAACTAACTCAATACCCCTTTCTGTTGCTGTTTTCGGCTAGCGGACTCGATGGCCTTCACGGCGCTCGGGACGGCGGCTTTCAAAATGTTTTCGTTTGTTTATCTACTACTTTGACTCGATCTTGTGATGATAGAGTACGAACACTAAAAGCTTGGATGACTTTGATGTTCGACTTGAAAATATTTTTGTTGCTTGACAGTGATGTACAAAGTCCGGTTTTTACTCGTCAGTCCGTCAGTATCGACTGCAATGCGATATTCTATTGCGTAAGTCATGGCTAAAGTTGCTTCGGTACTTCGATGGTTTTACTCCTGAAATAGCTTGCGCTAATACTAGGAATTTAATGATCTAAAAGGCTTCTTCTTTAAACAACGTCTGCATATAATTTTTCGTGCGTGTGTATTGGACATGTCTGGGAGTGCTTCTAGTCAATGCTGTATTTCTAGAGCTGATGTGCTCTCCGGCACTATTTGACTCGGCTATCAAACTATTCACGGCATATATAACCGACACGTTTATCTGCCTTAATAATAACGACAGTAAAATTCATTGATTTTCCCTCTGGCTAGCTATTTTGAAACATATGTTCTGAAAAGTCTTTCTTTTCTTAACTAAATATTAATTTTGTCTAGTCTGATTTCAACATAAATCGTGAAAAGCATATATCGTTGATTTGTGAATAGTTCGGGAATCCTTCGGGAGTCCCTGAATAAATAATCATATTTACTTCAATCTCGTACCCAGAGCCCACATTATTTTCGGCCTGCGATCAATCGCGTCGAGCATGCGCAGTAGCATAGTTTACACATTTGCGAGTGAGTGACTCATTGGCATATTTTGACCCCTCACTATAACTCGTGGATTTGCAATCCACGAGTTAAAAATACGCCTAAAAGATGCCAGAAGTCTTTTTAAAAGGGCGTGGTCGGACGATTTTTTGACCCCTAAGAGATACCAGCGATAACAAGCTAATGAACATCATTCTTATGAACACAAAATTGGACGGTCGACATGCTTTTGTTGGGCAAATTTCTTCTATTTGAGAACAAGGGACAAGGATACCCGATCCTTTTACAATGGAGTTCCCGGCCCCTCAGTCTTAGTCTTGTTCTTCCTGTAGCCAAGAAGAACAAGATAAGAAAAATCGCTAAATTTACAAATAAATGACATAATATCACTGTTGTTGAGATACGTTTATTTATGTAATTTTTTTGTCACTTGAAGACATTGTGAAAGTTTTTCTGAATTCAAAACTCCAGTCCACGGCTCCTGCGATGTCCGCAGTCCAATCCAACATATGAGATCCAGTCCACCATTTCCTTTGCAACCCATCTCGTGACCTTGACGAAGATATTCGAATTTGTTTGTTCACTCGTCGAGTCCGCTCACAAATATTCCATCTTCTATTCTTCCATTCCAATATGTCAGATCAAGCGAACACACAAGAAGACAAGCAAGAAGCTTATCGCCATCCGCCGTCGTTCCATACCATCGATGGAGTGATTATTGGAGAAGCCATCACGAAAGAGTTCCTGGATGACATAAAAAATCTTCCAGTTCAATCAGGCGATGTCTTTGTAACCACATACCCCAGATCAGGAACAACTTGGCTATCTGAGATTGTATGGCAAATTTTCGTGGATGGTGCAGTGGATATGAAGCCAATACATGAGCGAGTTCCATACTTAGAGCTTGAGAAATTATTTCATCAAATGAGGGGAGAGGAGCTGAACCTCAGAGAATTTTATTTGAAGAAGCCTTTCCCTCGCTTCTACAAGACACATCTACAATACCATCATTCACCCATGGGAGATGGCGTTACTAACCCTAAACAAATTTATGTAGTACGTAACCCCAAAGATACCGCTGTTTCGTTCTACTGGCATTATAGAGGGTTTAAACCTTTCAGATTTGACCGATCGTGGAATGAGTTCTTTGAGATGTTTATCGAAGGTAATGTCCATTACGGCAGTTGGTTTGATCACGTGCTTGGATGTTGGGGTCATCGAGACGACCCCAACATTCTGTTCCTCAAGTACGAGGACATGAAAAAGAACCTGCCTGGTGCTGTCGAACAGATCGCCAAGTTTCTTGACAAAGATTTGTCCCAAGAGATCATTCAACGCATCGCTGAGCAAACGAGCTTTGCTGCCATGTCTGATGGCAAGGGAAGATTTTGGGATTGGCATAATTTTGTTTTGGCCACCAAAAGTGGAAATGAATATTTTTTCACTTTGGCAGGAATATTTTTTTAAGAAAATGTCCCGGCAGATATTTTGTTTCAAAATTTTTATTGGAAATAATTTTTTTTATCATAGTCTCCCTCGCAGCCGTGTTTAGCCTCGTCACGCCGGAAGCGTTGCGTGGCGAGGCTAAACACGGCTGCGAGGAGACTATCCCTTGCAATGTGACTTAAAATGATTGACAAGATATAAGTATATAGTACGTCAGTTATAATTGTTCACGCCGTACAGAAATTAATTATAATTACTACTGCCTTGTGGAAGAGGCTCTTTTTCTCTCTTTGAGCAATAGCCTAGTATTATGATGCAATAAATTGTTGTAAAAATGCGTTTGCTACAAGAAAGAAGGTAAAATTGGTTTAAAGTACGTGCCCTTGAAGCAGCGTGAAAGCACTTTCCGACCGCACGTTTTGGAAAATATCTAAAAAACTTGACATGGAATCTTGACTATAATTATATATATGATAGAGAACCTCATTACCGTTGATTTGCAAAAATAAAAAGAATAGGTGCCTGTGCTCGTTTCCGTGCTACGACGCGCTAAAGTGTGAAACAAGACGTCGTAAACAGTCTGTGACCGAAGAGGATTAAGGCGAGTAACCACTGTAGCGCCTCTTAGAGCGTGTCTACTGTTTAAAACTTCATAAGACTAAAGCTTGCATCATTTTAAGTCAATTATATATCTTTCACAATCGAACAAATCAAAATGAATTTGTAAAAAAAAAAAAAGTGCTTGTAATAATATCATATATTTCAATGCTGCCCGCCTCGACTAGCCTAGCTATTACTGCGGGCCAGCACAATTACTACTTGTAATTATTAATGTAAAAAAAAAAAACTTGAAAACTTGAAACTTGAAAATAGGCTGAACTAGTAGAGATGCGCACTGCAAAACTACGGAATTACGTCTTTGTTTGAAGAGAACACAGGAAACCCAAAGGTATAATATAGAAGTGTCTACGTGGCTTACCTCCTACTAAGTGGGTAGTAGGAGGTGCGGGTATTCAGTGCAATCTACCCGGCAAGCCTGCTTACATTAACACTCTTAAACACCGGCTAAGAAATAGTTCCTACATGTCTGTACGTTGAAATTATTCAGGTTTCATTGGCCGTCTCGAGATCAAATGGGATCACTATAGTACAAACGATGAAGTTCTAGAGCGAGCTACAGCTGATGACATCGAGATCATACTCGTCAGAAACAGACTACGATGGATGGGTCAGTTAAGTTAAGGCATTATTCTATGGCGAACGTGCAGAAGCCTCTAGAAAGATTGGTCGCCCTTTCCTCAAATATAAAGACGCCGGGACACTGTGAAGGACATCTTGAAAAGGGCTGAGGCACTCAACACTTACAAAGACACGGTAACAAACAAACCAAAATGGCGGCAGTTTATCGACAATGTATATCCAGGGGCGTATCCAGAATATTTCAAAGGGGGGATCACACTTTCCATTTTCCACCAAAGGGGGGTCACACTTCCAATTTCTCAATCTTTCTCCAGTCAGATTCTTTTATTTCTATCATCTTTTTGTTTTCAAAGGGGGGTCACGGGCACCCTAGGACCCCCTGGATACGCCCCTGATATCGGATGAGATCGATAAAGATAGAAAGAAAGACAACGAAAGAAAAGAAACAAACGTCATAAGAAAGCATTGAATCAAAAGAACAAATGAACTCGTGTAGCTTATCTCGTACTGAGTATTGACCCGTATCGGGTTCTCAGGCGTATATATATGTAACTCTTCATCGATATTTGATTCAGATACATTTGGACACTCTCTCACGATACGAGTTCACTAAAAACTGTTAAGAGTCAACTTCATAGCGCCCCACGTTTACATGTATTGAAGACGTTGAACATCATAAGTGACGTCACAGACTCATATAATTACCGCTGATATCTTTCAAACGTTTTGATGCAATGGATGTTTTATATTGATTCCTGCTTAACCGGTTTTTTTTTGGTGGGGGGGGGGGGGGGGACAATTTCATCGGCTGTTCAAAATAAATAAGGCAATGAATTACGTCAGGGGAAATTACTAGAGGAGATCATCTCACTCTAATGCGTTCCATCCTCGACTTGGCTGCGTTATATTTAGAACGAGCTTTGATTGGCTGATTGGGCGCCTTTGTGCGACTACACCGCTTTACCGACAATGAAAATGGCCTGAAAACAGTGAAAATGGATTGTAGCAAGAGACTATAATACTAAGAGAGCGAAACTCAGTATTAATGTCTGTGCGATGTTCGTGGCGGCTAAGGCTATTTTAGCAACTTCGCCATCGCGCGCGCTGGGCTCTCAAACAATAGAATTTGATTTTTGACGTGCGTGCAGACGGGACCGTTTCCTTTCGGAATTTGAATTCTATTGTTTAAGAGCCTTGAATATTCACTGGATTACGGATGTAAAATCTTAGTAATTTGCTTTACACATTTCATTGACCAGGTTTTGTAATGAATGGACCAATCCCAACAACGATCACTCAAGCGGTTCTATGAGAATAGAGGATTTCCTTGGCAAATGTGTAGAAAGTTAGCATCATGAAAATCTGTTTCTTGGAAATTTTTATAGTTATGATTAATTGATAACAGGACTTCGTCCCATTCTGTCTGTTATCATACTCGGAATAAACAAATTGGATTCCCGCTATGCGGTCGATCGTCGTCCAATTTTGTTACCACAGAAACTATTGCGTGGTGTACACTACTGTAAAAAGGTTTTCTTTTCAACGCTGACAAAGATCTTACTGCGGTACTGGAACGTCTCCAAATTTGCGAACAGATGATTTTCGGTGTCATTTTATGCCTTTTCGATCATAGAATGAACTAAATCGTCAATGACAACATCATAATCCGGACCTCTACAGTAAGAATACCTCTATAATAGCAATTACTTGTTCGGCTCTTCGGTGTCCGTATTAGAGAGGCCGGTTCTACTGTATTGGATATATTCCCGACACCATACTATCCGCAGTCCGATCCAACACAATATATCCAGTCGACATTTTCCTTTTCAACCTTATACCTCGTGACCGTGACTGATATGTTTATATTAGCAAACGCTCGTCTTCAATTCGACTAAAAATTCTCCACTATTTCCACTTTTTCCAAGATCTGCAAGACCCCAAAGATACCGCTGTGTCGTTCTACTGGCATTTTAAAGGGATGAAACCTTACAGATTTGACCGATCGTGGAATGAGTTCAGTCTTTGAGATGTTCATCCAAGGTAATGTCATCTACGGCAATTGGTTTGATCACGTGCTTGGATGGTGGTCCCATCGAGACGACCCCAACATTCTGTTCGTCAAGTACGAGGACATGAAAAAGAACCTGCCTGGTGCTGTCCGACAGATCGCCAAGTTTCTTGGTAAAGATATGTCCCCGGCCAGAGATGATTGAACGTATTGCTGAGCAAACGACCTTTGCTGCCATGTCTGATGGCAAGGGAAGATTCTTTGATGGACATGAAAGGGCCGTCAAATTTCGCAACCCAGGAATTAAGTTCATTCGCAAGGGAGAAACTGGAGATTGGCGAAACTACTTTAGTGAGGAACAGAACAAGAGATTTGACGCACTGTACGATAGCAAGATGGCTGACAGTGGTCTAGAACTGGAGTTTGAATAAAGGTTAAAAGATGGAACTAGTTTTCTTTTTTTAATGAAGCTTTGCATCATGATGTTTACGTACTTAGAATTAGTGCTTTGTAAAGATAGAGAAAATGGAAGATCGTGTACAAACTTAGCAATGTTTTACATTCTTCTCTTCTCGTTTCATTTTATGTATTTTATGTAATTATGTATTTATCAACCTCAATGTATTTTTCAGTAATTAACTAGTTAAGCATTTTAAGTGCCGTAACCTTGACCGTTTTGATTGCAGGATTTGTGTATTGTTTTGATCCTGTGTGACGCACCCTCTCTCACTATAACCCAGACAGACCAACGTGGCTTCTGTTTGACTCCAAACGTGATGTAAACAGGAAATTAGATTTAGTTTAGTTGTTATTTAAGGACTGTCGATATTTGTTACACTCCGGCGCACACTCTTTATATTAGTCTTTGTACAAACTAGCGAGGCAAGTTCGGGGCCGTACGACTCAGTGTTGATTGGAAAGTACAGCCCTAAGTAAGGAAAGTGGTCGAGTAAGGAACTCCTTCTGACAGCCCCTCCGACTAAGGAACGTCTTTCTGGTTGGCCTGGCTCTATCCCGCCTTGTAGTACAAACCCTTGCTTAGCTTGTAATTAGCCTTTGTTCAAAGTCTAACAAACGAGTTGACAGAACAGCACGATCTCTACGAAAGCCCCTGCTCGTAACACTGCTGGAGAACCTAACTGTTCTGCTTATAGTTCGTAATTACAACAAGGAGAACCTTAACTGGATTCCCTTGTACTGGACTTGACGTTTTACTGATCTGACTTTCCATCGAGATGAAGATTATAAGTGGCAAGGAACACCATTTGCAAAGAAACGGAGATCTCTTGCGTGTCGGAAAAGGAACGCTCAAAGAATTCAACAGAAAGAAAAGATTACAAGTACTTTTGCTTGATTGTGATGTTGAAGACAACAAAGTCGAATCTCTTATCCCAAAAGTTGAACTTGAAAATTCTACATTGGCTAAGAAACTGGACGTTGCTGACGAAGAATTAAAAAGCTACAAAAACGTCTCCAGAATACATCCAAAAATTATCAATAAGAACTCAACGACAAGGAAAGAGAACTATTCGAGCTTCAAAACATCATCGATGATAAAGAGAATGTAAACTAATCTTGACTAATAGGAGTTCAGCGACGTGAACTTCAGAAGACTTATGCGACCGCAGATCAACTTAGTAAAAGTGACTTGAACCTTTCTTGGAACAGAATACACCGATGCGAAGGAAAGATTAGACATTTGATTGAACAATTAGAGAAATTTAAGCAAATTGATATATAGGCATTATTCAAGACAATGACTTGATATGACGTAACTGATATGTTTATATTAGCAAACGCTCGGCGTCTTCAATTCAACTAAAATTTCCCCACTATTCCCACTGTTTCCAAGATCTGCAAGATGTCAGATCAAACGGACAAACAAGAACACAAGCAAGAAGCTTATCGCCATCCGACACCGTTGTTCCAAACCATCGATGGAGTGATTATTGGAGAAGCCGTTACGAAGGACTTCCTGAATGACATAAAGAGTCTTCCAGTTCAATCAGGCGATGTCTTCGTAGCCACATACCCCAAATCAGGGACAACTTGGCTGTCTGAGATTGTATGGCAAATTTTCGTGGATGGTGCAGTGGATATGAAGCCAATATATGAGCGAGTTCCATATTTGGAAAATGAGAAATTCTCTCATCAAATGAAGGGAGAGGAGCTGGACCTCAGAGAATTTTATTTGAAGAAGCCTTTCCCTCGTTTCTACAAGACACATCTACCCTACCATCAAGCACCCATGGGAGATGGCGTTACTAAACCGAAGTACATCTACGTGGTACGTAACCCCAAAGATACTGCTGTGTCGTTCTACTGGCATTATAAAGGGTTTAAACCTTACAGATTTGACCGATCGTGGAATGAGTTCTTTGAGATGTTTATCCAAGGTAATGTTATCTGCGGCAGTTGGTTTGATCACGTGCTTGGATGGTGGTCCCATCGAGACGACCCCAACATTCTGTTCGTCAAGTACGAGGACATGAAAAAGAACCTGCCTGGTGCTGTCCAACAGATCGCCAAGTTTCTTGACAAAGATTTGTCCCAAGAGATCATTCAACGCATCGCTGAGCAAACGAGCTTTGCTGCCATGTCTGATGGCAAGGGAAGATTCTTTGATGGACATGAAAGGACCGTCAAATTTCGCAACCCAGGAATTAATTTCGTTCGCAAGGGAGAAACTGGAGATTGGCGAAACTACTTTAGTGAGGAACAGAACAAGAGATTTGACGCACTGTACGATAGCAAGATGGCTGGCACTGGCCTAGAACTGGAGTTTGAATAAAGGTTAAAAACTTGAACTAGTTTTCTTTTTTAATGAAATTTTGCATCATGATGTTTACGTACTTAGAATTAGTGCTTTGTAATATTATTTGGCAAGCAATTGGAAAGATAGAGAAAATCCGAATTTCTATTATTTTAATTACAGGGAATTAAGTTAACGGATGCTCGTGCATTCCTGTAATTTTTCCCGTAAGCGTTGAACGGTCCCGTAAAGTTATCAGGATTTTCGAGACATGGGCCCCTGGAACCAGTTGTTAAAAGCGGACTGATGCTTACCCAGGTTTGAAATCCAAAGGTAATTTTCATTCGATTTACACTAACTCTATTTCCAACAACTTGGCCCGTTATAGAGAGAAGGTATCTGTAAGGAGTCCCATAAACAAATTGGGTTAACAACAAATAACTTTATTTGGACTCTTGCTATATAATTCGATTGATCGACAATTTTATGTTCACATTTTAGTTGCTTCATTTGGAAAACACCCACCAACTTTATCGGGTATGTTAACGGACCCGTATAGTTATCGGGTATGTTAACGGACCCGTATAGTTATCGGGTATGTTAATGGACCCGTATAGTTATCGGGTATGTTAACGGACCCGTATAGTTATCGGGTATGTTAATGGACCCGTATAGTTATCGGGTATGTTAATGGACCCGTATAGTTATCGGGTATGTTAATGGACCCGTATAGTTATCGGGTATGTTAATGGACCCGTATAGTTATCGGGTATGTTAATGGACCCGTATAGTTATCGGGTATGTTAATGGACCCGTATAGTTATCGGGTATGTTAATGGACCGTATAGTTATCGGGTATGTTAATGGACCCGTATAGTTATCGGGTATGTTAATGGACCCGTATAGTTATCGGGTATGTTAATGGACCCGTATAGTTATCGGGTATGTTAATGGACCCGTATAGTTATCGGGTATGTTAATGGACCCGTATAGTTATCGGGTATGTTAATGGACCCGTATAGTTATCGGGTATGTTAATGGACCCGTATAGTTATCGGGTATGTTAATGGACCCGTATAGTTATCGGGTATGTTAATGGACCCGTATAGTTATCGGGTATGTTAATGGACCCGTATAGTTATCGGGTATGTTAATGGACCCGTATAGTTATCGGGTATGTTAATGGACCCGTATAGTTATCGGGTATGTTAATGGACCCGTATAGTTATCGGGTATGTTAATGGACCCGTATAGTTATCGGGTATGTTAATGGACCCGTATAGTTATCGGGTATGTTAATGGACCCGTATAGTTATCGGGTATGTTAATGGACCCGTATAGTTATCGGGTATGTTAACGGGCCCGTATAGTTATTGGGTCTTTCATGAAACAGACCCCAGGTCTATATGTCCCGCGAGAGCTGGAATTTCCATACATTTCCCAAGTTGTAAATGAAACCTATCCCCTACATTATATATTGTAAATCAGATATTGATTGAAGGGGATCGAATGTATGAATAGTTATACAATGGTTTCTCGTGGCATACTGTGGATATCCCACTCGTCACTTGTATTTTCTTTGTATACATACTCGCCTAAAGGAGTAAAGGTTCGTGTGTATACTAGAAAATACAAGTGACTTGTGGGATATTCCACAGTATGCCACTCGAAACCACTGTATAACTACTATATATGTGCATATTATTATCTAAGTATGCGTGATATCCAAATTTATAATTCTATTGTATATATTTCATAATGTTTGTATTGTACATTTTATAGTCATAGGGGGGGGGGGGTAGGGGGGTAGCTGTCAATTGGTCCTGTTACTGCCTCCTGTCACACCCTTTTCCTCGTATATGTATTTGTCTTTTCTTTCCTTTGCGACGAATTTAATAAACATAAACATCAGAGAGGTTTCACTGTATTTGATATATTGCCGACACGATACTATCTGCAGTCCGATCCAACACATATATCCAGTCGACATTTTCCTTTTCAACCTTATACCTCGTGACCGCGACTGATATGTTTATATTAGCAAACGCTTGTCTTCAATTCGACTAAAAATTCTCCACTATTCCCACTGTTTCCATGCAAGATCTGCAAGATGTCAGATCAAGCGAACACACAAGAACACAAGAACACATTTAGAACTTGAGAAATTCTTTCATCAAATGAAGGGAGAGGAGCTGAACCTCAGAGAATTTTATTTGAAGAAGCCTTTCCCTCGCTTCTACAAGACACATCTACAATACCATCATTCACCCATGGGAGATGGCGTTACTAACCCTAAACAAATTTATGTAGTACGTAACCCCAAAGATACCGCTGTTTCGTTCTACTGGCATTATAGAGGGTTTAAACCTTTCAGATTTGACCGATCGTGGAATGAGTTCTTTGAGATGTTTATCGAAGGTAATGTCCATTACGGCAGTTGGTTTGATCACGTGCTTGGATGTTGGGGTCATCGAGACGACCCCAACATTCTGTTCCTCAAGTACGAGGACATGAAAAAGAACCTGCCTGGTGCTGTCGAACAGATCGCCAAGTTTCTTGGTAAAGATTTGTCCCCAGAGATGATTGAACTTATTGCTGAGCAAACGACCTTTGCTGCTATGTCTGATGGCAAGGGAAGATTCGTCGATGGCGATGAAATGGCCGGCAAATTTCAAAACCCAGGAAGCAAGTTCATTCGCAAGGGAGAAACTGGAGATTGGCGAAACTACTTTAGTGAGGAACAGAACAGGAGATTTGACGCACTGTATCATAGCAAGATGGCTGGTAGTGGCCTAGAACTGGAGTTTGAATAAATAAGTTACAAATTAATTTCTCTTGTGAATAAACTGATGCAGTATATACCGGTGTAATTTCGTATTCTACTGACTTACATCGGAACGTTGGACGTACAGTTTATACAGTAGGGACGAAGAGAGAGGTAGCCTATATGAGAATGAGAAAAATCTACTCCTCCGAGGTCCGGGGTTTTTTCGTCCATTTGATGTTCGTATCGAAAGAAAAATTGAAGCTGAAATCAATTTTTGAATTTTGATTCTTAAATATTTTTAGTTTTGCACCTCGTTTTGATTGATTTGACCAAGAGAAATATTGGGATTTCCCAGTATGTTGTAAAAAATAGTATTAGTTTTTCCAAAATCGATTATTTAGAAAATTGAAAATCAAATCGACCATTTTTTCCCAAGTAGGGGAGGATTCCCTTCGAGTTTCCCACTAATTGTGGAGAGGTACAGGAGACATTATCAGAAATAAGAACAAAGTTTCTCTTCTATTTACGGAGTTATGCCAATTTTTATAAAAAGCCTGGTTTTAGAATATCGACTATATCTTCTAAACTTTATTTTATTTGCCTTAAAAGTCATACCGTTTTAAAATTTAGCTTAGATATCTAATTGATCTAGTTGATTTATTTATTTACCTTTATTCTCGCCAATTTTATATACAAATAGTTCTATTTTATAGTTTCATAGTTTTTAATGTTGTTGTATATTGTACTGAGGGCCACCTGAAAATTATCAGCAATATATGGTAACGGTGTTACCCTGACCAATAAAGTCGTTATTATTATTATTATTACTAGCTATTTCTAATAGAAAGTGAAATGCTGCGAGCAGAAAACAGCTGGTGTATCCACGTTAGCAGAACTGTTCCCCTAAAACGTACGAAAGTACACCGCTTTGTCTGATATATCAAATGTTTCTTGTCTATCTCCTGTGCGTTGTGTGACGAACACTGCTAGTTGACCTTCAATATTGAACTACAAGGATCAGTGTCGGACACACACAGTTCAAAATACTTAGCACTTTGAGTAAAGCAATTTTTCAAACAATCTCAAACGGCTAGCGTTGGCAATGATTATAAAACTAACTGATTTTAAAAAGCTAGTTTATTTAGGAAAAGATGTGAATCGCTGATCGTATGTATCGCGTGTCTAGTGACATCCTTGAATCGACTCTCGATACGATATGGACTTGAACCGCTGATCGTATGTATCGCATGTTCGTCTAGTGTATCTCACAGATACACTGTGTTCCGAATAGGAGGCTACTCGCTTCGCTCGCAGCAATTATTATTATAAAAACGAAAGATGTCTTATTTTGAAAACAAAAATTTTTAGAAATCGGTTGCTATTTACTCACTCAAAATTTGACCTAAAAATCGAGCCTCCCCCACAATAAATATCGCGGGCCACCTTAAAGCTCAGTAAAAAATCCTACAAGAAAACGTTATATAAGCTGCTGAATTACGCATGTACGTTGGCCACTCGGATCGAAGTCTACTTGTACTGAACACCTTGACTGGATGTATCAAGGAGCTAATGGTTTACTTTAGACAAGACACTGCGTTGTATAAATTCCTAGAAGACAGTTTCTCGAAAACATGACCGCTGCCGCGAAAATTGTCGGCGTTGATGATCAGTAAGACTCGTAACCACCAAAGACAAGAGAAACTACTAAATATTCCCTGCTCGCGTTGATGTTCATCCTTCTATCTTAGCTTGTAGCTGTTATAGATTTCAATCCGAGTGGCGAGTGGCCAACAATGCTTAATTCAGTAGCTCATAACGTTTTCTTGTAGGACAATTTTCTCTTGTACATGTACATGTCTTGTCAAGACGACGCCATTTTGTTTGCTTGACCCACCCTACCCCTTTGGAGATGAACAGTTCAGTACCCCTCCCCCGTCAGGGCGAAATTCGAATGGAATCCTCCCCTACTTGGGAAAAAATGGTCGTTTTGATTTAATTTCCTAAATCTGAATCGATTTTGAAAAACCTAATGATACTTTTAAAAAAATACAGGGAAATTGCAATATTTCTCTTGGTCAAATCCATCAAAACGAGGTATAAAATTAAAAATATACAAAAATTAGAAATCAAAAATAGGTTTCAACTTCAATTTTCAAATTTTCTTTCGATACGGAAGTAGTCAAATGGACGAAAAACCTCCGGACCCTCTGAACAGTCAGTGGAGGTATTTTAATTGGAGCTGAAAAGTGGAGTACAGGAAATAAAACAACTCCAACTACCAGGAGTTAAAACAACTGTACTCTGATTTTAGCCAATGAAAACACTGGAAAAACCATGAATGTGATTTTTGACCAATCAGCACGCAGCGTTTCATCAAACGCCAAAGCTGAGTTAGAAAATAGAGCAGTTTTGACTGAAACAAAATGGTGGACAGAGTTTTCTATTAAGGTATTTACTATTAATTTCCTATCTTTTAACCGATGTCTCAGACTGGCTAAAACATTCTATGATTTTTTGTTGGATTTTTGATCTTTGAAATTACCTTCTTGTTGACAAGGCCTTCGTGAGCTTTCACATGAAATGTCCTGAAACAACTTTGTTAACTAACAACTCGCCTTTTAGAGTAGAAAATGTAAATAGATTATTCTTTGTTGAACTTTTTGTGTTTTTCTCTTTATTTCAACTGTCTTTTAGTGAAAAACGAGTCTTAGCTTGTGATTCAAAGATTTCTTGTTAAATCAGGGTTTCAGTTTCATAGAAACGAGAAACAAAACCCTTATCCGACCCTTTAGTGTCCGTTTTAGAGGGGATCTACTATATTTGATAAATTGCCGACACGATACTATCGGCAGTCCGATCCAACACAATATATCCAGTCTACGTTTTCCTTTTCAACCTTATACCTCGTGACCGTGACTAGTGATATGTTTATATTAGCAACCGCTCGTCTTCGATTCAACTAAAAATTCCCCACTATTTCCACTGTTTCCAAAATGTCAGATCAAACGGACACACAAGAACACAAGCAAGAAGCTTATCGCCATCCACCGTCGAAGTTCCAAACCATCGATGGACTGATTATTGGAGAAGCCGTTACGAAAGACTTGCTAGATGACATAAAGAATCTTCCAGTCCGATCAGGCGATGTCTTTGTAGACACATACCCTAAATCAGGAACAACTTGGTTGTCTGAGATTGTATGGCAAATTTTCTTGGATGGTGCAGTGGATATGAAGGCATTACATGAGCGAGTTCCATATTTAGAACTTGAGAAATTGATGCATGAAATGAAGGGAGAGGAGCTGAACCTCAGAGAATTTTATTTGAAGAAGCCTTTCCCTCGTTTCTACAAGACACATCTACTCTACCATCAAGCACCAATGGGAGATGGCGTTACTAAACCGAAGTACATCTACGTGGTACGTAACCCCAAAGATACCGCTGTTTCGTTCTACTGGCATTATAAAGGGATGAAACCTTACAGATTTGACCGATCGTGGAATGAGTTCTTTGAGATGTTTATGGAAGGTAACGTTATCTACGGCATTTGGTTTGATCACGTGCTTGGATGGTGGGCTCATCGAGACGACCCCAACATTCTGTTCCTCAAGTACGAGGACATGAAAAAGAACCTGCCTGGTGCTGTCGAACAGATCGCCAAGTTTCTTGGTAAAGATTTGTCCCCAGAGATGATTGAACTTATTGCTGAGCAAACGACCTTTGCTGCTATGTCTGATGGCAAGGGAAGATTCTTTGATGGACACGAATTGGCCGTCAAATTTCGCAACCCAGGAATTAAGTTTGTTCGCAAGGGAGAAATTGGAGATTGGCGAAACTACTTTAGTGAGGAACAGAACAAGAGATTTGACGCACTGTACGACAGCAAGATGGCTGGTAGTGGCCTAGAACTGGAGTTCGAATAAAAGTTAAAAGATAGACTGGAACTAGTTTTCTATTTTAATGAAGCTTAGCACCATGATGTTTACGTACTTAGAATTAGTGCTTTGTAATATTATTTGGCAAGCAATTGGAAAGATAGAGAAAATGGAAGATCATGTACAAACTTAGCAATGTTTTACATTCTTCTCTTTTCGTTTCATTTTGTCCCTTTGTTTTATTTCAGTATGACCTCGAAGCGTATATAGGTTTTTCCGAATTTCTATTATTTTAATTACAGGGAAGTTAACGGATGCTCGTGCATTCCTATAATTTTTTCTGTAAGCGTTGAACGGTCCCGTAAAGTTATCGGGATTTTCGAGACATGGGCCCCTGGAACCAGTTGTTAAAAGCGGACTGACGCTATCCCAGGTTTGAAATCCAAAGGTAATTTTCATTGGATTTAAACCTGGCTGGTTAACACTAACTCTATTTCCAACAACAGTTGGCGACCCACCCACCCACCCACTTTAGCGAGTAAGTCGGGTTCAAAGTTGCCAGAGAATCTTTGCTGGCACTTCGCCTGGCTTTGGTTGGTTCCAGGCCAGAGCGATTCCCCATACCCATTATCATACTCATGAATAACAATACACAGGGAAGAATATTACACTATAACCCAAACAGACCAACGTGGTTTCTGTTTGACTCCAAACGTGATGTAAACAGGAAATTAGATTTAGTTTAGTTGTTATTTAAGGACTGTCGATATTTGTTACACTCGCACACTCTTTAGTCTTTGTACAAACTAGCGAGGCAAGTTCGGGGTACGACTCAGTGTTGATTGGAAAGTACAGCCCTAAGTAAGGAAAGTGGTTGAGTAAGGAACTCCTTCTGACAGCCCCTCCGACTAAGGAACGTCTTTCTGGTTGGCTTGGCTCTATCCCGCCTTGTAGTACAAACCCTTGCTTAGCTTGTAATTAGCTCTTGTTCAAAGTCTAATAAACGAGTTAGCAGAGCAGGCGATTCCTTACGATGTCCCTCTCGTAACACGGGTATGTTAACGGGCCCGTATAGTTATCGGGCATGTTAACGGGCCCGTATAGTTATCGGGTATGTTAATGGACCCGTATAGTTATCGGGTATGTTAATGGACCCGTATAGTTATCGGGTATGTTAATGGACCCGTATAGTTATCGGGTATGTTAATGGACCCGTATAGTTATAGGGTATGTTAATGGACCCGTATAGTTATCGGGTATGTTAATGGACCCGTATAGTTATCGGGTATGTTAATGGACCCGTATAGTTATCGGGTATGTTAATGGACCCGTATAGTTATCGGGTATGTTAATGGACCCGTATAGTTATCGGGTATGTTAATGGACCCGTATAGTTATCGGGTATGTTAATGGACCCGTATAGTTATAGGGTATGTTAATGGACCCGTATAGTTATAGGGTATGTTAATGGACCCGTATAGTTATCGGGTATGTTAATGGACCCGTATAGTTATAGGGTATGTTAATGGACCCGTATAGTTATCGGGTATGTTAATGGACCCGTATAGTTATCGGGTATGTTAATGGACCCGTATAGTTATCGGGTATGTTAATGGACCCGTATAGTTATAGGGTATGTTAATGGACCCGTATAGTTATCGGGTATGTTAATGGACCCGTATAGTTATCGGGTATGTTAATGGACCCGTATAGTTATCGGGTATGTTAATGGACCCGTATAGTTATAGGGTATGTTAATGGACCCGTATAGTTATCGGGTATGTTAATGGACCCGTATAGTTATCGGGTATGTTAATGGACCCGTATAGTTATCGGGTATGTTAATGGACCCGTATAGTTATCGGGTATGTTAATGGACCCGTATAGTTATCGGGTATGTTAATGGACCCGTATAGTTATCGGGTATGTTAATGGACCCGTAAAGTTATCGGGTATGTTAATGGACCCGTATAGTTATCGGGTATGTTAATGGACCCGTATAGTTATCGGGTATGTTAATGGACCCGTATAGTTATCGGGTATGTTAACGGACCCGTATAGTTATCGGGTATGTTAATGGACCCGTATAGTTATCGGGTATGTTAATGGACCCGTATAGTTATCGGGTATGTTAATGGACCCGTATAGTTATCGGGTATGTTAATGGACCCGTAAAGTTATCGGGTATGTTAATGGACCCGTATAGTTATCGGGTATGTTAATGGACCCGTATAGTTATCGGGTATGTTAATGGACCCGTATAGTTATCGGGTATGTTAATGGACCCGTATAGTTATCGGGTATGTTAATGGACCCGTATAGTTATCGGGTATGTTAACGGACCCGTATAGTTATCGGGTATGTTAACGGACCCGTATAGTTATCGGGTATGTTAATGGACCCGTATAGTTATCGGGTATGTTAATGGACCCGTATAGTTATCGGGTATGTTAACGGACCCGTATAGTTATCGGGTATGTTAATGGACCCGTATAGTTATCGGGTATGTTAATGGACCCGTATAGTTATCGGGTATGTTAATGGACCCGTATAGTTATCGGGTATGTTAACGGACCCGTATAGTTATCGGGTATGTTAATGGACCCGTATAGTTATCGGGTATGTTAACGGACCCGTATAGTTATCGGGTATGTTAATGGACCCGTATAGTTATCGGGTATGTTAATGGACCCGTATAGTTATCGGGTATGTTAATGGTCCCGTATAGTTATCGGGTATGTTAATGGACCCGTATAGTTATCGGGTATGTTAATGGACCCGTATAGTTATCGGGTATGTTAACGGACCCGTATAGTTATCGGGTATGTTAATGGACCCGTATAGTTATCGGGTATGTTAATGGACCCGTAAAGATATCGGGTATGTTAATGGACCCGTATAGTTATCGGGTATGTTAATGGACCCGTATAGTTATCGGGTATGTTAATGGACCCGTATAGTTATCGGGTATGTTAATGGACCCGTATAGTTATCGGGTATGTTAATGGACCCGTATAGTTATCGGGTATGTTAATGGACCCGTATAGTTATCGGGTATGTTAACGGGCCCGTATAGTTATCGGGTATGTTAATGGACCCGTATAGTTATCGGGTATGTTAATGGACCCGTATAGTTATCGGGTATGTTAATGGACCCGTATAGTTATCGGGTATGTTAATGGACCCGTATAGTTATCGGGTATGTTAATGGACCCGTATAGTTATCGGGTATGTTAATGGACCCGTATAGTTATCGGGTATGTTAATGGACCCGTAAAGTTATCGGGTATGTTAATGGACCCGTATAGTTATCGGGTATGTTAATGGACCCGTATAGTTATCGGGTATGTTAATGGACCCGTATAGTTATCGGGTATGTTAACGGACCCGTATAGTTATCGGGTATGTTAATGGACCCGTATAGTTATCGGGTATGTTAATGGACCCGTATAGTTATCGGGTATGTTAATGGACCCGTAAAGTTATCGGGTATGTTAATGGACCCGTATAGTTATCGGGTATGTTAATGGACCCGTATAGTTATCGGGTATGTTAATGGACCCGTATAGTTATCGGGTATGTTAATGGACCCGTATAGTTATCGGGTATGTTAATGGACCCGTATAGTTATCGGGTATGTTAACGGACCCGTATAGTTATCGGGTATGTTAACGGACCCGTATAGTTATCGGGTATGTTAATGGACCCGTATAGTTATCGGGTATGTTAATGGACCCGTATAGTTATCGGGTATGTTAACGGACCCGTATAGTTATCGGGTATGTTAATGGACCCGTATAGTTATCGGGTATGTTAACGGACCCGTATAGTTATCGGGTATGTTAACGGACCCGTATAGTTATCGGGTATGTTAACGGACCCGTATAGTTATCGGGTATGTTAATGGACCCGTATAGTTATCGGGTATGTTAATGGACCCGTATAGTTATCGGGTATGTTAATGGACCCGTATAGTTATCGGGTATGTTAACGGACCCGTATAGTTATCGGGTATGTTAATGGACCCGTATAGTTATCGGGTATGTTAATGGACCCGTATAGTTATCGGGTATGTTAATGGACCCGTATAGTTATCGGGTATGTTAACGGACCCGTATAGTTATCGGGTATGTTAATGGACCCGTATAGTTATCGGGTATGTTAACGGACCCGTATAGTTATCGGGTATGTTAATGGACCCGTATAGTTATCGGGTATGTTAATGGACCCGTATAGTTATCGGGTATGTTAATGGTCCCGTATAGTTATCGGGTATGTTAATGGACCCGTATAGTTATCGGGTATGTTAATGGACCCGTATAGTTATCGGGTATGTTAACGGACCCGTATAGTTATCGGGTATGTTAATGGACCCGTATAGTTATCGGGTATGTTAATGGACCCGTAAAGATATCGGGTATGTTAATGGACCCGTATAGTTATCGGGTATGTTAATGGACCCGTATAGTTATCGGGTATGTTAATGGACCCGTATAGTTATCGGGTATGTTAATGGACCCGTATAGTTATCGGGTATGTTAATGGACCCGTATAGTTATCGGGTATGTTAATGGACCCGTATAGTTATCGGGTATGTTAACGGGCCCGTATAGTTATCGGGTATGTTAATGGACCCGTATAGTTATCGGGTATGTTAACGGACCCGTATAGTTATCGGGTATGTTAATGGACCCGTAAAGTTATCGGGTATGTTAATGGACCCGTATAGTTATCGGGTATGTTAATGGACCCGTAAAGTTATCGGGTATGTTAATGGACCCGTAAAGTTATCGGGTATGTTAATGGACCCGTATAGTTATCGGGTATGTTAACGGGCCCGTATAGTTATCGGGTATGTTAATGGACCCGTATAGTTATCGGGTATGTTAATGGACCCGTATAGTTATCGGGTATGTTAACGGGCCCGTATAGTTATCGGGTATGTTAATGGACCCGTATAGTTATCGGGTATGTCTACGGTCCCGTATAGTTATCGGGTATGTTAATGGACCCGTATAGTTATCGGGTATGTCTACGGTCCCGTAAAGTTATCGGGTATGTTAACGGGCCCGTATAGTTATCGGGTATGTTAATGGGCCCGTATAGTTATCGGGTATGTTAATGGACCCGTATAGTTATCGGGTATGTTAACGGGCCCTATAGTTATTGGGTCTTTCATGAAACAGACCCCAGGTCTATATGTCCCGCGAGAGCTGGAATTTCCATACATTTCCCGAGTTGTAAATGAAACCTATCCCCTACATTATATGTTGTAAATCAGATATTGATTGAAGGGGATCGAATGTATGAATAGTTATACAATGGTTTCTCGTGGCATACTGTGGATATCCCACTCGTCACTTGTATTTTCTTTGTATACATACTCGCCTAAAGGAGTAAAGGTTCGTGTGTATACTAGAAAATACAAGTGACTTGTGGGATATTCCACAGTATGCCACTCGAAACCACTGTATAACTACTATATATGTGCATATTATTATCTAAGTATGCGTGATATCCAAATTTATAATTCTATTGTATATATTTCATAATGTTTGTATTGTACATTTTATAGTCATAGGGGGGGGGGGTATAGGGGGGGTAGCTGTCAATTGGTCCTGTTACTGCCTCCTGTCACACCCTTTTCCTCGTATATGTATTTGTCTTTTCTTTCCTTTGCGACGAATTTAATAAACATAAACATCAGAGAGGTTTCACTGCATTTGATATATTGCCGACACGATACTATCTGCAGTCCGATCCAACACAATATATCCAGTCGACATTTTCCTTTTCAACCTTATACCTCGTGACCGCGACTGATATGTTTATATTAGCAAACGCTTGTCTTCAATTCGACTAAAAATTCTCCACTATTCCCACTGTTTCCATGCAAGATCTGCAAGATGTCAGATCAAGCGAACACACAAGAACACAAGAACACATTTAGAACTTGAGAAATTCTTTCATCAAATGAAGGGAGAGGAGCTGAACCTCAGAGAATTTTATTTGAAGAAGCCTTTCCCTCGTTTCTACAAGACACATCTACCCTACCAACAAGCACCAATGGGAGATGGCGTTACTAAACCGAAGTACATCTACGTGGTACGTAACCCCAAAGATACCGCTGTTTCGTTCTACTGGCATTATAAAGGGATGAAACCTTACAGATTTGACCGATCATGGAATGAGTTCTTTGAGATGTTTATCCAAGGTAATGTTCATTACGGCAGTTGGTTTGATCACGTGCTTGGATGGTGGGCTCATCGAGACGACCCCAACATTCTGTTCGTCAAGTACGAGGACATGAAAAAGAACCTGCCTGGTGCTGTCCAACAGATCGCCAAGTTTCTTGACAAAGATTTGTCCCAAGAGATCATTCAACGCATCGCTGAGCAAACGACCTTTGCTGCTATGTCTGATGGCAAGGGAAGATTCGTCGATGGCGATGAAATGGCCGGCAAATTTCAAAACCCAGGAAGCAAGTTCATTCGCAAGGGAGAAACTGGAGATTGGCGAAACTACTTTAGTGAGGAACAGAACAAGAGATTTGACGCACTGTACCATAGCAAGATGGCTAGTAGTGGCCTAGAACTGGAGTTCGAATAAAAGTTACAAATTTATTTCTCTTGTGAATAAACTGATGCAGTATATACTGGTGTAATTTCGTATTCTACTGACTTACATCGGAGCGTTGGACGTATAGTTTATACAGTAGGGACGAAGAGAGAGGTAGCCTATATGAGAATGAGAAAAATCTACTCCTCCGAGGTCCGGGGTTTTTTCGTCCATTTGATGTTCGTATCGAAAGAAAAATTGAAGCTGAAATCAATTTTTGAATTTTGATTCTTAAATATTTTTAGTTTTGCACCTCGTTTTGATGGATTTGACCAAGAGAAATATTGGGATTTCCCGGTATGTTGTAAAAAATATTATAACATAGCTACAATAAAGCGCGCGCTCTGATTGGCTAATTTACCGTGAACCATTTCACGATGGACGCACGCTCACGTCAGATTTTCTCTTTTCTCGAAAAAATGTTATAGTTTTCTCATTGCTTTAGACGGCAAAAGCTCACAAAAACTCAAAAACAAACCTTGAAAAACCTACATTCAAGTAACCAATGCCATGACAGTAAGTTGTTTTAACCTCAGGTGATTTTTCGAGCAGCTAACTGATTAAAAGTCTTTTGTACATCAAGCTATTTTCGATAAAGTCAGAAATTTTGAATGAATGCTTTCAAAAAAGCTAGCTAGTGTTTGGTCGGTGTAAACGTCTAAAAGCAGCCAGAATAAATCAGTTTATGTACTTCTAGAGAAAATATAAATAGATAAAAACAAACAAACAAACTCAATAGTGATCACTATGATATTAAACACATTGAACTTTTATAGCAAGACTTGTCATTAAAAACTCTTTAGTAGAAAATGTGAAGTTGTAAGCTCCACAAAAACTATTCAAAAGTCTTACAGCGTGAGCTTAATTGTGAAACAAAAAACACAGTTGTTTTTTTTTTCTTTTTTCATTGATTGTCTTTTATTGACAAATACTTTGGTATGCTGAAGGAGAAGATAAATCTAGAAAAGCATAACAAAATCTCACAAGTTCGATCAAAATTTGAATGAGAAATTACAGTAAATCTACCTTCAAAGGATTCCTCCATTCCACTCAAGAATGCTTGAATATTTAACCCCTGAACAAAATTCTTCCACAAGCTAATGATGTCGATCCAACAGATCCAATATTTGTAATCTTCGACGAAATACTTGTTGCTCTACTCGGTTTTCTTCCACTCGTGGAATTTCAGAAACTAAAGTGACAGGAAGCACAACAAACCATCGAAAGTTGACGGCAAAAATTCTCCAAAAGCCTGTGTAGTTTTTCTCTGGATGTTGTCTTTCCATTCTTCTAACTTCTGGTTTAACAAAATAGTTTTTCTAGTAGTTCAGGACCAATTTCTAGTTTTGAACAAATGACAACACGGCTCACAACACTGATCCGAGTATTCAGTTTCCAAACCACTGATTCGATGTAATTACGTCTTTTTCATCGATATTGTGAAGCCTTGAAAGATCGAGTCCAAGTACACACCTTGGTAATACTATTTCCATGAGGTTAAAACGATATTTTCTGGTATATTTTAGAGTATAAACTCGCTAGTGAACGAACTCAAGGCAGTTGTTGTCACCGCCACAATTTACGAAGCCGGCACTTTGTTTTCGCGCGCTTTGTCAATCGCGCGTGGAGTGTGGTGAGAATTTTGTATTTGATCAACAAATTCGCGTTTTAATATTGTGGCTATGTTATAAAAGAAATGGTTCACGCTTAGCGTGCGTCCATCGTGAAATGGATGCACTTGGGAGGTTGCCTAAGCACTCAAGAAGCTAGAGTCGCACTCGGCTAACGCCTCGTGCGACTCTTACGCTTCTTTCGTGCTTAGCAACCTCCCGCGTGCATCCATTTCACGATGGACGCACGCTAAGCGTGAACCATTTCTTTAGTATTAGTTTTTCCAAAATCAATTATTTAGAAAATTGAAAATCGAAACGACCATTTTTCCCAAGTAGGGGAGGATTACGGAGTTATGCCAATTTTTATAAAAAAACTGGTTTTAGAATATCGACTATATCTTCTAAACTTTATTTTATTTGCCTTAAAAGTTATATCGTTTTAAAAACGAAATATGTCTTATTTTGAAAACAAAAATTTTTAGAAATCAGTCGCTATTTACTCACTCCAAATTTGACCTAAAAAATTGAGCTTCCCCCACAATAAATACCGCGGGCCACCTTAAAGCTCAGTAAAAAATCCTACAAGAAAACGTTATATAAGCTGCTGAATTACGCATGTACGTTGGCCACTCGGATCGAAGTCTACTTGTACTGAACACCTTGACTGGATGTATCAAGGAGCTGATGGTTTAGACAAGACATTGCGCTGTATAAATTCCTAGAAAACTTTCTCGAAAACATGACCGCTGCCGCGAAAAATGTCGGCTTTGATGATCAGTAAGACTCGTAACCACCAAAGACAAGAGAAACTACTAAATATTCCCTGCTCGCGTTGATGTTCATCCTTCTATCTTAGCTTGTAGCTGTTATAGATTTCAATCCGAGTGGCGAGTGGCCAACAATGCTTAATTCAGTAGCTCATAACGTTTTCTTGTAGGACAATTTTCTCTTGTACATGTCTTGTCAAGACGACGCCATTTTGTTTGCTTGACCCACCCTACCCCTTTGTAGTCCAGTCCCAGACTCTCTTTCTTGCCGCTCCAGGACTCGCGGAGAAAGAGAGTCCAGTATAACTTGCATGCGCATGTGCAAAATGAGCCAATCAATTGATTAATTAGTATTTTGCGAGCTTGCAATATGCAAATGTCAGTGTTTGGTAGCAGTGGTAGTGATGCGTATCGAAAAATTCACAAATACGTCTTTCCCAACTGTCCATCCGTAAATAGCCTGTAACTGCTCAAACTTTGGTAAAAGATTATAGTTGGTTTTTCCAAGTGCATAGCTCAATGAATCAACATGCACAAATGGCTTTCCGAAATGAGACTGATATCGTGTATACAAAACACTTTCTTCTTCAGCCATCTTGAATCATTAGATGACTTTAGGATTTGTAACCACGCGATCACCACATGAATGTGGTGATCGCGTGGTCACTAAGCTGACATGCGCATGCAAGTTATACTGGACTCTCTTTCTCCGCGAGTCCTGGAGCGGCAAGAAAGAGAGTCCAGTATAACATGAATCAACATGCACAAATGGCTTTCCGAAATGAGACTGATATCGTGTATACAAAACACTTTCTTCTTCAGCCATCTTGAATCATTAGATGACTTTAGGATTTGTAACCACGCGATCACCACATGAATGTGGTGATCGCGTGGTCACTAAGCTGACATGCGCATGCAAGTTATACTGGACTCTCTTTCTCCGCGAGTCCTGGAGCGGCAAGAAAGAGAGTCTGGGACTGGACTAACCCCTTTGGAGATGAACAGTTCAGTACCCCTCCCCCGTCAGGGCGAAATTCGAATGGAATCCTCCCCTACTTGGGAAAAAATGGTCGCTTTGATTTAATTTCCTAAATAATCGATTTTGAAAAACCTAATGATACTTTAAAAAATACAGGGAAATTGTAATATTTCTCTTGGTCAAATCCATCAAAACGAGGTATAAAATTAAAAATATACAAAAATTAGAAATCAAAAATAGGTTTCAACTTCAATTTTCAAATTTTCTTTCGATACGGAAGTAGTCAAATGGACGAAAAGCCTCCGGACCCTCTGAACAGTCAGTGGAGGTATTTTAATTGGAGCTGAAAAGTGGAGTAAAGGAAATAAAAACAACTCCAACTACCAGGAGTTAAAACAACTGTACTCTGATTTTAGCCAATGAAAACACTGGAAAAACCATGAATGTGATTTTTGACCAATCAGCACGCAGCGTTTCATCAAACGCCAAAGCTAAGTTAGAAAAAAAAGCAGTTTTGACTGAAACAAAATGGTGGACAGAGTTTTCTATTAAGGTATTTACTATTAATTTCCTATCTTTTAACCGATGTCTCAGACTGGCTAAAACATTCTATGATTTTTTGTTGGATTTTTGATCTTTGAAATTACCTTCTTGTTGACAAGGCCTTCGTGAGCTTTCACATGAAATGTCCTGAAACAACTTTGTTAACTAACAACTCGCCTTTTAGAGTAGAAAATGTAAATAGATTATTCTTTGTTGAACTTTTTGTGTTTTTCTCTTTATTTCAACTGTCTTTTAGTGAAAAACGAGTCTTAGCTTGTGATTCAAAGATTTCTTGTTAAATCAGGGTTTCAGTTTCATAGAAACGAGAAACAAAACCCTTATCCGACCCTTTAGTGTCCGTTTTAGAGGGGATCTACTATATTTGATAAATTGCCGACACGATACTATCGGCAGTCCGATCCAACACAATATATCCAGTCTACGTTTTCCTTTTCAACCTTATACCTCGTGACCGTGACTAGTGATATGTTTATATTAGCAACCGCTCGTCTTCGATTCAACTAAAAATTCCCCACTATTTCCACTGTTTCCAAAATGTCAGATCAAACGGACACACAAGAACACAAGCAAGAAGCTTATCGCCATCCACCGTCGAAGTTCCAAACCATCGATGGACTGATTATTGGAGAAGCCGTTACGAAAGACTTGCTAGATGACATAAAGAATCTTCCAGTCCGATCAGGCGATGTCTTTGTAGACACATACCCTAAATCAGGAACAACTTGGTTGTCTGAGATTGTATGGCAAATTTTCTTGGATGGTGCAGTGGATATGAAGGCATTACATGAGCGAGTTCCATATTTAGAACTTGAGAAATTGATGCATGAAATGAAGGGAGAGGAGCTGAACCTCAGAGAATTTTATTTGAAGAAGCCTTTCCCTCGTTTCTACAAGACACATCTACTCTACCATCAAGCACCAATGGGAGATGGCGTTACTAAACCGAAGTACATCTACGTGGTACGTAACCCCAAAGATACCGCTGTTTCGTTCTACTGGCATTATAAAGGGATGAAACCTTACAGATTTGACCGATCGTGGAATGAGTTCTTTGAGATGTTTATGGAAGGTAACGTTATCTACGGCATTTGGTTTGATCACGTGCTTGGATGGTGGGCTCATCGAGACGACCCCAACATTCTGTTCCTCAAGTACGAGGACATGAAAAAGAACCTGCCTGGTGCTGTCCAACAGATCGCCAAGTTTCTTGGTAAAGATTTGTCCCCAGAGATGATTGAACTTATTGCTGAGCAAACGACCTTTGCTGCTATGTCTGATGGCAAGGGAAGATTCTTTGATGGACACGAATTGGCCGTCAAATTTCGCAACCCAGGAATTAAGTTTGTTCGCAAGGGAGAAATTGGAGATTGGCGAAACTACTTTAGTGAGGAACAGAACAAGAGATTTGACGCACTGTACGACAGCAAGATGGCTGGTAGTGGCCTAGAACTGGAGTTCGAATAAAAGTTAAAAGATAGACTGGAACTAGTTTTCTATTTTAATGAAGCTTAGCACCATGATGTTTACGTACTTAGAATTAGTGCTTTGTAATATTATTTGGCAAGCAATTGGAAAGATAGAGAAAATGGAAGATCATGTACAAACTTAGCAATGTTTTACATTCTTCTCTTTTCGTTTCATTTTGTCCCTTTGTTTTATTTCAGTATGACCTCGAAGCGTATATAGGTTTTTCCGAATTTCTATTATTTTAATTACAGGGAAGTTAACGGATGCTCGTGCATTCCTATAATTTTTTCTGTAAGCGTTGAACGGTCCCGTAAAGTTATCGGGATTTTCGAGACATGGGCCCCTGGAACCAGTTGTTAAAAGCGGACTGACGCTATCCCAGGTTTGAAATCCAAAGGTAATTTTCATTGGATTTAAACCTGGCTGGTTAACACTAACTCTATTTCCAACAACTTGGCCCGTTATAGAGAGAAGGTATCTGTAAGGAGTCCCATAAACAAATTGGGTTGACAACAAATAACTTTATTTGGACTCTTTGAAAATGCCATATAATTTGATTGACAATTTTATGTTCACATTTTAGTTGCTTCATTTGGAAAACACCCACCAACTTTATCGGGTATGTTAATGGACCGTATAGTTATCGGGTCTTTCATGAAACAGACCCCAGGTCTATATGTCATCCCGCGAGAGCTGGAATTTCCATACAAAAAATTCCCGAGTTGTAAATGAAACCTATCCCTACATTATATTCTAAATCAGATATTGATCGAAGGGGATCGAATGTATGAATGAATATCTATACATTTTATAATGTATAGCGTAGGATTTATTATTTAAGTTGACTGGAGTGACCTATTTTGTTTGTAATCAAAGGGAAGCAAGTGTTGCGGCTAAGTGTTCGCGGGTAGCAAAAAAAGAAATGTCGCGGGTTCGAAAAATGAATGAAAAATATTGGCTTTTTGACTTGAGTATTCTTTGCTAACAGTCCCATTGAGAGTGGCCTGCAGTAGTTGCTTTATAAGTTGTTTCTTTGGGACACTTGTTACTATAAGAACTCTGACATTATATCTTATTGTAATTGCTTTGATAATGATGCTAGCCAGGCATCGAAACGTTAGCTTTATCACACTTGTCTTCTTAGTAAAAATCACTAGTAAGTCTGCATTAATTAGAATTCTTTACAATTGTTCATTATATAACTAGTGCTGGTGACGAGACGAATTGTCAAGACAAGACAAGACAAGATACTTTATTCTACCCGCCATTTTGAAGATAATTAAGAGTATTAGGAAGAAGGCAAAAATAATGAAGGTGAATATGCAATAAATCAACCGAGACCGATGCCGAATTTGCATACTAGCGCATCGCAATTCCCAGAGGATGTTTGTGATGAAGATGAAAATAGCACAAGAAAAATCCAGCCAAATTTATCTGGTCTTGATGTGTTGCCATCTCAAGTGAAAGAGAAATTGTGGGGGAAGATTACTTATGAAAATTTCTGCAAGGATATTCATGACATTTATAATGAAATTGTTCATTTTAAAAGAAACATCTTCAACATACCGTCGGGCAAAGCAGGAAAGAGTTTCATAACTGAGCTGACGTACTGGTTAAAGCAATTTAACTCCAATTGCTGGGGTGCATCCATACCTTTGGGAATCCAAAGACAATGAAGCGGTAGCCATGTTGGTTGACCAAACAATAAACACTAATGAGAAATCTTTTGTTGAAGGTCAACCAAGATGGCTGCCGTGACGTCACATGCACCCCAGCAATGGTGATTTAAATTCCATTGCCTTGAAAGCATTTATGGTGCTTCCTTCGCTGATTCTACAAAAGCCTTCCGCAACCTCCAAAAGTAAGGAACACAGTGCAGCTATCGAACGCAGGTTGTGCTTATGGAGACAAGGAGATCTATCTATTTTGATGAAGGAAGTAAGGTTTATACAGAACAGGTTTAGCAAGTTGAAAAAAGCTAGATCTATAGAGGACATATCCAAAGTGTTTGCAAAACTGGTCATGCAAGGAAAGCTATCAGCAGCCATAAAGCTTTTTGACAGAGAGACATCTTCAGGTACTCTTACTTTATCACCCGAAGTCTTGAAAGAGCTCAAAGAGAAACATCCTTCAGCTGCTGATATCGAAGCTGAAAGTCTCTTGAATGGTCCCCTGGAACCTAATCCTTCTGGTATCTTTGACTTAATTGATGAACAAATGATCTACAATGCAGCAATGAGGACAAGAGGATCTGCTGGACCTTCAGGAATGGACGCTGAACTTTACCGAAGAATACTTTGTTCAAAGAATTTTAATGTTGAAGGAAAATTACTGAGAGAAGAAATAGTAATTATGACCAGAAATCTGCTAAAATTTTCCTACCACCCATTCCTGCTAGAGAGCTATACTTCATGCATGCTTATACCGTTAGATAAGAATCCCGGAATTCGACCAATAGGAGTAGAGGTCATACGGCGAATTATCGGTAAAACTGTGCCTGCATTCTTTAAAGACGAACTAAAACAAGCAGCAGGTCCTCTACAAGTATGTGCTGGGCACAGTGGAGGTGCCGAAGCAGCTATTCACGCAATGAGTCAGATTTTTGATGAAGAGGATACAGATGGAGTACTGCTGATTGATGCAAGTAATGCCTTCAACCAGATGAACCGGTCTGTAGCCATGCACAACATTCGGATTACCTGCAAGGAAATATCCTTGTACGTGATTAATACTTATAGAAGCCCTTCCAGATTGTTTATATGTGGTGGTGGAGAGAGGGTACTACACAAGGTGACCCATTAGCTATGCCATGGTATTCAGTAAATACATCTACATTAATTCAAGCTTTAAGAACTTCTATACCTGATGTAAAAGAAGTAAGGTTAGCTGATGATTCTGCGGGAGCAGGAAGAATCGTTTCTTTATTTAATTGGTACAAACATCTGGAACAAGAAGGCAAAAAGTATGGATATTTTGTCAATGGATCCAAAAGCTGGATGATTGTGAAGTCAGAAGCTCTGGCTTCCAAAGCGAAACAGGTATTTGGAGAAGAGGTTAACGTCACAACCGAAGGTAAACGCCACCTTGGTGCTGTCATTGGATCAAAGATTTATAAAGATCAATTCTGCAATGAGAAAATCTGCAATTGGAAAGAAGAAATTGAAACTCTTACAGAGATTGCAAAGACCCAACCACAATCAGCCTATATCGCTTTTACAAAGGGATACAAGTCCAAGTTCACATACTTTATGCGAACAATTGAATTTTTTGAGGACTATATTGATCCTATTGATGAAGTGATAAATGAAATGTTTCTCCCAACGCTTTTTGATCAAACGGAACCATTACCTGAAGAGCTGTGTAGGCTTTTAACCTTATCCCCGGCTAAAGGAGGCTTAGGCTTGCCTGCACGAAAAGAAGAAGCTCCACAGCAATATGCGGCATCAGTTTTAATAACAGCTTCACACACAGAGGCTATTGTAACGCAAAGTACAACGATGTCTACGACTACGGAAGAAGTGAAAAAACAACAGCAAGCACTAAAAGCAGAAACCTCTAAATTGAAAATGGATCAAATCGATAAAGCATTACGACCTGACATACTTCGTCAAGTAATTCAAGCAAGGGACAAGGGAGCAAGCTCATGGACTCAATGCGATACCGATTGAAGAACAGGGACTTGTTTTGAATAAACAAGAATTCAGAGACTCTCTGTGTCTACGTTATAATATACCCTTATCAGGTCTACCAAGTACCTGCGCTTGTGGGGCTACCTTTTCGGTAAGCCACTGCCCTATCATGTAAAAAGGGGGGATTTGTAGCACAGAGACATGACAATGTCCGCGATCTACTTACTATTTTATTAAACAAGGTTTGTAACAATGTTCAAAAGGAGCCACAACTTATCCCTTTGAATGGTGAACAATTTGATCTAAAATCCACGAGCACAAGTCAGGATGCAAGGCTCGACATCAAAGCTGGATCGTTTTGGGAACGGGGAGTAACTGCATTTTTCGATGTAAGAGTATCGCATGTTAACTCCAAGAGCAACCAAAACAAATCAACTTCTACCATCTTCAAGGATCAAGAAAGCGAAAAAAAGAGAAAGTACCAGCAAAGAGCTAATCGATGTCGATATGGGAACTTTTACACCCTTAGTTTTTGGTACAAATGGAGGAATGGGGGCAGAATGTCAGATATTTCTAAAGCATCTTGCAGAGAAGTTAACCAAGAAGACTGGAGACACGTATGCCAGCACTATAACATGGATTAGAACTTGTTTATCTTTTGAAATAATTAAGTCAGTACATACGTGTGTCAGGGGGACAAGAGCCCCTTTTTATAAGGACAATGAATTTTTGAATGACTTTAACCTTAACGCCAATGTAGCAGAAATTTTGTCTTAATTTTTAGATTTGAATTATATTAATAGAATTTGTAAATTTTTAATTAGATAATTATATATTTAGAATTTTTGTAAATAATTATTTTATTCATAATTTTATTATTAGATACTGCGTGTTTATCATTGTTATCGTTGTTGTTAAATGATTATTATTCAAATACTATTATTACTATTAGTATTTAATCATTAGTATTCAATTATTAATAATTCAATTATTAGTACTCAATTCAATTAGTACTCAATTCAATTAGTACTCAATTATTATTATTATTATTATTATTATTATTAAAGTGTTACCCTGTTTAAAATAATAATAATAATTGTCATTTCAATTCCCCAAGGTTCAACAGCGCTTTATTACATGCAGGTGTGTCAAAAAGATGTAAAAAATATGAGTACCACTGCTTAGAATAAGTTAGCATCATGAAAATTTGTTTCTTGGTCGACATTTTTTTACTTATGATTAATTGATAACAGGACTTCGTACCATTTTGTCTGTTATCATACTCGAAATAAACAAATTGGACTCCCGCTATGCGGTCGATCGTCCAGTTTTGTTAGAGCAGTTTTCGTATGAGTGTGAAGTGCCGTGTTGTCAATAAAAACAGAGCCTTAGCCACAATTTAAACAATGGTACGGTTTTTTTAAAAGTTGGTCCGGTTTTTTCGTTTTTCTACACAGGTTCATGCTTTCAAAACTGTAATAACAGTGGTTTTAAAGGTAAAAGTTGGTCCGGTTGAAACCTGAGTAACCGTACCGTACGCTAGGCCGTGAAAAACATTCGTAATTTCCTGTCGTAACCGTGCCGTGGCCGACCGTGCCGTTTTCACAGTCATACGAAATGTACCATACCACAGAAATTATTGCGTGATGTACACTACAGTACAAAGTTTTTCTTTTCAATGCTAACAACGATCTTACAGCGGCTGGGACGTCTCCAAATCTGCATGCGAACAGATGATTTTCGGTGTTATTTTATGCCTTTATGATCATAGAATGAACTAAATTATCAATGACCACATCATAATCCGGACCTCTACAGTAAGGATACCTCAATAATACGGATACTTGTCCGGCCCTACGGTGTCCGTATTATTTATTTGTGGAACAATCTGCCTCAGGACTTTCAAGAACTGCCAGTCCTTGGTATCGCTTAAAACTAGACTTTCGAGTCATTACAAAAGCCTTATGCCATCATATGTACCACCTTAAACTTGCTTACTGACACTAAATTAGTTTTTATATAGCCATTTATCCCACACCAGAAAATATACAGCCACTGACCAGAAAGCAGGAAAGCCGTTGTATATTTGGTGGTATTCAACTGATCCTTCCCATGATACATTGCGCCAATTTGCTGTACTTTTTCTGGCGTGGGATAAAATAGTTGTACAATAGTTTCTCAAGGCGAGTGTGTATACAAAGAAAATACAAGTGACGAGTGGGATATTCCACAGTATGCCATTCGAAACCATTGTATAACTACTATATATGTGCATATTATTATCTAAGTATGCGTGATATCCAAATTTATAATTCTATTGTATATATTTTATAATGTTTGTATTGTACATTATATAGTCATAGGGGGTAGTTGTCAATTGCTCTTGTTACTGCCTCCTGTCACACCCTTTTCCTTGTATATGTATTTGTCTTTTTTTTCCTTTGTGACGAATTTAATAAACATAAACATCAGAGACTTTGGTTCTACTCGGTATTGGATATATTCCCGACACCATACTATCTGCAGTCCGATCCAACACAATATATCCAGTCGACATTTTCCTTTTCAACCCTATCATCTCGTGACCGTGACTGATATGTTTATATTAGCAAATGCTCGGCGTCTTCAATTCGACTAAAAATTCCCCACTATTTCCACTGTTTCCAAAATGTCAGATCAAACGAACACACAAGAACACAAGCAAGAAGCTTATCGCCATCCACCGTCGTTCCAAACCATCGGTGGAGTGATTTTTGGAATATCCCGTACGAAAGACTTGTTAGATGACATAAAGAATCTTCCAGTTCAATCAGGCGATGTCTTTGAAGCCACATACCCCAGATCAGGGACAACTTGGCTGTCTGAGATTGTGTGGCAAATTTTCTTGGATGGTGCCGTGGATATGAAGCCAATACATGAGCGAGTTACATATTTGGAAGGTGAGAAATACTATCATGAAGTGAAGGGAGAGGAGCTGAACCTCAGAGAATTCTATTTGAAGAAGCCCTTCCCTCGCTTCTACAAGACACATCTACACTACTATCATGTACCCATGGGAGATGGCGTTACTAAACCGAAGTACATCTACGTGGTACGTAACCCCAAAGATACCGCTGTGTCGTACTACTGGCATTATAAAGGGTTTAAACCTTACAGATTTGACCGATCGTGGAATGAGTTCTTTGAGATGTTTATCCAAGGTAATGTTCAATGTGGTTTGGTTCAAGTTGGTTTGATCACGTACTTGGATGGTGGGCTCATCGAGGCGACCCCAACATTCTGTTCGTCAAGTACGAGGACATGAAAAAGAACCTGCCTGGTGCTGTCCAACAGATCGCCAAGTTCCTTGGTAAAGATATGTCCCCAGAGATGATTGAATGTATTGCTGAGCAAACGACCTTTGCTGCCATGTCTGATGGCAAGGGAAGATTCTTTGATGGACATGAAATGGCCGTCAAAATTCACAATCCAGGAATCAAATTCCTTCGAAAGGGAGAAATTGGAGATTGGCGAAACTACTTCAGCGAGGAACAAAACAAGAGATTTGACGCACTGTACAATAGCAAGATGGCTGGCAGTGGTCTAGAACTGGAGTTCGAATAAAAGTTAAAAAACAAATTTCATTTGTCAATGAACTGATGTAAGTATGACAATATGAGAAAACCCTACGTTGTATCATGTCAATGTCACATGATGGAAGGCCAAACAAAAGACTATTGCAATAGTCGATTCTTGAGGTGACAAATGCATGAATGATAATTCTCTCGAGCTTATCTTTAGCACTGTATTTTCGTACATGACCAATATTTCGAATTGCAAGGGAAGATTACTTGCAGATACTTTTCACATGAGCACGGTAATTGAGAGTCGAATCGAAGACAACTCCTAGATTTCGAACTTTTCCAACGACATCAATACTACCACCACCAATGTTAACTTGTGCAATAGGTTGATTCTTGAGAAAACGTGAAGTGAACTGAATTTTTTTAGTCTTATCAGGATTACACTGAAGTTTGTTAGCCTTGTTCCAGCTCATAACACGGTTGATACAAGTCTTCAGTTTCTCAAGTGCAGGTGATGGATTTGCAAATTCAATTCGCAAATTCACCTCAGTTTAATATCATCGACCTTGGTGTCTTTGTTGGTTGTTTCAACTAGTAACAGCAGTAAGCAATCGGGGCTAATCGGTGTTTGCGTGCTTATGAGTTGAACGATACTCGAAATCATAATTACGCTGAAAGCAACAATGCCTATCTTTACATGCGGGCTGCCGCTAACGTAGGAACACCCGACTTTGGACGTAATAGACGGCTTATGGTCTGTGACCAATAGGAATTGTGACCACATAGATACCGATGGAACGTCTTTATTTCGAACACAATGCTCAGTTATCTTTCTCGATTTGAGCATAGTTGCGCTTACTTTTAAGGTGCGCGAAGCAAAAGCAATCGGATTCTCTTGGCCATCAGGTGAAACGTATGAAATAACCGCTCCTACTTCGTAGTTCGAAGCATCGGTATCTAACTTAAGTGGTAACTCCTCATCAAGGTGCATGAGAACTGGTGCGCTAGCAAACTTATCCTTAAGCTCGGCAAATGCTTTCTTCTCTGCGAATGCCCACTTCCACCTATAACTTCGTTACGCAAAAGCTCGTTTAACGGATGGGCAATCATGGCATAATTAATGATGAACTTTGAGTAATAGTTGATCATGCCTAGAAATGATCGAAGCTGCTGCTGATTTGTGGGTGCAGACGCGTTACGTATTGGTTCGAGTTTCTTATCGATCGCATGGTTGCACAAACGTGCATTTTAAAAGTTTAAGCCTCAAACCAGCGCTTTGCAGAGCAGTTGCGACAACACTTCAGATAAGTTATTCAAATGCTCTAGGTCAGTTTTACCCGACACTAAAATATAATCAACCCGAAAGACTACCGAGTGATTTTCTCCACATCGGAAACATAGCTTGGATGGTTTCGTGTCTCTTGGGTCCGTCGCGTGCTTGAAAGTCTCAAGGCATGCACGCTATAGCAGTGTCACTTGAACTTCGAAAGTTGCTTGCCTGGACACTAGTGAAAAACGTCTGCGCATGCTCGTAGTCACGTCTTCGTGCTTTTGTAAACTTATGCAAATTTCGCTTTTACGCTTGCCTTCAACAATGGTTTTCACAAAATGTCAAAACGTAAGACCAGTTCTTGAAACTTAGGGCCAGTATTTACATAATGTCTTCATCAATGCGATATCTTTGTCTAACAAAAGTATACAAGAGAAATTTTATGTATACACCGAGAGCACGAGCATTTCATTTCAAGCTAAAACTCACACATTTCTTAAGAAAACATCGCAATATACACGCATGCGCAGACGTTTTTCACTAGTGTCGCTTGCCTGCTTATCCGCAAATCTAAGGCTTGAGCGAGTTCCAGCGCTGATTTCCATTTCAAATTCTTCCCCCGGTTAACAATATTTTCTGAATGTTTGCACTCTTAGGTCCACAAACAAAGCGGTCTCTCAAGTGCTTGGTCCAAGAACGCGCCGAACTCACATTGCTCGCAACACTTCCTGAACTCTGCGGCGTATTCTGCCACACCCTCTCCCTCATGTTGATCCCTCTTATGAAAGTGAAAACGCTCGGCTATCACCAGCGGCTTGGGATCAAAATGACGCTGTAAGGTGTTGACCAATTCTTAGTATTTGTAGTCGGCTTGCTTTCCTCGGATGAGGAAGCCTCGTACAAGATCGTGGGTTTTACTGCCAACCATCGTGAGGAATACTGACACGACTTTCTTCGCATCGGTTATGTCGTTCGCGGCTAGGAAGTTTTCGAACCTTTCTGTATAGGCATTCCAATTCTCCTTGGAGTTGTCGAAAGCTTCCATCTGTCCAGTAGTTGCCATATGTATATAACAATAAGAACTATAGTCTCACTTGAAAACCTTTATTAAACTATATTTTATAAACTACAGGTAATACAGTAATTGCCGCGACCCAAGCGAGCAGCTTACAATTCTTAACGGCGTTCCTCGATGGGCCGGGAGGGTCTGGGCACTTAATACGTTGGCTGTAGATATATGTTAACATACATGTTAATGGCACCTGCATATTAATGGTCAGCGGCACATGTTTTACATGCACAAGCACGTTTGTTTGCAAACACTTTCTAGAGTCGTTTTTTGATTGATTGCACCAGTATGCCTTTCATGAACTTTTGATTGATTTCAGTTGATTTCAGCGTGACAGCTTTATAAAGTACTCACTCCGTATAGTAATACTGAAAAAAACCCTCCATGTTCCATTGCCTCGCACAAATTTTCGTAAAAATGCTTTTAGCTATAAAGGGGCGGTGCTTTGGAATAGTTTGCCAAACAAACTACGACAAGCACATTCCCTATGTGCTTTTCGGACTGGTTGTCTTCAACATTTTAACTAACTTAACATGTTTACATATGCACGGCACTCTTTAAAAGCAGGACCTTTTTTATATATAAAAATAAATAATAAATTTGGGGTAGCTCATCACCCTTCCTCGCAGCCAAGTGCTGAATTACGAAGGGCGCAGCTCAACGTGATCGAGTCGAAGGTTTACAAGGGCGCTTTCATTACGAGGCAATTGAACAATCATACATTTACATACAAATTTACATAGACATACACGTAGCAGCCACCATACGACTCATGTCTGATCAGGGAGCACAGCTTAGATCGAAACTAGTTCGTTTTTACTGAGGGAGGAAAAACCGGAGAACCCGGAGAAAAAACCCTCGAAGCAAGGGAGAGAACGAACAAGAAACTCAAGCCACATGTGATGCCCCGTCCGGGGATTGAACGAGGGACCACAGCGGTGACAGACCGGCGCTCTCACCGCTCGGCCACCCTTGCTTCCCATATATATCATATTTTATCGATTTCCCCCTTTCATATTATATTATTATTGTTATTTATTTATTTATTTATTTATTCATTCATTCATTCATTCATTTATTTATTTATTTATTTATTTATTTATTTATTTATTTATTTATTTATTTATTTATTTATTTATTTATTTATTTATTTATTTATTTATTTATTTATTTATTTATTTATTTATTACTATTATTCAATTCAATTGATTGTAACTGAAGAGTCTTCCGTGTTGAAATAAAGTTATCATTCAAGCTCGATCGACGTTACCCTGGTATTAGATGAAGTTCAGTCATTTTTTGCCCTGATCTTTACGGGAGGAAATCAAAATAAAACAAAATCACTGCCTTTAATTCTCCCTTTTCATTATGACGTCACGACATTTATGTGTATTTTAAATGGTCTGGCTCCCAAAGATACGGTGTATTTGTATCTATTTACTGCACTGATGGCTGTTACCACTTTTCTTCGTTCTATTCTTGGTTTGCATGTGACGTCATCGAAAAGCTAAAATCTAAACTATTCATCACACGAAACTGTTTCCTAGATATTTTATTTATATCATTAAGAAAAGTCCTCACACAAAAAACTGAGTTCTTTCGATGAATGGTTTTCGATTTATTGCGAGTCAATTTCTGTCACGCAACACTGTCACGTATATCGTAAAGACGCAGAAATATAGGCAAATGTGATTCAAAACATACGACTTTAACTTTGTAAGTGATAAATAAGTTTGTTTTGGTGAATATCTGAATAGAAAACACGAATTATAGCGATATTAACGTGATTTTGGTCCCTCGTTTTACTGTCCGCCATGTTGGTGTACAAAGGTTGTGCACCAAGATGGCGGACCCATACATTTCACACCAAACAATGAAGATATTTAATCGCTCGTATCTCGTTATCAAAATATTCTTATGACTAAAAATTTCGTATAGATACAAACCTTCAACTGCTTTTTTAGATGCAAGACATTTTATTCAAAAATATTCTATATTAAGCCCGAAAATTTTTATGATGACGTCAGTGCAAACCAAGAATAGGCCGCATTTGTATTTTTATATCGATTTTCTTTGCGCTGTTGCTGTTTTGTGCCCTCCCACGATCATGATTCTTAGCGTTTAAACATTAAATTGTTAGAATGTGACGTCATAATGACATAGGACAATCAGTGGATCAGAGTTTTCTATTCATGTGACTTCAAATTGTCAATCCGTCAAATGATATGACATTTTCAAAGAGTCCAAATAAAGCTATTTGTTAACTACCTAACCGGTTCATTTGGCTCGACAACATGAGGACAGTAGTTGAAACTTGAGTTCCTGTACCGTTTTTCAATAAAACTATTCAACTTGTTTTGTTATTATTTTTCAAACTGAAGCACTGTGAGTTGTCACGACACGATAAAGTTTATAGTAACTCTAAAATATAAGCCAATATATAACTTTTGCTTGTCTATGAACGCCAAAGAAGATGATTATTATGACAGAAGATGATATCAGTAATCTGTCAAGTGTGCTTCGTCAAAACCGGCAACTTGCCTACCAATTAATAAAAACAGAGACAAATGGGACAAGTTTAATACTTTCAATAGTTTTGACTTCTTTGATTTTCTTGTGTTAGACCACTGTTGCTTAATAAACTGTTTACATTAGTGTTCAAAACGGTGCAAGGATCATAAAATTCTTGTAGCTTTACATTATCAAAAGAAAAGGGGTGATTCGCTTTTGCGACTAATGAATGGCAAGTTTTTGGTGATAATTTTCATTTACAAGACAAATATCATCATTTTAAAGTATCTTTCAAATACAAACATTGATCCAAATCCTTAACAGATATTTCGAGTGTAATTAGAGTCATTAGAAGCAAAAAAACTTTCGCCGGGTGGAACGACTTGACAACGCCAACACGTTGACTGTAAACAAACCTAAGTTGTAATTTAACCACTTGTTTTGGTGATGCTTTTTATTCAAAAGACAAATATCATCATTTTAAAGTATCTTTCAAATACAAACATTGATCCAAATCCTTAGAGTGCCTTTAGTAAAAGCGTGAAATATTAGTAATACTATTTTGTACTATTTTATGCTAATTCTATTGTTTTCTATTGTTCAGCTAGGACTATTTTGTACAATTTAGTAATTAGTGTTTCATGCATTTACTAAAAGCACTCTAACAGATATTTCGAGTGTAATTAGAGTCATTAGAAGCAAAAAAACTATCGCCGGGTGGAACGACTTGACAACGCCAACACGTTGACTGTAAACAAACCTAAGTTGTAATTTAACCACTTGTTTTGGTGATGCTTTTTATTCAAAAGACAAATATCATCATTTTAAAGTATCTTTCAAATACAAACATTGATCCAAATCCTTAGAGTGCCTTTAGTAAAAGCGTGAAATATTAGTAATACTATTTTGTACTATTTTATGCTAATTCTATTGTTTTCTATTGTTCAGCTAGGACTATTTTGTACAATTTAGTAATTAGTGTTTCATGCATTTACTAAAAGCACTCTAACAGATATTTCGAGTGTAATTAGAGTCATTAGAAGCAAAAAAACTTTCGCCGGGTGGAACGACTTGACAACGCCAACACGTTGACTGTAAACAAACCTAAGTTGTAATTTAACCACTTGTTTTGGTGATGCTTTTTATTCAAAAGACAAATATCATCATTTTAAAGTATCTCTCAAATACAAACATTGATCCAAATCCTTAACAGATATTTCGAGTGTAATTAGAGTCATTAGAAGCAAAAAAACTATCGCCGGGTGGAACGACTTGACAACGCCAACACGTTGACTGTAAACAAACCTAAGTTGTAATTTAACCACTTAGTTTGGTGATGATTTTGATTAGCTAGTCAAATATAAAATGTATTTTCAAATGTCCTACAGATGGAAACATTGACCCTTATCCTTAACAGATATAAATATTGACCGTTATCCTAAACATATATCTCGCATGTGATTAGAAGCAAAGACATTTGACACAGGTACTGATGGTTGCCAACTCACATGAACTCATTATTACTCAATCATTTCTGGTCATTTCTTTTAATTTGAATTATATAAAGAAACTCAATAATGTCACTTTTAACTACTCCATATAACACAGTGACATAGTATTTACAAATAAACTTTCATCGGGCGTATCGACTTAGATATCGGGCGGAACGACCTAAATTTCGGGCGGAGTGACTTCGGGGGTAACGACTCTCAGACTGATAATTCTGTATTTTACAACTACAGAAAACGCAAGAACTGTTTTAATAAATAATTTGAAAATTGACAAGATTCGAAAGTTTTGTCAACAAAGTTCATTCAAGTTCATTCACGCTTTCTACAACATTGTTTACAATTTGGCGTGTGTGATATTTAGATCGAAGCTCATGTTTTGATTAATAATCAGTGAAACAGAAATACATTTATTTATAGATACGTCGCATGATCAAATTTTTTCAAAAGATCGACGGCTCTGAAAGATTACGAACTATGATTTTTCAAACTGATTTTGTTTATCAAAGAAAACAGTTTTCATAAACGAGAATTAACGCTGGTGAAACCGTAGCTTGATACTCTCAATGTTTGTCTGCTTTGGCTCGACTGCTAACCGCTACGCCAGTAATCTTTATAGAGTTTACAAAATAACACAGCTGATAATTGATTAAACTCTGATGGGAATAAGAGACATCATGTCACTTTGACTGACAGCTTGATTGACACATGTCAAGTTTTGCGAGCAAAGTCATCAGAACCCATGGGAATAAATCTGGCCAATGAAATCAAGATCCATATATTAGACCTAATTTGGTATGCTGGGTAGTCATCCGTAGCAAATGTCGCTGAGGACAATAGGATTCTACGCGATGACTATGTCAAATTTAGGTTTGAACTTGATTTTTATAAAATCAATCGAAACAGATGTAAAACCAGCTATATCAAGTCGATAAATTACAGATTGGTCCAATCGGTCCATTGCGGATGATTTGAAAACTTAACAATTCGACTGGAAATTTTCAACCAGTTCCAAAATGTCAGATCAAGCAAATACACAAGAACACAAGCAAGAAGCTTATCGCCATCCACCGTCGTTCCATACCATCGGTGGAGTGATTTTTGGAGTATCCACTACGAAAGACTTGCTAGATGACATAAAGAATCTTTCAGTTCAATCAGGTGATGTCTTTGTAGCCACATACCCCAGATCAGGGACAACTTGGCTGTCTGAGATTGTATGGCAAATTTTCTTGGATGGTGCAGTGGATATGAAACTATTAAATGAACGAGTTCCATATTTGGAAGGTGAGAAATTCTTTCATCAAATGAAGGGAGAGGAACTGAACCTCAGAGAATTTTATTTGAAGAAGCCTTTCCCTCGTTTCTACGAAAAACACATCTACCCTACCATCATGCACCGGCTATGGGAGATGGCGTTACTAAACCGAAGTACATCTACGTGGTACGTAACCCCAAAGATGCCGCTGTGTCGTTCTACTGGCATTATAAAGGGATGAAACCTTACAGATTTGACCGATCGTGGAATGAGTTCTTTGAGATGTTTATCCAAGGTAATGTTCAATGTGGAAGTTGGTTTGATCACGTACTTGGATGGTGGGCTCATCGAGACGACCCCAACATTCTGTTCCTCAAGTACGAGGACATGAAAAATAACCTTCCTGCTGCTATCCAACAGATCGGCAAGTTCCTTGGTAAAGATTTGTCCCTAGAGATGATTGAGCGCATTGCTGGGCAAACGACCTTTGCTGCCATGTCTGATGGCAAGGGAAGATTCTTTGATGGACATGAAATGGCCGTCAAAATTCGCAATCCAGGAATCAAGTTTATTCGCAATGGAGAAATTGGAGATTGGCGAAACTACTTCAGCGAAGAACAAAACAAGAGATTTGACGCACTGTACGATAGCAAGATGGCTGACAGTGGTCTAGAATTGGAGTTCGAATAAAAGTTAAACAAACTGAGTTTTCCCTAATTTCCTTGAATCTTTGAACTATAATTTGTGAACCACTTCAAATTATGTAACATTATATCGAAAAAGGGCTTTGCCTTGATTTGCTTCAATTTTTGTAGGGGGAGCTTTTCCATGACTTAATTTGTAAAACACTTAAAATTAGCACTGTCAAATGATATGACATTTTCAAAGAGTCCAAATAAAGCTATTTGTTAACTACCTAACCGGTTCATTTGGCTCGACAACATGAGGACAGTAGTTGAAACTCCTTCCAAACACGTCATAATACGTACACCTCTCTACAACACCCGGTTCTACCACAGCGGACTAGCGCTAATCCAGCCGGATTAAACCTAAAGAAAATCATTGGTGTTAACCCAGGGTTAAATCTAAAGAAAACCATTGGCGTTAACCCAGGGTTAAATCTAAAGAAAACCATTGGTGTTAACCCAGGGTTAAATCTAAAGAAAACCATTGGTGTTAATGGGACTAACGTTATCCCGCTTTCGAACAACCTGGTCCAGGGCTCTACGTCCTGACAGCTGGAATCTCCTTACATTGGCTGAGCTGTAAATGAAACCTCTATAAAACGGACTTCACGATCCACTTTGTCTAACCAACTCTCTTCATGGGACTTTAAAGACTTCCACTGTAATGTGATATGATTTTGTTCTCCGTATGAAGCTGTAACGGGTTTGAGCACATTCCACCTCATATCAAATAAGTTCTGTGAGCCCCCAACAAACCTCTTCAGTTTTATCACCCATCAGCTACAACTTAATCCCAAAATATTGTTGACAGCAAGTGATAAATATTCATCAGGCAGCGCTTTTTTCCGAAACGCCATCACAGATGTTTTTCATGATCTCAATAGTGCATGATTGTTATGACGTCATCATGACATCACACGAATAGTTCAACCCCTTCCTACTTATGATAAAAATGTCTAATCTATTAAAGGTTGTAAATTAGGAATCAAAAACCTTTTAAGGATTTCCTAATAAAATTGTATTGTATTAATATTGTATTGTAAGGTTTTTAACACGAAATACAGCCATTTAAATTTTGACAGTCACCTAACCAATGGTTCGTGCACATCCCATGCGGGACGGGTGAAAGTTGAACCGTCTTCACCCCGGTCTTCACCTTGAGGCAACAAAGGATATTTTATTCCTCGCAGTTTGCAGTCCGAGTGCAAGTTCAATAACTTTCAAGTACGCAAAAGGCTACCAATTTTCCACCCAAATCGCACCATATTTCAGGAAATCCAATTGTTTGAAACAACCTAATTTCATCCCGATTTCCAAGATGTCGACAGATCACACAAACACCCAAACAAACAAGCAAGAATCTTATCACCACCCCCCGCTGTTCCAAACCATCGATGGCACGCTTCATTTCACTACTAAGGAGTATCTGAAGCAAATCAAGGATCTTCCAGTCCAAGAAGGTGATGTTTTCGTTTCTACCTATCCCAAATCTGGAACCACATGGGTGTCCGAGATTGTATGGCAAATTTACTCTGATGCTAAGTCAGTGGGTATGACGCCTATACGGGAGCACGTGCCATTTCTGGAATTGCAACAATTCAGTTATGAAATGCAAAACAAAGACCTAAACCTAAATAAATCGTATTTGGAAAAGCCTTTCCCTCGTGTCTTCAAGATTCATCTACCCTACCATCAAGCACCCATGGGAGATGGCGTAACTAAACCGAAGTACATCTACGTGGTACGAAACCCCAAAGATACCGCTGTGTCGTTCTACTGGCATTATAAAGGGTTTACGTTTTATGAATTTGACCGCTCGCGATCGTGGGATGAGTTCTTTGAGATGTTCATCACCAACGATGTCCATTACGGCAGTTGGTTTGATCACGTGCTTGGATGGTGGGCTCATCGAGACGACCCCAACATTCTGTTCCTCAAGTACGAGGACATGAAAAAGAACCTGCCTGGTGGTGTCCAACAGATCGCTAAGTTTCTTGGTAAAGATTTGTCCCTAGAGATGATTGAACGTATTGCTGAGCAAACGACCTTTGCTGCCATGTCTGACGGGAATAGAGGTCGATTCGGCTATGACGACGAGGAAATGAAGGGCTTTCGTATGCGTGTCGAAGGAATCAAATTCCTTAGAAAGGGAGAGATTGGAGATTGGCGAAACTACTTCAACGAGGAACAGAACAAGAGATTTGACGCACTGTACGATAGCAAGATGGCTGGAAGTGGTCTAGAACTCGAGTTTCAATAAACTGACTTTATATAGCGATCTACTTTCTTATTCTATTGATTAATATTTGAACGTTAAAGTAGGGATGAAGAAAGACAATGTCAATTGAACGTTTATTTCCTGACTAGTCCTAATACTGGCTCGTCCCACCGGCAGTCAAACTCTGGGTATGCGTATTTGGGGACGAAAAAATCAAAAGCCTAAGAAAAGTTGGCCGAATTAAGCTAACTATTGTATTTCAACAAGTTAAAGATTATTCCATTGTTTATTATGTGAACTTTGAATTTTTGATTAAAAATCCCGTGGTAGTATAAAAAGAAATAAAAACAAAGATGTTCATTCTAGTAAATATTACATGGGCTTTGAACTGAGATTTTGAAAATGTTAAAGATGGGCGATAAGATTAGAACCACCCTCTCCCATGCAAGACAAGAGGGGAGTGATTTTTTTGATTGTCATTAAGGAGCCACCAATATTATGGAAATTACTGAAATCGCAGCGTATTTCCAGTGCATGGTTTCACTAGGTTATGATCATATAAGAGAAAGTTCTTGCACTCTAACACAAAAATTCTCCTCAGTACCTCCCCTTTGATTACTGATATTTATTAATTGATAAAGAAGGCGTAAGAAGTTGTAAATGCACCGTCTCGCGGGGGCCACAACCAAAACAAAACATTGTGTGGAAATTTCCCGCCATTTTTATCAAACTTGGCGCCTGCAGGCGCGTTTGGCTACAAAAGAGCGGGAAATTTTTGGCAAAGCTGCACCTCATGTGAGTGAAGTTTGGTGAAGTTGATTTTGACAAGGCTTTGCACATAAACAACTGAAAACATCACTTTTAGCTTCAACTCCCCGATTGCAAGGTAAGGCTGAGACGTTTTTATCGGCATGCCTTAACTAATTTTGGGAGTCCTCAATGCTCAGAAATTTGTTATTTCTTGAACGGTTTCACTAGGGATCGCAAGTACAAGAGGTATGATCGTCACGACATTGTGCCACGACATTGGAGACCTAAACTTTCATGAGCAATCAAGCTTTTTATTTCCTGAAGCTGAAAATACTAAGTAAGTGTAAGTTATTTAAGCTTATTTGTCAAGCATTCACACTCACCATTTTTCGCTGGGCTTTAATCTTGTTTGTCCAGCTCCCAAACAACTTTTAAAACTTTTCCGCTTCCACTTTTGGTTCGCCGTTCGGCCTCGCTGAAAACATATTTTAGCTGGTCTCGTCCCTCCTTTTCTGATTCAAGCAGTGAATATATAAGCTTTCCAAGCTCGTAGTTTTGTTCGTCGCTGACAGTCAAGGATGTTCGGTTTTTATATCTCCGCCTTTCGATATCGTTTCTTGTCGTTACAGATATTTTTTACTCTAGCTTTTCTACTTTGAGGGCTAAAGGCCCGGTAATACGAGCAACAAAATCGTACAACTTGTCGCGCAACATTGTTGCGTTGCAAATTGCAGAGCAAATGTTGCTCCTATTACTACCCCGCGCGCAACAAATTTTCTTTGTTGCAAAAAGTAGACAGTTATTCTACTTCGTGAAGAAGCGTAGAATAGGTAAATTAACGGGCCCGAAGAGTTATCGGGTCGGCTTTTGGGAAACGGGCGCCCTCTGGATCCGCACTTGCATGAGCCATCAACCACTGCATCTACTCGTTTGATTATTTCTTAGATCAGTGAATTTGAAAATGTCTTTTATTGAATCAACCAAGCAAGTCATTGATTATATCAGTGTTTGCATATTCAACTCCAATACCGGTGTTACCAATTCTGAGAGCTTAAAAACTGGATCCTGAACCCCCGCACATCTATATTAACAAGCAAACGACCTTTGCTGCTGTTTCAAGGCAAAGGAAGATTCGTTCAGTGATGGTAATAAAACGCTGTCAGAGTTGCGAGATGCAAGGATAAAATTCATTCGAAACGGGGAAGTTGGAGATTGGCGAAACTACTTCAACGAGGAACAGAACAAGAGATTTGACGCACTGTACGATAGCAAGATGGCTGGCAGTGGCCTAGAACTGGAATTCTAATGAAGAAACATTGCTGAGATGTTTGACTTTCTTTTTTTAACAGGAATATTCTGTTTTGTACTAAATTGCCATGTCTTTCCATTCATGATCAACTTTAGATCAAAACAGAACAGAAGTTTTGCATACAGCATATTAGGTAATTTTTAGGTAAAGTTAAAAAGACGAACGTAATCAGTGCACCGCGGTATTTCACCAGGTCGGTAACTTTCAGGTTTCCTCTGGCAAATTCCAACAAAATAAATTTCGGGCGCAACTTTGTCAAAAATCTCGCAAAGGTTCACTCTAAATTCCGTCCAATCTGATTAATTCCGACCCAGGAAAATTGTCATTAATAATCACTCGGACGAAACTCTTAGAGCACATTATATTCGTGAATTAGATAGCATTTTAGCTTTATCACTTAGTCCACCAGGGTTAAATCTAAAGAAAACCATTCATTTTAACCCACGATTAAATCTAAAGAAAACCATTGGCGTTAACCCAGAGTTAAATCTAAAGAAAACCATTGGTGTTAACCCAGGGTTAAATCTAAAGAAAACCATTGGTGTTAACCCAGGGTTAAACCTAAAGAAAACCATTGGTGTTAACCCAGGGTTAAACCTAAACCTGGTCCAGAGCCAGTCTACTTCCCGACAGCTGGAGTCTCCTTACATTTGCTGAGCTGTAAATGAAACCTCTATAAAACGGACTTCACGATCCACTTTGTATAACCAACTCTCTTCATGGGACTTTGCCACTTTAATTAAAGACTTCCACTGTAATGTGATATGATTTTGTTCTCCGTATGAAGCTATAACGGGTTTGAGCACATTCCACCTTATATCATATAAGTTCTGTGAGCCCCCAACAAACCTCATCAGTTTTATCACCCATCAGCTACAACTTAATCCCAAAATATTGATGACAGCAAGTGATGAATATTCATCCGCGCGCGCTTTATATTTCCGAAACGCCATCACAGATGGTTTTCATGATCTCAATAATGCATGATTGTTATGACGTCATCATAACATCACATGAAAAGTTCAACCCCTTTCTGACTTTTGATAAAAATGTCTAATCTATTGAAGGTTGTAAATTAGGAATCAAAAACCTTTTAAGGATTTCCTAATAAAATTGTAGAGCTTTTTCATATCCTTTGTATTTCACCTGTGAATTTCATAGGGTGAAATTTTTGTGCTTCATATGATATTTGATGGATTTGATGGTATTTTTTTTGATATTTTTTGCGCCCTTTGCTATGTTTTAGGCACGGTTTGAGCTTATTTTAATTATATTTCCTCTTCCTGTATATTATGTATGATAGGGAGAAAAAGTTACACTCATATTATGCAACTGATTGGTGTTCATATTAATTAAAGAGTAATATATACCACCGCATCGTGGGTCATTACCCGCACGAGGATGTCCAGCCGTATACAGGGTTCAGTTAAATCCGTTTTTGTTTTATAGACTGATTTTAGGGGAGTAGGAGCCTAGCTGTAAAACTACTGTTCAGTGTCTGGAACAATAATTTATGCATGACAGAAAACTGATATATCGATGAGATAGTTGCATTACAAGCTACAGTCTCTCCGGGGGAAATTTGTTTAAGTTAGGTGACACGTTGGTAGGATGTAATAATGTGAGGATGCAATACATAGTCGGTGCTTATAAGGTATATAATATATGTTGGCCAACGCGGGACAGAGCAATAGCGGAGTGGACATATTTTGATAAAAGCGCAAAATTTTGAACCGCATGCTCTTTAGATACTATTTAACGTTCGGAATAGGATCGTGTAAAAAGACTAGAACATGTCAGATTTCTAGACAAAAAATTAAGTGCATGGTCGTGGTCGCCTACTTGATATCAGTAGTCGTTTTACGAGAAAACCTTTTCACAGTAAACAGCTATACCCAGTAGCTTGGTCTGAGTAGGTCTGAGTAGAATAGTTAAATATATATGAATGACTACTACAGTATATATTACTAAAGTATATATATATATATATATAAGTAGTGAAAGTAAGCCGGTTTCAATAAAAGAAAAAGAAAGTTGGCATGACCTACCGATAGGGCAAGTCAAAAGAGAATTCAGTTGAAAGTTTAAAAAAATTCTGAATGAACAACTTATACCGAAAGGTTTGAAGAAATGACCAAAGAAAGTCTGAATCATGACGTACCGACACAAAAAAGAAAGCCGGACAAAGGTCGGAAAGTCTAAAATGAGTCAGTGCACGATAGAAAAAAAGTTAGGGGAAAAAAATCAAAGAAAACTGAAAATATGAATAACCAAAGAAAGTTTGAAAGAAAGCCGGCCTGAATAAATAGATCATTGGAGCCGCTGGCCGCAGGGCCAAAATCTTTACAACGACGACAGCTCTAGTACCCGACCAACAAAAAGGAATTCTTAATAAACGCTCAATGAAAATTAGAATGATTGACCGACAAAAACAAAGTCTGATCAACTTTTTTTGATAATTAATTCAAACTTTCCTTGCATCGCGTCGTTCATTCATACTATCTTTCATCATTTAACTGAATTTTCTTGAATATGACTGTCAAAATTTTCAATTTGAAATTCGATTCCATGTATTCCGATCCATGCATACAAGCTACACAGGCATTACAAAACTTGAATCCGATATTCTTAACGATTTCGAGTCACACATTACAAAATCCGAGATTTCGAACCGCGAAAAATGCAAAATCCGAGACGCTGATGTTAAAAAGCCGAGAATTCAAAGCTTTATTGAATTTTGCCGAGACCATTATACACCCCCACTATTGTGTGTGAATTTTGTGTGCACCCCAGGCAATACTCTTGAGCAGCGTCTACTGTTTGAACTACGCTATAAATTCTTAGAATGGCCGACTTCAAATCATCCTCTATTTTTCACATAAATAGAAGAAACATTTCTTCACTTCTTCTAATGTATAGTTTGTCTGCATCGTACTCATGTCAATTGTGCAAAAGCTATGGCGTTTCTAATAAATTTCGTGCAAAAAGCAATTTAGTTACCATATCTAAAATTAGTTTGTATCCCATCTACGCGGAGAATTTCTATGATCGGCACCGCTATTGTCTGGGGTCTCTGTGTTCTAATTTGCATGAAAAATTTCACGTTATGTATTGCACATGTGAAATAGAGCGATAGCACTAAAACCGTGAAACAAGTACTAACTAAAAAGTTCAAATAGTACTAATGAAACAATAGAATACAAAGGGTTTTGCTACTATTTGTCTCTATTTAGTTACTAAGTTATTTCACGGTTTAAGTGTTATCGCTCTACAAAGGATACGAAAAAACTGGAGTTGAACCGTCTTCACCTTGAGACAACAAAGGATATTTTATTCCTCGCAGTTTGCAGTCTGGGTGCAAGTGCAATAACTTTTAAGTACGCAAAAGGCTACCAATTTTCCACCCAAATCGCACCATATTTCAGGAAATCCAATTGTTTCAAACAACCTAATTTCATCACGATTTCCAAGATGTCCACAGATCACACAAACCCCCAAACAAACAAGCAAGAATCTTATCACCATCCCCCGCTGTTCCAAACCATCGATGGCACGCTTCATTTCACTACTAAGGAGTATCTGAAGCAAATCAAGGATCTTCCAGTCCAAGAAGGTGATGTTTTCGTTTCTACCTATCCTAAATCTGGAACCACATGGGTGTCCGAGATTGTGTGGCAAATTTACTCTGATGCTAAGTCAGTGGGTATGACGCCTATACGGGAGCACGTGCCATTTCTGGAATTGCAAAAATTCAATTATGAAATGCAAAACAAAGACCTAAACCTAAATAAATTGTATTTGGAAAAGCCTTTCCCTCGTGTCTTCAAGATTCATCTACCCTACCATCAAGCACCGATGGGAGATGGCGTAACTAAACCGAAGTACATCTACGTGGTACGAAACCCCAAAGATACCGCTGTGTCGTTCTACTGGCATTATAAAGGGTTTACGTTTTATGAATTTGACCGCTCGCGATCGTGGGATGAGTTCTTTGAGATGTTCATCACCAACGATGTCCATTACGGTAGTTGGTTTGATCACGTGCTTGGATGGTGGGCTCATCGAGACGACCCCAACATTCTGTTCGTCAAGTACGAGGACATGAAAAAGAACCTGCCTGGTGGTGTCCAACAGATTGCCAAGTTTCTTGGTAAAGATTTTCCCCCAGAGATGATTGCACGCATTGCTGAGCAAACGACCTTTGCTGCCATGTCTGACGGGAATAGAGGTCGATTCGGCTATGACGATGATGAAATGAAGGGCTTTAATATTCGTGTCGAAGGAATCAAATTCCTTAGAAAGGGAGAAACTGGAGATTGGCGAAACTACTTCAGCGAGAAACAGAACAAGAGATTTGACGCACTGTACGATAGCAAGATGGCTGGAAGTGGTCTAGAACTCGAGTTTCAATAAACTGACTTTATATAGCGATCTACTTTCTTAATTTCCATTGACTTATATTTGAACGTTAAAGTAGGAATGAAGAAAGACAATGTCAACTGAACGTCCATTCCCTGACTAGTTCTAATATTGGTTCGTCCCACACGCAGTCAAACTCTGGGCATGCGTATTTGCGGTACGAAAAAAATCAAAAGCCTAAGAAAAGTTGGCCGAATTAAGCTAACTTTTGTATTTCAACAGGTTAAAGATTATTCTACTGTTTATATGAACTAAAAGAAATATAAACAAAGACGTTCATTCTAGTAAATATTGCAATTGCATGGGCTTTCTGTGGACGCGAGCGCACGAAAGCCCGCGAAATCTCGCGCATGCGCAGTCATTTGACCACAATGCTGGTCCGTCCCAATTTCTTCCGTCGCGACACAGGAAGCCCAATTCAAAAAAGACGTGGCGATTGGGGACTCGCATTTGGCACGTAAACGTGAGCATGGCTTTTCGCGTTTACGGTAAATGCGAAATGACTCACCTTGTTGAAACGCAACGCCAGATGCATAAAAGTAGGTCACGTGATCCTCTCTGCCGTCTGACATCGTTTCCAGTGTATATGAAATTTAAGCTCTCTAGTAATGTGTAAAACATAAACAACAGTTTTGGTTAACAGTGTAAAGCCGGACTACCTTGCAATTGACCTGTATCTGGACTATTTAACGACATTCATGATATTTCTAATATTTTTGGTTTACATTTGGTTGGTGAAAACGAAAACCTATGTCAATCAAGAGAACATAATACTAAGAGAGCGAAGCTCAGTATAGTTCAGTATTAATAATAATAATAATAATAACACTTTATTTGATTAGGGTAACTAGAATTACATTTAAGTAATTTTCATCCAGGCCCTATTGATACTGATCTGTGTGGATGTTCGTGGCAGCTAAGGCTATTTTTAGTAACTTCGCCATCGCGCGTGCAGCAAAGAAAATTCTCTTCCGGTGAAATCGGAGCGCTGTCGGATTAGATTTTTTGAACTGGGATTTTGAAAAAGTTAAAGATGGGGGATAAGATTAGAACCACCCCCACTCCTCATCCTCTCCCAAGACAAGAGGGAGTGATTTTTTTTAATTGTCAATGAGTAGCCACCAATCCAATTAAAGTCGCAAGTGTGTCAACATTTCCTTATAATATCAAGCACAATTCAATAATTACTGCGAATCATGTCCATTATACCAAGTGTGAGTATATAGCAAATATATATTGGGAATCGCAATGATGCACATGTCATGCATCCATGAAAAAACAAATATCAAGGAACTCAAAATTCTATACATTGCTGCGTGTCCAGTAAGTTGGACAACCCTTCTCTCCTTCTATCGGACTTCTCTCGGAAACAAGGTGTCGTTGCACCAAAACTTATGGATCTTCAAAATTAAGCACACTAGAATGAACAAATCCTTTTCAAATATTATATCATTTCAGAAGCTTGTCATTCCAAATCATCCTCAGCTTGCGTACATATTATTACAGTCATAGTAGAAGAATAATTGTTGAAGCAGCGCGCTTTCGTTTGTGAACGCGGTGACTTTCATTTCAGGCAAACACAAAATGAAATGATTTGTGATGGCAGAGAATGACCAGTAAAACTCTCTGAGGACTTTCCTAAACTGCCATGGAATTAGATAAGATCAATCCATTTAAAAAATTCCAAATACAGCATAGAAGAGGTAAATTGACGAGTCGAAAAGTTATCGGGTCTTTCGGGAACAGCTGGGGAAACGGGCCTCTGGATCCGCCTGCGCTTGCATGAGCCATCAACCATTACATCCTACTCAAGTTTGATCATTTCTTAGATTAGTGAATTTGAAAATGTCTTCTATTGAATCAACCAAGCAAGTTATTGATTATATCAGTGTTTGCATATTTAACAAATAGACCCCTGGGGGATGGGGGTGGGTCTTGGCCAGAAAATGGTTGGGTATGTGCAGCGCCGCGGCTCAGACCGGAGACAGGACATACCCCCAAAAAGCAGACCCAAATCAGAAAAAGAACGTTTTTTTACGAATCCTAGATTGGAATCCGAGCAAAATTTTTAGGTAAAGTTAAAAAGACGAATGTAACGCACGGTCTTTCACCAGGTCGGTAACTTTCAGGTTTTCTCTGGTAAATTCCAACAAATTTGTGGCGTAACTTTGTCACAAATCTCGCAAAGGTTCACTTCAAATTCCGTCCAATCGGATTAATTCCGACCCAGGAGAAACGGTGGGGAAAATTGTAAAAATTACTCAGACGAAACTCTTAGAGCACATTATATTCGTGAATTAGATAGCATTTAGCTTTATTACTTAGTCCACCAGTGGAAAGACGAATACTCCCAGAGAGGCGGGTTCTTTTGAAGCTTGCTTTGCAGAAAATTGTTTTGGTTGCAAAATGCGTTTCTCACACACAGGGTGATATGTAACTCTGTATGCCAAGGCAAACCTTAGCCAAGTAGAGCTTGAAAACCAACAGGATTAGATTTCTATGAAGAGTCACAGAAGAGCTCATCAGGGGCAGATCCAGGGGGTGTCCATAGGTGCACCGGACACCCCCTAGCGCCGTACAAGATGACGTCATCAGATTCCATTGTTAGGAGGCCGCCATCTTGGATGGGACGTCATCCCTCAAGAGCCCTATTTGGGACACTCCCTTTGCAAAATCCTGGATCCGCCCCTGCTCATCAAATTCAATCAGTTCAATAAATGGACTTCCAACTAATTCCACAGGTACCTATTTTTCAAAAATCTTTAATAAAAACCATTCAAGTGAAGAAAACCTTCGTTGACACAAATGATATAAGAATGCAATTCGATTCGAATGCAATGCAGATCAAACTAAAAGTCTATAAAACAAGATTACTCAACCTGAACTGAAGCTATTAATCTTGAAGAAAACGAGCAAAAATAGTATATGAACTCTGTCCAGTTATTCGAAAGACGATAAGGATTAAATGCAAAGAAAAACATCCATTACCTAGGATTAACACCACTTTGCCTTTCCAACAACCGGGCCCATAACATGTTATAAAAATATAAAAGTATGAATGTTAAAAGAAAAGAGCAAAAATAGAATAAGTAAACTTTTTGAGGCAATTTACATTGTCTTTTAGCCTTCTATTCTTCTCTCTTCATTGCCATCTGCTTCTCTAGCTTCCTAATCTTGTTCAACACTTTCTCACTGTGCTTACTGGTGAATTTCTTCCACAGCTTTCTGAGTTTGTGCTGGCGTTTCTCCAGCCACTTGAAAGCAACTGGTTCCAAGAAAACTCCAAATGATTCCTTTGGAGCTACTTCGATTTGATCAACCGAGAACATCTTCTCTTGGTTTGGCTTCTCTACCACAGAGACAATCTCCTCCCCCTTGGCAGCGTTTTCATCCCTGTCAACGTGATAATTGTGTTCATTATAGTCATGGTCTTCGCCTTCAGGTTCTTCTACTGGTTCTACAATGAATTCCTCCGTTGGTTTCTCAAGTTGGACTTCAGGGGTGACTTCAGTGGGTTCAACATAGCCTTCGGTTGGTTCAACATAGCCTTCGGTTGGTTCAACATAGCCTTCGGTCGGTTCAACATAGCCTTCGGTTGGTTCAACATAGCCTTCGGTTGGTTCAACATAGCCTTCGGTTGGTTCAACATAGCCTTCGGTCGGTTCAACATAGCCTTCGGTCGGTTCAACATAGCCTTCGGTTGGTTCAACATAGCCTTCGGTTGGTTCAACATAGCCTTCGGTTGGTTCAACATAGCCTTCGGTTGGCTCTTCGTGCTTTTCAGTTGGCTCTTCTTCCCAACTGTCATTTTCTTCATGGCCTTCTTCAAATCCCCCGTCACTTTTAATAAGATCAATGTGTCCCTCGTGAACTTCTTCGTAACTTTCATTTATTGGTTCTAGTGAGTTTTCGGTGAGATTTTGGTAAATCTCCATCGACGGTTCAACGATTTTCTCATAGGGTGGTTCGGAAGGTTCGGGTGATTCAGTTAGAATAGGTTCGGGTTCAGTCGGCTTGATTTCCGGCTCGAAAGGTTCTGTCGTGGGTACTTCGGGTTCTTCTGGAAGATGTTTTTGTACCTTATTCCAAACCTAACGAGAAAAAGCCACCTTGTTATACAATATCGAACGTTTTCAAATATAGCTAAATTTCTATGGAATTAAACAATGGGCTTCCTGTGGCAAATCCAGTTCGCCCTCTCATTTACCTTGTGAATTCTGTTTTTGATGTCTGCATGTCCTTCGACCAGCTCCACACCTTTATCATGCACTTCCTTTAAGAATCGCTCAGCGTGTTCGTTTTTCTTGTTTGAATCCAGTGCTTCCTCAACTTCGCCCTTCCACTTTTTGAAGAGACCCCATCCATCGAAGGCTGGCAAACAAACGATCATTATTGAGATTATAACAGGCATATACAGCAATGAAGAATTAAGAAGAGTGTGTCACTACAGAGGAAATTCCTGTAAATGGCTAACAACAAACGCGCCCATTTGCAACATCCATACAATTTAAGGTTTTCGATTATTTGTTGTCCGGATATTAAAGTGTTTGTATCTAGTGTTTGTCTGTCAAAGCCCAATAATCGTTTAGGGCCGTAAGGGACAATACGGTTTTCCCTGCACTTATGCAAATTAAATAGTATATTGTATTTTACTCAAAATCATAGAAAATACAGCCAATCAGAAAGCAGGAAAACCGTTATATATTCCACGGTATACCACTCGAAACGAAATGATTTTACGTCATTCTTGGCGTGTTCATCTCATGCATTACCGAATGGCTTTCAGTTCAGTCATGCAAAGTTTAGGGTGTTCCAGCACGGAAGTGACGCAGTTGATGCACGAAAAAGAATTTTGTCCTCCTTCAAAGCACAAAAAGATTTTCCGAAAAATCTTGAAATTCCATTATATTATTTGCTTCTGTACATTCTCGTTTTCTGCTAAAGTGAATGATGAAAAACCAGAACAACAACACCATTTCAATCCGGGAAAATACTCAGAAATGTCAAAATCTTGTGCGTGTACACGCGTGTTGAAATTCAACCTTCACGGCAGGGACTGAGGTCACGTTCTTGGATTTACGAGGGAGAGAAAGAGATAATCTGCACAGAAAATCCTCTTTGAACTCCTTGGCTGGGTTTTTGAAAATGACTTTAAAACCTACAAAGCCTCTATCAGTGAGGGGGTAAAATTACAGTTGATATGCAGTAAAACAGGTTTTAACATTTTCTCAATTATGACGGTTTTACTTTGCCAAAAACTCAAGAAAAGTCAACCGTACTGAAGGAGAGGTGACAAGAAAATCTCTTGAGGTCAAAGTATTTTGTCTTTGTGAAAACAAATAACGGACGGAACGGTAAAAAATCTAACTGAAGTTCTATAACAAGGAAATTTTCCTAGGAAAAACAAGCAAACAATTCTTAAATCAGCAAACATATAAGCTGTAAGCGACTCGGAAGAGAAAAATAATTGCTATGAGGCGACGTGGCAAATAGGCCAGCCGGTATTTCGTCATTACTTCTCGATCAGTTCAGTGTAAGGAATCATGAAAATTCAACTGATGTGGATCAAAAAGAAAAACATTTGAAAGTCAATTGTTTGCCGGGCCTACATAGAATGCTAAGGAGTTTCAATAACTAATGACGTGCAATTCGACACCTTACATGTAAGGTCATATACAAAGTATACATCAATACAGCACTTATCTGAAACTTCTCTCTCGAACAGTTAAATGCTTCCGCCACAGTCTTTCAGTGACTGCGTTAGTAAAACTAAGCTCGGAATCACGAAATATTTCCATATTCCAAAACCAAAGTCACTAGGAATACGCCGTTTTAGCAGAATTTGAGTTGTAAACTTCGTCGTGGTCTGCTCTGATCACCAACCACTGATGACTCACCATATAAAGACTTTTATAGTTCGTCATCAGTTAGTTCAAAGAATCCAGGCATAAATTTATCAGTACAAGTCAGTCAGAGCTTTAGGGCTTAATCTTAAGATGAGAAGTCTACAAAAATTTGAGAATGGCTGAGCAAATAACGAATTCATAAAAGATTTCCCGGGAAGATTTTAGGTACGGTAGATAAGACTACAGCGTCGATAAAGAACACAAAATGACCTTGGTCGATTTATACTATGGTCAACGAAGTCCAAGACAAAACAAAACTTAGTCAAAGGTACGAATGTTTAAAGTCTCGCCTCGATTAACTAATAAACATACAATAATAAACGACTTAAGGAGTTTATGTCGCTGAGCGTCTTGCGCGAGGAGAGTTGCTGTGAATTTAAAGTTTTCTGCCGGCGAGAGTGATTCTTCGCTGCATTAACAAATCTACATACCTTGAGAGAAGCCAATACACACCAATAACACAACGACTGCAATCTTCATGGTTCTCTTCTAACGATGATCTTTTAGATTTCCCAAAAAATTCTCTTCGTCGTGACAGTGTGCTTCGCTCTTGGTACCAATTGCGCGTCCAGTAGGTTTGGGTCGTATTTATAGTCCAACGTAATGTGATGACAGACATAATGCCTTCCATTTTACAAGGCATCCGCTTACACACGATTGGAGGGCTTGCATGAAGAACTCTGCTCTGACCGGAAACGTTATGTTTTTATTGGCCTCAAATGTTAATTGCAGCTTAACTGGTCTTGGCACGAATTTAGAAATTGATTGACTTAATGACGAAGAACTTTCCCCCTTTTTTCAGGGGGGATACAGAACGGAAGAGGAAGATGAAGCAAAGGGAGAATCGAAAAGAAAAAGAACTTCCAGGTCAGACTTAACAACATGCAACAACAACAACAACAACAACAACAAAGAAACAAACAACAACAACGACGACGACGACAACCACAACGAAGACGAGGACGGAACCCAAGCTTTAGTCCTGTATGACCCGGCACTACAAGACGACGGGCTGATTGCTGACAGTCATTTAGAGATTTGCTCTTTTTCGCGCTAAGACATTGCTAGTTTTGCTTTGTAAATTCACATGCGCAAGCAGCTCTAAGGGGCTACTGAACATGTACTGAACCTGGGTCCTGGGTCTGGATGAAAAACCTGGACGAAATACTTTATCCACGTATAAGTGCATGTACGATGAGTTTTCATTTTGTACCCAAGATAGTTACGATGGAGCTCCTCCCCCGTCCCCCTTAGCTTCCTTCCCGAGAAAGCTTGACGTCCCGATGTTACGAGTCATTCATCATATTTAACTTTTTCCCCAGAATAAAAGCAATATTTTGGTTAAACGGAGATAAACGATGCGGGAGCCAGACATAACATTGATTACGTACTTTTAATAGAGTTTTACATATTTGTAAAGAAAATAAGGTGTCACGTCAGTATCAGTTTTAAGTTTCCCGAATGTCGACAACTATTTTTAAAATTTGTCTCTTCCTGTGTGCGTCTGCCAATAAAAATACAAAATAAAATGCGAAAAAAATATATATATAATATAATAATGATATGAATAAATAAATAAATAAAACTCTGATAAAAAAATGAAAATGCACACTAACAAAGAAATCACGAGGTTCTCTCGAGTGGCTCATCAAGATCGGGTACAAGCCAGCCGTAGCCCGACTCAACTCGCGCACTGTAAAATGAGGCCTGACTTTAAGGCGGCCGATGTGAGGCGACTGTATGCTTAAGCTGGAGGAGCCGGCACGTGGTAGTCTCCCTCGCCTCGTCACGCAACACGTGCTCGCCTCGGCGATGGAGCGTTGCGTGACGAGACAAAACGTACATGGCTGCGAAGGAGACTTGTCGCGCGGCTGATAATCGAGCTTATAGTCCCTCGGGGACTTTTTTAGCTTAGTAAGTCATCTTACTTCACGGGGGTCTCAAAAATTGCACCGAAAGATATTTCTAATACCACAGGTAATTAGACATAAAAATATTCCTCAGGAACTATATCAGGAATATTCCAAGAACTTACATCATGTAAGCTGATTATAGCATTGTGCGAGCTTCCCCCTGGGGAGCATTGCGGATTTTTCTACGAAGTTGACCAAGAGAGCATAAATAAGAGAGGGAAACTTGTTAATGGGGCGCGCGCCGTGATGATTCCCATCTGTGCTATTTTTAGTAACCGGATGCAGTTTTTAAAATTTTCGTCTTACCCTACTCCCGTGCGTCGAAAAATTGAACGAGTGGAATTTCGCGATTTGAGCTTCATAAAATCACACAATCGATACCAAATGTATTCTAGATTCCACGAAAAAGCCATCTGATGTCCAATTAATAATTTACATCAAAAAATTATAAAAACAAACGAGTTTTTCTCATCTAAATGAGCGAAAATTTTTGAATAAACCTAAGCGCGCGCTCGATGACGTGTAGCGCGCGCATTTCCGCTAAAATTTCTTTCAACAACACAACAAAATCCTCGACGTTTTTTTCTTGTTTTTCATCAAAATCGTTCCTTTGTAATCAGAAAGTACACGCTTTTGATGGTAGATAATATGAACAACAGCAACTTTGATTTTAACGCTGTTTTTGAAAACTCAAATCTACACTTAACGGTTCTCTGGGTCCGGAAGTGTCAAGTTATGACGCACGGGAGTAGGGTAAGACGAAAATTAAACTGCATCCGGTTATACTAAAAATAGCACAGATGGGAATCATCACGGCGCGCGCCCCATTAACAAGTTTCCCTCTCTTATTTATGCTCTCTTGGCGGGACTGATAATACGAGCAACATTTTCTCTGCAAATTCCAACGCGAAATGTTCCACGATTTTTTGCTCCTTTTACCGCATCTATAGAGTGATTCAGACTTACAGTTCGTGAAAGTTTATTTCGTTGGTCTCGAAGTAAAAGCACGCCTTTTAAAAGTATTTTTGTTCAGATCAATAGCTAGTTGAACTTGTTGCAGCCATGACATCTTGTTGAAAGTTGTCGCAACTTCAAGGCTTGCTTTGGCAGTCTCCCGAATGTCGAGTCCTGTCACGTGACGAAAAATTGCGGTGGAGTGGAGAGCTGGATCTTCGCTCATAGTTCTCTTACGAAAGACTCCACCATTTTTGATATCAGTCTTACGGACTATATCATCTTCGCTTCTTCTCTTGTCAGAATCTTTTGATTTCAATTTTTTTAAGTGATGTTGATTTACATATTCCGGGCTTTGAAGAGCTCTGAACTTACTCTTAATTGGCGGCATTTTGGATCTGTCTTTCTCTTCACTTTTCTCTTCCTCCCTGTCAGGAAACCATGGATTTCCATGAGCTTTCGGCGAATTCTCTCTGAAATCTAGAACAGTTTCTGTGACAAAAATCCGCTCATTTTCTAAATTGACGCTTTCTTTTTCCTTTTCATTCGCGGGGGAATTAAATTGATTGCTTTGAAGAAGGTAGTTTCCTGTTCCAGTGTTGGAGATAACCGGAGTTTTTATTGCCTTTCTTCCATTCGTTTCGATACTAAAATTATCGGTTAATTTTTCTTCGTCTTTTGGTTCTAAAATATCTTTAGATGTTTCTTTCCATCTGTACGAATTGTGATGAATTCGCTTGTGCTTTTGTTTAGTATTCACAGCTTGGTGCTGCGGGTCGCTAATGAAGTCTTGTTTGGAAGCATTGCTATGGCAACGGTGATCAGACACAGCTGGCAGCGAATCGTTCGAAGTTCTCGATGAAGTCATAATTGAACGTTTCTGTGTCATTCTTTCCCCTGAGTGTTCACTCAAATCCTCGAACTCTTCGCTTTCTTTTCCATCTTTTACGAATAAAAAATTGTCATTTCGAGATTCAGTGTTCGAATGGGAACCTTTAATTGGTTTATGCGCTTTTGAATTAATTTCCGATTCACCTGTTTCGAGTGAAGAACATTTTTTCTTTGTGTCGTTTTGAACTAAAGAATATTCAATTTTAGACGCTGATGTCTGAAGTCTTTTCCCATATCCATCCACATAAACCTTTTGTCCAACTGCTGCTCTTCTGTAATTTCTCTTTTCCATGGCAAGTAAAAGAGGGCTTGGGTTGTGTTTATGAAATATCAAAGCTCTATCTCTCGCTCGTTCACTCCACTTCTTAATCTTGGCATAAAGTGTTATTGTCAAACCGTCCATACTTCGAGAGCGGAATTGCTCAGCAATTAAAAGCTTAAAGCATTCAGTTTGTTTGAAGCGCCTTGCAATATTACAAGGGGTTAAACCATTGCCATCTTTCACCAAAATACAAGCGTAATTGTGGTGAATAAACTGCCTTAGACAGACCAAACTGCCTCGTTGAGCTGCTTGATGAACAGGAGTTTTAAGATGATCAATATGGACTTCTCTATTGCACCATTCTCTCACCGGGTGCTCTCCAACAGCTTCATCAGATCTTGCTCCTGATTTAAGCAATAACGCTGCCAGTTGATGATAACCAAAATGTGCAGCGCTAAACAGAGCGACTCTGAGTTGATACTTGGCAACGAGTGGGTCATCGTTTAGACTAACCATGTACTTCAGAGTTGGTGTTAAATGACCTCGTGTTGCCGATTTTAAGAAATTTGCCCAGCCGTCCCAAGTCTCCAGACGTATAGTATCGCCAATATTAATATTGTAGTTTTTGAGGTAATTACAATCAAACATTTCCAAGCCATCTTCTGCCGTCACAAGCCGAAACACGCTAACATGTAAACCCGTCTTGTCCATTATTATGGATCGAAGCTCGCTAACTTTGGTTTCCCAGACGTTAAATGTCTCGGTAAACTTGATGGTTTCACCAGAATAAACACAGAAAACGTTCAGGTACGACTTCACATTTTCTACCAACTCGCATTTGAGAGTGACTCCAGAAGGGATGTTCAAATCGCTGTATATCCACTCATCCAGAAGCGAAGCCACCAGCAAAACGAATGACCATAACCAAATTATTCTCCTTGTCTTTAGTTATGTACAGTGTCCAAGTCGAATTTCCGACGTAACATAAGCTTCATTTCGCCAACAGTTTGGCCTCGACTAACGTCGAGGCAGTGGCGTTCATCATCGAAGAGAATAAAAACCCTCATATCAATTTGAAGTCATCGCCACAATCTCGTACAAAGTACAGAAATGATAATTCTATTCTACGGCACAGCGGTCGCTAAGAAACTGCCAACGATATCAACAGCAACATCACTTAAACTATTACGAGACCTGAAAAGTCGAAATCTTGTTAAGAACTGTCAAGATTTGGAGAACAGTAAAAGCTTTAAAATCTTGACAACTTTGACGAAATAATAACTCAATTGATGTCACTCGAAGTCCAATAGGAACATAGTTGAGCACTAGAGTTCTATATATCAGAATTAGACCATGTCTTCTTTTGTGTTACTAAATCCCCTAATAGGGAACTAAATGCGAGGTCGCTTTTATCTTTTGTCTCGCTAATTGAAGAATTCATCGGTTTTCATAAGAAATTCAAAAATTACACTTCGAAGAGAATTCTTTTCAAAGTAATACAATAAATAATTACTACAGTATTGCATTTCACTTATCAGCAGTTCTTAGGTCGGCTTTTTGAAAAGGTTGCTCCCGGCTGTGTAAAATACAAAGGAAGCACAAACCCACGGCATATTGAAGTCATGGCAATATGAAAACAATAATTAAATCTTATGAATGGAATTGTCACTCAGGGAAGATGTTAGTAATAAATGTAAGCTTCTTCGGAGCTCAAATAATTAAAGCTGTTTTTTTCTTGATAATGATATCGACATATCGAAACATCCTTGAAAAAGAACCAAAATAAGACTAAATACATTTCTATTGAAATGCTCAAATAATGATATTTATTTCTAAATAAAAAATAACCACTTTTTGTCCGCTAGATAGAGTTTTCCTTTCTTTTCATTCGAGTCGAGCTCTCTATGGAGTAACAACAATATTTTCATAAACAAAATTTAAACGCCGAAAGACCTCATTTGTAGACAACACGACAAACAGAATATTTACGGACAAGAGATAATGTTGACTTTATAATCCCTGCCAATCTTAATCCATCCTTTGCCGTCAGCTTTTTAAAGTTGGCCGGAAAAAAACCTAGCTGATAGTTTTGACACCAAATTATCGCTTTTCAACGATGACCAAGGGCCATTATAACAGACCAGCCCGATGAAGGTTCAGAACCATTCGAAATGAAGTTTCTTTAATCACTTAACTTAATGACAACAAAATTCAATTAGTGGAGTTGGTGTTGTATTTTAAACTTACATTAGTAATGAGGCTACAGAGTCTAAAGGTTGCCATATGACTTCAAGATCAAAGCAAATAAACACCAACGTGAGAATTGATCTCATCTGCATTTGTTACTAGGGTCGGGAGATACCGTTTGTCGCATGATAGTATGCATCTGTATACAGACATCAGTTGCAGAAAGCAAGGGGACGGATGGGAGAAGTGAGATTTATATATAGTGGTACCAGACATTTGTATAGAACATGGGCAGGCGACAAGGATGGAAGGTGCACAGCATTTATACTTGGAGGGGTGGTATGATGCATTTTTACGGGAACTTCAACAATACCTTAACGAACACGAGCGAAAAAACGACTACGCATGCGCTGACTAGTTTCACGTCCGCGTCTTGACCACAGGTATCCCAAGCAATATTTTTAGAATTTTTATCAATACAGATTTTCCCATATCACATCTTTGAGCTTAATTTTTGAGCATTGGTGCAAACAGGAAAGTACTTGGTGCATAAGGCAGGGGACACTTTTTGGGGACTAACTTTGGCTTCTGTGGCTTAGTTTTCACCGGCATTGTGCAGAATGTTATCATCGGGATCGTTTCACGCATGCGTGTAGCGCGTATAAAATTTAGCGATTTTGATGAACTCGCTAAAAATAATTACCTTAAAGTATAACATGGAAAACAAGAAAAAAAGGATTTTAAAAGCACATTTACTTAGTGGGGTGGTGTTCTTTTTCTTGCCAGTTTTCCTTGTTGTATATGTAAATACATATTTAAATACATATACAACAGGGAAAATTGACAACAACAACAACAACAACAACAACAACAACAAGGTGGAGTTTCAGAGCATATCTAGTTGAGTCTAGAAACATTTGAGGGAGTTATGGAGGATTCATTGTTTACAAAGAGAAGATCATATATAATTTGTGTAAAGACATGGTGGAAATTTGCATAGCCATGAGAAGAGAGATCACAAGAAGCGACCCCTATACAGCAAGGAGCAGTACTTTGTACTTATTGACTGAGTGGGAGGGCGGACGGTAAAATATTTGGCTTGAGGTTATGCCGTCGTACAAATGACCAAGAGTCAAATAGTTTCCTGTCCGGTTCGACCTGACTCAGTCAATAAACATTTTATCATATGACCTGATTTTTTTGTTATAAAAAGTGCTAAAAATGCCTGTAATACAAATAAAATAAGCGCGCGGAAACGAACAGGACCGGATGGGTTTTTCCAGCCGCTCGTGCAAAGCCGTCCGGCCCCTATCATGTGACTTTTTCCGAAGGTTTTATTGACAGCGCACGAGCGGGGTAGTACGGTCCATGATAAGTATATTTATCCCAAACCATAGAAAATACAGCCAATCAGAAAGCAGGAAAGCCGTTGTATATTCATCGGTATTCCACTCTTCCTTCCCATCATGCATTTGTATTTTCTATGGTGTGGGATAAAATAGTTATACAATGCTTTCTTCGTGGCACACCATGGAATATCCCACTTGTCACTTGTATTTCTTGTATACACACTCGCTTAAGAGGACTCGATGGGTAAAGAAAATACAAGTGACTCGCGTTGGATGTTTCACGGTATTCCACTCGAAACTAGTATATATTTTACATCTGTTTCCACAGAAGTAAGTGCTTTTACTAATTTGTTTACTGATCCTACAAAGCAGTGTGGAGCCTTCACAGTTACTTGTTATTCATTTTTCAATTTGGGTTTATAATTTTTTTTGACATTTACTTTGTGAGTTAGTTTTGAAGTCTTGCAAATTGTCAAAATTTTGTAAACTTTAATAACTTTAATAACTTTAATAATAAGTGTTTTGAGAATTTGTACTGGACAAATTAATGCTTAGTTTATGATTGATTTCAAGACACCAGACATAAAATAAATATGACTACAAATTACACTGTTAATTTAAAGTATTTTATTGGCATTCAAAATCATCTACAATAGCATATTTTAAAATTTTAAGTTTAACTTTTTAGCCATAACTACAATGTTTAACATCTACTCAAAAGCGTTTTTAGTTTTTTAAACTATCAAACTTTATATCCAATTACATTGCTTTTAAAGTTAATTTGTTGCCATCCAATGGAACTGCTTTAAATCTATGATTGCTTATAATGCTAAAATTTCAATTCTACAATAAAAATATTCAATTTTAACGAAAAGCGGCTTTTGAAAATTGCTAAGTTTCTGAACTACCATCCTGAAAACCCAAGCGTATTATTCTCTCGTTTCACGCCTACCGAGAAAAGAATAGTCCAGTTTCCAATTACTAGAGACCGCTGAACTTCCTGACAAAAGACGCTTATACAGGGTTACCCTCCTTTTCAAACCAGACCCATGGGAGTAAACTCAATTTTTGTTTTGTTAAGAACAACAGAAAAATCGAATTTACTCCCATGGGTCTTGCTTGGAAAAGAACCTATCCCTGTAGAAATGCGCCTTTTGTCAGGAAGTTCAGCGGTCTCTAGTAACTGGAAACTGGATTATTGCCCCTTGGAACTTTGTCTGTTAGAACGGGGGTTCCGGAATTAAAGTTTTCTTTCGTTTCTGATTGGTACCAATCAGCATCTAGTATATTGCTATTTGCACAAACACTGACCCTTTCAAAATCATAGAACCTTGAAGCTGAGACCGAAATGGCTCCTGGGTACACTAGTAATATATGGATTTTTATGTGTTTTATCTATGAATGTGCTAAATAAACGAATCTAGAATATCAAGCACTTGTCTCAGTCACTGTTTGAAACGTCCATGTACACGCGCTTCTTTAAAATGATCTTAGCATCAAATTTCCCAGTGTTCATTTCGGTCTCAGCTTCTATGCTTTGAAATGGTCAGTGTTTGTGCAATAAGCTATATTAAATAATTGTTAAAATGACTTCCGGAATAAGTTTTAAGAGACAAACTTCCCAAGGGTATTTTTTCTTTGAGCGAGAAACGAGCGACAGAATATCCCAGGATGCTGAACTACCAAGTAATAAACTAAGCTAAAAAGTGGAGGGAAACTGGGATGGTTTCTCAGACCAGATCCGACCTTTGATTTTCGAGGTGTTTAATATACTGGAATTAAGTTCAGAACCTCTTTTCATATTTACCTATTTCAAAAATGATTGTCCGTAGTTATGTTGCATATTACATTCCAAGAATGAAATGTATTGTGGATTTGAATTTTCTGTTATCTTTCAAACCTAAAATATGCAGCAAAATTTTTGAGCAAGTCTCCAGAAGTTCGACCTTATCTTTCAAACCTAACATATGCAGGAAAACTTTGAAAAAAGTCTCCAGAAGTTTACAGCCTCTTGTTGCCCAATTATACGATACCCATCATGCATTTTGGTCATGGTATGCCATATGCAACAAAACAAAGGACCTTTTTGAAATAGGTATATAGAAACAATTTGGATAAAATGCCTAAATTGTGCTGTAAATATCTATTAATATGACATTAATCAGAAGCCCATTACTGACAGCGAACTGACGACTCGTAACTTGAGTTTTCGTTTTGTCAGACCTGGCTATATTGAGACTTCGTATTGCTGGGTTGCATGTGACGTCACGGCAGCCATCTTGGATGAACTTCAACAAAAGATTTCTCATTAGCGTCTCTTGTTTGTTCATCCAACATGGCTACCGGTTCATTGTCTTTTGATTCTCAAGGGAATGGATGAAACCCAGCAATTTCTAGCATTCAAGCATGCATTGATTGTCTAAGGGCCCGTTCACATAAAGGCGAGTTGTCTCTGGTAGCAGGAATAACTCTTTTGTTTTCTTTTAATTTCCCTGGGGGACACAAAACAAAAGAGTTATCCCTGCTACCAGGGACAACTCGCCTTCATGTGAACGGCCCTAAAGGCGGTGTTACACGACACGATTTTTAACGACAATTTTCCGCGCAACGTTGCAACAACTTGCAATATTTTGCGTTGCGAGTTTCTGACTTGGATTCAAAAACTCGCAACGCATTGCCGAAGCGAAAATTGCAAGGAAAATCGTTCCAAGTGTCATGTTACACGAGAAAGATTTTTAACGCAACGCCGTTGCGCTGAAAATCGTCGTTAAAAATCGTCTCGTGTAACACCGCCTTAAGGCGACATTACTTGGTCGGTATCAAAGAATAGTTTTCAATCTACTTATTGCATCTTTCTTCCTGAGATTGAAACCAAACAAGAGAGTTTTTTGAGATGGTAAAGGCGATCTAAATATAGATGGTCCTGCATGGAAAACGATAACCCCGAATAGAGATATGCGAGTCGTTCACTCATAGTAATGCCCTCCTGTATTAATATAACATTTTATATAATGTATCTTTATAGGAATATTCTCTCAATATATATTAACGTATGAATTTGTAATGACTATAATAATATAATAATATTTATAATATTAGTTGAATGTTTAACTACCTAGGTAATTGGAAAACGGATCTAGTGTTTGATACAGAGAGAGATGACATTACAAAGGTCCCGGCAGAAATACTACACAGTGCACCAAAGACTTCAGAAATTTACCATGTGTTCCCAACTAACCACGTGATAATGGAGTGTTTCAATCTATATCCTTTTCCTATATCACATGATCATGGTCATGACCATAATTTTTATTTAGGGCACCAGTTGATAACAGTCAATTCTTTGTAATCAGTTTTCTGAATGGTTTACCCTGCTTAAATAAAAGTATCTATCTATCTATGGTCATGTATCACGTGCTTCAATCTAGATCTTTTTTTCTATATCACATGATCATGGTCATGTATCACGTGCATCAATCTATATCTTTTTCTATATCACGTGATCATGGTCATGTATCACGTGCTTCAATAATCTTTTCCATGGCAACGCATATTTCAATAAGAACTGGTGACGAGACAAATCGCTTGGAAAGGAGTCGGTAGAATAACTGAAAATTTTTATGATAGAGTGCAGGGAGTGTCAACGCGTAAACCGCAAATAAAAGATGGAGTCTCATTTCACGTGGCGCGACGGCGCCGGCTGTATTTGCGTTTTAGGTAACGTGGTAAACTGGTCAAAACAAGTGCACAGCAAAATTACGTATAAGAACTATAAGCAGCAAGTGATAACATCTTCGCATGTCTCCAACGTCTTGGACAAATGGATAATTTCGAAAGGATAATTTCTAGCTGTTCGTACTTCTGCAGTTGACTGTAATGCTCCGAAAAGCTTTGGGGAGACTATATACGACTCTCTTTATGTGAGAGGTAGCCCTAAGCCAGGTTTAATTGAAGCCACTACCGTCCAGCGGTTCGCGCATACTCGTTATGTTATCATTGTTAGAACTACAGATAAACTGTATTATGTTTCAACTGCTTGATACAGTTTCGTTGGATCTTCAAATGAATTCGTCCGACTTTCCAGATATGCTTTATTCGTGAGTTTTCTAAAACCTTTTCGTTTTACGAAATCAAATTCGCAAACATTTCTTTGCCCCTCTCACAAATAGCGATACTGTGCTAGATAGAGTAGATTTCGTATGACTGTGAAAACGGCACCGCCCGTTCACGGCACGGTTACGGCAGGAATTTTGAATGTTTTTATAGACATCACGGCACTGACACAGTCACGGCACGGCGCGGTAGGTTTCACACTCATACGAAATCTGCTCTTGTAAGTTTCTGTATATTACTATAATTGTTTGAAAATGTTAGTTCGGGCATATATTTTAGTAATAAAAGTTAATATGAGAAGCCACTTTGTAAACATGTTGATTTACTTGATATTTCGGTCATCATCCGATGACCATCATCAGAAGAAACACATAATTTGGTTCAATGCAAATATATCTTGCATTGAACCAAATTATGTATTTCTTCTGATGATGGTCATCGGATGATGACCGAAATATCAAGTAAATCAACATGTTTACAAAGTGGCTTCTCATATTAACTTTTATTACTATAATTGTCTTTTGGGAATTTGCATACGTTCTCCGAGTGAGTTCAATTCAATGAAGACTTTTGCCTCTGATCATTCTAGTCGGACGTATTTAGATAGGAATTTAGCCTCGTAAAGGCCAGTCGCAATTAGTCGCATCTTAATTTTAAAAGCCAGTTATACGCTATGTGGAAATTATACAACGGTTTCTCACTTCTACTTGGAGGTAAATAAAAATTAAAACAAGGTTACTCGACTTTCAAGATTTCGGGATTTCTCAAGTAAAAGCATAAACCGTATTTTCATTTTAATCTCTATTAAGCCAGAATCCAGCTAGCTTTGTGCCTTATAGCAAATGCACATATCGTTATTCATTTCCATTTACAGGTATTAAATTAAATTAATTAATTAATTAAAAACACAAATATGTATAGGATGCCTCACGACCTACTCTTCAGGCAACACTCGCAGCTATACTAGGGGTTCCTGTGCTGCGAAGTGTCGGAGTTTTCGCGCTCGAGAGAAGTTCTGCTTGTGACTAATCTCGTCTCCAGAGTCCTTTCTTTCTTACTGCACATATTCAACAAGTCGAGCATGCGCATTAAGAAAGAAAGGTTCTGGGGACGAGATTGAGCACTTACTGAGTCTGCGTATTGCTTATGCATATTTTGTAACTTAAAAACTAGAAACAAACTCTTATTGATGTTGCAAAGTGCTTTACAATCTCGTTCTCAGAGCCATTGCCTTTTACTTCACATGATAGAAGAAACTTGGTATTTCGTCGAGCATGCGTAGAAAGAGATTATGGCTCATGGAAACGAGATGGGATTTTTAGTTGCAGAATACGCTGCTCCAGCGAGTTATATTTCGTACTTGCAAAAAGAAGTTATTTTCAATACCGTCTCTTTGGTATAATCACAACATTTACACATCCTAATTATAACGTACCGTTGAAAAATACGCAAAATTGGAAAGAATGGGAGATAAAGATAAAACATGATAAAATTGAAAAGGCATTGCTCAAGATGAGAACCGAGATTTGAGAAATGAATTTGAGAGATAAAGAATTGAAAGAGATAAAGATAGAGATAAAAACAAGAGGGAGAAAGAGATGGCTGAGGAAGCAAAATCAAGGGAAGAACGGCGCCGAAATTCATTGATTTGGGTCGCTAAGTTCCCTACGTACTTGTTAGGATAATAAAGTTACTAAATACTAAATATCAGCATACTTGACCACTTTTTAAATCAGAAAACAAAACTGTTGCAAAATTAAAGCCTGGTTTACACTTGCGTCGAAATCGGAGTAGGTTTTGGAATCTTAAGAGGAGCTTATGACAAGTGTGACTAAGGGGGTGTTTACATAGCACTAGGATCATCCTACCTATACATTTACTGCATTCTATTTAGTAGGTAGACCCTAGTACACAAAGTGAAGATACAAATTTCCGTAAATGCAGTAAATGTATAGCAGGTAGGATGATTCACCTGCTAGGATGATCCTAGTGCTATGTAAACACCCCCTAACTGAAAATCGGAGTAGCAGTTGGAGGCAGAATGGCAACGGAATCGGAAGAATCAAAAGGTCTTTTTTCCCCTTACGATTCGGATTCTGACTATGACGCTTGTGATCCTGTGTGAATCAAAGAATCGGAATCGGAATCGGATGAAGTGCCAATGACAGAGCTAATGCCTAAGCCATTTTGAAAACTCGCGTGAAAACAACAAAGAAGCAAGCGCCGGAGTGAAGCTCAATGATTCTCCTTGTGTTTTGATTCACACTCAGTAGATCGTACGCTTCTTGCAATTACGATTACAACGCTGGTGTAAACGAGGCTTAAAACAAGTGTGCCTATTTCCTCTTGGAACCTCGATAAAATAAATATTAAAACATTTTAAACTCAAAATATAACATTACTAATTTATCTTTAAAACATAAAACTATTTATCGAATTCAAAAACGCTATAAATTTAATTTAAATAGTCAAAATTAATTTTACAATTCTAACTTAAAAATATCTTTACCAAAAATCATCGTTCGGGATGACACCCGCGGGACTACACGGGATGAGAAGGGATAGAAAGATAAAAGTACAAATTGTGAAAAAAATCGATAACAAAAATTCGAAATTAACATTAAATGTTAAGACGGAAAAAATCCAAGACTTCCTATCGTAAAGTAACGTTTAACATCAACAAACGAAACAAATTAAGAGCTATTTCATTTGAAACGAATGTCTAAAACGATCGAAAATCGATCAAACGTTTATACTCGCTTATTTAGCAAGAACAATATATTGCGTTTTATTTAAAACGAAGATTATGAGCTAAATGACTTAACGTTAGGGTTACACTTTAACCAGGGTTGAGCTTTAAATGCATATTCAATTTTAATAACTATTTACAATTTTTGAGACCTTTTCTAATCTAAAATACCAGCACTGAATTTAACCACAGCAGTCGCTGGATGTCGTGACATTTGTGACTGCAAGCATTCATAATGTTGGTTGCTTCTGTCACGCAATACTCACAAAAAGTTGTCATCTGCTCTCTGTGGTGCATACTACCTTGTACTGGAATGTCTTAAAAATCCAATGTATTTTCGATAAGGCATCACGACTCGACCCAGCGAGCCAGACCACGATTTACTAGATCTCTATTTATCATGATTGTCTGAAACGGAAAAAAATTCAAAGCAAATGCACTCAATATGTTTTGACGCACGAGGAGGGGAAAAAGGAAAGAGATGTGACGTGACGTGGTGCGATGTGTTGTAATGTGAAGTGAAGTGATGTGACGTGGTGCGATGTGTTGTAATGTGAAGTGAAGTGATGTGACGTGACGTGGTGCGATGTGTTGTAATGTGAAGTCATGTGACGTGACGTGGTGCGATGTGTTGTAATGTGAAGTGAAGTGATGTGATGTGACGTGGTGCGATGTGTTGTAATGTGAAGTGAAGTGATGTGACGTGGTGCGATGTGTTGTAATGTGAAGTGATGTGATGTGATGTGACGTGGTGCGATGTGTTGTAATGTGAAGTGAAGTGATGTGACGTGACGTGGTGCGATGTGTTGTAATGTGAAGTCATGTGACGTGACGTGGTGCGATGTGTTGTAATGTGAAGTGAAGTGATGTGATGTGACGTGGTGCGATGTGTTGTAATGTGAAGTGAAGTGATGTGATGTGACGTGACGTGGTGCGATGTGTTGTAATGTGAAGTGAAGTGATGTGACGTGGTGCGATGTGATGTGATGAGAAGATGTGATGTGACGGTGATGATGAGCACAATGATGATGAGCACAATGGGTGATCGTAGGTGTCATCGTGCTTCATGTTTGAATTGTTGCGTGCACTGCGCACATGGCAGGGTACAGTGTTCCTTATCCTCTGTAACATGGCATGATCTCTTCACTTCTCGGCGATAAGCGTATTATTTCACATTTTTCATTGTACGCAAAAGTTACGAATGTAATTGTTGTGCGATCCGTTTGGCTTTCATTACTGCAATTGTTTTCGTGGTTGATCATTTTATTCAAAATCTACATGCGCATGGCTGAGCAGCAAGACTCACAGTTCACTGACGCAGTCGTCACAACTAAGTTGTCAAAATGTTGTTGTTCCCTTTATTTTCCTAACCATCAGTTTCCCATTATTTTTCCTCTTCCCTCCCTTTTACCCCATTCTAGAGAAACCAAGGGTATTATTCTGTCGCCGCTCGTGTCTCGCTTCCAGAGAAAATACCCCTGGGAATGTAGTCTGTTGGAACTTGTTCCGGAAGTAAAGTTTTCTCCCGTTTCTGATTGGTGGACCTGCTTAGGTCGACCAATCAGCATCCAGCAATGCGAATTATAAAGTCGACTTACTTGTTGTCCCTGTACAAGATAAAGTTCAAGACATGGTAGTTGGTTGCGATGGCCAACCACACGCGCTGTTAACACTGAGTTCATGGTTAAATCCTCCAAGACTGCTGATGATACCAGTGAAAAGCCATCTCCTACAAAGAACAAATCCATTTAATCTAAATCTTAAGCAAGTTAAACATGTCTAAAAGTGTTTTAACTAGTTCAGAGTTAGTTTCAGTATAAAGGCAGGGTCACCACAACAGTGTTCGCCAATTACTGTGGACCCTGTAGTGTAGAATGGCGCTATATAAATATTTATTTATTATTTATGTAATCATATTAAACAAGTGGCAATAAAACTTACCATTTAACGGCGCAACGTTGGATAAATAACACTCTACAGCTTGAAATGGTAGATAACTTAAAAAGTCTGACCTGCAATCAAAGCAATGTATTGAGCATGTTTGGTGATGATTTCCACTTCCTCAGTAAAATAGAATTCCCCGATTATTCAATGACCAAATTCCATTTTTACTGACTTTTTACTGAACACAAATTTAGAACAATTCACATTCCATCGATATTAATGACATTAAACAATTTAGTTTGTGGGATTTTACAGGAAAACCAAGCTGCTAAAAGGGTTGTTTAACTTTCCCAACCGAAAAATCTCAGTGACTTTGACTGACTTTTGTGACATTTTTACCATTTTTTAAGATAAAAAAAATCTGAAAAATTGAAAGATTCACTGACTTTTCAAGGTCAGTGGGAACTCCAAATAGTTATCGCTCTAGTTAATTCAAGTTCGAGTTCGAGTTTTCTAGTGAAAGCAACATGCACACAATATACAGCGCATGAGCAGTGCTAGTAAACATAAATTAATCTGCGAGTTGTTTGTGCCACCTTTTATCATTGGTTTAGGAGTCAAGAAATCATTTGTTTTGCGATTAATTCGATAACACTCTCATCAAATACTTTGAATTCTGTCTCATTTTATTCACTTTGGTGTCTAGTTTATCGCATAGGAAGCCAATTTTCTAGAGCTCATTGATGACGTCAAGGCAGCCATCTTGGATGAACTCCAACAAAAGATTTCTCATTGGTGTTTGTTGTTTGTTCATCCAATATGGCTACCGCTTTATTGCCTTTTGATTCCCGTTTTTTATCGTTGTCAAGGCAACCCCGAACTAGCTGAAATTAACATCAATCAAAACTTTCATCCCAGCCTGATACTTGGCGCAAAAACCGTTTGAATGAGCTGTCATTTCCTAAATGAAAAGTGGACGTGCTGTCAATGAAAAATCTTTTAGCGAATTTCAACACATCCAACTGCTGTCTCAGTCAATAAAGAACGAAATGATAGTTACTGAATAGTGAACTATCTCAAAATGAAGTTAAAGCACTGGGAATAATTGACCAGCATATCTTGCTCAATGTTAGCCTTGTCTGCGTGTTATTTTTTCTTTGTAGTCTTGGTAACAGCCAGTGAAAAGGCGAGATGTTAAATGAACAAGCAAATACTCTTTCGATTTCCATGGTATTTTTCTCAAAATTTTGAATATCTTACGTGAAATGGAGTTGGACATGAGCAACATATAATCGTGAACTGATCTATTCGAGTAGTTACAATAATACACGACACAGACACGAGAGAACATCGCGAGATAAGGCAGACAGACGCATTATGTGATTCAGTTAGCGCCCACGAGGAAAACAGCAAGAGTAGTATATAAGGGATGGAATTAACCTTATGGAAGGTTAGAGGAGTGAGGAGGGGAGGAGGAGTATAGAAAGAGGAGGGGGGAGGAGGAGGGAGGAGTATAGAAAGAGGAGGGGGGAGGAGGAGGGAGGAGTATAGAAAGAGGAGGGGGGAGGAGTGGGGAGGAGGAGGGAGGAGTATAGTTAGAGGAGTGAGGAGGAGGGGAGGAGTATAGAAAGAGGAGGAGGGAGGAGGGGAGGAGTATAGAAAGAGGAGGGGGGAGGAGGAGGGAGGAGTATAGAAAGAGGAGGGGGGAGGAGTGGGGAGGAGGAGGGAGGAGTATAGTTAGAGGAGGGGGGAGGAGTACGAGGAGTATAGTTAGAGGAGGGGGGGAGGAGGGGAGGAGTATAGAAAGAGGAGGGGGGAGGAGGAGGGAGGAGTATAGAAAGAGGAGGGGGGAGGAGGGGGGGGGAGAGTATAGTTAGAGGAGGAGTAAAGGATCACGTGGTCAAATAGAATATAAAACACGACATTGAGAATTGGGTTAGAAATCAACTGAAGCAGTATGGAATCAATTCAAGTAGATGAAGTCGAAATTGCAGAGCGCACATTTCTCTTAGAGTTATTGCCATACATCTTACAGTTATCGTATGCCTCTTTATGCAATGAAGCAATTTGGAACTCCATCAAGTGCGAAGGATGTGAATTTAACTGGCCAAGTCAAAAAGATCATTTGTGCATGACATTATGGGATGATGAAGAAGACGCCTGGTATTATTACTACGATGAAGCCATTCAAGTAGTGGACTCCAAACGTGTGTGGGAACTAGCCCAACAAGTGGCTACTTGTAGGTTGGATATTCAAATCCACCCCTCTTGGAAGGATTACATTGTCGAACTTTATAAACAGCCTAGGTCAAGCGTTTACTTGACTTATTTTGAAATACAATGCTTCGCCGATCAGAATGACGAACGAGTTGATAGCATCTGGAAAGTACTTTTGAGGGGCAAGATGAGGATACATACGATACGAAAAACACTTACGAAAGCTTCTTCGATAGTCTATCCTGTAGAAAATTTGAAAACTGAAGAAGAAGAAGAAGAAAACATGAACATTGACTGTTTGAATTTGTAAGACTTGTTTTAATGTACATGTAAATATACCTTAAGTTATTATTCTAAAATAAACAACCTTAACCATAACACTCTTATTTCTTGAATAAACATTTTATATATAGATATAGATATATTTATTTCTGAATTGTCATAACCGATTCCTCTAAGTGTTACTTGTCATTTCCAACTTTCAAAACAGTAACAATGCACACAGTTGTTCGTGTTCAAACACTTAAACAGAGGTACTGGTGTAAATCACCTCTTCGTCATCTTCATTTAAGTCATATAGTTCAAAATGAGTGAAGTTCCTCATTTCTTCTTGTTGTTGTTTTCGACGTTTCATAACACTCTGACATTTGATTCCAACAAAAGCACAGCACACTAAAAGCAATGTTCCAAACGAACTTCCTATAATCCACTGAATGAAACTTTTAGTACGAAATGACGCGTGATAAACTGTTTGCGAAGCATTGGATGATATTGTCGACAATGTAAACATTTCTTTCACTGAAGTAGGATCGTCTTTTGTAGATCTAGCAGAATTATTCTTGAATGGGTTAGCTGTAGGACAAGAAGTAACCAAGTGGACTTTGATATTAGCAGTGCACGAACAATCCAACGTCGGATTGTTTCTTACACTCACTGAAACAATGTTCAAGTTTGAATGTTCGATCTCTCTTAATCCTTCACAAGATATATTACTTTGATCCAGCAGTAGATAAATGTTTTTAAAAGTTGTCAACTCGGCAGCGATACTTTTCAAGTCCAATGTTCCACAGTCAACCAAAAGAAATTCTTTCGTCAATAAACACTTACATTTAGAACCACAGGGTACTCCAATTGCAAACGAACTTTGAAGAAAAAGGAGAAATACTATGTAATTCATCATCTTTTTGAACCACAAAGCGTTACCAAATCTACAACGAGAGTATGCTGAATAAGTGAAATTTGAAACCCTCTACATCCGGTTTGATACAAAAGGAAGTTATCGTATTTCAAGCATTCCACTTGATATCGGATCCTACATAAAATTGTAACTTTAACACGAAAGGGGTGATTCTGATAGTTGGATAGAAACAAACAAACAAGAATGTAATCTAAGGATGAATCATTACAAAGAATTATTTGTTATTCAATGATGACGATTCTCAAATGTAAAAGCAACGTCAATTTGGTATCATTCATTCATATGCTACATATTTTTCTAGTTCCTCAACGTTTTTCCTATGTTTGATTTCAATTTTGTTTGGAAGAATAAACAAGGTGACCATTACGACTGTCTCGAATGAATTTGAATACATCAAAGTGCAGCGAGTATCACAAATGACTGTAATTATCCCAAAGTTCGACGTACACAAACTCTCCGTCCGCGAATGAATTTGAATACATCAAAGTGCGGCGAGTATCGCAAATGACCGTAATTACACCAAAGTTCGGCGTCCACAAACTCCCCGTCCGCGAATGAATTTGAATACATCAAAGTGCACGCCGTCGAAAACCAAACAATCACCCGTAACACGTGACAACAGTATCTCACCTATATAAACAGACTCTTGCAAGGTATTTTTTTCACTTGAGTTTCATTCTCGACAAGAAATTAAAATGGATCATTCTTTCAAATGTACAATTAATATGTTGTGGCAGTGAACACGTCTCTTTGGTTTGTCCCTTTATTCCCTTTCAGCCCGTTCCTCCCTCTTGTCCCTGGATTTTAACTTAAATTTCAGTAAAAATCGCAAAACATTTTAGTTCAGTATAAGCTTTCGTCAAGTCAACATGCCAAAGCGTCAGTGTAAAAATTGTCCTGTACCGAATTGCGGTTCGAAGTATTTGGTAAAACTATCAAATCATTTAGCTCAAGTTCACGAATTGTCTGTGGAAAAAAGAAAGTTTTATTTACAAGAAGCCAAATTACAAAAATATACAGTGACACGAGAATATGATGCATCAAAGTGTGATTGGTTTATTCCTTCTACCAAATAATAGTGAAAAACGATTGACTTAACAAAATTAGTTCATTTATCGAGATGGATGCAAGGCTTAAACATCCATTTGGCGTTCTTGTAGCTGGTCCTACGTGTTGCGGAAAAACACAATTTGTGAAGCGTTTATTAGAAAATGCTGAAACCATGATTGACGGTCCACCACAAAATATTTTATGGTGTTATGGGATGGATCAACCTGCGTATGAGGAAATGCAAGAGACTATACCTAATATTCAGTTTATTGAAGGATTACCAAGTGACCTTGGAATCCCAAATCGATCCTTCTATTCGGAATTTGGTTATCATCGATGATTTAATGAATGAAGTGAGTAACGATAAGCGTTTGACCAATATTTTTACCAAAGGATGTCATCATAAGAACTTGTCCTGTATTTTTATACTGCAAAACATATTTCACCAAGGCAAAGAATTGAGAAATATCAGTCTTAATGCTCACTACATGATTCTGTTTAAATCACCAAGAGATAGCAGTCAAATCAATCATTTAGCCAAACAAATGCATCCTGGTCACGTCAAATACATGCAAGAAGCAGTTCAATGATGCTACCGCAAGGCCTCATGGGTACTTGTTTTGTGATCTCAAACCTCAGACCCTCGAGGACTTTCGACTAAGAACCAATATCTTTCCTGACTGAAACGCAGTATGCTTATGTCAAAAAAGTTTAAAATATCTCTCCACAAGGGTGCTGGTTCATTTGATCATGAGTCGCCGTGCGAGAAACAACTACCATCATTTAAAGGTGTTATCTACTAGTAAACCCAATCAAGTGAAAGCTATACTGAAAGAAGCGGACGATTCTTTAATACATACTCTTTGTGAGTGTGTCCACAACGTCTTGAAATCTACCGTACCCGTAACTCCCTAATCAGAAACGTAAATTAGCTGAATTCAAGACTCCTTTACTCCAATTAGTGGACAAAGAAGTACCATTGACACAGAAACGAAGGATTCTAGTCAGAAAGGGGGTAATTTTCTTTCCATTTTACTTCCTCCGGCTCTAGCTGTTTTAGAACACTTTTTAAAATGAATCATGCAAGAAAAATGGTTTTAGGTTCCTGAACAGACCTTGGAACGATTACAACATCGACAGAAAGTGAACACGGCACCTTTAACGTCAAGACTTAATGGTTTAGATCATGATATACAGGATGTTTTGAAAAATAATGAGTTGACCGATGAAGAGAAAGTTCGTCACTATGTTCAAAGTCTTCAAGATTACTTAACGTATTATAACAAGCGCAAAGGTCAACCCTTGAAGGTAAAACTGGATATTCCAGCAGATGGATGGTAAAAAGAAGATAGAAAGAACCGGAAGTTGTTCAAGAACAGCAAATACAAGAGGAAGAAGATAAGATCGAAAGGGATATTCTTCGCGCGTTACCTAAAGCGTTAAAATCGAAAGGCAAACTCTTGATCGATAAAGATTCGCGAGAATCCTGAAGTCATGAAATGGGATCATAGTGGTCAGTTGATTTATGAAGACGTTCCCTTGGCTGGTTCGCATATTGCAGATCTCGTGGGTGATTTTTTGAGGGCTCGAAAAGGGTTTGATCCCCTTGGCTTGGGAGACGTTTGCAAAAGGTCTAGCAAAAATGAATGCCCCTGAAGATCTAGTAAGAAATGATAGAAGAAGAATGGCGATGCGAGAGTTCAAAGCAGGAAGACCGGTAGTAGTACAAGAGATCCACGACCAATGGACTCCACCTACCCCTCCCTCCTCTTCAAGAGGTCCAGGTCCAATAAGAAGAGTGACACGAAATCCCTAAGAAGCAAATGCGTCAGCGATGGCTTAATTTTAAACCCTAATTGTATTGTGAAATAAAACGACAAGTTGAAAATACATGTTGTGTTTATTGTTTCACTTTAGAACTTTGATGATAACAAGCTTTTTTCTAAGATACTTAAACACATAACCAAAATACTTAGTAACAAAGGTATACACCCATCGATCATTATTTGTAGTATTTCTGCTAAACCGACTTACAATAGTTTTCATAGATAGGTTACGACAACGAAGAATTAAATAGTACAAGCAATAATGTCCACACACATTCGATGTTACACTCTGAAGTCCTTGGTGGTTATACGTCCATCCATGACAGTTATTTTCTAAAAACTTAAAAAGTGAGGGGTATAATCTTGCGGCTTTAAACCATAGGAATCAAAAAATTCTCCCTGTTGATCTTGGGTAAAATAAAATGCACACCAGTGTGAACCAGGTCTTCCTTTAGGGTCTACGTTAGGCCACAAAGGCTGCTGGGTAATGTTCAATCTTGGTGGGGAGTTGATCTGAAGGGAAAACCCCTTGAAAATAGAGTTGGGTATAAGGATCCTTCTGTAATACCGCTCTGATCTGTCTGGTATTCATCGTTTAACTGGTCCAGTTAAAGGTTACGTTTCGGCTAGCGTCAATCTCAATTAAGGAATCAAATTCAGCATAGATGATACAGTTGACTGTCACAGGGCAGAGGCTCTGCAAACTGAACACCGATCCGTAGGTTACCTTGCTTTATAGGAGAAATGTGGGGACCCGAAGAGAGATCTGGACTCAAATCAAAGGCAAACAGAGCATATCCGTTGGGGTAGTCCTGACGGGTAATTTGATTACCCTGATTATGAAACAGGGTTCCCGTACCAGGAGAAAAGACTCATAGTAGCCTAGTAAATACAAGTTTTGATCAAAATTAAGCTGTAAAGCTTTCGCAGGATAACTTTCGCCGTTCACATAGACCCCGACTTGTGTAGCTTTAAAGTGTTGAAAATTAAAGGGATTTCTCTTGAATGATCCATTAAAGGCTGTGTTTTCCACAAAACCTAGAATGATGCGTTTAGGAATCGATCCCAAGAAGACATCATCAGGAGTGAAAGGACATTTGACCTGAAGGAATAGGACATGGCTTTGCACTCTACTCTTTTAACAGGGATACAGAGCAGGAGTGTGTTCTAGAGCCGCAGCAATACCCAGGAAGACATCATCATAAAGCTTGACTTTTCGGATATACAAGATAGACTGAAGTATAACCACTTTATAATTCGGATCCGCTTCTGAAGAGACAAGACAAAAACTATTCTTGCTTCGGTTCAGTCTAATACGTAAAGTTACTCCATTGAGTAACAAACGGTCTTGACAAAACAGATCGAGATGCAAAGGTCCCATAAGTTCAAAGGCTGAACTTTCCTTGATATACTCGTAACGAGCACGCAAACCATGGTTTCGGTTAGCAGCTAGGACTAAGGGATCCACAGCATCCATTTTCCCTGGGGTGTCTTTGATAAAAAGTTCAGCTCCTAGTTGAGAATCTTTAGCGTCAGATCCATAAGTCATAAGGGTTGTGATCATCGCTCGGTAAGGATTGGTATTGGTAGAGGAAGAGATCAGTTTATCATTCACAGTCAAATCCACTTGACTGTTCATAGGACTGTTGAAACAAGTTCACAGGTACCTACTTTATCATCTACGGCTAGATCATCTCCATTACCCTGGGTGATTTTCACTTTGTTGTACAACCAAGCTTGTCTCAAATCAATAAACTCGTCCCCACTGCCTGATACGTTATATTCGATAGGTCCAGAATCGGTAATATTGGATACAGGAAAATATTCGATCCATTGGCCCCGTTCAATATTAGTCTGAACATTGGGAGCTAGAAATAGATCCAGTTCGGATTTACTGCATTCTTGAGCTTTAGCGGGAAGAGTCATTTTCTTTTAAAAAAAGGTATACTTCGACTTCTTGGGTTTTGATGTTCTCTGCTTCTTGGCTGGAGCACGACTGACAGTTTTAGCTGGAGCCTTTCTTTTTCTACCCTTTTGACCACTACCTGTTTGCGGTTGCGATGCATTGTGGGAATCCATTAACTTCTTTCCAGTTTTTTGAACTCTCTTTAAGGTCGCATCTTTCAAACTCTGACCGTCTAGAACATCTTGAGCCACACCCAATCCTTCCTTGACTGCCTCACGACCTACAGCTTTCATTCCGGAAGTTAAATGCGGCACAGCCCAGCGATAAAGTCCTTTGAGTATAGACCCTAATCCATAACCATGTTGAACGGCAGCCCCATGAAAGGCAGGTAGGTTTCCTCCTTTTTGTTGAGCTTGTTGAAGGTAATAATTCTTGTAATAATCAGAATGTGAACGAGGCATGCTTTCTAATGGAAATAAGGAGACACTCTGCGGAGATGTAATGTGAGTAACACTCGTCCAGCTTCAAATGAGACTTTCTCACCTGTGTCGCGCTTTATATTCACCTCGATACTCTCAAACTGTTTCCTGCTGACTGGTAGATATTGCGGACTCAAAAATGTTTTGCTGACACGCTCCCCGTCTGCCCCCTCTACAGGAACGATTCTCAGCAATGGAACGTGCGCATCTCCAACAAATTGGGACTGAACGATATCACAATAGACATAGAGATTATGAAACCCCAAGTCTAGGTCCACTTCCCTCGCAGCTGTAGTACTTTTGGAGATCAATTTTTCTTTCTCAAAACCTAGCACAGATCCAATCTCAGAGAAAAACATCTCATAGTGATTTTGAAGGTGAACTGTTATTTTTCGCTCAAGGGAATTGTAAGTGAGCCATGCACGATCTTTATATTCAGACTTCTTGATCAAGTCGTTCATCTTGTCCACAAGACTCTGTACAGAAGGGTAATGCCCTGGGGGTACGATGTAGACTTCTACTTCTACCCCCTTTTTTGATATAGAATCGGTTCCAAAAGTTGTGATGCACATTGTTCCAACTATGGGGGTAATGGATCTCGGTTAGAGCAACCTCCCATTCATCAGTAAGCGTAATAGATTGAGGAAGCCGTACTCTATATTCTGATAAGGTGTTGGAAGGAAAGACATCCATACTGCTATTCGAAGGTAGCCAGAGATAAAACTGCGTGTTCTCCATATCGATAGCTGAGTTGATATGAACGCGGCAGCGGTTATGCTTTATTATTTATACACCAAACCAGATAATTTTTAAAACTTATTTTATTGGTTCTTAAAAATTATTACAATTTTTGCACTTGACTAGCAGGGATCCAGGAATTGAATTTATCTGGGTACCCCCTCCATTTTACAAAAACTTCATTGACCCGACCCTTTAATTTACGACGTTTCAGCACTTTTTCTATCTGGTAAACATCATCTTCCTTTTCGACTTTTTGAAGCTCTTGCTCGTAGAAAACACCATCGATCATCTCTCCTTGTTGATCTTGGATACGGTAGACAGGAGGATGTCTAGGGACTCGCTCTACTACAGGTGAATATCTCCATACTCCAATTGGCTTTATAACCCTTATCAAATATTTTCTTTGCGTTGCTGATTCTCACTTGATCTCCTACTTGAAACTTATAGCGAATGGGAGGAGAAATGGATTTCCCATACAAAGTGTGCCATACTACATTTTCATTCTTTTTGTTGACTTGGCTGGGTTTCATTTGAGTACTTCGATGGTATGTGTTGTTGTAAGACTTGAGCAAATCCGACAGAACGTCAATGTACTGATGTGTATTATTGTAGGTAAAGTATTTATAGAGTTTAGCTTTCAGAGTACGATTAAATCTCTCAATCGACCCACACTTAATTTCTGAATGTGTGGTGAAAAAATGAATGCCTTGTTCCCTCAAATAGTTTTGGAAAATACGGTTTAAGAATTCTGTTCCTTTATCGGTCTGCAACTTTTTAGGTTTTCTTCCTGATTCCAGAATCTTGGCAAAAGCGTCTGTTATTTCACGTCCTGACTTGGTTTTCAAGGGAATAGCCCATCCATACTTGCTCAAGACGTCAATGCAGGTCAACCAATACTTATAACCTTTGTTAAATCGACTCAACGAACTCAAATCGACCAAGTCGGCTTGAAATTGATCATCCTTACCACCCACAATCACTCGGTTTCGGGGAAATCTATGTCGCACAGGTTTGTGAACAGAATACGTTTCTTGTTTCTCCAGCCAGTCTTCGATTTGCTTATGCGTCACTTTTTTGAACCCTTTTTCTTTTAAAGCATGGTAGAGAGCACCCACACCCGAAAAACTTGCTCCGCTTTTGAGGTCGTAGTAAATCTTGTGGAGTTCGTCTTCCATCGGTAAATTCCGAGTTTTCGACTATAATTTGACCCCCACAGCAAGCTAGGATACAGCGAACTCGGTTAAATAGTCGTTCTAAACCAATTTGATAAGAAGGAGGAAAACACCCCATTATAACGCACACCACGAAGGTCGGATAGAAATGATCTCAGATTTGAGAGTGTGACTTGTTTTAAAAAAGGTATTCCAACAACTGCTCCCATTCCCTCTCGGTAAGTCCAAGTTCTTCAGCGAATCGAATGCAGGCCAGTAATCTTCCCATGTGGGACTTGATATCGACTTGAGAAAAAGAAGGATCAAAGTTTGAACCCGGTTCTTAGAATAATATCTTGATTTAATTCTTGAACTAGAGAACTCCAGTTAAGTGGGAAATCAATCTGGAGAGCGACTCTTCTGAGTAATTTTAAATAAACTTTTTGAGCTGTTGAGCACAACGACCCCATGTTAACGAGTCAAAGACTAGACTGAAAATGATACGGTAAAATAACTTTATTGGTCTTATATAGGGTATTTCATTACTTTCTATTTACATTTCTAAATATCTAATGCAATTGTGCTCACGCCATCATTTAAAACTTTGCGTTTGGGGTAAAAATACGACAAGCCTGCGCGCGTTTGATGATAAGTATACATGCTGTGGTCAACAACACGAAACCCTTTATTTACACCTGTACCATTCTGCTGTGTGCGCAAGACTTGTAAAAACTTTTCCTTATCAATATCATTGCAACGTTTGCTAATGCCTTTGCAACTATACTTATCATAAGTACCAAAACAATAGTAGGTTTTTGAACACAGACCTATTATTCCGTCACCGCTCCATTCTTCCTTAAACAGCCCTGGAGTTCTCTTATCATAAGCCTTATGCTCGGGAGTATCGGTTCTTGGGAACCATAGGTGTTTCTCACTCTCAAATACTTCTTTAAGCTCGGGCTTAACTAGCTCTTCCACACTCTCGCCTGATATCGCTATATACGCGGAATCGGTATCCATCTCGCAATAAGCGAAATCGGATCGATCTAAAAACCTATCTAAGCAATCATAATAAAATTCAAGCATTCTTAGCTTGGCGTATTGGTATACAAAATAAGCGATTTGAAGGGGCAGATTCAGCGAGATGGATTTCTTACAGGATTCAACTTCATAGGTGTTTTCGTCAATAGTATCCGCGGCTCGAAAAAAGGGAGAATTGACCAGCTCTGAGGCTTTCGTTTCTTCACAGTACTTGACGTCTCGATGGCGCTCTTGGTTGGTTGAAGTCTTTCCGTGTGAACTGTTTCCTACCAATTTCATGGTATCTCCTAAAATGGCTTTGCTGGGGTCTGCATCACCAGCACGTCTTGCGTCAGAGACAGCTTCACCAAAAGGTTTGAAGCACGAAACGGGAGTGTATTCGACGACTTGATAGATACGCGTCACTTTTAAGCCGTGTTCAAGGTACCATTGGACCAGAGGTGTGGCTAGCAAGATCTTTGTTCCAAAGTAGCTGCCTATTAAACTTCTTCGTGGTTGAGTCATCAACTTGTTTTGTTCTGCAAAATCCTGCATAAAAGATCCAATGTCTTCACGTGAAATCTCCACATTCTTAAAGATGGGGCACATTTCTGCAAACTTGGCTTTCAGTTCGTCAGGGACGTGGATATCACATTCGATGACTCCAAACAATTGACCGCTTTTCACAGCTTCCAGGATCTGGTCTTGAGTGAGGGTGGTGTGCTGATCCAAAGGACGGTAGATCTTTGTGGTCAAAAACTGTCTCAACATTGGGTTGCGCTTTTTCTCGTCACACCACTGACATTCCCACATCTCATGAACAATGAAACCTTGGGCGCGAAGGTAATCTGTGTTGACCTTGGTTTCTTCGCGAAGTTCTACCATGGATTTGTTCCTTCGTTCGTTTCTCTCTTTTCCTCGAGTCAAGTGACAATCATGCCCGTGCCAATAACATCCGTGGAATTGAAAACAGACGTTGCTAGCTGCATGAAAACCATCTACAGGTAACTTTCGATCTCCAATGCGTTTCTCAGTTCCGTTCATCTGATGGCGTATCTGTATCCCTCGTTGTTGCGCTTCCCATTCCAACCATTCCGTGGCCATCTTCACCGAGCTCTCTCGCTTAAAGTCGTTCTCTGCTCTTCTCCTGGTGTAATTCCCCGTGGGCATCTGGTTCATGATGCTTTGTAAATACAATGCATTAGCATCAAAACCGACAATCTTTCGACAAACTTTAGCTTTGTCCCCCAACTCGTGCTCTCGAAGTTTGGTTTTACCAGCCTCGTGGTATCGGTGAAATATGATACTCGGTCCACCAACAATGTTGTTTTTGAAGGTGTAGTAGAGATCTTTATTCTTTTCATCAAACAGGGAGAAATATATACCAGGTTCTAAGGTGAGAAACAGGTAGCTCAGCGTCACTCCAGGGATGGAAATGCCTTGACGAAGCATGTCGATACCCTTTGCTTTCCAGAACGCATTCATCTTTTCGAGAGCTGCGCAAAACGGTTCAACGTCCAGGTTATTGTACCAAATCAGAAAGTCTTTAAAAGTTTCCATATTATTTTCTTGCCAGACTTGATGACAGTATTGGTATTCTTCCTCTGTGATGTTGCTTTCCTTCAATGAGGAATAGAAAGCTTCGTGCGGTGGAAGTGCTGTGTGATGGAGCTTGTCGATGGAGTCCATCCACTCGTAGGGGAAAAATCCTTTGGCTTCAGGGCATTCGTAGGCTTTAAGGAAGTCGGCGTAGCTGAATCCTGGTGCCAGGAAGTTGGTAACGTCTAGAAAGCGCAAGTGTTCAGTGGAAAGGCACATAAAATTATTGTTGCGCTTGATGGTGAATTGAATGTTCTCAATCTCCAGGAGGACAGGAATCAGAAACTTCTTGGTGGTGTTTAAATCGTATTTGCCAGAGTTGAATCCCACCACAGGCATTTGTTTCAGATAACTCTCTAGTCGGTCTCTCAGTTTCTTTAAAGTTTGGTTTTGTCTTGGAGGTTCCCTTTCTTCTTCTTCTACTTCTTCTTCTTCTTCTTCTTCGACAACTTGTGCTTCTCCCTCATCTAACTGGTGATTAAACGCGCGGTAGAACGAGTAGTCTTCTTCTTCTAGCTCTTCCTCGTCGTTCAGAAAGGCTCGATCTTCTTCAGTCTCTTCTTCAATTTCCTCTTCATCTTCATCGTCGCTGTTCATGCAATCGATCCCGCGATCATCATCATCATCATCATCACCATCTTCAACTTCTAGTACTTCTTCTTCTTCTCTAGGTTCCTCTTGTTGGGGTGGAATTCTCTCGTCGATGGCATCAAAGACTGGTGTAAAGCGTTCACGCATCAAACTATAGCTGTGTTGACTGATCTTTACCAAGTAGTCAATGAGGTTTTTCAAGAGGTCTTTACTATCACCATCGCTTAGAAAGCAAACGGACTTGTTGTAGTCAGGAAGGTTTGAACATACGCTGACACTCAGGGGTACGTGTTGTGCTTCCCAGTGGACTTTGGCAGAGTCTTGAGGTACAGTTTCCTTGTTAAAGAGACACTCAAAGTCAAAGGTGGCGTGGTATGGAAAGTATTTTAGGTCTTCTGGAATAGAGATCCCCTCTTCTTCAAGTAACTCAAAGACTGTCTTTGGAAGATGGAAGACTCCACCAGGAAACTTGTACCGGACTTTAGCTTCGCAGGTTTTTTCATGTCGATTTAACCTAAAACCATCTTTCCAGTACTTTCCACATCGAGAGCAAGCGTACGATTTAGAGTACTTGGACATGGCTTTAATGTACGAGAAATGCTTCTTGTAGAGATTGAGGTATAGGTTGCTGCTGTATTTCTCAAGGGAACGCCAGACGGGGTGGGCCACGGTTTTCCCATCTTCCAGGGGTTCCAAGGTATACACAAAGATGTTGACTTGGAAGAGGTTTTCCAGTTGGGGGAGTTCGTCTAGCGTCACACCTTCAAACTCTTCAGTGGATTGACCTGGACAGAATCTACATAAGAAACAAAGAAACAGTGAATGACACATTCACCACAATATTTGTATACAAAGCTCACAAGTTGTAAACTAAATTCAATACCTTTCAAAACATTTCTTGGTTTCCGTTTCCAAATTCTTGGAGTGAAATCCATGGTGGAGGGCCATGGCTCGGAAGAAGCACAAGTTGTCTTGGTATTGACTTCCTGTTTGAGCGCTGCAGTCTAAGGGAACGATACCTCTATTCTCGACGATGTAATGGGGGAGGCTTTTTCCTCTTCCAATCGGGTGTCCACGAAGTTTGGTCACGAAGAAAGTCATATTTGTGATCAAGTCTACGATCCACTTAGAGTTGGGGCGAAGTTGTTGGGCCCAGGTGAGTACATCCAGATTTGCTAAGGCCTGGCGAAGTTGTTCTAGATCGACTCTTGAAGAAATCAGGAAGGGTTCGCCAAATGCTTGGTTGTTGTTACGGGAAGCGTAGTGGTACTGGAGCTGATTCGTCTCGTTGTTCCTCAGAATAAATCCAAAGGACACGTTGATTTTGAAGACGGAATTCTGGTCGTCAAAGATGTCATCCAAATGGTGTAATAGATCAGCGGGCAGAAGAGAGAACAGACGGAAGTTGTACCAATTTACGAGACGGTTTCCACGACTAAATCTGGTTCTGATGTGGTTCCAGTTTTGACGGTAGACGTTGGAATCACCTCGATCCTCTTCTGGTACAGCTTCGATCTGTCGCGGGTCTTCTGGAATGGAGAAGGACGCGCTGTCCTTTGTTTTTTGTTTTTTAGGTTTGGGCTGTTTTTTAGGTTTGGGCTGTCTTTTAGATTTGGGCTGAGGCGAAACCTGTTCTGTTTAAAAAAACAAAAATACAAAGAAAAAAATCTAGATGAGTTTTCTAATCAAATATATATTATCTTTTACATGGATAGGAGTATGATTATGTAACATTATCAATATAATAACGGTTTACCTGAATGATCTTTTACTTTTCGTTTCTTGTGGGCTCCCCATACATGAGAATTGTAGGTAGCTCTGTCGTCGAAAACCATCTCACATTTTGGACATTTCAGTTCTTTTTCGTGAATATCGCGTTCATGTCTGTCCTTGTTGAACTTGCTTTTAAACGTTTTTTGACAATAGGAACATTCAAACCGGTTCTCCTGTCTCTGGTGAGTCTGTTCATGGCGACGTAAGTTGTCGGATCGTGAAAAGTCTTTCTGGCATGTGGAACATCGAAATTTTTTGGTTGGTGGGGTATTTTCTTTCTCAGCTTCCAACTTTCGTTTTGTTCCTCCTCCTTCTTGAGTTGACACTGATTGCGGGGTTTCGAAGTCGAACAAATCAAGATTCACCAAGTCTTGGAAACTTTGAACAGGGGGAGTCTCAGAACACGACGTTAAGAACTCTTGAACCACTTCTTGATTGTCGTCAACGGTTAGTGTTTCAGGTAAATTCTAGATTGGAAAAAAATAATAATGAAATCATTAGATAGAGTTAACGAGAATTTTTATAGTATTTTTCAGATAACTCACCTCAGTGGATTGACTGGAAACTTCAGTGTTTGGAAAATAATTTTCAAAGCTAGCGCTGTCCATATCAAAAAAATCCGTCAAGTCCATAGCTGAGATAGAATGACCTACACCAAGCACTGTTGAAATGATTATACCATTTCAAAAACAATAGATGTGTTGTTCTTAAGCACAAAGTGTATCTTGTTCACGAAGTCAATACTTTTCAATTAATTAGAGAACAATACGTATTACAACATGGGTTACTCCTCCAAGGTGAACGAGTTGTGGCTGGTTCATTAGAAAACAATAGACTATACCACGTGGTGTACTCCTCGAAGGTAAAAACTCCCTTGAGGATGTAGAAGAAAACAATAGATTTTATCTCGTAGTATGCGTCACGGAATTAAATGCGTTTGTGTGAACTTCATTAAAAAACAAAATTATGTTTATTCATTTCAAAATCGTTGGAGTGGAACTTCAAATAATCACATAGTAGAAATTCAGGAATGAATTTTTTTTTGATAAATTTGTTGATAAGGAACGTGAACCAAAGGGATTTTAATTTTTCTTTACTTATTTCTTCATCGTACTTTGCTATTTGTAAATACTTTCATTTATAAATATAAATATATCGATTTTGCAAGGACCATTGGGCTTCATACCCAAGATATAAGAACGCGTTATTTAATTAAATACCGTGCATGTGGTTTCGAAAATGTGATCTATAAAAAAATGATATTCGTCAAATACAATAGTTTTTCATTTCATGTGCACTATAATATAAGCACGTCTAATAAATTCGATATCTTTTTTCATTGGGTTTAATTGCAATGCATATATTTTATAAATCCACCAGACAATGTTTGTTTAAAATATTTTTATTGAAGGAATAAATAAGTTTGAAATCACAAAAATTAAAAACATATATAATTTACAAACTTTTTTTTTTCATTGGGCTTATTTGCAATACATATATTTTATAAATCAACCAGAGAATGTTGGTTTAAAATATTTTTATTGAAGGAATAAATAAGTTTGAAATCACAAAAATTTAAAAATGTTTAATTTAAGAAAATGCATCATCATGAAGTTACACAAGTTTTTGCTTTTTTCGTGACAGTTTGGGTTTAGAGTATTTCACGGTTTCTTCTTCTTCTTCTTCTTCTTCCTCAACACGGCACTTTCGTTTGGATTTTTTCGACTGTTCTGCTTCATCATGTGACAGTTTGGGTTTACAGTATTTCACGGTTTCTTCTTCTTCTTCTTCTTCTTCATCACGGTACTTTCGTTTGGATTTTTTCGACTGTTCTGGTTCATCATATTCATCAAACCATTTAAAGAATGAACAAGGAATATCAGGCACTTTGACATTACAAGAAAAATATAGCCTTTCGTTGTTTCTAAAGGAAGAACTTATACCAAGTCTGGCAAAGAGTTGATGTTCACACTTTGGAATGTGTTTTCTTTCGATGACGATGTCGTCTAGTTTTTCTTTAAGTAAACAAAGTTCGTCTCGCTTCAATCTCATGTTACATCCCAGATCAAGATTTTGAAGAGCTTGATCTTTTTCAGGGCTGGCTTTCATCTTCAACACCTCTCTCATTTTCTTGAAATCTACTACTTGGCCACATGTAAAAATGGATTCACCATTTTTACACTGAAAAGATTTGGCTTTTTCTCCACAGAAACAAACAAACTCCATACTGCTTCAGTTGATTTCTAATCCAATTCTCAATGTCGTGTTTTATATTCTATTTGACCACGTGATCCTTTACTCCTCCTCTAACTATACTCTCCCCCCCTCCTCCCCCTCCTCTTTCTATACTCCTCCCTCCTCCTCCCCCCTCCTCTTTCTATACTCCTCCCCTCCTCCCCCCCTCCTCTAACTATACTCCTCGTACTCCTCCCCCCTCCTCTAACTATACTCCTCCCTCCTCCTCCCCACTCCTCCCCCCTCCTCTTTCTATACTCCTCCCTCCTCCTCCCCCCCTCCTCTTTCTATACTCCTCCCCTCCTCCCTCCTCCTCTTTCTATACTCCTCCCCTCCTCCTCACTCCTCTAACTATACTCCTCCCTCCTCCTCCCCACTCCTCCCCCCTCCTCTTTCTATACTCCTCCCTCCTCCTCCCCCCTCCTCTTTCTATACTCCTCCCTCCTCCTCCCCCCTCCTCTTTCTATACTCCTCCTCCCCTCCTCACTCCTCTAACCTTCCATAAGGTTAATTCCATCCCTTATATACTACTAGCAAGCAGAGTACAAAGTCCACTCCAAATTTGATATTTCAAGAAATGACCTAACAAATTATTTCCTTTTCATCCACATGTTAACAAATACTTGGAAAATTGCATCACGTTTTGCAATGTTTTCCACGATGTTTTCCACGACATTTCGGTGCGGTGCGGAGGAATGGCATTAAACATTATGACTCACAAAGAAGGGAAGACCGTTTCATTACTGAAATCATCACTATTTAGGAAGAAAGTAGTACATAAATTATGAAAAACTTCCCGTAATCGGTGACAACATGTGCCCCTTTCAAAACTTTTTCTTGGCGATCAAAAAATTGACGCTTGGCTGAGTCCAAGGAAAAGTACAGCTAACAAAGTGATATTTACGAAGGGAAGGGAAAAATTCTAAGACATCAGTTAAGTATAACGAATTTCCTAAAAAAACGATAAAAGAAATACGATAATGCAATGATGTAACAGGCCATATGTAAATCAAGGTATAAGTATTAGGTTTAAAAATGTGGGTTGACCAAAATATTTGAATATTAAACTTTGCGTATGAAAATATCAATTTACTCGCGTAATTTCTTATCATGGAGGCGAAACCATCTGCTTCATTTTGAAGGCAGTTAGCGAACACGTTAACGAAGCGTGACATTTGTCACGCCTCCGCAGATGACGTAACACAATCTTCGATTACCATGGGGATGAGCAAACGGGAATATCATCGTGGGCCATATCATCGAAGAAAAAGAATAAAGCGATCTTAAAACAATGTTTTGAGACAATTTTAGAAAACTAGGAATCTTAAGGCACGTCGACTAAAAAAGCAGGTTTTTTTAATGGCCGCAAAAACATATTCAGTTTTTCACAGTATTCGGTTGAACTTGAAAATGAGATATTTGCTCTTCACTCTTTAGTACTTACAAAATTGTTCAGTATGAACACCTTTCAAAACGTTACCTGAGTAAAAACAAGGAGTGAAGAAAGAACGAAAAGAAAAAAGAAAAATTCCCAGTTGTATGAATTGTATGAAGCAGGCAATAAAAACGTCTCTCACGACTAAGGACTGCACAGTTGTCAAGTGCCACAAAAAGAAATTAAAGCTGTTTCTTTCTTCATCAAATTAAACCATTTTACACAAATGTTGAAACGCTTATAAACTAACATAATTATAAGACAATATTCAGTCTTTTCCTGTTTCTGAGCGCTATTTTCTTAGTGAAATAGAGAAGAAAATATCATGGCTTCAAAGTGAACATGTTAGTAAGACGAGAACAGTGGTGCGGTGAAGTGATCAAACCACTGATCATGAACTTAAATGAAAAATAAAATTACGAAGAAAATTGACTGAGCGGATACAACAGAGATATAGATCTCTTACAGCTATGAGATACTTCAAAATAGAAATCTTTGAACCAAAGTGCAACAGTTGAAACCAAGTCGAAAACAAAGCACTTAGGGTTCTTCGAATACAGGTGATGTAGTTCCAGACTAGCTGCCTGTTTTGTCAAAAGGAATGGGGATAAAAAACATCTTACCTAAAAGCATGAACAATGTGAGTAAGAACTTGTATTAACAGGTTATATGAAAAAAGGAAATTTGTTCCAAAGATTAGACAATGTATCGCTTATTGAAACTAAGTGGACTAGGAGTCCATATTAGTTGAATCACTTTAAACGAATGACCATCAATTGTAGAACCCTCAATAGACCACTAACTTAAACTTAAGCTACCTACCTCAGTTGTCCTCAATGATGATGCAGCAATCCTCCCATAGCCTCCATAATCTAGATATTTGACTTGTACTTCATCGCCATTACCAGTTGGACCAAGAACTTGAGCTCTGTACCAACCATCATAAGTAAAGGCAGGGGCAGCACAGTACGACCCCACAATGATCGGATGAGGCAAAGGCAGTGCTAGAGGCCCGCCAGAGCCTTGACCATAACACTGAAGCATCGTCTGATGCAACTGCTGAAGTTGCGCCTGCAACGCGTCGTTATGAAGTTGGATGTAGAAATGATTTCCATCCAGCACACTTGTAACTACAACGTTAAAACTTGTTATGTTTGGAAGCACCGTCTGAACGTAAGGTACAGGAGTGGCAATTGGAATTGTTGGGACTACGGGAGCAATTAGACTTTGTTGCATTGGTGAAGCTGTTGTGTTGATCCTGTTTAAAGGAACTGCAGGGAACTTTTCATGGATCGAGTCAAGAGCAGATTTAATCTGCAAGCAGTCCCCAGATATTGATATGATACGATGGGTCGAAACTTCGCCCGGTGATTGAGGAATCAAACGAATTTTAGCGCCAGAACTGTCTGATATAACTTTGACATTTTTGCCTTTACGACCGATGAGCCGTCCACATAAGATCTGTGGAAACTCAATTTCCCAGACCATTTTTTCACCTTCAGTCATTTCGCAACCGCTTGCAAGATAGTTTTCTAGAGGTGGCTCGGTGTAACTTGAGAGAGCTACACTGTCGCCACTTCCCTCGCTTAGCGTCTCTTCGCCAAGCCAGTAGTCTTTCAGTTCAAAAGAAGGTTGCTTAGTAAGCTCAACACCTGAATCAGTAGTACTCCAAGACGTTTTCTTGCCTTCTTGCCGATCACGTATTACTTTGGTATCTGAACTGCTCTCTAACTGTTTTGAATCGCCCTCATTGTCGTACTCGAATTCAGCAGAAATCTCCTCTTCATCTGTCTCCTCCTGTTCATCCAGAGATGCCTCATTAATGTTTTGACCTTCTGTGTCCAAACCCAAATTGAGTTGTTCTCCATTTTCTTGCTCGTGTTGTTCTTGATGTGTAATTCCATTCCCGCTGTAGGGAATTTCGCTCTCTAGTCTGCACGATTCCTCCCCGTTGCCCAGATTGTCTCCAGCAATATTTTCCTGCTTGGTTTCGCTTGATGACGAGCCCATATTCTGTCGTCGCCACAATAATGCAAAGATGAAGACAGCAACAGTGGGTACAGCAAGTGTGAGCAACAGTTTGGTTCTGCTGAGCATCGCATGCAGTTGACTAGAAAAATGGAACAACAAATTAGCACTTGATGAGGCCCTGCATCTAAATTAGCTCAGTCAGTAATTTGTTAGGTAAAATTCGTGAATGTTTTTGGAAAACCGAAGAAAAAAGTTTGAACGAGAGAGAATGAGGCGAGTTATTATGAATAATTGCAAGGTGTACTTCCTCTTCCTCTTCTAGGCCATCTCGCAGAATCGAAGAACAAACTTACTTTTGAATCTATGAGACCTGGTTATATGAAGGCGAGTTGTCCCTGATAGCCGGGATAACTCTTCTTTTCCATTGGCACAATAAAAAATGTCATCCGGGCTACCCGGGACCGTGAACTCACCTTCATCAGGGCTTTAGGGATTTCATTTAACCCGCGGGATAATTTACAATTCAGACGCCGTACCACCCATGAGCCAATCGACCTAAAGCCATATTTTCGGCTGGGTCTCGTGTGCTGAATGACTAGGCCATAGGCCTTATCACGGTTTTGGCCGCCATTTTGAAAAAAAAATCGATGTCAAGTAATACTCGTCAAATCCATACTCTGATAGAACGATGAGTTGCAAACGTAAGATACTATAAAAAGGATTTTATTGAATACGTTTGAGGGATGTAGCTGATCTAGGGAGCGAGTAGTCTCATTTTTAGTTTTCCATACATTTCTTCCGGCATATTTTTTCACGTACGTCACGCACCGATGACCTCGTAAAAATACAAAGAATTGTACGGCGAACTTCAAAATAAGACTACTCGCTTCTTGAATCAGCTACCTCTCTCAAACGTAACCAATTAAATCTTTTTTTATAGTATCTAAAGTTTTCAATTCATCGTTTTAACAGAGTATGGATTTGACGAGAATTATTTCACATCGATTTCTGACTGTAGCCCACTCGTTTAATATGGCGGCCAAAACCGTCATTAATTCTAAATCGAACCAGCAGCAGTAAATTTATGTAGACTACCTGACGAACTTTCCTCGAATTTCATGGCAACAATCAGTTTGCTACGGTTCATAGACGACTTTCAAAAATGGCGGGCTCATTGTTCACGAGAACGAGGCCAGAAAGGCCTCCAAAATCATTATGGCATCAAATGAGTCTAAGTATATCCTGTAAAATGCACAGAAAATAGGTATTTCAAAAGGAAGAGGAACGCATCATATTTCATAGGCAATAGAAGTGTCTCGCACGCTTATTTTCTGCGAACAAGGTCCTTTCTGGCCTCGTTCTCATGTACTAGGCCGCCATTTTTGAAAGTCGTCTATGGCTGGACTAACCTAATAGTTAATAGTGGACTCAAAACCCATCGTTTCTTTTGTTCTTTTATCAACCACTACAAACTAAATGGTCATCTTTCTTTCACGGGTTAAATGAAATCACTCTATATAAACATCGAATTAGAACAGTCAAGTCACTTAGTCACTACCTCATAACATTGCTCAAATAGCTCAAACACAAAGAAAATGGCCGAAAACTGAAAGCTCTAGGTACACGGTTCTCCCTTCTCGGAGCTTTATTTGGAAGTGTGCCGTACCCAGATGGAGACTAGTAGGACCTTGTAGAACGTTTCAGTTTACTTAGCGGGGCCGCAGTGAGGCCTGAGCAAAAGGGAGGGGGCAATTTTCTTGATATATAAGATTTAAATATTGTGAATTTTAAAAATTAAAATATGGTGGCCACAAAATTGCCTGACTATTGCCTGACCTTTCCCTGACTAAAGTATAATTTCTATTTTTCCCTGACTCCCACTTATTCAGATACTCTATGTTTTGTTCTCGATGGCTTGCGAATTGAGCAGATAACAATGATATAAAACCATACCATACCAGCTAGGAGGGACCATACATTTTCAAACTCTGTGTGAACAATACAATTTCCTGACTTTTGTTAATTTTTTCCTGACTGAAAGTAGAATTCCCTGACTTTATCCTGACCTTGAAAAAAAAATTTCCTGAATTTTCGCTGACCTTTGGCAACCATGTAAAAGAAAAAAACTTAAAAGTGATATCATTGACATCGTCCTTCAGATGACGCGGGCTCAAGCCCAAAATTTTAGGGGGAGGGGGATGCAATCGTCCTCATACGAAATCTGCTCTAATTTCTTCTCGTTACGGTAAACAGGAAGTTTAACCCTGTGGTAGTTCGGGTGACCCAGGACGCTATGATAGACTAAGTAGCCACTCGTTTCTTTGAACTCTGCTTCGGGTTGCTTCGGGTGACGGAAATTGTCATGTAAACTAAACGTAAAGTTGGTTCGCCTTAGGTAAGGCTATGATCAAGAAAGAATTTCCAACTTAGTGCGTATTGACAATGGCAATGAAGTTGTTTGCCTTTTGCCACAAGCAATTAATCAAATTATTTGGAAGTGAAAACAAAATGCACACTCAGCATCGTGTAGACGAAAGATGAACGGATCAAACGATGTCCCGTTTGTAGCTGGATCTTTCCAAAACTCTACCTTGCCAATTGGCAAATGACCCATATTTTGCGTTTTTGTATGGAAAACATCGAAGTCAACTCAACCGTATTGGCTTTTTGTAGCCGAGAGATTACTCTTTAAATGACACGCTTTCATTTTCCTCTAACATACCTTCGTCATGAAAAGCCCTGCCAAATGACTTATATGACTGAATAATTAATAATAATAATAATAATAACTTTATTAAGGTCTCTAGTCTTATAGCCGGGCACAAGTGCCCTACTAATCGGGGAGACAATTGCATCATAACTTAACCAAGAATTTGTAATATCGCCTGTAATTTAGCGATTTGATGTGAAATTACCCATAATGCACTGGACATATTGATATATTTCAGACATTTTGCAAAACGCTGTATATGTGGACTGCTATGTTGAATTATCAACAAATTCTCTATAATGACTACATTGGTCCTCGACGTCTCGATAGAGTAGATTTCGCATGGCTGTGAAAATGGCACGGTCACTGCACGGCACGGCTACGACGGGAATTTCGAATGTTTATTCGACAACACGCACTGACACGGTCACGTTACGGCGCAGACCGTTTCACACTCACGTTTCACATTCACGAAATCTGCTCTACCTTCAGGCATCATTCTCAAGAGTGTTTACTTATTTATAAGCAATAAATTTCAGAACCAAATTTTAAGTTCTCTATAATGTATTCCAAATTCTACTTGATGTCCTCAAAACAATTAAAAGCCATTCTGGACGATGCATTCAAAAGCCAAATCCTACGTAATGATACCGTAAGCAAACCGGTGGAGGAAAGGCCTTCTCGAACGCATCTTGTCTGAGCTTAGCTATGTAGATGTGGATTACAATCAACTCTCATCAGTGTAGATTGTTCACATCTCAGTAGCAAGACATTCGAGAAGTGATATCTACATCAGTGCACCGTGCACAGATGAACTTGTAGAACGATCCAGTTTGCATAGCATTTTGGCAGGCAGGTGAACATTGCAAAACTTCCGGCTCTGGACTAATGGAAAAACCGCGTCGGTACGGGCTACAATCACGAAAGAATTTCCCGGCTTAGTGCGAGAGTGCAATATGGCAATAGACCGAGCAGATGATTGCCTTTTCACACGACCAACAAAATAGCTGATAATTGTGTAAAATAATACTAGTGTATGGAACCATCTAGAGGCTAGCTTTTGAGTCAAATCGATGTCTCTCATCGGCCATTTTAGGTTTTTTATCAAAGTCATTATTTATTTCGTTGTTTTAACCATTTATTTCACTCTATAATGTCAGAGTACTTATCGGTCTGTTCGGGAGTCACGCCGCCGGCTCTGAAAATGAATATGGGGTTGATTAACACATCAAAAACTGGTCGAAATTCAGGACATCGGGAATTTACAGCATACCAAATTCTATCCAAGTCAAGAAAAAAATTTGGGCCTCTTTCTCAAAGGATGTTTAAACATTGAACGGTGTTTATCTATTGTCCGAGACAACAGAAAAACGCCGTCTACGACTTAGGCACCTTTTAAGCAAACGACCCTTTATTTAAGGTAAAACCACACGATAATAATATTTGTAACTGCCCCCTCCAAAAAAAAAAAAGAAAAGAAAAAAGAAAAAAAAAGAACAATTGAAACCTGCAAAACAGCCGAGTTGTTGGAATAAAGAACACCACGCTCACAAAACTTTGAGCTTCATGTGCACAGAATGACTAGCTACCGAAACGTCAATAATTTACACGATTAAGTTTATTTGCTTATTCACTTGTCCCTTTTGACATATCGACACCGTCTGCACTGCTCACTTTCTAAAAATCTGTTTAGAAGTACACAACTTTATAAAAATAGACCATATAGCCTAGTATCTCCCAAAAACTGTTAAACCTCATGAGTTCTAAGTCACGTTTTTAGAAAACTCCAGTCCATTATGAAAGACTATCCGGTGATCAAGCTGAGACTTCCGTGTCATATGAAAAAAGTTACGATTTGAGGCAGACTGGCTTTCGAAACAGGGGAGAGAGCTTATCTCGCACTGAAACTGTTTTTCTGTTCCAGCGTTACCCGAAAAAAAGAAAAGAAGAAAAAATAATAAATAAATAAATAAAACAAAAACAAACAAAAAAATCGGCACCCTTTAAAATCCCCACAAAAGATCGGATAATTCAGTACATGTATTACTACTCATATATGTCATCACTAAATTATCAAGTCTAAAAGGTGTAAGTGCTATATGCGATCGGCAATATTTTTTGTCAACAAAGATACTGAATACTAGGGATTATAGCATTATTAGCTGGCATTTTGGAGAGTTTTGATGTCGAGTAGTGTGTCGATATAACAGGTATGAGTTTAGACAGACCCCACAAGAAGACTGTGATTTCATAATCTTTGCCAAAATGGCATTTTTGCATAAGGGAGGTCAGCTAAGCAGACGCTACCCGATAAACGCTTTTTCACTTTGTTTTACAACCAAGTTTATGGGGAAAATATATATTATCAAAAAATTTCGAGAACGTTGAGCCCTTTTATAACATTATCAACATATCAATATATTTATTTTTTATTAAGAGGAGTGAAGGTTCTTTTGCTGGAGCGTGAGATAAATAAAAGGAAGCTATTCTTTACTCACCAACAATGCCATTAAAAGCGAAAGTCAGTCTTTCGGCTCCCATCCAAGTCTTTGTCAATGATATTTTTTTGCACGCAGCCTCGTTTTCAGACCGATGCTGCACGATCGATTTGTAGACTGGGGGCAACTGATAAACTTGGTCACGGTTCATGAATGGCTTCTTCTGGCGAATGTGTAACGCTTCACGTATAGATGCTTTGCACCATCACGTGACGGCAGCCATGACAGGAGGCAGGAACAATAGAGTCTGGACCAATCTGGTTTACATGAAAAAGAGTTCAGTTTCCCAGGGAGAAAAGACTCTACTGTTGTGCCTCCTGTCATGGCTGCCATCACGTGATGGTGCAAAGCTTCTATTGGTGTATGCAACACCAAATGTATCAATAGATGATACACCCAGTGATATACAATCTATTTGATACACTTGGTGTTGTTATATACCTACTGTCAAAGCCAATTTTTTCCGTGCTCTGATTGGGCGAGAGCTCATCACGTGAACGTCAACAAATTTTGCTGTTTCCCCAGCAACAACTCTCAGCGGGCAACTGTGTTTTGTTGACCGGTAATAACAAAACCGGAAGTTGATTGAGCTTTGAAGGCACGTTTTTGGCTGCACGCGTTTACAAATTCATTCATTCGGACATGCATGAGGCAAAACTCGTGTTATTGTCAAACTTTTATGACCAATATACAATATTTATTCACGAGAAAAAGATGATAACCAACCAGGAATGCCATGAAAAGAGCTGCAACAATTCTCCGATAAACTATGTCTGAAAAAAGGTCAGTTTTGTGTGAATTTTGATTAAAAACTTTAACTGTAGGCAGCGACGTTTTGCTTTGTATTTTGTTCTTTGACAGTTGGTATATAACGAAACACTTATTGACTGGGACCTTGGGAAAGCAGTATGTTTTGTGGGACCACAAACCCACAAAACATACTGTTTCCCTCGGTCCCAGTCAATAAGTGTTAATTGCATACACCAAATACTTACCGAGATAGCTGACGTAAGATCAGATGCTTCCACTGATTAACAATGTAAGAACCCATTCTCCACGGTTCATCGTTCCGCTGACGACGAGTCATAGGTGTTGCAATGGACCACGACGGATACCCTCAGGCCATTTATGCAGGTGAGACAGCCCTGTTCCATGCCGGAAGGTTCTGTAATGACTGAATGTGCCACGAATTACAGGTGGGAACAACGCCATATTTGTGTTGAATTGGATGACGCGAGGAAAATTCTAAATACCGATCAGGACCTTTAAGGAACCAGAATCGAGTCTGTAAGGAACCAGAATCGAGTCTGTAAGGAACCAGAATCGAGTCTGTAAGGAACCAGAATCGAGTCTGTAAGGAACCAGAATCGAGTCTGTAAGGAACCAGAATCGAGTCTGTAAGGAACCAGAATCGAGTCTGTAAGGAACCAGAATCGAGTCTGTAAGGAACCAGAATCGAGTCTGTAAGGAACCAGAATCGAGTAACAAGGCATCCAGAAATGGTAGCTTATGATCTAGTTCATTCTCGTTAAGTCATTTGAATGCAAGGGTTAACACTATTGATGTAACTAAAGAAACGTTCCTTTCCATCTCTAAGGATGATTGGGAAAGTATCATCCACGTATCCAAGCCAAACTTGAAATCACTTGAACTAAAGAGAGAGCCTCCTATTCGAACCATTCCATAAAAAGGTTGGCGACCATAGGTGATACTGGAGAGACCATTGCTGCACCCATTTGTTACTGGCAAAGGAAGAAAAAAGAAGAAAAATTCGAAGGGCTAATCATCTACAAGCAAATTACAGCTAGGATGCAGCACAACTTGGTCGGGTTGAAGGCCTGTAAATGGTACATTAATGCTGTCACGATGTCTGACCATGGAGCACAGCCGGCTCAGATCGAAATAGTCTTGGTTCTAATGGAGGGAGAAAACCGGTGTTCCCGGAGAGACCAACGAACCTGGGACTCGAACCCTAACCACAGCGGTGAGAAGTGAGAGGTGAACCACTATGCCAAACTTGCCAACAGAGAAATGTATATAGAAAAAAACGTGGTGTTCAATCGGGCAAAATTGAGGAGATGAATGTTGTTGTTGAAGACATGCATCCGTGCGTTCATTCAAATAGGTTGGTCTTATCACTTTTTCGATTTAAAGAATAAAAATACAATTTCATTGATGGGATTGTCGTAAATATTCTACATTGTTACAACTCCGTACAAATTTCGGAGCGCGTAATTGGGTAGGGATCGACTCTAGAATGCCCTTGTAATCATATTTGCAACTCATCAAACAGTACATACGATTAAAACTGCAGGATAAACCTCAGTTCTTATCTTTTGAGACGGTCCAGGTCTTTTCCCGAAAAAAGATTTGTTCGCATTCTTCAGACCATATTGAATCCTGTACATTTCGAGAAAAATTGCCGCCAACCATGCATTGAAATACCACCTTTTACGACATCTTATAGCTCAGTAACCAATACGGTGACCCCCTCTTTTTTCTCGGTTTTTGAATTGCCTAACAATTATCTTTTTAAAGTGTCCGAGTAAGAACTAGGAAGGCTAACGGCAAGAAAAACCGCCGGTTAGGTGCTAATTGTGGTATTGTTTAAACCGTTAACCTCATTGATTAAAACATGAAAATCTTCCATAACATCTCGAGTTAGTACATTTAATTCTATCTTAGTCAGTAACTGATTCCTTTTTAATGACACCTTTTGCTAGTTTTAAAATTTCAAAAATTCTACGAGGGAAATATGGTTAATGCGAAATGTACTTTGGCTACTGTTTTGAACGCTTATCATTGGATGATATTTTTACACAAAAGAAACTATGTTCCAAAATGGAGTTTTTGTACATTTTATTTGAACTACATTTTATCTATAGGATGATATATCTTTAGCCTGAAAACCAAGAAATTCTACCGCTGGGAAAGCGAAATGCCACAGAACAATAGAAAGCCCCCTAGTTCTTAGTTGGTGCATTTCTTAAATAACAGGATTTCAAAGGAAATGCATTGAATAAATCTAAGGCTCCTTAAGCTTGTGTTGTGTTTCCCGGCGATAACACTTATGTGCAATCCCAGCTGCTAGAACACGATGGGACGTAAGAGGTTTATGTATCTTTAGAAGGTCGTAAAACCTTGGGGGATCACAAATGGTTGGATAAAGTCTCTTGCAGAAGCCATATGAGGCGCATTAGTTCCCTTAGTAGTCAAGTCATCTTCTTCTGATACGTTGTAGATCATCGATCATCATCATCATAATCATCAATCAGGATACAGACTCTGGTATTGTCTCGTACAATACGTGAAGCGTTACACAATCGCCAAAAGGCTATCAGTTGCCCTTGGTCTACGAGTGGGTCACATGTAACATTATCTGAAAACGAGGCTGCGTGACAAAACCATCATTGACAAATACTCTTGGATGGAAGCCGAATGCTCTGATTTTTGCTTTTAATCATTGCTGGCGAGTAAAGGATAGTTTCCTTTTATTTATTTTCTATTTTTTATGCCACTTTTTCCAAATTTGTAGCAGGGTCCACAAAACAGAAAAGGGCTTCAATTTGAAGGGGAACTCAGTCAATGCTGAATTTACCTTTTTTCTATACATGTAAAACATTAAGATTCATAAAACAACTTTCTGAAATGCATTGAGGCAAAACGCAAAAACCTTCCGGGAAATTTTAGTTAAAAAGCCCTATAAATCTGAATTGATCGGTGGCTCAAAAATCAAATGTCAGCGGTAATTGTAAAAATTTGTGACGTAGGTTACGGATACAGCCGCTTGTGAGCATGTATACAATTTGTCTGCGCATGTCAGTGTTTTTGGTTTCAAATATAATTCATATCGAATGCAAGAAATTTTTTGTTGGCATGGAACATTTCGTTGGCGATCTCTTTCTTCAATTATGTTCAACTAACAAAATGTAAGATATAAGCAGTCTACCTACCGCTAGTGCGCTGTGGATAATGATTTAAATCGAAGGCACCCCAGATGGGAAAATATTATGCGTCACAGTCAGTATAAAGTGGGAAGAAGGACCAAAACTCCGCACTTTCGAGTTATATTGGGGGCGCTAAATTTCTATATAAGGTGCATTAAGCAGTGGAAGTCATTACCAACACGTTACTGTGTGAATTGGAGCCGATAAGAGAATTTTAGACTTCATCGATCGTTGAATGACTTCCACTGCTTAATGCACCTTATATATAAACTTAGCGCCCACAATATAACTCAAAAGTGCCGAGTTCTGGTCCTTCTTACCACTTTATACTAGCCTGTGTACGGCCGTTTCCCCCCTCCCCCCTACGGGGAAAAACGTTTTTCCTTTAGGGAGGGAGGGTTGGGAAACGACTGTACATAGGCTACTTTATACTGACTTTGACGCGTGATATTTTCCAATCTGGGGTGCCTTCGATTTAAATCATTATCCACAGCGCACTAGCGGTAGGTAGACTGCTTATATCTCACTATTTTGTTAGTTGAACATAATTTTGAAGAACGAGATCGCCAACGGAATGTTCCATACCAACAAAAAATTTCTTGCATTCGATCAGAAATGAATTTCAAACCATAAACACAGACATGCGCAGACAAATTGTATACATGCTACGTTTGAGAAGACTAAAGAGGTGGTGTTTCAAAATGGTTATGTGGCCTTGCGGTGTTTCAATAATTCTAAAACGGCAAAACTGTTAGTTTCCACCGGGGTTTCCAAGGGATGAGAATCTTCGTGCAATTTTGATTGCGAAAATTTAGCCATTGACAGGCAATGCTTACATTCCCTACATGTCCGTCGTACTTACTCAGATTTCATCGGCATCTGATTTAGATACATTTGGACTCTCACTCACCCACAGCACGGGTTCGCTCAAACTGGTAAGATTCAATTGTAGCTGCCTCACGTTTACTCAAAGACTTTGAACGTCATAGACTCATATAATTACCGCTGATATCTTTATGAGCGCCCACGTATTTTTAGACCAAGCGTGCGGAATCAGCATTTTATAAAGTTTTATTCCACCGAATCCTTTCGCAATGTGTCTCATAACATTTTCTAAAATTGTTCTTGTAAGTCCGAAGATTCTAAAGAAAAAAGGTTCAATTCATTATTCAGTTCTCCTTTAAGTGTGGTCCTATGGCATGATCCGTATAGCGATCAGTTTTTCAACTGCCATTAAGAAACTAAGACAGACGAGAGACGAGAAATTACTCTATGGAAAATGCGCGCAAAATCAAAAATTAATTCAAAATCTTTCCCTTAAAAGACGGTGAATAGACCTTTCCCCAAAATGGCGGCCGTACATTTTTTTTCAATCCAAGACGTAATGATCCCTGAAATACTAAAGAGTATCTCTCACTTAGTAACTCTGCAAAAATTTAGAACGCTCCAATGAAAATCCACAGAGAGATGAATTTTTAAAATTCATTCATTCCCCCCCCCCCCCCCCCCCAAGGCGTAATTAATGAACAGTCCCTTAGGTTAAAAAAAATTATCTGCTAATGACCGGCGGCCATTTTAGAGAAAGGTCTATCGCAACCTTTATTTCCCTATAGCCACCCCAGTCAGAATTCCTGGATCCACCCTTGGGAAAGCAAGCTATGGAGAGCGCATAGAATCATGCTTTAGACGTTTCACAGCTAAACTACCACAACCCTTTTTGAAATTTTGTGGTATTAAAAGATTGATACTCCTTTGAGAATACCAAGGCAATAGACCCGAAAAGGATTCAGGAAGTGTACAAACATCATCACACACACAAGACCTGTTCTCGTTAAGGCGCTGTTACACGGTGCAGTTATTATGGAGCTTGTCTCGCAATGGGGTTTCAAAACAAGTTGCGCCAACCATTACAACGTCTAAGGGGCTGATTATATGGAGGCGAGCCAGCCCGGTAAGCGGGCTGACTTGTTTTGATCTCTGGCCCCCAGGGAAAAGAAAACAAAAGAATTCAGCCCGCTTGCCGGGCTGGCTCGCCTTCATATCAACACCTTCTAGCATACCCCGCACCACGCAATGCCATTCCGAAAAAAAAAGATTGCAGCAACGTTTCTCAGCGTTGCGCCGAGTAACGCCCTGCAATGATTCATAAAACTTGTTTTGCAGTGACATTGCGAGACAAGTCCCAGAAAAAACTGCATCATGTACAGCGCCTTAAGTAGCCAGCTCTACTCATGGCCCTTTTTTGGCCATTTTTTCCAAAATAGTTGCTTACGACGGAGACCCTAACAGTAACATCCACTTATAACGACAGACATTTTTTCTTCTGAGCAAGTGAGGACACAGGCAACGGAGAAAAATGAAAGACCAAGATAATGGTTTGTAATAAAGTATCGAAGAAATTCAACATGGACTTCTCATGTGACCAGATATACGTAATTACGTGAACTGTCACATGACACCGTATTCTTGGTACCATCCTATCCTCCTCCCTCCCCAAGAATCATAGTGTTTAAAGTGATACAACCACTGAACGCGTTTACATCTTCTCGGACTTACCGAGAGCAGATATCTCATTTCCGAAACCGTCCAATTTCTCAGGGTTTAGAATTTTCAACAAAACCTGATGAATTTGATAATCGTTGCAATCAGTAGTTTAAGAAACACTTCTGTTGTAATAATCAATATTTTCTTTGTATACAAGTTGGGGGTCTAGCTTTTGTATTTAATGCAAAAATTGAAAAGAAGGTACAGTCAAACCTTCTACAATGACTATTATTAACGTAATAAGCAGTTACCCTCCATTACAGCGGTCTCGTATACGAACTCTGACCTTCAAACAGTCCATTGGAATTTGGTTATTCGCTTCCGCCCATCAAAACAAAAAATGACAAAATTTTATACTAAAAGAACCTAAAATCCTACCAAATGACCAAATACGATCTTTAGACGATATATGATAGCTACAGCTTCATTTTGGTATTAGTAGGTCTCTCACTTTTGATTGACAGAAGCGAATAACCAGATAACCGCTGTAAAGGGTCACTTATCAACTTCCCGAATGTCACCCCATACATTTACTGTAAATTTGACCTCTATTTACCGTTGGACTAATTCCATTGAATCAATTACCTGTATTAGGCGGTCCCCGGTCTAATCACAGACAAAGTTCCCTTGATTCAACCTCAGTTCGGTTGTCGAGTTCATAAAAACACAAAACTTGCTCCATTCTGGGCGAGATGCAAGAAAATCATCCTTAAAAATTATGGGTGTTTGAAAATCTGTGATACGCGAATCCCCCATCCCCCATCTCCACGTCCATGTCTGATAACATGTGATAAGGGAAAGGTCGCCCTGTCGGCCACTTACCAAGGGTGACCGCTTAAACAGGTTTGACTGCTCATTTTTCGTTGTGAAACAAAGACAAGTGCATATGTAAGAAATCGTAAGGGTGATTTGATACTTTCAAACGTTACCTAAAATGCAAAGACTGCATAAAAACAGACATTTTAATCTAATTTAAAGACAAACTTAATATTTTTATGCTATGTATATATCATTTTTTCACCAAATGTCATTTTCTACTGTCTTGCAATTTTTGTCATTTTTAGCCAGGGGACTCATTAAGATTTTGAATTGCAGGGCACTGATGTGGTTGGACATCACTGAGGCCAAGAAATAGAGGTGTTCGTTACCAAAAGGTGCCTTAGTGGGCAAAACCCACCAAAGTCATCTCCACAGCCTGTCAATTTGCATGGTATCCCACCCTTAATGCACCCCCCTGATTACCCTATAATTATGTGTAGTTAATCAAAGCCTCAAATCTACCCCATTATCACCGCTGCCAGGGGGAGATTACCATAGCCTAAAATCTAATCCCATCCTACCAGGTGGTCATTCATGTGGTCAGAATAAGTGGCAGTTAGCTGACATACACCTTTTTGCAAATGTGATCATTCCATTGATTATAATGTCTCAGTTATCATGCCAATGCATGAATAAATACAATGATATGAGAGGACTTTGAATAAATAATTTTATGCCCAAGAAAAATGGGAAAATGTACATCTATTTGGTCTATGTTAATTGTTTCAGTGTAGACAGATAATTTATTGATTTGTGTCAGAATTTCATAAAACATCTGCAATTCAGGTCAACAACTAGTGGAAAATGATATCCTTTACAGCTACAGTAGAATTTGTGGTAAATTAAAGAGAAAGAAGTGAGAGAAAAAAAGGCCAACTTCCTAATTCATTGGTATCAGATAAGGCACTGTCTTGCAGGGATCCCTTGCAGAGAAACCCCAGAAGCATTCCATAAATGACAGAAAAATTCATCATTGTTTTTGCATTTCTGTTAAAGGGACTATAAAAACATATTTTAAAAATAGATTTACAAATTTCAACAGCTTGGAGACTAGATCATGAAGGATACACATAGATTATTTATTACATCCATCCAGAAAATTTGCCATGATTGAAAAAAATTGAGAAACAGCTTGGTTTAAATTGCAGTTCTTGGATTGCAATCATTCCCAAGTGAGTGAATTGACCATTAAAAGACATTGCAGTCATGTTGGTGGTTTACTTTGTTCAATTCACTCACATCTATGGATTCTTTGGAGGAACAGAACAATAGATAAATGATGCATCTATCCCTCTAAATGATCTATACATGCTTTTCAACATAGCAAATTTGTAACTTCATAAGAAACATAGATTTCAATATTTCCTTATGTTAGAAATTAAAATATAGACCTCTTTTTATAAGCAAATTAAGATTATATAGTACACATTTACATATAATACCCATAAAAATATAACAGCATAAAAAAGTCTAAAATATTATTAAAGATTTATTATTTTACCATAGATTTAAACATGTAATATAAGCTGTCTCTTATTTTTCAATTTTTTTATAAAAAATCCCTTGAGCGTCTACAATGGGAAAGTCATACATTTTTCTTCAATTATATGAAAAAATCATACGTCTAATGATTATATAAGAGGCTACAGGAAATAGTATAGAGAACCAAGGGGAGATGGAAGTGGAAGTAGGTTTGATGAAGTGCTTATCAGAAATTTTTTGAACATTTTGAGAAGATACTAGATGCTTTGAGTTAGAGGTGTGTTGAATTTCTATTTGTCTGATTTTTTTCTTTTCTTTTGCCCTGAGAAGTACCAAATATTTAAAAACTTTCATACATTTTATACAGTCATTTTGTACAAACAGATTTCTAACATATCGTTAAAATTGATTATTAATAAAAAAATCTTCAGATATATGACCATAAAAACTTTCAAATACACCACTGAACTGGAAAAACTAAATCATAAATTTTCAACCCCCAAAAGATGATCATGGACATCACATAATTTTATAAATTATTATTTTCTATTTATAAAACATATATTTATGCTTGTGATGAATATAATGTTTGCAGTATAAAATCAATAAAAAATCCCAGTGTACACACTCATGTGCATATCGTAATTAGCCATAGAAAAGTAGAAATTAATAATCCAATGTTGATCAAATACTGTCAATCCATTAACATAATAAAAACAAGGGTTAGAGTTTATGGTAATGTGTATGTGGGTTGTTGAGGGTACCAAAGAATGGTGCACTTATTATACTTTTATAACAGTTTATTCTTCTCTTGAAAACAACTTTCAAAAAAGTGCACAGAATAAATAAAATCATAATAGTGATTCTTTATGAGAAATGATGACATAAAATAAACATTATAAACTCTTAATGTTTTTATTCATAGACATGTTTTAGGTTTGTTTTTAAGATTGCTTTTGCTGTGACTTGATCATGAAGTGATTAAGCTTGCTAAGCTTTTTAGGTCATTAATAACCCTAACTTACTGATCCCAGAGTAAGAGAAAAAAATCAACAAGTCTTCATTAAACAAACTTAGATGCAAGTTTGCCATTGACCTTCAAAACAAATGTTTTTGGTTGACAGAAACCCACACAAAGAGAAATAACTACTTAACTCTTAGCTACTCTTCTGTAACACAATACAAAAAGACCCATCAACACAAAGTAATATTGACTACACCACATTAAATGTAAGTTTTTCTCATTAGAAATAGATCTACAATTTTGTCAATGCATTAAATATATTCCTAGTGGGTGGGGAAATGTTGTGGGATTGGGATAATAAAAATAATAAAAATAAAGTCAATTTTAATCTTCTTTTCTGTTATAGCCCCCCTCCACTTGTAGTTTTTAGAACTCCACTTTAGTTATGAAAGTAAAAAAGGGTGGACACCAAACACTGGTAATGCAGGAAAACTCTCGGCTGTTTCAAACTTGCATTAATAGTGAACAAGAAGTGAAGTGTTGGGACAAATACGTAGTTTACAAAAGTACTGACAAAAGTGAAATGTTGGGATAAATAGACAATATGGTTTACAAAAATACTGAAAAGAAATAACAGGCCTTCATTCACCTGTGAAAAGTGGAATTTAACAGTAGAATCAGAGATTTCTTGCCCTTTTAATGAAGCAATCACCTAGTTATCACTAGTTCATAATAAAGATTATAATTTAGTGTTTACAGGACTACATCCTTGCCTTTTAACACATATGCAATCATGTACTTGTCCAATAACACACATTTAAAGTTTCTCTTCCTAAATTTTAATGACTATCTGCTCACCGGGTAGTTTAACTTAGGAAGTAGATTACATCAGAATATTAAATTAGGGAAAGTCCCCAGCAATTATATTAACAAAATTGGAATTTGATAAAGAGGAAGACATATAAAGTACAAATGGTTTCATTACTGCACAAAACCACCCAATGTAAAAGCTAAAATTATGTACTTATATGGTACACAAGTGATATTTTTTGTTCTTTAAGATACTTTGTAAATTCACAGAAAGTTTTTCAATAAAGCTACATTGGAAGCAAGAACGGGAAAAGAGACCGGAAGTGAAAAGACTACAACAGGTGAAACATAACAGGAAAGACAAAGTTAAACTCCAGCATGTATGGATATATAATACAATATAAGTTAGTATATTTATACGGCTTGCACATAAACGCACAAAACCTATGATTCCATCAACTCTATGTGGCTTACCTACACAATACTCTGTTAATTTTACTTTTGTGAACGTGAACAAACCCCATAACATCCGGTTAAAATATTGCCAAATCGGTCCACCGTAGCAGATTGTGAAATATTTCTACTCTAAGTCCCTAACAAGTCCTTGAACCAACTCAACTTTGAAAGAACAACATGAAAAAGCGAAAATGAGATAATTCTATCACACTTACTTGCTTCAAGAAGCTTTCCAGCGTCTTGTTTAGTCCACGAAATACGACGGGATTTGAAAACAAAATTTAAATTTGCCGGCTTTGTGATGCAGGAACGAGCACCAAGACAACCGACTTCATCCCTTGTTGGAGGCTCTGTTTCAGTGTAATTCTTCAGTAATCCGCTCAGACAAGGTATATTAGCCGTTTTCTGTTCTGTTAAAGTAAAAGAAATAGCAGTAATTCATTATTTCTTTGGTTTTGAAATAAATTTTTGCCTTCCCAGCCCACGTGTATTTGGGCATAGTTTACCCATGATGCATAGCGCGCGCACAGGCATCCCACGCTCGCTCAAGGATTGTATAAAGTGTACGCGATTCGGTTCTACCCGTCCCACGCAACTTGCATATTGTACTCCCTTCTTTCACTAAATATTTCTTGAAAATACGTATGCGCATAAATTGACGCCCACATTACTTGAATGTAAGATGCCACGTTCTTCATTGTAAGTTTGAGTATCTTTCGCTCGAGTCCAAGACTATTTTTCGACTGCACCCTCGAAAAATGAATTGCTTCTTGAAAACAAATGTTTCTCAGACAGTGATCCACGAAAGAATTATTCCCCTCATTTATCTATTTATTTTTTTGTTTAATTGATTACTGCTAGATTACCGATTCACGTTTTATCGCGTGAGTAAATCGCGATACGGTTAATGGTGATCCTTTACTTATATCTCTTCAAAAAGCCCCAGCCACTTCTGAAAGTTCATTAAATACTCAGATTTAACCCAATTTTTAATTTAACACAAGAAGAATAAAACATCTATGCGGATGTATTGCAAGTATAATCAGTTAAATCTAATCAAAGGAAGCAAAGTCAAAAATGATGAAAAAATAAAATGAAAGAAAGAAAGAAAGAATGAATGAATAAATGAATGAAAGAAAAAAAGAAAGAACAACTGGGAATCCAAAGTAAAGGACAAAGTGTTTCTCAATTGTGCAGTAGCGCCGCCTTGTGGCTAATTTGACAAAAACGACTGGGCAAACCAACGTTAACCGATGCCATCGATAAAACGGAAGGATAGACATTGCATTAAGACGCTAATCACCGTTTTTAATCTCGTTGCAAAGGAGTCATGTAAGACTTTTTACAAAAAAATTATCTGAATACTTCACTAAAAATGCAGAACGTGATTAATTGTCGTTGAGTCAGACGAGCAATGAGGGCCCAAACGCCTCTGCATGCCTCCATCCACACACATGTATTAGCTCAGCTATCGATCAGTAGGGCGTGAAGTGGATAATTCACAAGAGTTCTTACCGGTGATCACTCCTTCTTTTTGGATGATCAGATGTTCTTTTCATGTCTTTATGTTGATTTCTAATGAAATAACATAAGGAATCGTTATACATGTGAAATTAAACCAATTTGCAGCGAATAAACAGTTTTAGCGTCGAAAACTAGGAAACGAATAGGAAAAATAAATGAAATGAGATGAGATAAAAAAATTGAATTAAAAAGGTAACAAGGCAGATGAAATGAATTATGAACAAAATGAAGATAGAACAAAAGTTGAAACGAAACAATAGCAACTGAAAAAAAACTGGAATGGAAAATTATAAAAACAACACTAATTACACATAAATAAGTCTTAAAAACAACTGAAGAACAAACGAAAAGTTATTGTCACGTGACCTCGGAATGAAATCAATTTCTTTAGTGTAGGATGAGCATGTATACAATTTGTCTGCGCATGTCTGTGTTTTGGGCTTGAAATTCATTTGCATATCGAATGCAAGAAATTAAATGTTGACACGGAATATTTGGCTGGCTATCTCGTTCTTCAAAATTATGTTCAACTACCGAAATACTAAGATAACTGAAACATGAGCAGTCTACCTACCGCTAGTGCGCTGTGGATAATTATCCAAACTGAAGGCACTCCAGATGGGAAAATATCGCGCGTCAAAGTCAGTAGAAAGGTGTGAGAAGAACCACAACTCCGCACTTTCGAGTAATATTGTGGACGCAAAATTTATATGTAAGGTACGTTAAGCAGTGGAAGCCATTAACAACAAGTTACTGTGTAGATTAGACCTGATAAAGGTATTTTAGACTCCATTGATCGTTTAATAATTAGCCATGTTTACTGGAATGTCGTACTTTTTCGCTCAAAATTCTTGCAATTCACTTTCAAAATTTTACATCTTAGACTGCGCCCCCCAGCAAATTTATTTAGTAATTCGCTTTTTCCACGTTTCTTTCTTGCAAAACTGAGCTTTTTTAGTCCAAACTCGTGGTCCCTACATGTGATCTAAAGCATTTTTGTGAACGTGTTTCCAAGCACGTTGTTTGCATGCAAATTTCAGCGATGAATTTATTGCTCTTTTATAGAGTATAAAACGCTGCTTCATACGGCACAAACTGTATGCCTCACCATGTATAAAAATAGGTCATTAACTTCTAGATAAATGTTGCAGATTATAAAATATAGGCTACCGAATTTAGTCAATTTTAACAAGGCTTGAACCCGGCTGTAAACATTGCTTGAAATCACATGGAGGGACCAGGAATTTCCAGCAAGAAAGCTCTGGTTTACAAAAACGAAGCATGGAAAAAGCGTATTATTAGATAATTTTGCTGGGGGGCGCTGTCAAAGATGTAAAATTTTCAGAATGAATTGCAAGAATTTTGCGCGAAAAAGTACGAGATTCCAGTAAACATGGCTAATTATTCAACAATCAATGAAGTCCAGAGTACTCTCATTGGATCCAATTCCAACAGTACCATGTTGGTAATAACATCCATTACTAAATTTACCTTATATATACATGAATTCAACGCCAACATTATAACTCGAAAGTGCGGAGCTCTGGTCCTTCTCACAACTTTCTACTGACTTTGACGCGTGATATTTTCCCATCTGGAGTGCCTTCGATCTGGATAGTTATCCACAGCGCACTAGCGGTAGGTAGACTGCTCATGTTTTTAGTTGTCTCAGTATTTCGGTAGTTGAACATAATTTTGAAGAACGAGATAGCCAGCCAAATATTCCGTGTCAACATAAAATTTCTTGCATTCGATATGCAAATGATTTCAAGCCCAAAACACAGACATGCGCAGACAAATTGTATACATGCTTGTAGGATGTCCATTAATTGAATGATCTCCATTTTATTATCCGGTGACTGAAGATAAATAATTTTTCTCTATACTGATTTGAATTGCAAATGAGATCCGTGTTTTAGCTCTTCAAATATTTGATATAAGTATAATTGTATATTTGTAGAAAATAACTTGCACTGATGAATTTTACAACACGAACGATTTTTCAGCAATTTGAGGTTACCATGGCAACGTTGTCAAGTCATGGTTGGTTTGAGTAGAGCTTGTAGTACTGCCGATGTCAGAGAATTGAAGAGTTAATAATTATTTTTGGGATGTATCAGTTTCGTCAGAAGAGTTATTGGACCTAACAAACAATATATTTGCAATGTAAAACCAATCTACTAGTAAACAACTAGCAAAGTGGAGTTGGTTTCATTTATGAAGCACAACTGTACAGTTAATTAAAGGGTTCCCGGTGAAAATGACCTAAGTGACTTTTTGATGGATGTCCTGAGATTAATTTTTTCAACATAGGAAAGTTAATTATACCATTTTATGCCATTGAAAAAATATCATTAAAAAGTCACTTAGGCCGTTTTCACATGGAACCCTTCATTATTAATCAATCGGGTTTTGTATATAATCATCTACAATAATAATAAAAAAGCAAAGTGAGATCACCTTTACACGACAGGACCTATTTTTTCTAGCAATTTACACTTCAAGTAAAACTGCAATCTAATTCTATTTCTGCAGACGTCCGCTCTACTATAATCCATGAGGACTGCAGCAATGTAGTGAGTCAAAGTCAGCTACGTATCCCAGGCAACCGGTACTATCTTTAATCTTTATCTTTAAAAAGTATACTCCTAAATAAGTTAAAACTATACTTGGAGTTTAGAATATATATATATACAAACTAGCAAATCATAAATAGAATGGAATAAAAATACCAATAATATATAAATAAAATATAACATACATGCGTCTACTTGTGTCTTGTGCACTATCAGCCGAGTACGGTGGTGATCCGATCTATCTTGGGTGTGAGCTCGTAGCAATAAGCCTTTAGCATTATGACGTTTCATACCTCTCTCTATACCACAATCCTTTTGGAGTATCTATTGTTCATCAATTTAAGAATATAGTGTTAGCATTCTCCAGGGATTTTTAAATTTGAATATGAACGATTATTGAAGAGGATTCTGGTATAGAGGTATGGAACGTCATAAAGGTAAAGGCTTATTACCAATTAAGAGTGATAGGCGTCTTTTCCGTTGTCTCTGTAATAGTTATACAACTAGTCTTCGTTCGCTAGGACACAACCCACAATACTAAGATTTAGTCAACATACAAACACCATCATGAGCAGATGGTGTTTTTCTTGGCGCCGCAACTCGTTGTTTTATGATGATGATAATTATCATCGCCATCATTATTGTTGGTTTTCGCAATAGAAGACGATTCAAATCGCCTCAGACGAACAGACCGTCATAGTGTAAAATGTGACGGACGCATCGCTTTAAGACCTGACTTTCCTGTTGAGACGATTTTTTCCGTTGTCGTCTGGACAGACAAATCGTCTAGAGTTTCGTATGAGTGTGAAACGGACCGCGCCGTGCCGTGATCGTGTCAGTGCAGTGTTCCCTATAAAAACATTCGAAATTCCTGCTGGAACCGTGCCGTGACCGTGCGGTGCATTTTTCACAGTCATACGAAATGTACAATCTGTCGTACAGATTATATATATAAAAAAGGCACTAAAGCAGCTAGGGAGGGAGTTTTTCAGTGCCATATATCAAAAACTCGATATTAGATTCACAACCTAAAGCGAACAAATCATCAGACGACTTCTGCGTCCGTTCGATTCGATTCCTAGTGTGAAAACAGCAATAGACTGAATTATTATTGAACAGACGAGTTATTTGCTTTAGACAATAGTTTCAATAGTCGATATCTAATAGTCATGAATTCTGTCAAATTTTTATATATTTATTATAATTACTGTCACTTAAATTTATATATATATTACTGTTATTTTTCTTTATTATTATATATTCTTAGTCTAAGGTAGCCTCGCGGCTTAGTGAGGGAATCATTTTCCTGTTTTCGAGGTTTTTCTCAGTTTGTATTAGTTTTTACTATTTATAACTGGACAATATTTACGTTAAAGTTAAAGTTAGACGCATAAACGGTCTTAATATAAACTCGGACCAAAAACGCGTATTTGGCTGTTGTTTTTCAGTCGAGTTATCTGTCTAAAACACATCGTTAGTGACGTGTTTTCCCTGTCTGCTAATTTTAATTCGACTAATTAAGTTTACTGTCGACTAATTTTAATTCGTCTACATATATGTATTCAGACGAATAATCATCTAATAAATTAGCAGTCCTGGTAGATAATTCGTTAGTCTAGTTATAGGCATGGATTATCTTTTTTATTTTTAATTCTCTCTTGGTTCATTATCTGCTCATCATTTTTCTCTTTTTCATTGTTGTTTTCAATTTTCTTTCTTTCTTTCTTTTTTTGTTTTGTTTTGTTTTTTTGTTTTGTTTTGTTTTGTTTTGTTTTTTGTTTTTCTGTTTTCTTACTCTTCCACTTGTCAAGTTGTTAACTGAATTCTATCCGTCATCTGCCGTTTCTTGAAATCTTGACGTCGTGGACTTTCCTGTAATGTCCCGCCCGTTTCTCTATTCTTGTCGTTTGTTTCTGTCTTCGCCCTCACGTCGGCCAACCATGAAATCAAACCCACAATCGGTCTGTGACAATGTAATTAGAACAATTTGATAATGTGGTCATTTATTCTATTTCTATTCCATAAGGAGTTGATATTAATGCACTAGAATCGTTGTTTTCGTCTGAATTTGATTGTTTTGAAATAGTGTACGTGATAAAAAAGCTTAGAGTATACTATATGAAAGAAAAAGTTTGTAATATTTCTAGCCGTCTTATAAGAGAGCGTCAATAGGTGTAATTGTGAGATATTGTGAAACTTTTTGCATTATTTTTTTGTGCTAATGGCTCCCTTTGATAAACAACGGTTGCCCGAATTTTCCCGTTATTGAAATAATTGGTCGTTCTCAGACTCGAGAAAGACCACATTAAACTCCAAAGGTTAATGATACGTTGAATAATTTGAATAAATTTTGACTTCTTTTCGGAAGAACACTGCTGACATCTCGTATGTAGCACTAAAGGGGATCACAATGGCCTCCCTCAGTCTCTGTTAGCAGAAGCCTCTTTTGGAAATAAAAATAGGTCTCCATTCAAACCGGAACAAAAGTGTGGGAGAAGACTCTAGGAAATTGAATTGACTGAAGCAAAGAAATATCGTTGATAATTAGGTATCGCATTGAAGAACTTACAAGCGAGAGCTATCAACATTAAGATATTCTCCACGATATTCTCGTGGGATTTTCACCTTTTTTTCAAGAGCCATTCAGTGAATTACAAATCCAAATCCTTGCTGTCATGCAACTTTGTAAACTGTCAGTCTAATCCTATATTCAATCGTAGTGGATTGTTAGGGTTGGAATTAGCGCCGACGGAAGAAGCCGGGGCGAACTCTCCCTCACGCAACACCTCCGTTTCTTAAATTCGTCAGTTTCTAAACAGGGAATGTGGTATTTTTTAGTAAGTTCTAAATAAAGAGTTGTATTTACAGTATTTACCACTACCAACCTACGAACAATTCGAGTAATTGAATTTTTGTTATTTAAATTTTTGGGGAATCATCAATATTGGTGTACGAAGAAGCACTTAAACACTCAAAGGAAAATAAATTTCGAAAGGGAATGAATATTTCAACTGTTCGTTTATGTCAAAAATTATATCTGTTTTATGCGCGGGCTGAATTCTGATGCGATGTTATCTTTTTGATGTCTCTTGTCTGTGCAAGGGTCGGACTTTTTCGTTAAGACAACGCAAGCAACATATTCAACATTAGTATTCAGTTCGGCCATTTTTCGGAAGAATCCTCACAAAGGTACCCAATGCAGGTTCAATTTTGCTCAAACATTTAAAGATGACACAAAATGAAAGACGGACCAACCATTGTCCAGATTGTCGTGAGATAAATCATCTTCTTCTTTCGAAATATACGTAGGTTTCTAAGAACTATGACGTCACTTGGCTCTGATTGGTTAAGACTCCTATGACGTGCGTAATCATTGCTGGTCCACGTGGATTTTCAGATGTAAAACAAGAGAAATCGAATAAATGAGAGAACACTGATAAATATAAGGAAAAAGTCAGATGAAAAATCGATTTCTTTTGCAAATGAGCACAGACGGAATTTTCGATAATAAAACAAACAAAATATAATGAAAAAGCACGAATAAATACAATTCGTAAAAAATAAATCCGTAAAAAATAAATCGATATAAAAATAATTCGTATAAATTAAAAATAAATTGTAAAAATAGTTCGTAAAAATAACTACGAATTGAATTATTTTGTGAATGATTGAGCACGGAAATTTTCAACTCTAAAACAAGCAAAAAATTATCAAAGCATAAATAAATGCGAGAAATATGGTAAGAGATGATTAATTGGATTCCCTTGTGAGTGAGTGAGTAAGTGAGTGAAAGAGTTGATGAGTGGGTATGAGTTGTGTTAGAATGATTAATGGGTGGTTTGGTGGGTGGTATAAGTGGTTAGTTACGCGAGTACTCTACCACCATGCAGTACAGTATTGTACATATGTCGTAACCATGGTTACTTAAGTGTGCTTTACGATATAATTTAGTAGGTATTGTAGTTGTGCCGTGAAGTACTGTTATGTAGGCGAGATTAAATGTTAGAGATTGCATGGCCGGCAAATTAATGGATTGACTTTCACCTTGGGTGCTCGCAGGATATGTAGGTGTATATGTATCGGAGGATGAACGACTACTATATCATGCATTTGCAAGTGCGTTTGTCTGTGTTGCGGTCATCCGCTACAGCGTCCGTTCATTCATTTGCACGCAGTTGGTTGTATGATGAATGTATAGATAAATGTACCATTAAATGGTAGATATAAATACAACCTCCTCATATTGCGCACGTGCCTCATTTTTCACCGGCCCGTGATGTGAATTCACAGGCTGACTTCATTTATACAATGACTGGTATATTACGCGCACTCTGATTGGTCGAGAACTGTGTGTGATTACAGTACACACGCATAGATGACGTCATTGAATCTTATGCGCGCTCTGATTGGTTGAAATGTTTCGGTGAATTTTATATAAAACAAATAGATTACATTTTTCCATGGGTCTGTACTCTAATAGATGTACTGAAGACGTCAAAATATGGTGAGAAGAAAGGTCATACCACTTCATTTCATCTCGTGACGTACTTTTTGTTCTCACCACATTCTGACGTCATCTGTGCATCTATTAGTGTACAGACGCACGGAAAAATGAAATCTAATTGTTAAATATAAAACTTAAAAGATGATATAAGTAAAAAAACCGCTTTATTTATTTTTAAATTTGTATTGCATTGCTTTTGGCATTGTGTCCATAGCACTAAATTGAATAAAAATAAATGACATTTTAGCTAATGATTTAAATACTCCACTTCTTAAGTTATTCATCTTGCATTTTGTAAAATGTCTAACCTATATTTGATAGCTGCGCTTCCTGCACTAAAGCTTGATGGAAGTTCGCATTTCTCTTCTAATCCGTGTAAAATGTCTATGACATTTTAAATGTCTGTAATAAAACGACGCGGAGGGCTGATGGAGAAAGGGTGTAATGTCTATGCTTACTTATGTGAGTAAGCTTTACTTACCACTTACAGCTTGAATCAAGGAGAACCATTCCGCATCCAGGACTTGAGTCAGTTACCTTCCGACAAGAAACGAAAAAAATGCGTCTCTTCAAAAAGGTGGCGGAATAGTATTCGCGCACACCATGCAGGCCAGAAAGAGAAAATTACATTTACGAGAATTTGTAAAAGCTTTTGCACCGATTTTATTTGCCAGCATTGCCTAAAGCATGAAAATCGAACAATTTAGTTAATTGACTTTGACAAAAGCCCGCCTAATCACTGGTAAATAGTTCTTTACTTACTAGGCAGACAATATCAGCCACGAACTGTACCCTTTAGTATCTACCAATGGTGATAACTTTTTCACACATGATGACAGGATGCAATTATAAAGTACTTTGCATGATTTCTAAACACAGACTGATGTAAGTATTTTTACAGCCGACAGTACAGATGCCGCGGCAAAACGACTCCGCATGCGCGAGTTTCGCGGGTCCGAAGTCCGCGCTTCACCACAGGAATCTCAAGCAATATTTATATCTATTTTTTATCTCAAAATTTCCATATCAGATCTTTGAGCTTAATTTTGAGCATGGATGAAAACAGGATAGAAATGGGCGAAAAAGGCGCGCGATAGAATATACTACAATGTTTTTTGACTGTCGTTTTGGGAACTAAGTTTGGCTTCTGATGCTTAAATATATAGTTTTTGTAAAGTTTGATTGTTTACACTGCCGAATAATTTCATTAGTGAGAAGAGGTTGTGCGCATGTGCAGTACATTTTGATGCCTTGTCGCAGACACACAGACTGTAGCCTGTGTAGCTGCTCCCCTCCCCCTCCCCCCTAAACCAGCGGACCCCTCCCCCTCCCCCTCCCTAAACCACCAGACCCTCTCTCCCTCCTCCTCCCCCTCCCTAAACCGTCATACCCCCTGTCCTCCCCCCTTCCTAAACCGCCAGCTAAGCAGGCTACACAGACTGGAAACTCCGTGCCCTACCTGTCGTGAACTACTACTATTGTTCTTTTACATCTCTCTCGTCGCCCAAAACTTGGATTTTTTTCTTTTCTCGGGCTCACCCTCTAGCTTCTATTCTTCAAACTGTCGGATGACTCTGGTTTCTGTAGGTTTAGTTGGACGGTATCAGATTGACCCTAGAGACTGACACTGTTGTCAACTGTGGCCCACTGAAGGAGAGGGGTAGGGAAGGATTGTCTCCCATGGTAAAATAAAAGCGGAATAGTAAAGTAATAGCGGATAGCAGCCGCAACCTCGACGCTTTAATTTCCAATAGTCTCACGTGAAAACTAGCGTCATATATTACTCTTTGGTGAGAAGGTGCCGGTTGTCATTACCTAGGTCGTACAACTTAAGGTCGTACAACTTCTTTGTGTTTAACGATCGAGGGTAGAAATAGACTTATTATTAAGAGATCAGTTATAAAACTTATGGAAAAAAGGAAAGGTAATTTGTAGGGGACGAGGGAAAAAACGTCGAGAAGGGAAGGAAAACTGCAAGTCGAAAAATCCCGGAGGGAAGAATTTGATGGGTGTAGCTCAAGAGATAAAGCCATCTTGAACAATTATAATGCTTTTCACGTTTTTGACAACTAGCACGCAAAAGAATATCGTTCTCCTAATCTGTACAATTGTCCTTGAGTGAACTATGTTGATAAGATCAGCACCTGGACATGCTTCTTTTTGAAATTGTGAAATTGGACAATTTGAAATGATCGATCTATGGCTAAATGGAATGTTTGTGTTTTTATATTCATGTTCTGGCTACTTATACCAAAAGACATAGCAACGTCAACTCTATCTTATTCTGGTGATTCGTCATTTAACATGCGAGCAAAGGAAAGGAGAAGACAAAGGAAATATCTGCTTGCAGTCTAGCGTCGTTCGGCCTAGGATATATCCTTAATACATCAATTAAAAAAAGCTAAAGCATATATGACTCAGCCTCAGCTTTACGATTGTACTCTTCAGATCTGATCTATTATCAGCGTCCTTTTGAATTGGATATACATTTCGACCGTAATCTGAAAATTCATCTGGACTTGGATTTCACTGCCTTTTTAAACCAAATCTCTAATCCCTGAGAGCCTTTGACTGGAGGGTTTCCTGTCATGGCCGCACTGAGGTTTTCACGTGTTTGGTGATTAGAGAAAAAAAAGCATTTTTAAGAGAAGACGAAAAAAATATGAAAATCTAAAAGTAAGAATTCTCATTCTGTTAAACTGTTCTGTTCTGTAGCATATAGTGGCATGTAGGACACTCTTGAGGTGACTTCAATAAATCTTTTACACTTGTAACTTACAAGGGCAGCCATTTTTTAGCTGCCAAAGCAACAGCTACACTTATAGATTGCAATCGCAAAAGTTTTATTGAAGTGGCCGCCTGCGATCAATAAATTCATTTTTTCGTACACCCTGCCAGAAGGCCATTTTATCAGTATCACCGAATAGTTTGAGCCTCGGAACACGTGACTTCGTCCCTGGGTTGTTATGGAAGTGTGACGTCATTCGTGTAAAAAAATAGACTTCCGGGTTCAAACCAAAAACATATAACTTCGATGATTTTTCTGAGTTTTGTTCTTCATAATAACTAACTGCATTTGTTTATATAGGCTGAGTTTTTGCAGCTAAGAGCTGATGTGGGCCTGTTTTCTCTCCCACTCACTACCTCTACATTAAATTATTTTGCAAACATTGCTCAATTCACATGTTGATTTTTGCTGAGGGAGGAAAGAACCGGAGAAAAATCCCTCGTGGCATGGTAGAGAACAACACATTAAACAAACTCAATTCACATATGATCAGAGCGCTCGCGCGAGCTGCGACTCGAACACGGACTACAGCTGTGAAAGGCTGGTGCTCTCACCACTCGGCCAACCATGCCAACTTCTTCATAGCAACAGTTGTCTTCAGGGCGCCTGGGTGGTTGTTGCAAGTGCACAAATACGTTATTGCTTCATAAGAGCGCCTTTTGAACCCCTGAAATGGGAAAATATGCGTTACAACAAGTCGTATGGCTGGTTAGCACGAAATTCCTCGTCCAGCTCCGTTCTCCTAACAAGTTGCGAAATACAGGTGCCATCCCACTGTGCCCTCACTCGCCGCGACTCATCCAGTAATACGGAGTTAATAGGGTAGTAACCTGACTGGGTCAATTGGTCATTTATCAAACGCAAATCGGATAAAGTCTAAGAGCAGTCTAAATGCCCAGGCAATAATAGAAAATAGCTTGAATAAGCACGACGCTAATTACGCCAGTGTTTCAATATAACTGGATTTAATGTGGACATAACCGAATTTTTCGACCATTAACGGAGAATAAAACATCTATAAGAGATAAGAAAGAACATGTCAATCAAACAATTTGGCTCTGGAGTCTCTTAAGTCCTCTATTAACATACTTTAGTGCCTTTTTTGTTTCATGTTGAAGGGGTCTTTGAGCAGAAACGGGTCCCATTATTGTTTCTACTAACAACCCTCTTCAACGTAAAAGCCGGGGAGGGACTCCTCACATTAACACAAGCAGTTTACACAAACCCAGAGAACAAGAAAACAACTGAACAACTGCGCAAAAGTCATTTGTACATCTTCCCTCATGATGGGTCAACAAGGCGAAAGAGTGAAACTAATAAAAACTGTTACATAGACGAAGCAGATAAGATTCACTACAATATAGTGAGTATTTAGTAAGGGAGTTTTCGTGTTAGTACTTATGCCACAAGTTTGAATAAGAGCAGTTTGAATAAGAGCTGACTCTTTAGCCATGTAAAGCTTGAAAACAGTCTAAACAGACAAGTGTTTGTGTACGTTTGAATTGCACTTTTGTTGCGAAATGAGCCGTCGTTAATCAATCTGTCAAGCGTAGTATATTTATGCCATGTGTAAATAAGTGATCTTGACATTGGGTGTGGCCGGTCCAAGTGGACCTTGCACCCATCGCGGCACGCTAGCTCTAGAGTTCTAGAATGAACCGTTGTCACGCCTGACGAAGGAAAACTCGAATTCAAGCAGTGGAAAACCGGTGGAAGTCATTAAGAGACTCACTTTTGTTTTTTACAAAAATCACTCAGCTTAGGAACCATGTCACATTGATAAATAAATGATTTATTTTATAGTTACACGAAAATACAACACTCAATTATAATCTCAGCAGTTAGTCAGTTATAGTCTATATATATTGCTTGTTGTTCTTATTAAGTAGCTACTGAGCGAAAAACCGGAAATTGAAACATGCAGAAAAAAAAGAAGGAAGTGGCAGTTGAGTGGTTGATCAAAAGTAATCGGTTTGACCAATTTAGCTCAGTGCAGTAATAAAAAATTCTTAAAATTTTTGAATTTCTAGTCTAATATTTTCATATCTTGAAGATTAATCTACAGAAGACAACAAACGCATTAATCTGTAACAAGCAAAAATAAATAAGTAAAACAAACGAATTTTACGTAGAAACGCAGGAATGCCACGTACGTCCAGACGGACCACACAAGCCCTTGCCGTTTGGAGTGCGTGCGTTTGAAAGATAACTAAATGTTAATGCGTTGTGTCAACTCCAAACAGTTTTTGTTGTTGAATCGAATCGAGTATGTTTAATTTAGCTCGCGTTGCTTGCTGCTGTGAGGTACAAAAGCGCACACAATATTCCATGTGTTGCAATGGGTTTGTGCGCAACCCAGACACTCAGACGTCGGTTAAACACACCAGTGGCTTCCTTTACAACGTTTCGAAATCCCTTTCGGCTGAAGTTTCCGAAAATCATTCTAAATAGTCCCACGATTGGGTTATGTTGGTAACTATGGAACATTTATCAAACATTTCTGTATAAAAACAAACTTGGTGATGTTCTGAAAATATAACACACGGTTCTCGTACGTCGGTATGCGCATTTTATACAAACATTTCGCAATTCCACAAATGATCCAAAATGACTTTTTAAGATATCAATTTCAAAGTAACGTGTAGTTTATTTTTTGCTAAGTAATGTTATACCATTTACAAAATCAACAGTTTTGTTTTCCTTGTCCTCGCGTGACTGATAGCTTTCCGGTTAATGGCTAGAATTATATTCGTGAATTACGCAATCCAGCCGGCGAAAATCAAAACATTCCATCACATTAAATCGCCCTCTGAATTGATTGCTTGTTAAATTCAGTGATTGACCCGAGCATTCTTCATTCAAATTCTCGTGGGCTCAGAGAAAAAGGCCTGTACAGAATTTGTATTTTGGTCATCAAAAAAGCGCAGAATATGCTAGCAGTCTAACTAATTTTCGCCGGTCACGAAGACCGGAAATGAATCATGCAAAAAATTTCAAATTTTGAATAATGTTTATTGTTTTGATGGGTGGGCTTATGTCTGGTTGGAAGATAAATGACATAATTAGAACAAATCGATTTTATGTTAAGTTAAGAACTGGATGCTTTGAAGAGGCTGATATTATCGAAGTAGAAACTATATATCAAATTTATTTGCATAAATGGTCGAAATATAAAGGCCGGGATGAGGGCAAAAGATCCCAACTGCAACCACATAGGCAGGGACAGACAGTTGGTCAAATATTTTTGTCTGACATGCAGTCAATCACTTAGCGATTAAATATCGTTCATATAATTATAGAACTATGTTTATTTATTGATTCATTCACTCATTCTCTTATACATCTCCTGATTAGTTCATTCGTTCGTTCTTTCTTTCATTCATCCATTCATTTACTCCTAACTTCTCTTTCAGTCATTCATCCATCCATCCATCCATCCATTCAGTCAGTCAGTCAGTCAATCAGCCAGTCAGTCAACTAGTCAGTCAGTCAGTCAGTCAGTCAGTTCTGACAGTTGAAAAAATCATTATTGCAGTTCGTTCCCATTTGTCCCAGTCGATCAGTTCTGTTGTAAAAGCTAAACAAAGTGACACTGAAATATAGAAATTGAAAACTTAAAAACAACCGAGCTTTCAATGAAGCCGCCATTGGCTAATCAAAAGTGAATGCATAAAAAAATAAACCGACTCTTCGAGAACGGAACTGACTAAACGTAAGGAGTTATAAGTGTTGTTTGAGGTCAGGAAGTTCGCTGGACTGAAAAACCACAACACAGCAAGCCCAAAGGAAACTCTTCCTATGGCTGGATTTGTAGATCGGATAAGGTCTTAGAATGGGAAACACCCGATGATACCCCCTGCCAGCCCACCAATGAAGCCGGCCCACATGCACGATGCACAACGCAGGAAATGTATAATTTGCGCGTTTAGCGGTCACGTGCGCGCACTCACGGAACATGAAGTCAATATCAAATAAGGAAATGGATACAGAAAAAATTGTGTATTTGTGGTAGGCGCGTCAGTTTGGAGCTGAAACGAACGATTGTTTTAGGAAGCTAAGCGGTGATGAACAAAATAACTCTATTTATGAAGTGGCGGAAAGACGCTGAAGACTTTGTAGTTATTCTTTCGACGTTCAAAAACTCAGCAAGAAAGCTTTTGATAACAACACTTAAAAACTAAAAATAAGATTAAGACTAAAAAAATTATATCTACGAATTGGCGGAAAGACACTGAAGACTTTGTAGTTATTCTTTCGACGTTCAAAAACTCAGCAAGAAAGCTTTTGATAACAACACTTAAAAACTAAAAATAAAATAAAAACTAAAAAAAATATATTTATGAATTGGCGGAAAGACACTGAAGACTTTGTAGTTATTATATCGACTCTCAAAAACTCAGCAAGAAAGCTTTTGAAAAACACTTGAAAATAATGGTTTTATGAATGCCTACTCTGAGGTTAACGGACAAGTTACTCTTGTAATTAACTGGTTGTGATTTCGTGTATTTTTAGCTGGTGTGCTGTCAAAAAATTGACAATTACAAACCGGATAATCGCTGACATGACGCACGCCAAAACTGCGGTAACGCACTATAGTTCTAAACTGCGCGGTAGCGAAAAAAATATCCAACAAAGACCCCATTAAATCAATTGTTTTTTCTTTTTTTTATTATTGTTTTTTGTTTTTGTTTTAATCTACGCCAGCAAAAAAGCTTTTTGAAGAAATTCTAAAATGGCGTTGATCAGTTTACAATAACAACAGTGGCGGATAAATAACTAACAATTTAAGATTTTTTTGCGAGCTTTTCAAATCGGCCTTCGCGAGGCCCGTTGTCTGTCGGCAATATGCCGGTGACGCGATGGCATTTATACTGCTGTTATTATATTGCCGACATCTAATATTGCAAACCGACATGATCAAACCAACATCACGTTGAGCAGGTTCTATTGTCAGGTTTAGCAGGTTATATTGTGTGCCGGTAATCAAGCATTATATACTGCTTTGTAGACTTAATTTTATTACGCTCGAAAGTCTCTGCAAAGCAGGCTAATAGCATGAAGGATTATGAGTATTTATCCGACCTAAAAATAAAGAAGTTGCTGATACCAAGAACAAAAGAGCGGTACTGTAGAATAGGTTTTAGAAGGCCAAATATAATGCTGATGAGACACAGTTGTTGCGCTAGACTAGGTTTTGTAATAAAAAATAACTTTTTGAATGCACTTTTTCACGGGGGAAAAAAATCCGTTGCAACCCAGAGTATTTTTCTGGAAACTGCCAGCAAATTTGTCACAACATTTTTCAGATTATTTTCGTTTGACTTAATTACATTCCTGATGACTATTTGATGAATTACAGACATTTGTTAATCTCGGTGTTTATTGTGTATTGTGGTAAGTTTAGATTGATGGTTTCCTGCCTTGTACCGCTCCAAACTATAACCGTTGTTAATTTCTCAAACCCACAAACAAAGAGATTCAACCAATCAGATTGTAGAGCCCAAATGTTTATCGTTATGAGTGGATACCATTTCAGTTCGGAAACAAGTTCTTCATCAGGGAAAACTCCCGCAACGTTTCAGTGTCAGTGAGAGTGGTAGTACCCTCGCTTACAGGAACTAGTCTTTTCATGATTCCTTCTCAAACATGACACAACTCTGAGTTGCTGTTGCCGTTTGTAATTCGCAAGGATTTGAGATGTCTTGACCTCGCTACCGGTTTGCGGTTTTTGTTACGCGCGGAAACGCAATTCTAAATTAAGCTTATCTTTAGAACTGAAGGTTTTTGGGCTAAAAATTTGAAAACTAAACATTTTGGTGCTAGAAGATTACGTTATTAATTAGTATCAAAAGTTTATGAATTAGCACGGTATAGATCGTCAATTTGGGATGGATTACGAAATGTCAAAATCAATGGCGCAATTTCTACCTGTTATTAGTGGCTACATTCACGAACAATAACCGCTTGTTTGACTCAAAAGGAGAATAAACTTTTTCTGAATTCTTCGCAAAATGCACTCCCTTGCGTATAGTTACGTATAGTTACGTAACCAGTGAAAGGATTTAGCGTTTGCATACAAATCGTTTTGTTCGAAATTATCGGCTTATGAACCTTGTTTCGTGAGCTGAATCTGATGAATACACCAAACAAAGGTGACCCTCTTCGAAGCAGGAAACTTTATTTCCCTTCTATTTAAAATAATATTTTAAGTAAATTGATGTAGGTCGACGGATCAAAACCGAGATTTTTATCTTGCGCATGTGTACTTTCCGCGCCACTCGAAATAAAGCATGTTTTGGTCTGACCTTTTGACCTTCTCAATCGCGGCTATGCAACTGTGGCTTTCTACTAGATACACACCACTTCCAAGAAATGCCATTGGGCGCAGTTTCCGTTGTTTTGAAGCTTGCAAAGGCAAACGCAAATAAATTTATAGCTTCTTGTTTGTGGAGGATCAACACCTTTATTGCAGACTCTCTAATTCCTTGAGAACTAAAACAATCGGTCACTGAACAGAGTCTTTGCAAAATCTTTGCAAAAAAAATTGGATTGTGAGTTTGCCAGAAGCTGATGCACTGTGCATATTTTTGAAGTCGAAAGGCATAACTACAGCTGCTCAAGCCACTGTTTATTGATATGGTTTTTGCTCTAGTGTCAAAGCTCTGTACTTGTGTACTACAGACAATGGAAAAAATGTTCGGTGACACAAAACTAATGCGTTACTCATAGATAAACAGAACATTCAACTTCATGTGTAATCCCGACTCCAATTAAACGTTTTCCGCTTGAACAAAATTGAAAAATAGTGCCGACCTCGTGTAAATTTGCGATGCGCAATGCTATTGTATTTGTACGTTGAACCGTAATAATAGCAGTCCCATATCAGCTGTTTTGTGCAGCTGGACTGGTTTCTCTCAAATCGCTACTTAATATCTCATCTTACTAAATGTTTCTGTAAACCGACTATTCTCACACTCCTGCTGTGGCTTCCAGCTAAAAAACCTTATAAAAGTTTTTATCACTTTCATAAAATATAATCATTTGGATCCCTCGAGAGTTGAGAGTTATTTGAAGTGGTGACGAGAGTAATAATTCCAATATATACTGGAGTTGTAATTGCACACATGTAAATAGATGGCAAATTCAATTATTTATAGGAAAACCGCGTTGCTTACACAATGAGTCATAGTTTAAGAGCAAAACCGAGCTTTCTCGATAGGGTGAAATGAAGTGTTATTTTTAAACCAAATTACATTATCCCGTTACGATATTGAAATACCTTCGAGCTTATAGCAGAATTAATGACATGTTGAAAACCCGTGTGAAGGTCGCTTGTCAAATAGCAGCTCTCCGGAGGCGGACCGTTGCTATAGCAATTACCCAATATCTCGCCTTCTGATTGGCGGAAATTTTTGGCCTTTGTAAAGTTCATGTTTGTAAATGAAGAATTAAAATTTTGGATTTATGTAAGAGTACGGCCTTTTTACGCTGCAGTATTTCAGAGACGGTTGGGTTCTCAACGACTCTCGGAAAATACAGGCAAGCAGTTAAACTGCTGTGTTGCAGCATTTCAAGGTACTTTAGTAGTTGTTTTTATACAATTTACTACACTTTTCCAGTCATTATGGCCTCTGTTTTGGCTGCTCAGTTGAATTCATTCATTCATCATTCTACTTTAGCTATATTTTTGAATTAATTAGAACTTTAAATGGCCAGTTAATGTGTAGAAGAATTACTAGTAATTCGGAATGAATGTACGAGAGGAAATGTTCGTCATTCGAAGGAATGATGAATCATTTTCGAAGTTTTGATCACTTGAGTCATTCTCGAGTAGTAGAGATTTTGGGGGAGGAGTGCTGGTAGTGCTAGAATTTCCGTTTTCTCACTTTCGCTTATTACTTTTTTGTAGGATGGCGGCGTTAGTGGAATTTAACCGGCCGTTTTACTTGGAAAATGAACAGGACGTGTCTTTCTTCTTTCATTCTGGCAAAGAAGATGTCGGAGACAACTCTACAGTGCCGACTATGGATATTTGGAAGAAGTTTGAACTACTTCCAACACCACCAAGATCTCCTTCTCGATGTAGTGATTCAACGGTTCCTATCGACAGTTCTCTCGTTGCTGATACTCTTCAAATCGTATCTGAGATCTTAGATGAGGACGAAAGCCCTCCACAAATGGTTCAAGTACAATCGGACAAGAACTCTTGCAGTTTGCGATCAAAGTTAATTCAGGATTGTATGTGGAATAGTCTGGCGTATGAATCACTCGAACTGAAAGTGCTAACTTCTCCCGAAGACTTATATGAGACTCCCTGCTCTACTCCTCCGCCTGTGGAATATGTGAGCTCTGACTGTGTAGATCCAGCCACGGTCTTTCCTTACCCGATCAACGACACCCAGAGTTTTTGTAGTGGCCATACTAGTGACTCCGGTGAGTAGCTTTGATTTATTGTTGAGGTAAACAGGAGGAAGTTAGGTAATCCATTTATTATATCATAGAAAATTCATTTTCTCCTCGTTAGATCTATAAAGCGATTTGATCAAGTGGTCGATTTATTGGTGCCGGTTCGTTTTCGGATCACTAACCTGTTTGTAAATTTTCATTCACAGAAGAGGAAATTGACGTGGTTACGATAGAAAGACCCAAGAGGCGGCTTTCGACTAGTTCGGACGAGCCTCCGGTGAAACGACAGAAACCTGTTGCTTCCAGATCAAAGTCGTTCTCTTCACATAAAAGATCTAAAGAAGTAAAACGGCAAGCAAGTAGTGGATCCGATGAGGAAGACAGCGAGAGTAAGCGAGCGGTACACAATGTTCTTGAACGGAAACGAAGGAATGATCTCAAGACTAGTTTTCATCAACTACGGGCAGAGGTCCCAGAGATCGAAGACAATGAACGATCCCCCAAAGTGGTTATACTTAGAAAAGCTAAAGACTATATCGAACAACTCAAAACTGATGAGGCAAGACTTAAAAAGGAACTTGACAAAGAAAACAAAAGGAATAAAGAACTATCGACAAAATTATCTACGCTGAGATGTAGAAGAAATTGAACTTCGACCTGAAATTGACGACTCGCCGTATCAAAAATTCCATATTTTGTAAATACTCAAATTATTTAGACGACCAGCTGAACTACAGAAATCGAAAATAGTAAGCGTTAATATATAAAGTTTGATTACATTCAGTGATCGTTTATTGCACAACTTTGCTGGTAGGTTTTTGTGGGTTTAGCCTTACGTGTTACTCCTAGATCGTAGGTGTTCTGAATTCGTTCTGTTGCTTGTCCGATTTAGTCACGATCACTATAAATATATCAGAAATCTAGTTTTAGACCTAAATCGGTGTAGATTTAGTCTGATTTATGTTGATGTCGTTCTTTTTTCTTACGATTTTGACTCCAGAAGATCGATGAATGGAGTCATTTGCATAATTACAAGAAAGCGCGCGAAAAAAGGCTAGTGTTAAATTTGCATATCATTAGTATTTTACATAACGCCTGAACAGATATAGATGCTCGCATCGCTCGCACCTACAAATAAAAGTATTTACCTCTCGTTAGTAGATAGGGAGTCAAAAATAGTTCACAAAGGTACTGTTATTTTTTGACTTCAATTCCAGATAATTCTATTTTACTATGTAAAGCATTTGGTAAAGCCTGTATGGCTTTTGGATGGATGTAATTATTCATATGAACTGAAGATTGTAGAGTTCTTTAGTAAGGAGTGTTCGATATATATTGCACTGTGCTATAGCAATATAGTTATATTTATATTTTGGCACATTCTTGCCTAGTTTGTTAGTCTTGCTACATTTAGTAGCTCTTTATAAAAAAATATAGTAATTAGTACAGATTATCACAGATAAAATTTGTTCAAGTTCAGTGGAAGTGACGATATTAAGCCCTTGAAATAAAAAACTGGGATTTAGACTCATTGAATTTTCTTGTTTATTTAGTCTGATTGAATTATAACACCTCCATATCCCAACTTTCTTTGAAAAAGTGGAAGATAAGCCTTCAAAATCGTTTCAAATTGCTCAATTTAAGATATATAAGCTCTAGCAAAGACACTAAAATCCAAGTAATTTGTAGGTCTCCAGCAGTGCTCTCCTTGCCGAGTCATTGATAGTGCGTCGGGTATGAAACACTTCGAATTCACCCGAGAGTGAAGGGGTATGAACGTTGCGCAATATTACAAAATAGGGGGAAATTTTCATCTGGAACCTAATAAACGGAAAGAATTTCATGATCTAACATGAAAATCTGTTAAAATGTAAATTAAAAAGCTGTCAAAATTTGGAATGTAATAGTGATTTTCCGCTTTCCATGTTCAAGTTATATGGGCCCCTTGGTTGTGAAAGAGCGTGGGAACATTGTCTTTGCATAGTTGTTCCATGAAGCCATTTCCGCTTCGTTGAAATTCGATATTTTTCAACACTGGAGCTCCGAAGAGATAACAGTGTTAAGGCTTGAAGAAAAACTGGCTATAAATTTCTGGAAACGAAAGAAATTCCCTCATGTTTCATTGAAATTACGTTTTGTTATATTGTTAATGTTGAAATTCATAAGCTTACACCTCGGCACCGTGGTAACGCTGTCTTGTTTAAAGACTGTTTTGAAAATAGTGATTGGATCAATTCATTAATTTATTTGGGAATTATTCCTGCAGGGAAAGAAGGGAGCTGTCAAGCATTACTTATTAATATAAAGGATCAAGCTAAGTTTCCTTGTACTTTTTGAATGAACCAATTTCGTTCATTGAGAAATTGAGCTGTCACACCATCTCGTACCGGAAGTTGATCTTGAGTCACCGCGTGACAAAAGTGAAACATTTTGTACTATTTTAGTTCTTTTTCTTAGAGAGATCGCTTTAAAACATTTGAAGCCGTTTGTTGTTTCAGTTTCAACCGAATATTTATAGCTGCAGATAGTTCCTGTCTATGCGTTCAAAACTGTTTGTTTATACTATCACTTTCAAAGAAAACGTTTGCATTCTTATCGGATTAGACTTTAAAAAAATATTCCTTTTTGAACTTTCCTTCGTTCTAGTTATAAATGGTTTTGTACCCACGTTTTTGAAAACATTTTATTCTTGTTCTCGAAATAGAACAGCAATTTCGAAAGCCATAGTCCGTTTCTTACCTGCGGGGTATCACATTTCACATATCTGTTTAGCTTTTAAGGACAATATTATTGTTAAAATGATTTTGAATGACCCAATAATGTTATTCTAAGTTATGTCCATCTTAAAGGCTTAGTGTACTTTAATGACAAAACTTTCAAGAAGTTCCATGCACAAAAAAAATCCGAAAAAAATTCCTGATTTTTTAATCATATTCATCTTTCGATAACTGACCTATGACTGGTCAAAAGCTTTTAGTGCGATCTTCATTGAGATGTTCTGGTTTAATTCCATACTACAAACCAACTCTATGGAGGATTTATTTTTGAACAAAGAAATAGTAAATATTAAGATAAGTACATTTTTTCATTCTAACGTCCAAAAAATTGGAGTAAAAAGAGCGAAGTTTTGAACAACTTGATTCATTGAGTCAGTAAACGAATATGCTTGAATCAGTGATATATAATATTTTGATTAAAACTCGTTTATTAACTACGGAAAAGAACGACCTATTGTAAAACGCACACAAAATGTCTGACCACCAGAGAGAAAACATGTAAACAGAAACAAATGCAAGCTATAACTCTAGTCAATTATCGGATATTTGCAAACGAAAATAACCAAAAAACTATGCAAAATAACAAAAAATTATAATCCTTTGCGTCAGCAGAAAACTACCTGGCAATGTTAACGAATTCCTTTTAGATCGTGTTACGACGCGTTCTGTACGAAAGGATTTCAAAGAACTCGTATTGTTTACGTTGTCGTACAACTAGACTCTTGCCTGATTACATTCCTGTTGGATGTTACATGACACACATTAGCTGTTGTTGATCTTGATACATTTATCTTTCATAGCAAAAATATTCGGCACTACACAAGAATTCAGCGGTTTCCGAGCAATTACGGTCGAGTCATTCATCACTTTTAGTGATATGTTAGTATATCACTCGTTTGTGAGTAGTCCTCCTGACATTTTACACTTTACCTCACACAGCGTACCAACCAGACACTGTAGACACGACAAGTGGAATGGGACTGGAATGGGACTGGAATAGACGAGCCCATTCTATTTGCTAAGTGTCTTTTTAACCGTTCATTCATAGCCTTTCCGAAATTTTTCCCTTTATCAAACACACGGCTTACCGACCACAAATTTTAGACAGTTTAAACAGACGGGACTGAGTGGACGACGGAAAAATAGGATCGTATAATATCGTATGTAGTCCGTTTTTCTCACTCTCTGTGCCATTCCAAATTTTCCTCAGACCTTCATTTCCAAGAACCATCTCTCAAATGCTTGAGCGGGCGGCTCTTTACTGAAACACGAGTCGAGATCGTGGATCGAAGCTCCAACTGAGATCTGACGTAATTCCTCTGTTGCTGTTTATCAAACGATTATTATTCTGGTTTTGTTATTATCCAGCCTAATAGATATAAAAACAAACTGTTATCAAATCGGATTGCACTCCATTCTAGTGCTATTCCAGATAATCTAGTCTTTGTAAAAATTTGTTATCTAAATGCCGATAGAGTAAATATTCTTCAGATCCTGTGACTGAGTTGTAAGACCCTAGAACAGCAGGCGCCGAAGTGACAGCTGAGTCTGGCTCCACACATGGTTTCGTGTCTGCTTTGTTTACTTCCACAGTGCCAGCACGAAAGGCTTTATCTTATAGATGTCTTAAAAAACAAGAGGGAACCCTACAGTCAAGACGCGCTTTGATTCTTGTGTTACAAGGGGAAGTTTGCAAAAGTGCTCTTAGCTTGTAGTCCGGGAAAGCAAAATTCATGAGTTCATAAAATTACGTGCGTTCACGTACGTTTTGGATTTCTAAGATGGCACGCACATAGTGAACGCGTTAAAAATATTTTCCTTATCAAATATATCTCAATTTTCTGTTTATACACATGCTGATTGAGACATTTTGTTTCCTGATATAAATGAAAACTTGCATCAAAGATTCCCAAGAATGACTGGAAACGTCTTGGTATCGGTACCACCAGTTGTGTTTACACGCAAGTCTGAGTTTCTCGTTTCTTTTGTACTTTTTAATAATACAATTACAAAAGATAAGACTCTTATCACATTTTGAAATCTTCGGACTAAAGCGTTAAGCCAATTAGGGTAACGACCAATTTATATGCTCTTCCTGGAAATGGTAAGTGTCGTTGCCGCTTCGATCTGTGCGCCTCATGTCTGGTCAAAATTTGTTCCAATCACTCGCTCAGGTTTCAAAGATCATGCCCGTCCGATTCTTGCTGAGTTGCCTGCGGGGGCACTGATATTTTTAGAAACCAAACAAGTACTTATACAAAAGTGCCGTACTTTAAACATTCTCTAGAATTCCGGTATTACCGCTGGACTGATGTTGAGTAGATGGGAGTAGATTTGTCTGAGTTCCCCTACATTACAGTCCGGCAATTAAGAAACAACCGGCAAAGCACAAATACCTAAATGAAAAAAACAAAACAACAAAACAAAACAAAAAACAAACAACAAAAAAAGAAACCGAAATATGTTCTAACAATGACAAGTCGCAACGTTTACTGTCTCAATGACTTTTTAAAATAATGTCAGTTTCCTTTTTCTTTGTATTTTATCATTTTGGAGTGCACTGAACACTCTCAACTTATCTCGTACTAATGGGTGGCCACATAAAAACTGACTTGTAGTAGTGGGCCTCACGGGCTGGTCCTTGGTTTATCTGAAGACTAAAACCCTTGAGGATCTATACACTTGAGGGATATTACTGTTAAGACGGATTGAGCCCCTTTAACAAATTACTGACCCAAGTACTAACGTCCAGTACAGCTACTAAACGAAAAACAGAGCACATGAACTCACTTCTAAGGATGGGTTTTAAGGGAGACATGAAACTTGCGGTAAAGGTTTAACGTTCTTTCTCTTTCTTTTTTCCCAAGTATTTTGGTAATTTCAGTTTTTTACACTATTATAATAGTTAATGGCAGATTTACTGTAAGCAGTTTTTCCGGTTTTTGCCTTGTCGTTTTACCTTGCGCTTTTTTCCCCTCTTCTTTTTTGATTCGCTTTGTTTATCTTTTCCGGTACTCCACCTCGGTTAGGGGCGCCCACAATTTCTTTGATCGAATAAAAACAACCAACAAGGAGTTGCCTTCTTTCAACAGTTTCAAGAATATCTTTAAAAACAAATGCGATGAGTTTTAAAATGATAAAGTGGCTTCGCATCCCAAAATGTTGTCATTTTGCCGTGCCTGAGCGGGAAATGTGTTTTTCCTAATAAATTTCCTTAGTAGCTTTGATATCCTATCACGACCACAGCACACTAAGGAAAGACTTGTTACATTTAGCAGTCATTGATCGGTTTACTGGCGCCAAAATCAGCGCGTTCGTTCCAGAATCTTTTATGTATATATATTTTTTATATTTTTTATTTTTAATTACATTACATTTAATTATGTTAAATTATGTTCCAGAGTCATTTTTAAGCGGTAGTGTTGATGGTCGTCAAGAATTTCATCCCTTTAAACTTAAGACAAGCTAGCACTAGGAATCTAAAGATTAAAAGGCAAAACTCGATCGCTATGAGCTCGTGACTGGCTTGTGATTCCCGCCCACAAAAGAATGCGGATCTCTTTGCGGTCCACGTGTACCGGTGGTAAAACTAATATCCCGTTAGTTCGGTGGTGGATTAGTACGTCACTACTTAGGAATACCTGTTTTATTGAGTTGTTTGCGCGTATTAAAGGACTGGTTTATATTCGTAGACACTAATCCCCAGCAGGTGGCCGGCACTCAAACAAGTTTTCCTGTTTACTCCATAGTACGCCACAGGAAGCCCAAACCACAAAGAAACGGACAGCGGATGTGTTTTACCTAGCTACGTAAATACTGGACTCTTGGCCAGGGTCCCGTGTTGTGGCAAAATGGTTGTAAATAAAGGAAGATTAATGACAATGAATCAAACAGAAAATTATCTTTAAAAAATGGATGACAAAGGACAGCATGAAGTGCGACAATGGGACAATGGCAACGAAGTTCCAATCGTGTTTTATGTGGGGTTTTCCTTTTGTTTTGACAAAAATACAAAGGGGAAAAAAAAAAGGAAAAAGAAGAAGAAGAAGAAGAGCAGAAGAAGAAGAAGAAGAAAAGAAAGAAAGAACAAGATATTTCTTCATACGATGTATTTATATTATCCTATTTTTCTTGAACTGATTTGATATATTTATTCAATATTCTAATATCTGTTCACTTCTTACTCACTTGCTCTGTATATGTGTGTTTGAGCTTCCATATAAGAACCTTTTTATTTAGTTTTTTCTTTTTTTTTCTTTTTCTTTTTTTTTTTTTTTTTTTCTTCTTTTTTTTTTTGAATAGGTTTTCTTCAAATTTGTATTGGGAACATTAGGTGCTTAATTTGCGAAATTTTAGCCTGGAGGTTCTCTTTTTGCACTAGTTTCTTTCATGGGAGTTTTTAATGTACTTTGGTTGCCATGGTTGCAATTGCTGTTGGGCTATATTTAGACTTTCTGTGATCCTCTATTCAAACTTTTCTTCTATAGTTCATTCATTCAGGTTTTCTTCAATCATTCATTCAGACTTTCTTTCAACCAGTCATTGAGATTTTCTATTCTACTCGGACCTTTTCATAATTCATTTTAATTTTCTCGTCTTTGTTCATCCATCTTTCCATCTATCCATCTATCCACCCATTCATTATCCATTTTTTAATTTTTGTGCAATAATAAAGTCACTGTTCAAAGAGATAAGGATAATAGTCAAACTTACATGAAAACAAAATTAACTCAGTACTACGTAATGCATTCCTCAAAAATAAGAAAATAAACACCGGGCTTCCTGTGGAACTGAAAAAGAAACAGGAATCCCATGACAAGAACTAGTTAGAGTGCAAATAATATATCCGTGAAATAGATAGGATTAATTAGGTGATAGTTAGTGCTTAATTAGACAAGACATAGGAATTCAGTCAGGCATAACAGTTGCACGGGCTTTTGCTAGATCAACGACTCAGTGCGCAAATTAACGTGTTTTCTAACATGTTTATTATTTTTGAGCTGAACTTGTCAAAAAAAGCGAACATGTCGAATTATGACTTGAAAAATCATGCACAATAAAATATTGTTTCAGTTTTTGTGAGTATTTTTATGTGTCTTTAACGGTCTTCAATAGTCTAGAATCTGCGCGTCGCGCACGTACACTTGCCTATACTCGTCACGGCTCGCCTATTTCCTAGCTAATTAAACTTAGGCCCAGTTCAAACGTCGAACTTCACATGAGCCGAACTCATTGAAAACAATGGATAATAAGGCGGTCTTCTTTGATGTCATTAGGTTCGGTTCACGAAAGTTCGACGTCTGAACTGGGCCTTAGGCAACACATAGCACCTAATTAGGAATTAGTTAGTTAGTTATCTATTTCACGGGTATATTATTTGCACTCTATTGTCAATCTTGTTTTATATGTTTTATAATAGTACATTATCCTTCCTGCTTCCTCATTAGCATTAGTTAAGGTATGGAGGCACCCCTGACGAGCAAGCTCGCAGGAGATAACAAACCAATGAGAAGCAGCAAGGGGGTTGGGTGGGAGGGTGCAGCTCAACGTCAAGCCGCAGCTTCGCGCCAACTGACACTTATGCATAATTAATGTTGCCTTAAATAATGCTAATGACGTCACCATGAAGGTTCATGAATATTCAATAAGTTTGAATAGTACATTATCCTTCCTGCTTCCTCATTAGCATTAGTTAAGGTATGGAGGCACCCCTATCCTCGCAGTCCGCCATGATTAATCCAATGAATATATACATGGAGTATTACCCCATCCTATCGCCCTACCCTATCCCCAACCTTATCCTCTATGGTGTTCCCAACCTCATCCCCTTATAGTATTCCCAACCTCATAACGTACAGCCTTGAAAACTCTCAGTTAAAGTCCTTAATTCATGCCATAGCTTTTCTAAAATCATTTAGGAGTTCAGTCAATTAACACAGTGCAAACAAGAAAATTCACTCTGATTTGAAGGCTTGAGAAAATCCACACAAGACGTTTTGTTGACGATACATATCGCATAAATTTGTGGGTAAACTCGCCAAAATTTCACTAGCTCCATTTGGGGCCATAACCTGTTGTAGTCTCATGTAGTGTTCAGCAGTCGAACAAGTTTTCCATCCTACATGATTCATTATGGAAGGCATGTCAGCGCCGGCTAAAGCCAAAGAAATAGCACATCCACTCCGTAAACCATGCAAAGTAACTCTTCGTTCCTTGAATATCTGTCTCAGATCTTTGACATAAAACGACAGTCTAGCCTGAGCAGCGCACGAGTCAAACGGACCAACCAAAACATCACCACACCGACTGGTAGGCCGAAACAGATAACCTCGTCTTATATCAATGCCAAGAAAATCGCACGTGCGCACATACACCTCCACACCAACCACCGGACAAACAGATGTATTCCTGTACCGTTTTAACGCAAATAGATTAGTTGAACCATCTCGCAGAGACTTGGTCAGAGGGTGATTGAAAAGCAGCCCTTCATTGTTAGGTAAACAAAGGATCTCGGGAGTTTTAGTGCGACCCAAATCTCCCGCTCTATCACCAGCAAAAAATTGAAGCTTGAAGAAAGCTTGATCTCTTGCCAAAATAAACAAATCAGTGGACGAATTCGTTGGGCGTTTCAAGCGTTTTAAGATCTCTCCAGAGATTACCACTAGGTCTTCAAGAAACAAAGGCTCCGCTTGACTGGGAAGAGTCTGTGATTGCAACTGTTCTTCCCGAACCGCACGCAAATATTCTTTAACCTTCGGCGACGACGCAGGATTTCCATAGCCCGGCAGAGTCGCATCATCAAGTACTCTTCCCCACTTTGCAAAAATAGACCTTAACTTTCCAATTAACGAGTCAACCGTGCCAAAAGCTAAGCGTCTAGGACACGAGCACGAACAATTCTTTTTATTTCCGAAAAACTGGCAGCTATCGTGATGAACAATCGTCTTCCCAAAGCTATCTTTCCACACCAAGAAGTTAATCACGTCATCTGGAGTTGCCGACGTAACATTCCTTTGGGGACAGCATTCCGCCAAAAAACTACACAACTCGCTTTCCAAAGACATTTTCTGTTTAGAATACGGAGTAGAAACCACGCGCTTCGACAAAACCTGCCTCCTTTCCCTAATGTCATCCCAGTTGACAGCAGCTTTGACGCACTGTACATTCACCTGATACCCCATTTGACGTTTGTAACCGCAACGCTGACAGTACCGGAAATCCTTATCGTTAGGATACATACAATCCGGACAAGATACGGAGGCAACAAACATCCTTGGCACCAAAGGTAAAGGCTTGAAAAGAAAAAGAAAATAATTGAAATCAGTTAAAACTATTCGTTTCGTGTTTTCCCTTTCTAACTTTCTTTCTCTCTTGCACCTCTATCCCCTTCATTCTTTCCACTTACTATCATTCTCGAATTCTTCCCAAATAGAAACAATTGTAAATACCTACAAGCATGGAAAACGGCAAAACATCCAAACTCAAACTTCACCCACACGAAACGCCCACAGATCAAACTGAATCGGACGGGCTTCAAATCCTCGTTTAGTAGGGAATAGCAGCGAGTCACAACTGCCCTTCTCCGCAACTAAGGTCTTGCGCTTCGACATGGCATTGACGATAGGCCACCATGCTGGTAAGGGAGACAGTTTGGGCACAATCACTGTTGCAACTGCACGTTGAGCCCACAAGAAGCGAAGCAAGGGTCCAATCAAATTGAAAGGAGGGAACACATAAGCATTCGTCGTAGTTCCATCGCAGACTGATAGATCTTGGTTGAACACATTTACACCAGCACAATTTGGAGTTAAACATGGGGAGAAATGACGCAGAGGATTTCCTTTCCGGTCACGCTGCACATTAGAATCCAGCGCCATTAGATCAAGATTATGACCTATACGGCCACCAAAAGTCGTCTCTACAACATCCCAACATTGACGCGACAGCATCGCATCTGATCCTGACAACTGGCGGGAAAAACTATCAGCTGGGTTGGACTCTGACGGGACATACGACATTGACAACAAAAGATTTCTGCGGGTAACTTGATGAAACAAATCTTGGGCAATCTTTGTAAGTCTTAATGATCGAGGACCACGTCCTTGCCAGGCGTTAATAGTGACCTGGTTATCCACCTGAACATCCACTCTACAATCTTGAACAGATCCAGGAAGAGCTTTCATGGCCCTCAAAACAGCAGACATTTCCTTCACGTTGATATGCTCTTTCAGTAATTCCTTAGACCAATAATCACCAATCTGGAGATCGCCAGACTCCAGATGAATTGTCGCAGCCCAACGAAACGCTGACGCATCAGTTGACAGACGCAGGGAAACGTGTCTTTCCTGTCTCCAGGGAATACAACTCTCCCAGTTATCAAGAAATCTCCAAAATTCGATCTCTTCACGAAGACCTGCCGACAGGCTCACCTCTGCACCACGACCTGACTTTCCAATTGCCGCAGCCATCTCACGGATGTAAAATTTAGCGCCAGGAAAAGCTAGCGAGAAGGACGTACATTTACCCATCAATTTCTGGATTGACTTGAGAGGCACGTGATGCTTATGCGAAAGGATCATCTCCCGCAAATCTGAAAATTTAGCTCTTTTCTCGCTTGGCACCAAAAACGCTTGTTCGTGGGAGTCAATGACCATCCCTAGAAATGTTAATCGCCTCGTCGGGGACATGATACACTTGTTGAGCCCAAGAAAATACCCCAGATGGACCAAAACCAGACAAACCACGTATAATGCAGACTCCGCTGACTCCTGACTGAAAAGTTCACTACGAAGCTCGATAGCGTGCGACCAATAACCCTTGTTGCTAAACACCTCACCAATTAAGCGGTCGTCGATATATAAACAACAGGTAATACCCAATTCCCTGAAAAAACTGGTTGGGCCAAGACCAATGGTTTGGTAAACATAAGGAGAATTTTTCCAACCAAATGGTAACGTTGTGTTAACAAACCACCACCCCTGCCATTCAATCCCGAAGAACTCCTGTGAATTAGCTGACAAAAGCACGTGGTCGTAACCAGACTTGTCGTCAATCTTTGAAATATGTGAGTCTGGGTAGACGAAACGAGGAACCGATGTCAACGTGTCTAGTTTGAAAGGGGTATCCTTCATCCACAGGTTGAGAAATCTGGCGTCCACACACAATCTTGGCTTACTGGGTTCTACAGTTAAAGGAAGAACTAACCAGGGAGGGGGAACTTCTCCAACTTTACCCCAAACACGAACCGCCCCGGTACCTACACGTTGTAATAATGTTTCACTAATAAACTCTGAAAATTGGCAACAAGACGGGTGATTCTTAAACGATTTCTTTGGAGGACATGGTGAATTGTACTTTGAACCTTTAAATACCCCTTTAAATGGTTTCATGAACGACCGAATATCTACGCCATTGGACAGCCATTCCAAAATTTGATCTCGAGATGAACTATTTGCCAAAACAGTTTCCCACATTGGTACATGTTTATGGAGTTCACCAGCCTTGAAAGAATCCGGGTCTCTAAACCCAAGCTGATGGACATTGCCCTTCTCTCCCATTTGTACCTTTGTCACTTCAGCGAGCACATCTACCGGACTAGTCATTTTCCCCGAGCTTGTATCTCCACTTAACGATACCCAGTTAACTTGTTTCCCTTGCAATTTTCTCTGTGCTTCCAAAGGTTTAAACATCCCACTTTTACTAATACGACCAAAAGAAAACTAGAAGACGAAAAAAAAAAACGAAAACAAAATCAATCCAAGCCCAGGGAAAATGACTACCGTAGCCCGCTAAAGCGTGCTCAAGGGAATGCCCTATTGGACAATACGCTTGTGGCGTCATTTCCCTATACTCGAAACAATTGAGAAATTTTCCTAGAAGTTAACAAGAAAACAGACCACTAGATAACGAAATTTATTAAACAAAACAAGATAGTCGAAACAAACATACATCAGATTCCATTGACTAGCGACGTTGTACAAGAGATAAAACAAAAACAAAATACTAAACAAAATCAAACACGTTTATCCCAAATAGTGATAAAGGTCAATTTAAGACCGCTTTCTTGGGCATGAACGAGCAAAATGGCCCTCTTGATTGCAAACCCAACATCTGAAGCTTCTTGGACCTCGTCCGCGTCCGTCACCTCTCCCACGACCGCGGTAAACATAGGGTGCAGCTCTCGTCCGCCCAGCAGGGGTCTCCTTGTGCTGGCCTTTCATGGCTTTGTCAATGGCCTTTGCCACTTCCGCTTCCTCTTTAGAAGCTACTAACTTAACCAAAACACTCTGCAGTACCGGCGTGCCCACCAAAGGACGGCACTGACGTAGAACTACGGAATATCTAGAGGCCCTCTGATCATTGGACTTCTGCGCCAAATATACAACTTCTTCCAAGGCAGCAATTGCCGCATACGCATCGAATAAAGCAGAGGGGCGTCCAATCAAAGTTTGGAGGCTGACAATAGCACCATCCACTGAATGTTGACTGGCATTCTTCTTCAAATCCTCTAATTCTTTTCTAAGTCCCTCAATCTAGGCCAACAAAATCAAAAGACAATCAGACAGAAAACTTGGCACTTGGCATTCAAAGCTCATGCTCAGTTAAACTCCCGATAACTGACCAAATAATTTGATCTCTATTACACCTCAACCTGGGTCTTCTATTCGCTTAATTCAGCCATCAGATCTAGACTCTCGGCCTGGTCCTTGACTCGACCTAGACCCTTGACTCGGCCTGGTCCTTGACTCGACCTAGACCCTTGACTCGGCCTGGTCCTTGACTCGACCTAGACCCTTGACTCGGCCTGGTCCTTGACTCGACCTAGACCCTTGACTCGGCCTGGTCCTTGACTCGACCTAGACCCTTGACTCGGCCTGGTCCTTGACTCGACCTAGACCCTTGACTCGGCCTGATGCTTAACCCAAACTAGACCCTTGATTAGCCTAGCCCTTGGCCAGAAACTTACGCATTAAAGAAAAACCCTGAACGTGGAAAACTTACTGAGTGACTAGCGATAAAATAATTTGCAAAATAAACCAAACAAACAAACCACCAAAAATAGAATAAGTGAACATTCATAATCATAAACCCGAAATACGAGAACAAAAGGTAGAAAACATTAAGTTTTGTAAAAGCACGAGGTAACCGAAGCATAAAGAAAAGCTAAAACTCGACTTCATTATGCAAAAACGCGGCAAATTTAAATTAACTTGTCAACAAGAAGTAAAACTAATGAGTAAAACTAAAGCGACCAGTTAAATAAACCAAACTGTAACTAAAAACACAACGATGATGAAAACCAAGCGATCTACATAGAGTGAAACGAAAACGATCGGCCTCGGCACTATAGAATATTTATTAAACAAATATCGAGCAAAAGGTTTACCTCTAAAACCTCTTTACTTTGCTGATTCACACTCTGATCTCCAGTAAATGAACTTGAGGTGCTTGGAATCGGGTTCGATAGAGTTGAAACCACTGTAACTGACGAGGATGAAGGTGTACTGACTGATGATGAAACGCTAGCCGTCAGCCCAGAAGTTACAATTAAATTGCTAGACGATGGTGGGACTTGACTCGTTGTTGAACTCTCCAAAGGAGTTATAATCTCAGCCATAGTTGTAGATAACCGCGATCTGCTGGGCGGACGAGGTTCAACCATTTCGCAGCTCAACGTCAAGCCGCAGCTTCGCGCCAACTGACACTTATGCATAATTAATGTTGCCTTAAATAATGCTAATGACGTCACCATGAAGGTTCATGAATATTCAATAAGTTTGAATAGAAGAGATTACAGGAGATATATAGACTATCCAATGTTTTTAACCCCCGGGGGGGGGGGGGGGGGGGTACTCCCATATATTTACTATACGGGGATGATCCGCTGAACAGGGTATGGTTTTCGAGTTCCCTGTCATAAACAGGATATCCTTTTTGCAATTTTTTGAGCTTCTTGTCATTTTCAGAGTAGCAGCTTTCTCATCAACCTTAGTCGTTAGCTAGCCACAACGGTAACGATCAGTCTAGAAGCCTTATTTATCGTTGTTCGATCACGATCGCGAAAAACTCGTTATGAAACTCATCTACATTACAAACAAATAAGTACATTACATTCTGCAATTATTATACTTTGTCATAAACAGGGTATGGTATTTTGAGTTTTTCTGTCATAAACAGGGTAACCGTTTTAGGATCCCAGCGGAATATCTCCACCACAATACTGGTCAAGTACCCCCCCCCCCCCCCCCCCCGGTTTTAAACTGAACATTTGACTAGTTAGCACAGAAAGTGGGGGGGCTAACCCTGTTCCAGCTTCCCTCTTTCTGAATTTCCTGGATCTGCCTAACCCCACAAGAAAAGACTGAAAAGAAGCATGGTTACATGTACCTGCAAAACGTTTGTCTTTTTTATGGCTTTGGTCTTGATTTTAAACATTAACTTCAGTAACAAATGAAGTTGTTTGGTGTACAAGGTCAGGGCAAGCTAGATGTGAACAGTCATGTTGACATTATTTTGTGCAGTTTATTTCTACCTTCCCTTTCAAGTGAGTCGCAGTATAGGTTTGAGTCCTTTTTTGCCCAACATTCTTGAAATAGGTGTATGGCACTTTTCAAATACACACACTTTTGTCAAATACACACAATATAAAATACTTTCTAGAAGTACCAAATGTTTTAGAATGAAAAAAATAAAAACCCCAGATCGGAGCAAGTGTAGCTCAGATGGTTAGTGCATGGCTTTCTGATCCAAGAGGTCCTGAGGTCAATTCTCTATTGGAAACAGAGCACTGATGGAAAGAGGTGGGAAAGGGGGAAGGGGGTTAAAGAGCATACCATCTGCTTCCTGGGAAACCAGCATTAAGCTGAAGTAGCTACCAATGCTAATTATTAGTACTTTACCTTTGCTTTATACTGTTATGACTTGCTTGAAAATATATGGATTCAGACAAGAAATTTGTTACATTTGAACAAAAGGACATTTATCTTTTATGAGCTTGTGTAAATATTTGGTATTGCATGAAATGTAATGTTTGAAAACTGCCAACCTACTTGAGATTGACAATGTACAGTCCAAAGAAAAGACTAAAGACATTTCTCTATCTAAAAGTTTATTAGTAGTGTTTTTAAGCCATCAAGGGCATTCTATACAACTAACTTTACACATCTCAACTTGACTTAATAATTTATAAAACATAAAATGACATAAATTATTTTCTGTAATTCTTATGGCAGATAAGTTGGCTAATCCAAAATCAAATGAAATAGCTGATTTGAGTGAAGTTAAAACATAACTGTGTGAAAAACTGTTCCCCCTTGATTGGGAAAAGTCAAGGAGGGTTGCCACACTTCCAAAGCAAAACTGCCAGGTCTGGCAGTGACAAATGAAATAAAATTCAAACTTTGAGTATTTTTCCTCTATAAAATCAGACCTTAAAACTTAAGAGACAAATTTTAGCACTCATGGTGGTGAAGAGGTAATCTCTGATTCTGTGAGCCTGTAAATTTAGTTGTCATTCCATTCATGATTCATGAAAAGCCAGAAATTGTTACTCTTCAAATTGTGATCTACAAATTTAAGCCCATCCATAATTTGATTCACAATCAGAACCACATTCTTCAACAACCTGTTGCAAATAATTTAAGTTCCCTGATCAAATCTTGTACAAAAATTAACAGTTCATGTCATTAGTGTAGTGTAAGGGAAGTACGAAATGAAAGAACTAAGCCTGTTTTCTGTAAAATTTACAATTATTTTTCTCTAACATTTCAAACCATTTTCTTTCACAGACCAATTTTTAGCAAAGACAAAAAGTGGAAGGAAAACAATAATTATTACAAATCACATTGCCAAACATTTTGTTAGTTTCTCATATTCAATGAATCACCAAGCTATTTCTGAAATAAATTCCTCATTCTTTTCCCATTTCCCACTTTCTTCTTTTTATATTAGTGAATTCTAAAGTGAATTTAGCTTGCAAATAAAACAAAATTTAATCTGACTTGTTACATCTTATCTACATCCCTTTAGCCTCACAATACCTATGTCAATTAACCCAATTTAGTCTATGGTATAAATAAAGGCTGTACAGCTACCTCAATATTCCTTGTTATCTTTTTCCATAAACTTGAATTGTTAAAACAGAACACAATTGGGAATTTCTGTAATTTTTTTCTGTGTCACTAATGATTTACTAGCAGTGATAATCAATATATGTCATCACATAAGTCAGGACCTCCAGCCAATTCCATTCTTGGGGCATGGCTCTAAATTAACTCCAAAGAAGAGTTACATCAGTCACGGAGGAGGTAACAGCTGCTCTAGTTCATCAGCAGATCTGTACAGAAAGGCAGCTGACTCTCTGTACCCTTGAATTAGGTGTCTTATAGCTTGGATTTCACTTGGACTTAGCTGACATTGTGAACTTGCACGAGACTTAATTGCTGGGAAAAAAAGATTTATTCATTAGGCAGATGAACAACTACATATATGTAAGGAGTAGTCAAACTTTTTCTCTGTTCAACATCACTAAATTGCAACTACTTACTGAGGAAAGTGGGGAAGAATTTTCACATAAGGAACACCAAGGAACACCCCTGATTTGTCATGAAAAATGATCCTTCCTCTCCCAACATCATTGACTTTTGGTAGAAAAGATAAGGACAGTTTTCTTATGACTGGCAAAATGGCAGTCACGGCATGGCACAGTTATGGCGGGAATCTCTATTGTTTTTAGAAGGTTTGTGGACATTACAGTACTAACAAAGTCACTGCACTACTTTGTTTGTTTCCCATGTGCAAACAGCTCTATTTATCATCATTTAAATGAAAGGGGAACTTGTATCTATGGAGAGATCCCCCCTCTTGTTGCTGGTAAAAGTTCTGAGTAAAGAAAAATATTTCATGGCAGCATTGCACTATTTTGGTTTTTCTATGACTGTGAAAAAGTCCATACTGTGTTGTGTTTTACCACTGTGATTGGTCAACCCTGATGTCTTATCCAATCAAAACACTGAGACATGGCAGCATTGCACTGACTTGGTGTTCATATGACTGTGAAAAAGTCCATACTGTGCCGTGTTTTGTCACTGTGATTGGTTAACCTTGATGTCTTATCCAATCAAAACACTGAGACATGGCAGTATTGCACTGACTTGGTGTTCATATGACTGTGAAAAAGTCCATACTGTGCTGTGTTTTGTCACTGTGATTGGTTAACATTGATGTCTTATCCAATCAAAACACTGAGACATGGCAGTATTGCACTGACTTGGTGTTCGTATGACTGTGAAAAAGTCCATTCTGTGCTGTTTTGTAACTGTGATTGGTTAACCCTGATGTCTTATCCAATCAAAACACCGAGACATGGCAGCACTGCACTAACGTGGTGTTCATATGACTGTGAAAAAGTCCGTACTGTGCTGTGTTTTGAGACTGTGATTGGTCAACCTTGATTTCTTACCCAAGCAAAACACTGAGACATGGAATGGCACAATGCACCGTAGCAAAGATTTTTCCACAGTCAGTTGAAATATGTAACTTGAAGTCATATAAAAACTACTCTAGTTTGATAATATAAAGGGTTAATATCCAGTTACCTGGCGAGGTGACTGTCATACAAGTTGCTGTCATGTTTGTTGTTGATGCTGATGGAGTTGGTGGCACATCAGTATCCAAACGAGCTTTCTTGGAGTTCTCTACTTCACTAGCACAAGCAGAAGCTAAAATATTCTGTTGATAAAGAGAATTTTATTATAAGCACAAATAAATCATGTGTAAAAGGAAGAAAGAAAAGAAAACAAAACAAACAAAAGAGCAAATAACTCCAATAATTCCTCCATATTTCTATTCTGTATTTTCTATATTTTTGTCTCATTTTCGTTTCACTGTGCAGTAGAGTGATTTTTGTGTGAATGGAAAACTTGCCGCACTGTAATGTCTATAAGAACAGTCCAAAAATCTGTCATAACCATACTTTGTACTGCATTTTCCCAGTCATACAAAATTGTCTCTGTACTGTACAGTGGTAATTGACATAATTTTTTGTGGACTGAAGAGCCTTTGGAAGTGGTATGCTATTTCACCACTAGTCTGATTCCCAAGGCAGAGATGACATTATGGCACAATCAGTGGGAAAATCATGCCTACTTAATAACAGAACTTTGTTTTTAACATCTCAAGCCCAGGGGTAATACCTGCTGCCCTCCAGCTAAAATCCTTTAAGAAACACTTAAACGAGGTGTGTTTCTTAGAGGGATTTTGACAATATGACTAATGTTAACTTTAATCTACAATGACCCAGAATGTGAGGAACAGAAAACTTACATTGACTTCAGCCATCTGGGCTGCTGACATATTGGGATTTGTGCTCTATGGAGAACAATCAAGAAATTTTCTCATCAAAACTGAAGGTTCAATGAGTTGTTTTGAAAGAATGTATTTTCTGTCTACGTTATGAGTCAAAGTGGAGGTCTAATTATGGATATTAAGTTGTTGATTTAAGGGTGCTCGGACATATCTCTAGAGCCTGTTGCAAAGATTACAGAATTTAAAAAGAGGACAGGAAGTCAAGCTGTTTGTACATGCACGCTGACAATTTTGGGAGTTGGATAAGTTGCAGATCAGCCATGTCATGTGATACAGCTTCATGTTCATGGAGGAAGACTTCCAAATTCCATCATGAAATTTCCTTTTGAAATGTAGTTTCACTTAACTTTGGCTATTGATAATTTTGAGAACTAAGTAACATATTTTGTTACTAATTGATTTTTGTTATTTTTTATTTTTCACAAAAAACAAATAAATATATAAAAAGAAATCTATAAGTTTGGAGAAACAGTGACACTCCAAAAATTATTTTTTCCTGCCTAAAAGTTGTAAAATTAAAAACCTCAATGAACAAGTTACAAGCCCTGTTACAATCAGCACAGCAACCACACTGCTCAGAGATAAGATATGTACCAACACCCTTAAAGAAGTCTGAAAAGGGAGTATGAGAAGATAATATCACAATTTGGATGCCTTTTGGCCTCTTTTTTATATAGCTTTTTGGATCTCTATATAATCACACTCCCTTTAAGTCAAGTCATGTAGTTTGTCATGAGCCTTATACACCGTTTTATAAATTATTTGAGATATAATGCACATGCTGATTGGCTGGCTACCATGTTTATATCAGAGGACAGAGACATGGCTTGCACAAAAAACAGGGAAAATATTTTATAAAAGCAATATAAAACGATCGCTTATGTCTCTGTACTGTGATATAAACACTCTGGAAGATGTAGAGCACTCGAAAAGCAAGAGAAGCACTCGGCTACGCCTCGTGTTCCTAAGCTTGCTTTTCTTATGCTCTACATCTTCCATCGTGTTTATATCACAGTACAGAGACATACATACGCGCTTTATATTGCTTAAATAATTACTATGCAAAGCTAAAAACTGTACATTACATTATCAAACTCATTAATAATTCATTAGAAAACACAATGGAAATCACTACCGGAACGTAGATCTTTATATCGGATAAAGATTTTTGTTCATTTGCATAAACTTGAAGTTGGATTTTCTAAGCCAAAAGTAGTCAAACTTGGAAAATTCTGGTCCAATATGATAATTGACAACTAGACGTTTGATAAGTAATATAAAGAACTCGAGAGCGTGTTATATCGGGTCTAAAGATCCTCGCCTTCGGCTCGGATCTTTATCCACCGATATAACACGCTCTCTCGTTCTTTATACATTACTTAAAAACTGTATCATTACATTAACCCTAACCCAGTGCATGTCAAATGATTTTTCCTGTTTATCCCTCATATGATACAGACTAAATTAGACTCCACTCGGTCATATTACCATTATTAAACAATGTTAAAAACAATCCTCCAATCAAGCTGATTTGTTGATAGCCAACACATACATGAATAGAAAACCAAACAGTACGTCAAATGATCATCTTACCATTTGGTCAGCTGTGCGCTTTAAGGGTTCTTTAAGCTTTTTAAGTCTTCGGCAAGACTTCAGATAAGTTCTTATCCTTTTTCTTGCTCTGTCACGAAATTCTGGGAATTGTCTTTGGCAGGACTGGATAATTGCAAGGATTTTGTCCTTGGGTTGTTTGGATATAGGGACAAGTCGGTCCAAATTCTCGTCAACAAATAGTCTCACAAACATCTGAAATTATACCAAACCAAGCTGAAATTAGTAAGTACTGGGTACAATCACATTTTGTTAATATATGTTAATGACTGTCAATATATTATTATATTTATTATATGCTGTGAAAATACACAGAAAAAGTTAAAAATGGATACTAGGTAGTGGTGCTAGATTTTTAGTTATAAACATTTGAATAATGCTATGTGGCATCTACCATACTAAAACACTTAGAACATAAGAAGCATAAGAACATAAGAAGCCCCATAAAATTTCAGTATTAGCCTGCACACAAAAACATGTATGAACATGAATGTATGAGCATATCACTTTAACTTGTCACCCCTATTAAACCAGGTTTTCACTGCAATGCAGGAAAGCACCTTAGCACAAAGATTCTTTTTTCATTTTCTTATGCTTGCATTACAAAGCATTATGCTTGCATTATAAACCATGCTTTAAGAAGCCAGATTTTCAGTCTCTTTTACACAAAGATTTTCAGAGTTATCACAGTTTTTTATCATAGATTTAGAATTCCAAAGGAAGCTAAGAAAATGCCATTCATAATTCTTAGTTAACAGGTCACTTTGACATCTCATTATTATAATTATTCAGCCTACTAGCAAAGTTGGCATCAATAAAGATACCTGAAATATTAGAGAGAAAAAAGCACTTACATTAAATGCTTTAAGTCTTTCAGGATTTACTGGACCAACTTCACATTTTTCACCATCGCCATCACCATCTTCACCCTCTCCATCATCTTCATCATCATCTTTTATATTACTTGTATTTGTACTTCCCATTCCAGTGGGCTTGAGTAATTCATTGATGTTGGGTGGCTCCTGACACACAAAAACAAATTCAACTCATTGTTATGAGGTGAATTCTCTATAAGATGGACATCCCAAGAACTAGAAAAGTTTTCGTAACAGGGGCAGGTCCAGGATTTTCTTCAGGGGTGGAAAGGGGGGAGAGGTGGGGAGTATTCAGCATTGTAGAAATTGGAAAGGTTGTGGCTAAATGGGATCCTCGCAAACAAGATTTGGTTAGGTTTAGGGTTAGTATTTGGGAAGACTTTGTAGAAATAAACACTCAAGTACCTTGCAGTTAGGTTTAGGGTTAGTATTAGGGAAGACTTCGTAAAAACAAAGCTCTAAACTAGCCCTAAAACTAACCAAACCTTGTTTGCAAGGATCCTATCTAGACACAACCAATTGGAAACTATCCAGAACAAAAGGACCCAAAGTCATCTCAGGAGGAGGTTCGCACTCCTCCCCTAAATCTGCCCTTGCATAAGAGAGTGAAATGAACTGCTTTACACAGTAGCCATGTCATTGCCATGATGTCTATAAAGATATTCAAAATACATGCTGTGTTCGTGCTGTGCTGTGACCATGCCATTTTTACAGTCATACCAAAACTGCTCTTACTTTTATCTGCTTGACACAGTTGTCTGTCTTAGGCCCCAATCAAAGGAGAACATAAGGAGGCACAAGTTTTTGACTTGCAATTTGTGTCCTTTTTTGAACATTGCTCCACACAAGTCAATGCAAGTTGGTTTCAAAAACTTTCAAGGAAAATAAGCTAGCAGAAGGCCAGTGAAAAAATCAGTTTTGTTTTCGTTTGAATTATTTGTAGGAGAGGAAATGTGCAGAGGTTCAGACTAAAAAACAGGAAAAACAACTTGTGAAGTTTAACATGGTGACTGTTCAAACAAGTACAGTATTGGCTTTTTCAGTTCTATGAAAATCAAGTTAGTGCAATGCTGCCACATCTCAGCATTTTGATTGGATAGGGCATCAAGATTGACCAAACACAGAGACATAGCAGCACAAAACAGACTTTTTCATAGACATATTCAATCTTGTCTATATGATACTATATACCAGTGGAGAATAATATATTAATGGGACCAGCACCAGTTGTCTGCCTTAGATATTTCCACTTTACAAGTTTTTCTTCTTTTAGAGAGCTCACTAATTATACTTATTATAATCCATAACAATATTTAATTGTTTGTTATTGTGGTCTTTGGGAGTTCTGAAATGCTGTCTTTTTTTGGTGACGTTTTGGTGCACTTAGTGCGTCTTCTTCAGGCTTCGCGTATTACAATATTACATAACAATATTATTTCAAGTATTTACCATATTTGATATTGTGTGCATAAAGAATCACAGAATACCAAGATTTTAGTTCTCTTACCCTGATGATGGACTGGCTGATAGAAGTATTAGGCATATTATCAATAGACGTTGAGCCATCATCCATGTCATCCTCTTCATCACTCCTACCACTGTCACTTCTCGTATCTTCACTTGTACAACTCCGCCCATCTGCTCTAGGGCTGTATGAACTAGTGGTTAGCCCCCATAGGACTTGGTGCAGACGCAGGAGATGCCACAACGTATGAAATGGGAATAGCTGTTGGAAGAAAGTGGTATTATTTAAAAACTTTTCTTGCATTAAGAATAAAAAATATAGAAGTCCTTTGCTTTACCCACTGATTGGAGATATTAAAAAAAATCATAAAAAAGTTGATTTGGAAACTTTTTATAAACATGTGATTGATTTATGCACCTAATTGGTCTCAAGATTTATCAAATCCATTTCAAATTCTCCAACAAGCATTAAGAAAATTATAGCTTTTTTCTGTAGCAAAGATGTCATGCAATGATGGCATCAAATGCCAAAGTTCCCTCAGGGAAAACAAACTATCAAAATGAAAGTGGTTTGATAATTTAGAATTTGCTTTTTGACGTGCGCGCGGACGGGACCGTTTGAATTCTATTGTTTAAGAGCCTTGCGCGTGCGATGGCGAAGTTACTAAAATAGCCTTAGCCGCCACGAACATGGCACAGACATCAATACTGAGCTTCGCTCTCTTAGTATTATGGTCTCTTGATATGGCCCAATTGTTTGAAAGTGGGTTAGCACTAACCCAGGGTTAAATCTAAAGAAAACCATTGGTGTTAACCCAGGGTTAAATCTAAAGAAAACCATTGGTGTTAACCCAGGGTTAAATCTAAAGAAGACCATTGGTGTTAACCCAGGGTTTAGGCTAACATGTTTAACATGTATGTATTTTTTTTTTCAAACAACTGGGCCCAAGGGACCCAACTGTACCACTCCTCCCCCAAAACAACTATTATTAATACACCACCCTTTAGACAACCCCCTCCCCTTAAAAAAACTAATAATTTACATATTTCGAGCTTTGCATTTAAACATCTTTACAAAACAAGCTTTCATACCATTAGGGTTAGAAGAGGACATAGTTGTAGTGACTGAAAGGTTATGACGTGTCATGAATTTCTCCACCCATCCACTAGATGCTTTAAAATCTGGACACTCATCCCTGACCATGTGGCGTGCTTGGGACTGTATAGCATCCTTTGTCACTGGGGTTCCATTTTCTTGCTCCTTTATGACCCACTGTAATAGTTTGTCATCAGTTTCACTAGAGTAACTCAACCTTCTTCCCCCACTTCCAATTGGTGACCGTTTCTCCTTCTTGGCTCCTGCACCATGTTTACACCAAACCTGCACAGTAGAGCGAGGTACACTGTATTTGCGAGCAGCTTCTCGGACTGTAGTTTCTTTAGCATAATTAATTACCTCTTGTTTGTGGTCTGATGAGTATGTCTGGTATCCTGGGGGACAAATGCGGTCAATTGCTGCATCATCTACAAAACAAATAAACTTCACTACAATTTCTCAAGATTTCTCAATGGTTTTATCATAACAAAGGTATTTTTATATAATAGCATTGTAAGTTTAACAAATCAATTAGGCCTGACATGCACACTAGGCCACTATAAGGAACTTTTTGTGACTGATTTAGTAAGCATGAATCATGAGAGACCAAGGAGGCCACTTCTCAAAAGTCCTGATAACTGTATAGGTCTGTTCATAGGGTTTAGGGTTAGATGACAAATTTATCACATTTGGTCATTACATGATTATTGTGACAACATTGCAATGCCATGTTTAGGATACATTTACCATTTCCCTTATTTTCACATCCTCTTCTTGACATCAGCAACATCAACAGTCATTTCAAACAAATTTGCTCTTGCGCATAGCATCCTCTTTAACTGTTGTTTATGTTTGCTAAAATCACTCTTATAAGTCAAGACACCAATCCAACAAACATAACACTCACTCACTCACTCTTCTATACATAAGACTACTATGTTTATCAAGTGATCAACTCAACTTGCCTTCTTTAGTTAGATGTCCTTGGCCACCATTGAGTGATGTTTCCGGGCCATCTTTAACTGTAGGTGATAACATTCCATTACGTTCACCATTCTCTTCATATGTAGCATCCTGTGGTTCTTTCTTGAATCTTCTCAACCCAAAATTTTCATCATCTGAATCATGACTTGAGATTGATGCTTCTGCATCTGATGATTCCTGAAGAATTATACAAATTAGAAAATTATTCAAAAGTTTAAGTATGCACTATGTAGCAATTGGTGATATCATTGGTTACTTTGATTATAATGTTTTACTGGACTAAATTAACTTAAATGAACATATAAAGGAAAGAAAAAGAAGAATTATCTTTGTAATCCTAACCCCTAACAGTGTTGTCCATAAAACTATTCAAAATGAATCAATTATAAAACTGGAGGAATGATTATTTTTGCCCTTCACTGCACAGTACCTTCAACAACCAATGATATCACAGTAATTAGACTTATGTCAGTTAAAATTATAGCTCTTTGTTACATGTTAGAATATGTTCAAGTAGAGTGAAGTATTTTGGCCCAATATGAATTGCTAAATGTACAATAAATATGCAGATATTCCAGTGGTGTTCATTTGTGCATGAATGCTATAAATAACTCAATGATAGTATCAATTAATTTCCATAATACTCACAGGTGTTACAATCTGGTGTTTCAATTAATCACAATAATTTTTGGTTAACTATAACTCAAAATTCACAGCCAAACAGAAAATGAATATGTACAAAAATTATGCAAATGAAGAGAATGCATTAAAAAAGTTGAATGACCTTGATAGCTAGCAATTGAAAGTTCATTCAATACAGTTTTGACTATAATCTAACTGAATTTTGATTATTACAGCTAGCCCAATATATCTCACTGATAATCTCTAGCTAGATATATAAGTATACCTGTACTGTGTATAATAAATACAGAATATAAACAACAATTGATATATAAGAAAGGAAAGATTACAATACATTGTTAAAAACCTGATAAGATTTTAAAAGGAAGGGAAGTTTCAAGATCAAATAAAGTGATAAAACATTGCTTTACAACTACTTGACATAGTGAAAGCAAAAAAAGTTAATAAATTCTTACATATTGATATTTACTGATTTCTTGAGGACATTTGGTTGGGTGTCAAGTTTCTAATATTACTGTTCATCTAAAATTTCATTGACCATAAATAGTTTGTAATTGATACTAGAGAAAGCCAAGACTGAACTTAACAAAAGAAATCCTCTGAAATGTTGAATATCTATTAGCAAAGAACACCTTTTCGAAGTTGTACAATTTATTCTGTGTTACTCTTTGTAGTTGAATATAATTTTGCGACTTTGAAGTGTTGTGTAAATTCAGACATCACAAGTGAAAGTAGTTTGATGCTTAAAAACACAAAAAAATCTTGCATTTTATATGAATTTGGAATATGTGTACTTTTCTTGAAGATATTCAAGCTTTTACAACAATTCAATTGTTTTGAAAAAATTATCAGAATTTTTTGGCAAGTGGGATTTAAATTAAACTACATTTGGATCTCTCACAAAGCCTTTTGTCATTCAAAGACAAAATAGTATTTTTCTACTTAAAGACAAAATATCAAATACAGATATGCCAGTAAGGAGTTTATTTTGCCCCCTCCTATAAGAGGCTCCATAGATGATAGGGGAAATATATGTTATCAATATTACACATTTTAAAGATAATGTTCTTCAATGAGTAATCTTGAGATAGAATAACAAAATATTGATAAAACTACTAAAGATTTTTTCAATTATTCATGAATACTAATACAATTTTACTGAAATGAATATCAAAATAAAAATAAAAATAGGAAGTAGAATTGATGGAAATGACTAAAATTTTGTAGACTTTGAGGAAAAATTTTAGAGAAACTCAAGTTATTCATTCCAATGGGCATATCATAATTTGAATAGCAACCCAAACATGATGGATGATAATGCTACCAAATACCATCTGTCGATATGAGAAATATTTTGTCTAGTTTAATATTGTGGCCCACCCTAGGTTGTCAACCAAATACCCCCCTCGCCCTTGGCTAAAGCTTGGACAGACATAGAAATAATTTCAGCCATCAAAATTCACCAAAACAAATTCAACCAACATAAAATACTAGGTAAAACACGATAATATCCCTAAAAGCCTCCAGAGGAGATGCTTATTGAAATAAAGAATAGACTGAGTGTGTCGAGTTCTACAGTCAGGTTCGGTACACGGTGAGTCCACTTGAAATTTGATGGCGTGATGGAGAAAAATTTGCTACCGATAACATTGCGAAAAATATTTTTAACTTTGCGGATATCAGACTGTAAAAAGCGCTCAGTCCATGGACAACTGATCGTGGCGACAAGGAGTGAGTGCAAAAAGGTCGTTCCAACGATTTTCCTATTGCATTTTATCGAGTAATGAATATTTCATGTTTTGAAGGAAAGAGGCCAAACTTTGCCTGCTCCCTTTTGAACAACTGAATTCAGCATCTAATTAAGACATAAACGGCTTCGCTTTCTGATTCCTTAGCGAATATTCCGTAAAAGCGAAGTTTCTTGGCCACACCGAATGGACATCTGCGACTCAATTTGAATGCGGGGCCGTCATTGTTTCCTCTTTCATTGAAAGAATTGAGCAGGGGTGTCATCTGGCGTGCATCTTCAAGAAACGCTTGTCTAAGCCGTCCATTTAACGAATAAGGCTCGAAGAAAGCCACAGAATAATCCAAACTTTGCCGACTACTCAATATTGTATCTTACTAAGGCAGGAAGACATCGAATTTTCTCTCGAAAACGCTCACTTCCGTGGCAGATGAACGGTGTCTCCGTCATTTTTACCCCTTTCGCCTCCTTTGCCAAGCGGCGCGGTTGAGAAACAATCGCTCCAAACCTCGTTCAAAATACCCCCAAATTTCCTCACGAAGCCACCTAAATACACAAAAATTCAAATAGTAACTCCTATAGTGCTTTAAGTAACCACTAAATACCTTGAGAAGCTGGTCGGACTTGGCCCTGGCAATGGCTGCAAGGGCTTTGGACATGCTTGTTGATTTGGAGTGGGGTAAAAAGGGGTACGTACAACAAGCCTTTTCTCACCGCACCCCAACTAACCACCGGACGAGCTTGCCAATTCCTCAAAAACCTTCGCCTCTAGGGTTTCAAATTCACTTTCTTGAAGTTCAAGTGAAGCTTGAAATCGTGTGAAGCGGTCGATCGAATCGGCCGTGGGATGGATATTTCAAGGAAGAATTCTAATCAGTAGACGAGACCAGACGAAATAAGGAATACAAATGAGTTCAGCCGTCTTTGTTGTCAGCCACTAAGGTCACGTGGACAAACCGGCATCTTGGTCACGCTACGCATGCTCACTCAAACCGCTGTACATATAATCACAGTCTCAAGCAAAGAGAAATTTTCCCATCATTCAGTGCAATAAAACACAGATATCCCAACGCTCGAGGTGTTATGACTTCGTTATATTTTTCTTTTTAATATTGCCAACGTCTTCTGAAGAGGAAATTATAGGCTTATTTTTCCGCAGGGCATTAGTTATTATTCTTTATGTCTTATATGAACAAGAGAGCGGTAAATGATTTTGGTTTTGCCACAGGCAAAAGTGCGTAGTTAATTTTATTGACGTGCGTTTGTACCGTATTTCGTTGGAATCTATTTCTGTTTATCAGTTTTAGCGTTTCGTCAAATTTTTGCTGTAAAATATATTCTCTGACAATATCTTTTTAAAACAACTGTCCACATAAGTCTATGGCTGCCGTAAAAATATGTTTCATTTTTTCTCCTGTTTTTGTTTGTTTGTTTGTTTCGGTACTTTGTTTGTTTCGGTTTGTTTGTTTGTTTGTTTGTTTCATTTTTTCTCCTTCTAATATTTCGATTATACTATGCAGTTCACCTACCAAATCAGATGTTGGAGTCAAAGGTCTTCCATGCTTCAATAAAATGGAGTTACATCGTTGAATTCTTAGTTTGCAGATACTGCAGCTCATGAGGTAGTACGAAACAGCCTCTCGAGGAAGAAAGGCATATGTGTTAGCCACCTAAAAGATACAAAAAGTAACAAAAGCTCAGTATTAAGTAGCCCATGGTTAAATGAGCGCATTGATAATGATTATTATTATAAGATTTTTTTACTCGGGAACATATCCATAGTACGGGCATAAGGCCCAAAATGGGCGTGGTCGAGGTAATTTTACCCCTAAAGGCATTTAAAGGTAACGTAAAAACACACAAGATTTCAAACTTTCGTTGTCTTTAATTCTATTTGAGATCATGTACTCAACCCGTTCCGGCTCTCTTGTTGTTTGTCAAAGGGATTTTCAGTTAAGTACTGATTTACGTAAAACTACCACAGAAAAACTACCAAATCCCGCACCATGATTTTCACCCCTGATAACTACCTACCCCACCCCAGCGGGTCGAGACACTGCTAGGAACTCACTCCAAAAAGCACATTATTTAATAAGCTCTTTTTGGTGCCGTTAGCCGGATGATAATGATGTAATAGTGATAGTAAAATAAGCTAATTATAATCATTGCTAATATAGAAAGTAGTACTGAATCAAAGTCACGATATAATGAACATTGAAGTTATTTTTGTGGCCGTTCTTTTTGTTTGCGATGCGCATCCATCCTCTAATTGATGAGGATGGATTGAAGAATTAGAAGACTGACATCGCATTTCATCAGTTCCGTTATAACCTTAATGTGACGATAATAAAGAACTGAAGGTGGGGAATTCTCTAGATGCATGAAGAGCTGAGTGTGCATCAAGGCTAAATTAAGGACTTTGTGCTTCTTTTTGAGTCATCTGTCTTTGACAAATTAACTGATCTTTATCTAAATGATATAGATCTATTTGACTTCGCGCAAAAAGAGTATATAAAGAATTTAACTTCAATATCGCCCACTTTTAGAAATTATAGAGCCCCTCTTCTTTTGCCTGATATCAATTATTGCAAAGGCCTAGAAAGCTGACTACAGATCATCCATATTGTACGGAACAGGAGCAGAGACTAAGAGAAAGGAATGCCGAAGTTGAATGTACTCCCCAAAATTATGACGTTGGTTTTAGGTGTCCGGTGAAAGGCAGACTTCAAGCCGGTGGCTGCAATTAACCTTCTTGTCCTCTTATTCCTGAATAGGACTCATCTAATCAAGAAAGAATTTTCATTGTTACGATGGGACCGCTATTCCGAGATTCTGCTCTTGTATCCCCCAAAGTGCCATTTTATTTCTCTTTTAAAGCAAAATCGTGGGAGCATTATTTTATCAGGACTGCGTTAAAAGAAAATTATTTTTTCTCATAGGATCTTGATACACTTTGAGCCTACAGACGGGCACTGATTGAGGATTGGTTCGTTCTTGTCCATCAACACACACGCGTATCGCTCATTAGTAGCAGTAACAGTACAAATAACAATACACGCGCTAAGCCGGTCGTCATTGAGTTTAACAGTCAGCATCATGCCAGTTGGCTTCGGTCAATTAGAAAGTACTGTAATTCTCTTTCGGAATCCCACGTTAGGTACTTTTGAAAATATTTTTTTAGAATCTTCAGAAGAGGTTATTACACTTTATAGGATTTGAATTACTAGTGAAAATTGTCAATTTCATGATATTATGACACAACAGCTGCTAATGGGCGAATATTCTGGTGGTCCATATATTCGGAGTTAGTTCATCCCAAGGTCAGTGTGAACGCCCAGAAAAATGGTCTGTAAAGCGATAAAAAAACGGGACACGATATCATATCATGTAAGGAAAAAACTTGAACTTGCTTTTAACTCTGTTAGTCAAAAATATAAAACTAATGCGTCATTGATAGCGTGTTTAAAGCACAAAATAAAACAATGAATTTTCTGTGACGTCACGTCTCCCATAGCAACCACATTGGTAGCCATGTTGGTCATGTTGGAATAGATACGACACCAAGCTCATGTTTCCATGGCAATAACGTTGGAAAATCTGTTGCATCTTAATTAGATATCCCTTTGGCAACTCGTGGATCCATCCTACCATGCGTGGCTGCGAGATATTTTAGTAAATAATAATTGAATGTTCCACCTTTTTGATATCTAGACCATCAATTATATACAACACAGACATTAATTCAAGGTTCTGTATTCTTTTTATCTTAATGAGATCAATTTGCCCTCTTTCTTTCTTTTCATTTCCTGTTTTCACTCCTTTTCCGCCTCCCTCTGTGCGTGTTACGGAACTGTGGGTTTGACATTGTAGATCGTATCTATCAGTGTTATAGTGACCAATACAGCTCATGTTGATTGACTTTTACGCGGGAAAACCTTACGTAATTTATACGCATATGATATAATATTCATACGCATTTATAAATTACATACATATATATATAGTGACACCAGTTTGACTGTTGGCAATACAATTGCTCCTGACCATATTTTTGATTTCTAAAACAGTACTAGTTTCCGCAATTCTTTCATAAGGAAGCTGTTGATATGATATTGTCGTTTTACAACAAAAGGATCTCTTCAACCCGCTCTTAAAGACTTGGTTGCCATAGAAACGTATCTAGACTCTGACAATTAAGCCGAACTTACTCAATGTCAACAACATTAAATCTTTACAGAGTCAATTAGTTATTGAGCGACTCAATTCCAAATATAATTTTTTTCCTTGTTTCTTGTCAGTCATTCTTGCAACAGGTCGTCGATCAAATTCGAAAAGAATATACGTATGAGTAAAAAGGGAAAGGACTAATTCCCTTCCTCCCTCCCCCTCCCCCCACCCCTTCCCTCCCACCCCAGAGCCTGTTTAGTCTTATTCCAGTGTCATTTTTTTGCACATCTGTGCCCGGAATGGGTCACAAATTTAAACCTCCATGGCGCAGAGTACTTCACTATAATTTCTTGCTCTCACGAATTCAGAGTTGGTACATTAAAAATTTACAAAACAGCTGCTAGTTTTTATAAGCCACCAGAAATTTCAGACAAGACATCGCCACTAAAAGAGAGACTGGACGCTTATCATGCACAGGTAAACCACGTGGTGTACTTGAACGTTTAGAATGCGTTACTCTGCATCAATATCGAACTCCCTCATTAGTCCACAGAACCGTGACTGTAAACAGCCGTTAATTGCTGTTATTACCTTCCTCTTATATTATTTTCATGATAATCACTAGTCATTCCAGTCACGTCAACACAATGACATCTTCTAATGTAGCGTGACATGTAATTCATTCAGATAGCGTGACAACTTGACTTGTGTGACCATCAGGACCAATTTACTGATATGGATGTTTATACTCTCTACTGAAATGTTGCGATTTTCTCTGGAATTGCATCTCACACTTGGAAATATTCCATTTCTTTGAGTAACAGGTAACACGAAAGGGCTGGACTGCAAGTATGCAATAAGAATATTTCTGGTATGTCAGAAATTCATTCGAATATTTTTAACTTATTGCGAAGACTGTTTTTAGCTTTGTTTTGGATATTTTTCTGTCGACTGCAGCGCATTTACGATTGGCGTCTACTGCGCCTGCTAAGTTGACATTATGCTGTCATTTTTGTTAATTGTTTTACTTTATATGTGATTTTTGTTCGCCTTTTGAAATTGTTTTTATTTTACTTCAAAATGCTATGCAAACGATTATTTGGTACATTATTTGGCAAATCTATCAATAAACTAATCTCAGACAATTTTGAGGCAGCCCTGACTGGAGCAGAGAGGAACAGGAGTCTAAATCTCCCTCCTCCCTACTTTTTGAGCCTATTTCTCCCTCCTCCCTACTTTTTTCGGCCATTTCTCCTTCACTACATCTCATAATTGTTTTCCTCCCTCCTCCCAAACCGATTTTTCTGCCTCTTTTCAGTCCCTGCTCCCTACTTTTTGGGGGCTATTTCTCCCTCCTCCCTAAACCGTTCCTCTCCGCTCTGACTGCCGAATGAGTCTAGATAATTGAGACTCAAGCTGTGCCTTACTTACGTAATAATCTACCCCAAGTTGCTGTACTTCAGCAAGCTGGTGCTCAAACAAGACGCGAGATCAAATTGGCGCTCACTTTCTCTCTTATGAACTTTGAATTGGAATTCGCGCGCTGTGTCTTCATAAAACGCACATGCGCTCTTCGGACTATCTAACACCGGCTGGACGTTTCACACGCACATCCCACCAAGTAGATTGACCATCTATACATATACGAATAGCAAACTGCCTGATGGTTTTAGCTCGGTTTTTGTTTCATTATTTGATATGGCCATTAACTAGAAAAGATAAACATTGACAAAGTACTCCATAACGCGCTAACCGCATCCCAAATGAAAAGTTTAATTACTTATGCAACCAGATGGAAGTGAATGCTATGTCTCGAACCTGCAGAAAGTCTCGCCCTTCTAGAAAAATTACTTGTTGACCGATGCTTCATGTAGTCGAACACTGTGAATCGATTTCAGCTTAAAGGTACCAAAAAAGAAAACAAACAGCTTTCAATTTAATTGAAATTTATTTGGACGCTGATTAATAGAATTCAGTCGTGAAAGCATTTTTATCGAATTGCCAAGTTTTGAAGAGTTGAAAGCTTTATGAGAAGTTCAATTCTTTGTTGATAAGCCGCCGCTATGCAAAGTAACAAGCACCATATCTAGAAGTTTTAAATTTGCAATTAGTGAAAAAATAAAAAACAGTCTCAATTTGTAACTTGATGAACATAAAAGCCTAAATTGAAAAGACAAGCATAGAAGTCGTCATTTGAATATTGGTTGTGTGCCTTTTCGCCTAGAGGCAAACTTTTTAACGATTCTTCTCGGTAAACTGGTTGCTAGTCAACTGTCAACGATCAGCCATTAGGACAATAGCTTATGTGACCAAGCAATGACAGTAATTATCATTTGAAATTATAGCAATGTTTCTCGAAGAAGAAATATTTACCTTCTTTGGAACAAAGGGAGTACATCAAATAGTTATATTTGTTACGAGTAAACAAATAGTAACTGGAAGTGTGTCGAGTTGGAGGTGGCGTAACGCCGACAACAACCGACAGGATTTCTCTTTGAAAGATAATAAGTCATAAAATATAGCAATTTTATCGAAAACTCATTAATCTCAAGAAGCATTAACTCAAATCTTAGTAGAATATAAACGTTATGTGTCATGTTCTAGTATCACATGCATCTTTTTCATGAATTTGTATGGGGACAAATGACGCTTGATGTGAGAATTCGACCAGGTCAATACGGAGTGTATAGCCTGGACATTTAAATGGATAGGAAATCAAATTTACGAAAGGAATTCATTTCGAGTCATATTCATCTCTTAGCAATGCTTTTAGTTTTTCTAGCCTTGACTTCGCATGAGTCATCATTCTTCAGTTTTAATGGTGACACCACCAACCACTTACACAGAACCCACCCGTTTTTGGGACCAATCAACACGCAGGATCACCAATCGATATTTTATGTTTTGGTGCCTCATCGGCCAAGCTCCGCCAATCTGCGACAAACTGGCTCCAAAAATCGATTTATATACGCCTTCGGCTGGATGTGTGCTTAGGCTCAATGCCCAAACAGATCTTTTCTTATCCTAATTAGATATAGAATAAATTAAACTCCCAATTCCATTTTGGGCGATGACTTGTGTTCACTTTCTTGGGTGCTGTATGCAATTAGCAAAACAAAACAAGCTAGTTCAGTGCTGCGAAGAAACACCACTGCTAAATGGCCATTTGTCCATTTGTTGAGTTGACTAATTGAGGTTTTGTTTACAATGTATTTGACACTTTTATCAAAACTGAAAAAGAGTGAAATTATTCTACAATATTTGAACAAACAATTGTGTAGTTCTCGTCCTGTAGCGGGTTCACGTCAGGGGAAAAATACTCAATCAATTCTGCTTCTAATAAAGCGGTCCCAAGAAATTCCCAATTTGGATGTTTTTACCTTTAATATTGGCTCTGATGACTGCCGATCACATAAACACGAAATTGTGAAAAGCTGTTTTGAACGGTGAAACCCGACCTAAAGTGCATCTTTGAACATCTGATTAATATATATTACATCCAACACACACGCCAAAAACACTTGTATCGAGTTTTTCTAGGACTTGGTACAGTGAAGCTTGAAGAAGCTCACGGAATCGTAGCAGGCCCGTACTCACTGCTTAGCGAATTGAAGGGACGAACACCGAGTTTGTTTGCTATCGTTCAATTATTGTTGTTCGGGAGGGCAGTGGTTCTTCGAGTTAGGGAAATCGACTTAGGCCCGGCAGAACTAGCTCCAGTACTGGTTTCATATAATATACATAATTAATAATGAACAGAACATGAGTATACCATTAATGCTGGATTTTTAAGGGGCAAACAACTGAGTATACAACAACACAAATGGTTCTAAGAAAAAATTGCCAAATACCAGCTCTTATTCATATGATTCTTGAACTGTAATTTCAACATGAAAACGTCACTTTCGCATTGGTATTCTAGTTTAGTTCTTAGGATGTCACCACCAATGTACGTCGCTAATGTATATAGATATAGTATTCAGTACGGGGGCCGAACCCTTAATATAATTTTCACCAAATCATGAAAGTCGGTGAATTTTCTAATAATTACTAAATCATAAGTATCGAAGTTTTACTATCGTTGTAATTTAGGAGAGTTTTTCAAGACATTTCTGATTAGCAGAGGCGGGAATATATATATGTTAGGCTATTTTCAATTTTTAAGTGCTCGAAGAAAGACAAAAGGGGTTTGTGTCTGTTGGGGCGCGCGATATTTGGTGATCAGAAAGTCCCAGTCAAACAGCTGATAATACTATCGAACACAAGAAAGTATTCGAGAAAGGAAAGCCCATCTTACAACTGGCTGTTACAGTGAACAGTTATGGGCCACCGAATATATTGAGCGCAAGTTCTACGTTCTTCAAGTGACAACTTGGTACTTGACAAAAACAAATTATTTGCATTGCATTGAAGCAAGAAAGCTTCAGCTCCCGATATCTCATTGCGTGAGTTGGTCGTGAAGTTTCAGAGTGATCATTTGGGCAATCTGGACGTTCGCGGTGTGAAATGAGTGTTTCTGGGTTTCAACCCACAATGTTTTGGCGACCCAACTCAGCCGTCTATAACTCCCGCTGTAGAATTGCTGTTTTAGACCATCTATTTAATTCACAGCGAGATGCGAAACTCAATTTAGTTCTTTTGCCCTCTATTTAATCATGTCTCGGATGGGATCCTTCGGGTGTCCAAAATAAAAACCGTGGAAAACTTTGAAAAAAGCCACAATCACTGGATTTACATATTCATAAAGCGGGAAAACTTGAGAGGTTTGGGATAAGTAAAGGATGAAAACAACTATGGCTTTCTGAAGCACAGTTTCGTTTTTCTTTGTGACCACTAAATCATATGGTTAACAAAAGGGCTAACCCATCCCAGGTCGGTGGGTTTTCCAACTACAGATAAAAGAATAAACTGTCAATTGTGGATTCCAAAAAAATGGACCTCTCTACAGCGCAATTGTCTCGTTAAATCCTGACGCTAATGACCACATTTCTTTTCGTTTTTATATTTATTTTCATTGCTGCTGGGTGGTTTGTAATAAAATTGAATCAACGAGTAAAATTTTGTATTCGATTTTGGTCCTTTGAACGAGCCGAGAAATAAGTAATGAAATTTCCGAGGAAAGCCGTTCAAAGAGATGTTTTCTAAATGCTCTCTCCAATGGACTATTCCAACATAGTATGGACTAATCCTTCATAAGTAGAAACACTAACTCACCAGGTGTTTTGCCAAACTCCGCTACTGGCTTCCTCGATTTGAACATTTGAAACAAAATTGGAAATTGAAATTTCGATTCGGTTTTGGTAAGCGAGAAATTATGAAAGCTTGACCAACCATCTAGTATTTTGTGCAAGGGCTTTTGTCCGAAACCGAAGGAGCTTCATCTACTTCTCGATCGCTCTTCAGTACCGCAGGAGGGTTTATAAAAAAGTAAATGTCTTGCTTACCGTATGGGACAAATTGAGCCATACTTCCTATGAATAAATTAAAATTCAAGCTCAATAATAAACAGAATGCGAGACCAACTTCTTTCCAGAGAGAGAGAGATCTCCGTTTTCTGCATGTCATGAGATTTTTTAAGCCATCTCCAAATAGCTAATTCTTGGCGTTTAAAGCGCTTAAAGACAAAATCTGCCATCTGAAACCGTCCTCTGTACGGATTTTAGTTCGGGTCATTCTTCTTTTTCACAAGAATTGAAAAGAAAATTTTGGCTTGGAAGCGGATTTATATGTTAGCGACTTTGAAACTTTAATTGAAGAAGATAAATAGCGAAAGAAAACGTCCTAAAGTCGACGTGCTAAAGTCGAGTTTTCCAGGGATTAACATGCTCTTAATAATTTCCATTGTAAGTCTAATTACTGGCGATCATTCTTAGCTATCATATTCATTTGAGTTTTGTGTAGGACATAAAGCTTTCATCTATTTTGTCGAAGTCAAACCAGTTTGAAAGAAGAACTGGCTGGGGCAACTTATCCCAAATATGGATTCTTCACACGGCTTCTATTACCCAATTTGCCCTAATGGATAATTCAAAAACCTCAGCTCCAAAAACGTAAATAACGTCAGATAATTATATTATAATCAATACACTCGCCCTCCTGTTCGTTGTAGCATAAAAATACTGCTCTCATTTGAATATAAGAAAGACTCGTGCTAGCGCGATTCTCTGTCACGCGAGCCCTTGTCTGTCTTTATTTCCAAGCAATAAAGTTCACACCTCTGTACACAAATCTTGCGACTTAAGAACGACGGACTATAGGAATGACGAATTGTGTACACGGAGTTTTATTAAGTCGACGAAATCGAGAAGTGGTGTTTTTTGCGTCTTTTTTGTCACGATGTATTCATGGGATGTCGAAAATGAATCTGGCGAGCCCGTGTGTTGGACATCCGTTCAACGCCACCGGTCTGAAAAACAGATCATTTGAATTCCAAAAAAATCCACAACCTAGTCTCACAGCTGATGAAAATGCTACTCGAGACGACTGAATTTTTTGTCTTTGGGAGAAAGTCCAACGAACCCACGTTTCTTTAAATTGGAAATAATGCGTAGTGTTTCGCTCTAGTTTTCATAAACCACCCAACTAGTAACTGATCCCAAGTCGAGATCGTGCCGAGATAACTAGCAAGTTAATATTAAAATTTTCATAGGTGTGAGTGTTCGAGTCTTGCTGCAAGAATGTAGATGCAGCTCCGGTTTGAAGACAGGACAAAAGGCAAAGAATTTGCTCTACAACACTTCATTTAATTCTACATGATTGAGATCCAAATAGCGTGTCAGTTGTTTCGTGTTGACGGCCATGTAAAATGTCTGAATGAGTGAATTTATAATTGGTTGACTAAGCTATACCCACCGCGCGATAGGTCTTCTTTTGGCCGACGTGAATTCCTCTCTCATTGATGTGAACACTGCTGATTATATCGAAAAAGTCGTCTGCCACTGCCACCCGCCTGTACTCCAAGACCTGGGTCCGTACTCCAATAGACTCCTCGTATGGGTACATGGCATCTACACTCTGTTCGGAGCCAAAACAAAATATCATGAGACAAAGAACGAACACATCGCGAGACAAACGATGAGCAGCGAGCTACGAGCAAGAGCACTAACCCTTGTGTGTGGGACTTTGACGGGGACATACAGTGTGCCATAAACTGACATGTCTTCCGACTGCACGATCCGAAATCCTTTCGATTTCACCCAAAACCTGAATTTGGCATCGGTCTCAATGAGCGGCTCCCCTAGTAAATATCTGCAAATTTTGTTATACTTAGCGCGGGTTATGGTCTTGGTGCGACTATTTTCACCGTAGTTCATTTGGACCCAGCGTTGAAAATTGCGCCGAAATGTTGACTTTTCCACGGAGGACATTGTCAAATTCACACCTTGTAGCGCGAATTAGTAACAAGCCAGCCTCGCCGAGTCGTGTCTTTTGGTGGGGAAGTGTGCAGCTCGTTAGCTAGCCTGCAAGCAAATTGGCTGTGACCATCGGCCTTCTCATTGGCCGGTTACGACTGCTTTAGAAGGGTTTCTTTTTTGCAACACCCAATCCCGCTTCGCCTCAGCAGATGTCCCGAAATCGAACACAATATTGATCTACGCATAATTTTGATAATTGAGTGAAACCTCGAGTGAGAGCTTTGAAAAAGATCGAAACTAGAATAACAATTAATGGCCTTTTGGCTTTTGTTTCACTCGACTCGGAGACTCCCGGAAAAATATACTATTCTGAAGCGAGCACGCGAGGTATATTTTTCTTGACAAAATGCTTAGAGGTTTTTTTAAGAGCCGTTGTCTCGATGGATTAATTATAATTACAGTGAACTAGAGACGTATTGAGAAGAAAACAAAGTACAGGGGAGGTTTGATATTAGTGAAATGAGTTTTTTCAATCGAATATAAGGCCTTATTCACGAAAGGATTCAGCGATAAGACTGGCTTTAAAGATTGCTATTCTGATCGGCCCGGAAAAGACACCGGATGCTTCGGACTCCAAACACGTCCACGTCACATCTAGGCAAGCCATTAAAAAGCCTTAAAACTTTCATTTATTCGTGTTTGTAACGAAAACATTTCATCACACTTCACAATACTACGTATCTGCCGTCAGAATTTACGCCTGAATGGAAAAATCGCAAAGCAAACACAAGCCAAGGATCTGTGTGCTCAAGGTATTTCTGTTTGATGGCTTGGCAAACATTCGCACAAGCACGCTTCTTACTTTGTTAGAACAGCTTTTCATTTATTCTGTTTGCTCGGTCACTATTCTGGTGTAACGTCTGAAATCTGTTTTCGATCTTGTATACTCTCTTTTACCTCACAGCTCAGGTAAACACCGTTAGGCCTATTGTGATTGGACGATAATTCGACCGGGTAGTACAGAAATTTGTTGATTTGTAATCAATGAATGGGATTGGCAAGTGAAAATCGACCAATTTTCGCCTGTTATTGGGCATTTCAAAACAGTCTTTCAAGTTCTTAGGAACCAAAAGGCACTACTCTTATTATTCTATTCTGCTTAGCAGAGTTCTAAAATAGCTTCAGGGCATAAATTTTGAAAACAGGAGGGCAATATGCCCTTAAAAGAGCCTAGCAACCACAGTACTTTAATGGGGCAGGTGATGTGTCACGCCAGATCGAGCCAAGTAGACCCGACATGATCACAAATATCTTTTTCTCTCCTTTATTTTACTTGAGCCCACTAGAGACTGGGATGGTTCCATAGTCACATGATTAAGCATAGCTATCAACCTGTCAACTTGATGTAACAAATAACTCGACCTTAAAAACCCCAAAACTTTCGGATTCATTTTGTTGGCACGCAATGCTGCATCGGTTGTCTATAACAAGGATCATTAGGGCCGAGTCGCTCCATACATTTTTAAAAGTGTGTAGGAGTAACTCCGTTGATGGCATGTTATTGTTTTAGTAATTATCACGAAGGGCTCTTCAGTCTGCAGGACGATTTTTCTTAAACTTTGGACATTCTTATTGAACTAGAAGAAAAGCCACCCCTGGACCGAGCATCACTGATCAGTTTGGGTCGATACTAACGAACTCTGTGTTCAATGCCATTATGATCAAAACTGGACGGGTTTAGACAGTATGATTGTATAGCCTCGAGTCTTGTTTTTCCCTCCGTGTAATGACAATGTTTTTCACTATGTTAGCGAGTTCTTCAGTCCCCGATAAGTGCTGCAACAGTAAGAAATATCTCAAATGACAAGAAAAAATCCATGATCTTGGTGCGAAACCCAAATACAAACTAAAAATGCTCGACAGCATAGTGAGAATAGGCTAAGTGTCCTGTAAAGAAACAAGTTAATGAAAGACTAACTCGGCCAGCGAAACAGCAGGCAGTCTCTGCGTTAAGACAGCTTTGAAATTCCCTACATCCTACAAACCACTTCGAAGTACAAAACCGTCTTTTCTTACATGTACAGGGGGAAAAAAATTAAAAACTAGAACAATAGAGATAGGTCTCAAATTAAGAAGAATTTTTCAATGGGCTGTAATATCTCAGCTGACTGTTTTCCTTCTTTTTCTGTAGAATGAATGCAATTAAAAAAGCGAACAGCGTCCGAGCCTCGCCATGTAGCTATATTTGGGGCTTAAGTTCCGAACCCTTTTTGTTTATTAATTATTCAAACCTCTGCAAGATCCTGTTTGCGATTTTGAATTATTCATTTCATCTTACTTAGTTGAATCTCCTTTTGGATACTTAAGACCTAATGTACTTTGTATTTTACTTGATTAAAGATTACAAATGGCCCCAAAAATATTATTAATTGGGAGACACAAATAAAGTGAATATCCCAGCTTTGCTGGTAGTAGTAGGGCGAGCTGTCGGGCGTAATGATAAATAACTCAAAGTCCTCGTCTCTTTCAGAAACCAATATCCGTTTGATCCACTTTCGAAAAGAAAGACACGTTCATTCCAATTGCTGTTTGTAACAATTTTCTTTTTGTAACATGTAAATGTGTACTTAGCATTGAAACGGAACCTTGTACATTTAGGCAGTACTAGGGTATTTCGTTTAGGGACAATATATTATTTCGTTTAGTAGATTTTGAGGATTTTAGATAAGTATGCTTTCAGCTCGACTGCTTGGACTAACAACAGACTAACAACAGGACAGAGCTTGCGAGTCAAAATGCTTTGTTTTCACTTGAAAGCCGGACACGCAGATCCCACGAAACATAATCTATCTTCTAACTGGAATACCGTCCAATTAGATCCTTTTACAGCGCGTTTTCGTTTTCCAAAAAGTAGTCGTTGCATCTTTGTGTTTTTAGAGCGTTAAATGGACTACATTCATATTCAGTGTGATTTGGGGTCGATTCTAGGATCAATACATGGGGTTCATTCATGCATTATTCTACGGTAAATGACTCCATTTGAAGACAAAACCCGACATCTTTCGATATGTGCATACGATTTGAAGTGCGTGCATATATTATGATCCGATATCTGGTGGTCGGTGCAATTCTAGGTTTGGCGTTTCATTGCGTTGTAGAATTAGCCAAAGCTCCGAGTAAATTCACTTTATTCCTTTCATATCATCAAATAAAACAACAAAAAACATCAATGGCACTTCTTGCGGTCTTTCACTTTTTTTTCTTTTCACCTTTATTTGGAACAAGAGAAAAAATTATACTTGGCTGTCAAACGGTGGTCAAGCTTAGGGCTTGCAACACGCAATCCTCCAAAGGAACATCGGGTGGACGAAAACACAGCCAAGCGACATAAAAACATGATTTCAAGCCTTGTATCGGATTTAGAAGTCGTTTGTAGTCTTAGTCCTTGTTCAAGTGTCCTTCAAAGGGATCTTATCACTAAAATAGCCCTAATGCTAGCATATAGTCACTGTCAAATACACTCATTAGCCGTTTGAATTAGACAGCCAGCCATGATAAGCAGCCGCGCTCTATAGCTGTATATAGCGTGCTAATGCATTCATTTATCATACTCTTCTCTATGGGAAACCAGATCTGTCCTAAATGAAAACCTTTTTTCTGATATAAAACTCCAGTCTTTTATTTTGTTCTTCCGGACGCTTTTTCGGTTTGTCGGTGTTGGAGTCCTGCTTTCTTGCTTTTTTTACACCAAGCACTTGCGTCTTACTAAGACGCTTCAAAAACCAGGATTCTATTGAGCTAAAAGGCGTATTTAAGGCTTTCTTGATAGCGAACCGCGAGATAAAACAAATGAAAAAGAGTCCTTTAAAAAGTGACTTACACTGTCAACCACTTTATATGTAGTGATGACGCGAACCGGTAGTGGTCCAAAGTTGCCGGAAATGCAAGTGAAATTTGGGATGAAACAAGAATCGTATCACTAACTCATGGCAAGAGATAGATTACAAAAACACCGGCTGTACTTTGAAAGGATAGAAACATGAATGCGACCTCAGTAATTCCTGAAAATGCTGCCCTTTGTAATGTACGCTTTCCCTAAGGCCGAAACCGATAACGCGGGAGTAAACAATTCCCTCATTAGTTTCTATAACAGAATGTACATTTTCTAAAAACTTTTCTTAAGGTTTCGACCAATATTAATCTTAACTGTCATCAGTACCATTCAAATAGAAGATAAGGCTTCCCAAGCAGGTACTATACGGTGTTGTGATTGGCTGAAGGGCATAACGGCTTGATGGCATCTGTCTAAGAGCCCATGGTCGAATATCCACCGAAAAAACCATTAAAATGCAAACCGAGTTGATATTGGCGGGAAAACGAGTGCACTGTTTTTAATGGCTAACTTGACTCGCATGACAATCTGTGCCATTTGGCAATACCTGTCAAGGCAGGGAAAGCAGTATTTATGATATTAGTATCCTTAGGGCAACCACCCTGACATTAATAGATTAAAAAGCCCATGTGGATATGATGGTTTAATTTGGACATCCCATACATTGAAGGGGACCGATCTATGATGTCCTCTGTTGTGTATAATTGCATTTGTCAAAAAGAAAACAGACTTCTTAAAAGGCGACGTGTAACTTTTACAGTTTTACACAATTGTGTTAGCTAGTTTTTGTAGCGCTAGATCATTTTAGTCTTCAAAAGCATCAGTCAGTATTTTTGTTTTCAGGTAGAAACCTTTCATGACGATTCTTTGCGAAAACGTCTGTTTTAGAACTGAAGAAAAATGATAATAATAACTCTTTAAAAGAAAAGAAAACTTAAAAGAAAAGAAAAAAACAAAAGAAGAAAGGAATAGCTGTTTTCTTTCAGGGATAATGTGGTCGATTCTTACGCAACTTGCGGTATCAAAATCGTCTAAAACAGTACAGCCTTAAAACCACTACTTACAATCCATATTTATTAATTCCTCTAAAACATTACCAATAACAGATTCGCAGTTTGAATGATATTGCTCAATATACCAAACGACTTCCAGGAACCCCGCAACTGGTGACGCTGAGACCGGTAGTGCGAAGTATGAAAAGCACCAAATGGCTGACAGAAACAGGTCTTATTGTTTAATTGTTTAAGACTTTGCATTAATTGAACTCTAACACGAGGAAACATAAAAGGTGTTATATGATTTAGTCATGCACTCTTTCGTTTGATAATTTCGCATCTTTGGTGTCATAAGACCTTAAGCAATCACGGCAACGACGGCAGGAAAGACGGGACTTCAAAAAGGGCTTAAGCGAAATACTCAATGCTGTTCATTTACTTGCTCATTTTCGATTGCAATTCACCTCAAAGTTTTGAAATGAATTACAATAAAAGAAAAACTTTCTGGCCGAAGGGAAATAAACTGGTTTACGTCCTCAAGTTCCCGCGTCCTCTACGGAGCGTAAACTCTTGATTTTTCACGTTGTAGGTTTGCAGAATACCGTTGATTTCTTTACAGCTCTCACTGTCATTTGCACGTGCAGTTATTGTATTTTGTAATTAGGGCCATTATCTTATGTCGTCGTTGTCCTCGTAGGCGTCTTGGTTGCGTAAGGTCTCTGATTACTCACGGTACGCATCGACAGTGGTCCTGCGTAGAGCTAAATAAAGAACGCATACGAGGTGTTGAATAAAAACGTGGCGCAAATGGCACGAAGGCTTTTACTGATATTAATTAACATCCTATTAGTTGAACCCGTAAGACGTTGCCAGAAGAAGAAAAAACATTTTTTTTAATTTCTCTCTATATCTAAATTTGAATGATTCAAATCAAATCAAATTCAAATCGACTGCGGAGTCAAAACAAAAGCATTGAAAGTATATAGAAACTACTAGAATGGAAATTGACAAAATAGAATTGAAGCTTATAATGAGATATTAGTTTTAGGCTGTCTGGAAAATCGTTCGGCACGTTTTTAAGAGAGTACGTATCAAACTTAACTTTACATTTTCCAGTAAAAAGTTTCAAAAATGTAACCGATACAAAACGATTGCCTTTTTACATCACACACGCATCATCTCATCCCACTGACCTCGCACGAATCTTACTGATTGCACCAACAGAATACCAACGAGTTGTAAGATTTTAACAGTCTAAAATGAGGAATGCAGTGACAAAACGTTCCCTAAGACGAGCACTGCTACTTTGGCCTGATTTTCATGCGGTAAAACGCTGAGATATGAGCGGCCAGTTTTAGAAGAACACTCAGACGAATACTCGGCGTGTTAGAGAGGTTTGTGTCAGTCTAGAGAATTAAGTTGGCAATAAAACTACTACACTCGATTTCTTATATTCTCCGGCAAAGTTGTCCATGACAGTTTTCAAGGGTATGCTAAAAAGCCTGATAGAACTCCTTAGGGAGGCAAGGAGAGTTCTGGCAAGAACGCTGGTTCTTGTGTTAACATTAATTGTTACCACTCGATTGTGTCTATAAACGTTCAAAACCAGCGCCATTTAAACAGCTGATATAGCTGCTTTAAGCGAACATTCACTTGATCATAATTTCTTATAAAACATGGCGTTTAATGGGCTGGTTTATCATGACATGTGGCAGCTGAACAATGCAGTAACTAGCAATATTGGTACTCTTGGAGTGGAAAGGAATTGATATTATTTAGATTGTCAAACAATGAGCCAATTTCAGCAAACTGGTTTGGGGATGCATAACTTTTGCATCTTAATATGTAATTTTACATTGATTTAAAGGAATATTTCACTTGGAATGAATAATCAATGAGTAATCGTCACGGCGGGATTCGGCGAGTTGTCCCTGGTAGCCGGGATAACTCTTTTGTTTTCTTTCCCTGGGGGGCACAAAACAAAAGAGTTATCATCTACCAGCGACAACTTGCCTTCATGTAAACGGCCCCTCAGTTAATTGTTGTTTTTTCTTTATTTCTCTTCAACTTTCTCGCTCGATTCTCGTTCATTCTCTCTTTGAGGACAATTAGACTAGGCCTGCCTGATTTTTGATTTTCAGTCATTGATATTTCGCGCGTTTTTAATAGTAAATAGGTTGGTCCCGATAATTGCCGTTGGGAAAGTTTGACAATAGCCTCACCTCTATTTTCTCTTTTATCATTAAAATCACCCTTTAATTTCTTTCTCCCCCAGAGGTTAATACAGACATGTTAATTCCAGTTCAGGTTTTTGTTAAGCCCTCCGGAAATATATGTTAATATTTAAGAATGAAAATAATAAAAGCACATGGGAGATATGACATATGCAAATTACAATGATCGATACTAGCCTTGAGAGCAACTAATTCAACCAGGTTATAATATATCTAATTTAAGAACGTGTAAAACGTGCGGCGACAAGATGGAGAAATACAAAAATGGAAGTTTAGAAGAAGAAAAACTGCTACCACTGTCTTATCCATCACACTGAAATAACATACGCTTATTGCCCTTATTTTATTTCTCTAATAGTTGTTCTACTGTAAATATATACATACACTTATTACAAAAAACGTTGTCGGGGTTCAGAGCAACAAGCGTTAAGCCAAGACCGAAATGAACGCTGGTTTTGTTTGTAATGTATTCAAATCAGACTCACTTTTTTAACTAATTACAAAATGTGAGCATTTTCAAGTCATTGTTAGTATACTGCTCTCATACATTATAATTATTAGCAACACAAAACCAGCTTTCATTTTGGGCTTGCCTTGACGCTTGTTGCTCTGAACTAATTAAAAAATGTGAGCATTTTCAAGTCATTGTTAGTATACTGCTCTCATACATTATAATTATTAGCAACACAAAACCAGCTTTCATTTCGGGCTCGGCCTTGACGCTTGTTGCTCTGAACCGTGACGTTTTTTAAATAAGTGTATTTATTTAATAATTGTTGCAAATTATATATGTATACATTTTAAAACGTCCCTACACACAGAACAACACTATAATAATCCATACGAAATTACTCGATCCTGTACACAATTCAGTATCACTCCACTTCACACACCCTTAAACACCACTCTATAAACACAAGCACAAACTTACACACATACCTAACACACATACACACACCACTACTATACAACCCCGCACACTCACAAACACCACTCTAAATACAAGCACAAACTTACACACATACACACACCACTGCTATTCAACCCCATCTTGTCCCGACACGGGTGAAAAACGCATTGCGCATACTCAGGAGTTTTAAATAAAACCATTGGAGTTTAGTAAACCTTGAAAGTTAAGGCTGTCTATGAAAAGTTAGTGCTTATTTTGTCCTAAAACATCGCTTTAGTTGTTCTCTTTCCCTGGTCAAATAATACACGAGAAATTTGCATAATACACGACAGTTGAATTGACGGTACTTTTATTTGGAAACACGAGCGACAACACGAACGCGTCTACGAGTTCCCGCCGAATTTTCGAGCATGCGCAATGCGTTTTCCACCCCCCTCTCCCTAAAAATACATTAAGTCCAGTACACACGAAGGGCTTGGGCTCCCTGCACAATCCAGGGGCAAGCTCCTTCGCGTGTACTAAAGATTTCATTAATAATCTTTCTCTGGATCAGAGTTTTGAGCCCGCAAAATGCTCAATGACATTAAAATTGTTAAATATTCGGGAATATGACATGGGGGAAATTGTGTGTACTAGTCGTGCGAAATTACCTTTGAGCCATTAGTATGCCTCATGCAGTAACGGCCAACTGATTGAGGAAATATTTATTCTAATCCACATCAAATGTGATATTTTACAATGTATTTATAATTTATATCCCTTAACTTGTGGTAAATTTTCCAACACGAAAACGAACTAAAATCATATACCCCAGTGTCCTTGGAGACACTTCTCGGGCGCCCTGGGTCACGAAGATGATAAACACGAGCGAAAATGGGAATAAGAGAAGACTTAAGTCTAATTTTCTAAAGCATGAAAAATTTCTGAGTGCCGGTTATCGACATGATGTGAAAATTTAAGCCATATAATTTATGTGACAAATGATGGGAACAAAATTGCTGTAATATCACGACGATGGGTATGTTTAACTTGCCAAGTGACGAGGTCACGCTTTGTTCTGAACCGTTTTCATTCCCCAAGAATAAGTCACAGTACGATCAAGATTTTGTGGATTAGCATCATCTCAAAGATTCTCACACGCTTAATTGCTAAAATCATTGTAGCATGTGTAGAATTGATTGGTTGTTGTTGTTGTTTTTGGTTGTCATTGGTTCTTTTTTTGTTTGTTTGTTTGTTTGTTTTTCTTTTTTGTTTCAATGAAATCACTTGATGAAAAAAAAAAATGCACCCCCTTCCCTACAAAACAAGTAATGTACCAATCACTGTAAATTAAAATTAAATTATAAATTAAGAGGAGATTTTTTTCAATGACGAGCAATAATGGCGAAAAGCGCCAAAAACTAGACCTTCGTGCGAGTTTTAATCCAAATTTTCGTTCTGGATTAACACTCAAATCCTTTTTCTACCGGTTAAAAACTGATGTACCAAGATAAAATACCTGTTTAAAACAGATTTTTGAATTGTTCAAGACTTTTTCTTGATGTTGTGTTGGGATTAAGCTTTTTCAAGCTGAATATAAACAAAACATACAGCAAATGAGCAAATGAGCAAATGAGCAAGGCCTAAACCTCATTTTTGATCCAAATTTTCGTTTTGGATTAACACTTTAATTCAACTTTCATTGGCCAAAACTACTTACAAACAACTTAAACTTTCTTATAGAAATGGTTTTAGTCTTGTACAAAAGCTATTCTTCAACTCAGGAGTTTTTGTCGTTCACTGCTCGAACTTGAAAAAAATCCCCACTTAAACTCTATACAAAAATACGTTTTTCACGCAAATGCCCTTCAACCCATGGTACAATATCTCATGTTACACGATTTGGTTGGAGCCAACTTGTAAACATAAAAGGTCCCGCAGTTACGGACTAAGACGGGTACTTTATACCGACAACACTCGGTCTTCGAGTCACCAAAGCACACATGCGTCTGAATGCAGCCGTCGTCTTTACGTGGATGTTGTCCGTAAAGCCATCCAGGAAACTGGGCGTTACACCGACCACCAGGTTGACAAGATGTTGGCATCATTCGTCCTGCGTCCCCACCAATTCGGTACCAGCCCTCCGCAAGGTTGCGGTCACAGTTACCCATAATCAATTGCGAGTGGATGTGACGGTCTTCCTCTGATAGGATGTTGTAGTGGTGGCACTCAAATGCAACTTCACCAACGTCGTAACCTTATATGAATAGATAAATTATAAATATAAATAAATTATAAGAATGTAGTCGTGAATATCGATATGACTACTGATGAACACGGCCCAGTTGTTCGATGTGCAGGGAAGAGAACTACAGGATTTCAATAGGAAACCATGGTTACGACATGGAGGAGTAAAGGAAGAGAAGAACGGAAGAAAAGCATAAAAGTAAAAGAGGCAATGAGGAATTTAAAAGAGAAATGAAGAAAAGACAAAGGAAGAAAGCAAGGAAGGAGGGAGGGAAGGAAGGAAGGAAGGAAGGAAGGAAGGAAGGAAGGAAGGAAGGAAGGAAGGAAGGAAGGAAGGAAGGAAGGAAGGAAGGAAGGAAGAAATGGAAAGCAAAGAGGGAGGGAAGAAAGGAAGGCAAAGAGGGAGGGAAGAAAGGAAGGAAGAAAGAAAAGGAAGGCAAAGAGGGAGGGAAGAAAGGAAGGAAGAAAGAAATGGAAGGCAAAGAGGGAGGGAAGAAAGGAAGGCAGTAAGAAAAACTCAAGAAAACCTTACAGACGGGTGGAGTTCCAGTCCATCTCCCCTCTTTGTTGCAGACTCGGATTTGAGACCCATACAACAAGCAGCCTGGATTACAAGAGAACTTGACACATGCGCCGACATTACGATCAGTACCAACCATGACGCCATTAAGAGGGGCGTGCAGCTCTTTGCATTTGTAAAGACCTACAAAACGACAAAGATTGTATATATATTTCGGTTCTGAAAAAGCACAGGCAACCCAAGCAGCGTGGTTGTATTATAGGTGATCGTGGTATCCCTTTATAGGTGCATTTGCCAAAAACAGACTAGTGAGGTGAGAGTTGTAAAAAGATGAATAAAATCTCAATAATAATTAACTAAGATGAATAAAATCTCACTTATCGTTGTCTTATATTCAACAGACTTGGGCGCCATAGTGGAGTTCATAGTACAGCTATAAGTGCCTTCATCTTTAGATGAAACTTGCTTGATCTCCAAATCAGACACAGTTAAAGGGAGCTCTCCTCTCTTCTGAGGTGGTTTGGCGTAGTTCTTGGATTTCAAGATCTTGCCATCTTTGTACCATGCGATGGTGGGCGCTGGATTACCAGAGGCCGAACAAGTTAGCTTTAATGGTTTAGTGTAGTCTTTCACAGTAATTTTCGAAGGCATCAACTTCTTGGCGGTATAGGGAACTGTCAAAACATTTATAAAGTAATAGCAATCTTTACCTTTCTATACAGACGAGTTTGGTTTATAGAGAGACAATGGGTTACCTGTCTTGTAGTTGCACGAGAGAGAATAAGTCATAGTGTGCTACCTGCGACGTATTTCTTTTCGAAAACACAGGAAGCCCATCAGACGACTGACACGCCCAAACTATCTTATTTTGTATCAGGCATCATGGGAGTGGTAGCTTGAGAGATTAAGGTTGGGGAATAAGGACCTATAGAGTCTCTTCTCGTCCATCATTCTCGGTAATACGAACAACTTTTTATCACGCATTCAACATAGTTACATTGCAAGTCCCAGAGAAAATGGTGCGCAACAAATTGTCTCTGTTGGAAAGAGTAGCAAGGGATTCTACTTCGCGAAACAAAGGAATTTTGATGCGCGCGAAGTGGTAATACGAGCAACAATTATTCTGCAACTTGGAACACAGTGTTCACTGTTGCGATTATGTATGATTTTGTTGCCCGTATAACCGCAACTTAGCACACAAATTCCAATAAAACAGTTCTCTCTGCTTACCAAACTTTTGCACAAACACTCTAGTTCCTGCTAGAACAAATCCCATGACATTCCTAGCTCGACAAACGTACAACCCTTGTTCTTTGATGGTAGGATTTTTGATATACAAATCGCCGTTCTTGACTTTATGATGGGCGGCGACCAGTTTAGCGTTGCCATGTCTTCCCCATTCGATCTTTGGTTTGGGATGGCCATCCACGTGGCACTGTATTCTAGTAGTTCTTTTCTGGTAAGCTATTTTGTTACTTATCTGGCCTTTGGTGAAGTATGGCTTGGCTAAAAGATTCAAGATTCAAGATTCTTTTTTTTTTACCACACGGTTATAATTAATACATAATAATATAAGTAAATATTATACATAGTAATACTAATAAAATAAAAAAAAGTAAAGATATACATTAAAATAATAAATTAATTAAAATAATAAATAAAAAAAATAAAAAAAATAAATTAATTAAATTAATTAATTAATTAATTAATTAAAATACTTACTTAATTAATTAAAACAATTAATTAATTAATTAAAATAATTAATTAATTAAAATAATATAAGTTAAAATAAGGAGACTATTACCCTGGAGGGTCTGAATGGGGGGAGGGGTGGGGGTACCATTAAAAGAAACTAATTTCTTAAGATTTTATATGCAAATAAAATAGATATTAGGGCAACCATACCAATTTTGAGTATGTATGTGCAGTGTTCTTCTTTCCTTGAGAGAAAATAGCCTGTGATAATTCATCACTTACTACATTGTCAACTAATACTTCTACCATGGCATGGTTGTTCTTGTACAAGTCGGACAAGAATACTTAGGTTCGATTTTCGTAAAGGGCAGCGTCGAAATTCGATTTGGTTCGACATAGTATTTAATAATTAATTTAGTATCCAAGCTACAGGTTTTCATTATCACATGTTGACCTACCTACAGTAGGCTTTTCGCGATTGTGCTGGCATAATTTTTGGCATAATTTGGATAAAAGAGCATACCTTTTGCCGATCTGCTTTTCGTGATCAGTGCTGGCATAATTTTTGGCATAATTTGGAAAAGAGCATAATTTTTGCCGATTTCATCAAATGAACAGTGCTAGCAGAATTTAGGATGAATAAGTCCCTCAGGGATATTTTGGTGCGCATTTTTCTGCGGAGGGGTTTTTGGACAAGTACAGTAGATTCTAGGCCCAGCGCAGATGACTATACATACACCCATTGGGCTCGCACGATTTTGCTCAAAATTACTACAAATGAAAACTCAATAAGTTAGTTGGTTGAAGCTTGTCAGTGTTAATATTTCGTAGTCAAAAATATTTCGCAGGCCTAAAAATTACTTTAAGTGTTTCTTTAGTTCAGCAAATTAAACTATGTTAACTCTTCATCAACTGGCACTCTGCTTCTGTGTCTCAAGAGCAATGCACTATCCTCATTTTGTCGATAAAAACTTACGAAGATTACTTTGACTATCAGTCGTCATGAACTAACTTCTGCCCTCGACGGGACACGTTGGACTTGCAAGAGTGGAAAATGAACACCTCAGATTTCATTTTCATCAATATTTAACCACATTGATTCTCGGTGATTGTTACTAATCCCCTTCCTCGGGGCCACAATGCAGGAAATGACCAGGAAATGGACGTGGAATAAGCTAAAGGTAGTTCTAAAACAGCATTTAAATGATGCTGTTTTTCTTCAGAAATGCAAATCACAGTTAACAGTTATTTCACTATAGTATCAGTAAACAGCTTTGAAAAATAAAAATTTTCAGTTAACAGTTACTTTAAAAGCCAGTTAAGAGTTAACCCCATTCAAACCCTCCTAGAAAGATAGTGCTCTCCACTGGATGAATTTTTATCCATTGGATAAATTCAATGCGTGATAACATCATCATTATATACACTGAATAACCCGTTTAGAGCCGCAACCATGGCAACTCCTGATACAACAAAGTATGATGGGATTGAGAATAAGATGTTATGGGGACTTGTGTCATGCAATTGAAATTGTATTGGTCACGCAATGTCACGCTTATGGCAAGTATTATAAATTTTGTTTGACATACTTGCGACTAGTAGATCAACTTTAGCTGTAGCGGTTCCCATCGCGTTCTTTGCCTTGAATGTCCATTTTGCCGAATCTTTCGTCGTTGCGTTTTTAATGACTAAAGTGTTTCCAAAAACAGTTTGTCCCGTTTCTTCGTTGAACCAATAACTTTCAGGGATAGGAAAACCTTTAACTGTGGTCCTCAATGAGACTCTGGTCCCTGCCTTGACTACCACCGTCTTGTTTGGTTTACTTGTGATATTTGGAGCAACTATGAACATATCAAAAAGAGACGAAAGCAAGAATCAATGTAATATAGCCTGTGTAGGACGAGGTCTAGAGGGAAGGGAAAACAAGGAAGGGTGCATGGGAAGAGTAGGTAGATCCCTCCCTTTTTTTCCCTCTCCCATATCAGTCCTCCCTTCCCCTCCCCTCTCCCCTCCCCTCTTCCTATGACTTTCCTCAGGGGAGTACAGCAGGTTCACCTCGCGCGTCACGACACCAGCCGACCGAGAAAGTACTGGGCACTGCATTGTCATAGCAACAGACAGCACTAGAAAACACCTCTGAAAAGATCAGTCTAAAATGACATCTGCATTTTGTATCCAAGGGGAAAGTCTCTTTCACAAACTATTTGAAATGTAAGAAATTGTTGATTCTTGCTTCCTTAACATTCTTAATTCGTCCAACTTCAGTTGCATGTTTATAAACGAACTAAGTCATTATTTTTCTATAAATTTCTATATAATTTTGCCTTATTCCGTGTATTCTATGCACACTTTCCTCAACGCTATAACAAGCACAACATTAATATAAAAGAATTAATCAACGATAAAACTCACTAAAATTAGCAAAAGGTAACTTCTTTCTAGACACTTTAGCTGTAACTGCAGCTTTAGGGCCTGACATAATCATGGCTTGGCGACCAACAGGAGCTCCCTTCACAGCTACCCCAACCGCATCCATGGCAGCACCATATTGCTTGAAAAGCATCGTTCTCATTTTACTATCTGACATCCATTGTACCCGGCCATCGAGACCAACAATGGCTGCTAGTCCGGGTCGTCCTTGAGGTCCAAGGCGTCCACGTGGTCCCCGGAATCCTCTTACGCCCCGGAATCCCCTGGGGCCCGGTGCACCAGCGATGGCTATTATTTGAGCTCTAGTTATCGCTGGACCAGGAGGTCCAACAGGTTTGGCTCCTGTTACCGTTGTTGTAGCATTAGATATCGTGACTGAAGAGGACAAATTAAAGAGAAATTGAATGGATGACAGTTAAATTAAATAAAAATATAACAATAAAAATGGCATTAACAGAAAGAGGAATTAAGTGAAGAGAATATATAAGAACGATGAGGTCGTGGAAAAAGAATAGGGGCCAGATATGAAAAAGACCGCGAAGACAACTAAAGGGGAAAATGAGGAAAAATGTTTTTGGAGAAGATGGAAAAACTGGAAACATGAAAGACTGAGAGAGGTAGAAGAGATGGGAGGATGGAAGTAAAAGGAAGAAGGAAGGAGGGAAGGAACAAGGAAGAAGGATGGATGGATGGATGGATAGGTGGATCGACGGAATTAAGGATGGATGTAAGTGAAGAAGGAAGGAAGGTAAAGACGCCCTCCAAGTTTCACTAACCGAGTCCTTTCTGCAAACGTGCGGTTATCGCCTCTTGTACTTTTGTTTCCATCAATTCATTAAACACTTTACGAGTGGCTACTCGAGAACCTTGGGGAAACAATAAACATGATAACAGTTGTCAGTTTTACCACACTCCTTGATTCTTTTAATTTTACTTTTGTATATTATTTCAAAACTGTTACATGCTTACCAAATAGATTTTTCATGAAAGCTTTGACATAATTCTGCGTCTCTCTACTAACCAGACGTCCAGCAGCTACAAGAAACGAGCAATTAAAATAAAATTGCATATCATGGTGAAAATTTAAAGAACTAGAGAAGAAGAAACAAAAATAAGAGAAAAAAATAGTAGCAACCATTGAACAAGAGGAAAACGAAACATTGTTATTACGACCTCACAAAAGTTACATATAGAGTGTGTCTTCGTAAAGCTTCTCTAACACCGTTCTACTCAAACATGTCGCGGCAGGACCCCATTATAGTAGCGTCCAGCCGTAATAAATCAGCGTTGTTCCCAACCGAGTTATTTGTAGAAACAGGAGCCCATGGTAGAAATGAATTTCGCGCGAAAAAAACATGTTGCTGAAGCGCTAATGGACTCCTATTTGCAAAAATTATTGAAAGTGCCCTTTCAAAGACTTTATAGTAAGTTGAAGGCTCCTAGTATAATGGCCATTTGGTCGTGGCTGTGATCATTGAAGTGGGACAAAAAGTACTCAGGTTTTATAAAGCGCTCTAAGAGGTCTCGTAGTTATAACTGTATTCGACAAATTGGCCCTGAACTCTCCAAGTACTCACCAATTAGTTCTGCACTTCCTCTATCGTATCTGATAGTTCCTGATAATGAATAATAACAGGTTTCACTTTGAACAAAGTGTGGCATAATTAAATTAGGAACCTTTGTCAGATTGTGGGCTAAGAACGCTGACGTTTATTATATTTTTACTTTTCGGTAATATTTTACAAAACAAGACAAGACAAGAATATCATGCACGTAGCTCCCCCACAAAACAAACAAACAAACAAACAAGCAAGCAAGCAAGCAAGCAAACAAACAAACAAACAAACAAACAAACAAACAAACAAACAAGCAAGCAAGCAAGCAAGCAAGCAAGCAAACAAACAAACAAACAAACAAACAAACAAACAACAAAATATAAGAACTGTTACCGCATTCACTTAAGAATTGTGCTTTATTTGTTCTGTTGATTTCAATGATATTAGATTTTTGACCAGGGTAGAGTGGTCGGGGAATAAGGGTGCCTCAATTCAAATGAAACGAAAAAATATGCTTCTAGCGAAAGGAGATATAATATACGTAGAGAAGGCACAGAAAGCCCAAGCCATGATGTTACTCACCTAAGTCAACTGTTCCATTGATGATTTTACGTCCCAGAGGATCAATTGTGATATTCTTACCATCAGCTAGTAAACAAAGACTTGGTTGTTAGTATCAGTAATAGGGCTTATTTGAATAGCGTCAGTTATCCATATTTTTCATTAGATCACACGGACTCCTGAGTTCCACAAAGGCACAATGTTGCGCGCACTCATATTCAACTTTCCCCACCCCTGCCTCCTGACTTCACGCTTAAAAGCCGAGTTATGTGTGTCCGTGTGTCCACCTCTGCAGTTGTGCGCCACGTTTGCAGACATAAAAACTCGCTCAGTTCTCGTCTCAACGTTGCAGGAAAAGTTTTATCAGTCATGTGTCCCGCGGGTCCGGCTTTACATATCCCGCAGTTTAGACAAAAATATATAATATTTGCTGTATTATTATATTGTACTCAATAATGTAGAACGTGATTTTACAATTATATTTGAAGATTCCAAGATGATAGCGAAAATATCGCATGACAACTAGTTTAAGCTGGGGTACTGTTGTGTTAGGATTACATGGGTGGCAGAGATTTGGTTCACGTTAAAAAGACACTCACTTGAACGTTTACTCGGGATACCCATATGCCGACTGAAAACGACTGAACCTCAAGGGCATGAAGGCATAAGGACATGTAATCGATTAGGAAGCTATGGTTGATTGTATGTGAACAAGGTATAATGTGGTTAGCTGCAAACTTACCTTTTACACAGACTATAAATTGTTTTTGCTTAAATCAAATGAACAATAGAGCAATTAGAATAGCTTTGATTTGTGCAGTCATACCAAGAGAGCATAAATATTTATGCTCTCTTGGTCATACGTATCTTCCCAGAGATTAAATATCACGCACATTAGAAACGGCAGACGGCAGAGAGAAACACAGGACTTACGAATTTCGCGCCCGGCGTTGAACATTTGGCACTGAAACGAAAGAGCGACTATTCACGTTTACGGCAAACGCAAAATGGCCCACCCTCGCGTTAAAACAGCAACGATAGACACGAAAAAAGCAGGTCACGTGATCCTCTCTGCCGCTTGCCGTTTCCCGTGTATGTGATGCTTAATCTGTCACGGTGAGAATCTGATGGGACTTTGCGGTTTATAAGGGGGAGGGGGAGGGGGGATAGGAGGAAGGGGAGGGAGGGGGAAATGAGGTAAGGGCTGGAAAGAGAGGAATGCAGGGGATGGGATGGTGAGGACACAGGCAAGGGGTCACAATTCTCCCCATACAACCTCGAGATCAAGTATCCTATCATTGCTACTTACCTTAATAACTTTCTTACATGTAATAGTTAATGGCTGCTTTGATATGGCTTTCCAAAACTCCTCAACTTTAATGAGTGCAGTTAAACTAGTGGAATCATTTTTCTTCGCGGTTCCATTTACCACCTTTACTTTTTTGGTTCCATTAACCACCTTTACTCTTGGAGGTTCTTTTGCCTTCACAAGCGGAGTTGGCTTCTTTTTTTTCAGCAATTCCTGTTGTTTCTTCAACAGTTGTTGTCTTTTGAGTTCTTCTTGACGTTTCTTTGCCAGTAACTCTTGCTGGCGTTTTTTAGCTAACTCCAGCTGACGTCTTCGAGCAAGCTCCTGCTGACGTCTTCGAGCCAGCTCCTGTTGGCGTCGACGTGCAAGTTCTTGTTGACGTCGACGAGCTAGCTCCTGCTGACGTCTTCGAGCCAGCTCCTGTTGGCGTCGACGTGCAAGTTGTTGTTGACGTCGACGTGCAAGTCCTTGTTGACGTCGACGAGCTAGCTCCTGCTGACGACGGCGTTCTTTTAGTCGCCTTTGCCACCAAGTCTGTCTTCTCTCCCTTGAATGAATCTTTGAAATATTGCCATAATTATACTTTAAGTGCTGTAGCTGTTCTTGTAGAACCTTGACGTCTCGTTGGACTGTTGTTATGTCGCCTCTGTTGAGCTGTAGATTGTATGATAATACAAGTACTGAGACGACCATTATCACAAAGTTGATCAAAGTAAACACAACGTGTAGGTTTGAAGGAGGCTTATTTTTGGATTCCATGTTAAATTGTATGGTAAGTACTCCACAGAATATTCAGACTATCGGCACTGGCACTACTAATGCAGTGCAAATTCTGCTTTGAACATATCAAGTTACACAATATTGCGAATAAAGGACCTTTGATTGACTCATGACATTTATCATGGAATATAATGATGGTCAATGATCTGTTGTTCTTGATTTATTTGACGAGAGAAAAGTTTGATCTTGCGGGACATCGAAAAAGTAAAAACAGTGCAAAGAGAAAGAATACAATACATCAAAGAATACTATACATCCTTCAAGTAGAGCCTCCCGTCTCTATAGACAAAATAATTTGGGTTACCTGTGTATTTTTTCGTTTCAAGACAGCTGCTGGCAGCATTGACAGTCGGCTCATACAAAATGGCGGCGCTCTGAACGCAAAATCTGTAAGCATGCCAGTATCTGAATTGCTCTCTTCTTTAGGAGATAATCCCTATTTTTCTGCTGGATTTGGTCTAGTTGGAGTAGGAGCTGTACTAGCAGGATTAAGGAAAGGAAGTCAGCACGGTTTAGTGGCTTTACGACGACTTGCTCTTATTACGTTAGAAGTTCCTTCGAAAGACAAGAGCTATCACTGGGTTTTGCAATGGATAACTGCACAGGCTAGAAGAGCACAACACATCAGTGTTGAAACGACATTCCAGCAACACGATACGGGAAAGATTAGCACTAGATACGATTACGTACCAAGTCCAGGCACGCATTTTTTCCAGTACAAAAATAACTGGATTCGCGTAGAACGAAATCGGGAGAAAATGGTTGATTTGACGACGGGAGCGCCCTGGGAGACAGTGACATTAACAGCTCTTGGGAGGGATAGAAAGATTTTTAACGAACTACTAGAGGAAGCGAGAGTTATGGCTTTGGCCAAAACTGAAGGAAAAACTGTGATGTATATTCCTATGGGAGCTGAGTGGAGACAGTTTGGTTTTCCCAGGAGAAAGAGACCTCTAGATTCAGTCATCCTTGATGACGGAGTAAGCGAGAGAATATTAGAAGATGTGAAAGATTTTAATTCTAATTCAAAATGGTATATGGACAGAGGTAATGATTACAGAGAGGAGTTCTGCATTGTAATGAACTTGAAAATATATGTCATTAGCATTACTACATAGCGTTATTAAAACTTTGAGACAAGAGAGCAGGTTTCACAGAGTTGATTTTGTATGACTGTGGAAATGGTACTGCATAGTTACAACGGGAATTTCGAATGTTTTGTAGACATCACAGCACTGGCACACATGGCACTGTTTGTTTCACACTCATACAAAAACTGTTCTAGCTGTGAGTAATTCAGTGTGAACTTTATCCTGGAAAAGGTACTTCCTTTGGGTGGTCCATCCCTGAAGCCCAATATCAGGAGTACCTACCCTGGGATGCTATGCAATGAATTTGCATAGCATCCTAAAACATGCAGTGAAACTGGGCTGTTTTTTTTGCTATGACAGTGCCTTGTGCCATGTTTTATTAATCTCAACTCAAATTAATGATTGTCATCATCATCATCATCATCATCACCTTTAACAGCATATGATAAAATTTTTATTGGTATCAATTATATCAACAGGAATACCTTATAGAAGAGGATACTTGTTGCATGGACCTCCAGGGTGCGGCAAGAGCAGTTTTATGTAAGAGGAAGTCTCATCACTTTTGATAAAATTTTCACCATAAATCTACAAACAGCAGCTGGTTGCTTGAAGGCAGGCTAGCACTAACTCAGGAGAAGGTTTTCTTTAGGCTTGACCCTGAGTTAGTGCTAATCCACTTTCAAGTAACCTGACCCAGGAGAATAATGGCATAATACCTTTAACTTTCCTTTGCTTATGTACCTATGCATGTGTCTGTCCTCTTTGACTTATCTCTGATTTATAGTCCTTGGGCCATGTTATTGCAATGAGTTTAAATAGTGGGCAAGTAGATTATACAGTAAGTAAACACGTTACCTTTCCTGGCATGTAATCATGCTAGGTATAGCTGAGTGAACCTAAGCAAAACAAAACAAAACAAATACTTGATGTTTCCAATAAAACTCTAAGTCCTTTGGAAGTCAGGCTTCAGTTATTTTCCCTTTTTTTATTGCTTGGACCATTTTTGTTGGTGTCTTTATGACCATCCTCAAAGACCTGGGGCATCAGCAAAGGGGGAGGGAAAGGGGAAGGGAGAGGGGAAAAGGGAAGAAAGGAGGAGAGGAGAGGGGAAAAGGAAAGAAGTGGAGAGAAAATGTCCAAAATGCCCTGGGCCTCTGAGGATACTGTATGACTAACAGTTACATTCTCATTGCAGTCAGGCATTAGCTGGAGAATTGGATTACAGCATCTGCGTCATGAACCTTAGTGATCGTAGTTTATCAGATGACAGGCTAAATCATCTAATGAGTGTTGCACCACAACAAAGTATCATATTATTAGAAGATATTGATGCAGCCTTTGTTAAACGAGATGATACTGGGGATGGAAGTAAACGGGAGAATGTCTACATGAACAGAGTATGTATTTTGGGTTCACTCTATATTTCTTGTTAATATCCCTACCTCTTAACTCTTAAGGAAGGGAAGGATTTTAAAGGACAAACACAACTCTGGCAAATGCCTAAAAATCAAATTTGCAGTTTCAAACTCTTGATATTTTGGAGGGATGTTGAACCTAGCTGGTAAATTCATCCCACCTACCCACTCCTTCACACCCACCTGCCCACCTGCCCACCTCCCCTCCCCTCTCACACATAAACACACTAAGGCACACCCATTTTATCCCAAAAAGTGTAAGATCACATAATCTTATCACACTGATGCTTGTTATCATATTTCATGCAAACACTCATACTCCATTTCTGAGCTCGAGATATGGTTCACCTGCCACAATAGGAACAGGTGTTTCCCGAGATACAATTGAGTGAATCCTGTACTAGCCAAAGCCTTGGTTTCAGTGCATACTATCATATGCAGACAATAAAGCAGCTTTAGTCGCTAATTAAACAATATATATAATTTACATGATGTATAAACAACTAGTGTACTGAGAATGAGGCTTTGGCTTAGTAGTACAGGATTCACTCAACTGTATCTTGGAAAAAGGGTTTTAGAATGAGGTTAACGCTAGCTATTTGCATAAGACAAATAAATGTTTTGTCTTGAATGACTGAGCTTTATGCATGTAGCCTCGTCTTGATTCACATAATTTGGCAAGTGAATTATATCTTGGAAGTTGGCTTTTCTCTGCAGCTTGAGTCATTGTATCTTCTCATTCCAGGTAACTTTTAGTGGTCTTCTAAACTGTCTTGATGGAGTGGCCTCAACAGAAGAGCGTATAGTATTCATGACAACTAATCACCTTAGTAGACTTGATGCAGCACTTATAAGGCCTGGGAGAGTTGATGTCAAGCAGGAAATTGGTTGGGCATCAAGGAATCAAATGATAAGAATGTTTGTGCGCTTTTATCCTGACAAGCCAGTGACTTTAGCTACAGAGTTTGCTGATAAAGCTTTGGAGTCTGGTCTGGAGAAGAGTGTAGCACAAATCCAAGGACACTTTATGATGTTTAAAAATGACCCAACTGGGGCTGCCCAACATGCAGACATGATTAAAGGTCTTTGAATAACATTGAAAAATAAATAAATGAAAGAAAAACATTACTAGTGAAACTTAACTGACAGTTTTATTAATCCATTAAAAGTATAATAAAAACAAGAAATATTGGAGTAAATAAGATCATTTTATAAATACGAGCCTTTATAGCTTCGTTTGTATAAATATCAATCAATACAAAATCAATACCGGCTGTTATAAAATTTGGTAAACAAGAGTGCGGGCTTCCTGTGGTAGCATGACGATCACATGACAGTTCGGTGCTGGGTCGACAAGGAATCGAAAGTGTTTTCTTTGAAGATGGGTGCACGAAATTTCATCCCTCTCACGACGATTTTACTTGCAGTCGTCATATCTTTATCTTCTGCGAGTAATTCGTCAGTTCCAGTCGTTCTCTGGCATGGAATGGGTAAGAAAATAGCCAAGAAAAGTTCGAATTTTTGCGATGATTCTGTTGTATGCTAAACTCCCGGAAGAATATCAAGTGACAGCTAAGCTTCTATGAACCTTTCTTTAGGTTTTATGAAGTAATAAGTTACTTTTGCGCATTAACGTATCTAATAATAATGATAACTGATAATCTTTTGATGTTGATCCCTGCATGAATATGAAAGGTGGCGAATGGTACAATCCGAAACTCGCATGGTGGATGCCAAGACTCCAAGCCGCGAGACGGGACGAAGCACACAAAACGAGAATTCATGACTCATCAAAGAGCCTTCGAAGATCAGACCAAAAGTTGCCAAGATCCATGATTTTCTAGGTACCATTTGCCACCCCTATACAAGTGTTTGTTTGATTTTTGATGCGTTCTATATATATTTCAAACAATTAGGTGACTCGTGCTGCAACCCTCTCAGTATGGGTTCTATCAAAAGATTGATTGAAAGCAAGGTGCCTGGTGTCTATGTACGCTCACTTATGATTGGAAACAGTATATTTGAGGTGAGTGTTTTATGTACATGAAAGAAAGAATATATAAATACCATTGTACAATCATGTACTAACAGTAGACTCTGGAGTCATTCAAAAATGCACCTGTCAATGGCCTGAGGGGGGTCTACCCAGGGAATTTGACGTAAACTCCTCTCCCTTGGGTGAGGTATTTGAAATTCTTCGGTATCTTAAATTTATCCAAGAGAATAAAGAAATGTACTGGTACCAGTATAGAATTATTTGACTTTGGCATCAATGAAAATGTCAAATCCCCCCTGGATATGCCCGACCCCCCTCCCCTTGGGCTTAATACTGACAGGTGCATAAGACCCAGGAACCACAATACAACATCACCAATTTTTCTGCAACATTGTGTCCACCCATGCAAAGTTGTGTGCAACAGTTGTGGGTTTAGGATCGAGGTCTACTTCTGTATGGAACATTGCAGGGGTGGACATACAATGCTATTGTGTTGCACATAAGTGTTGACCAAAATAGTTGCATCATCATGTGTCTTCAGGCCTTAAGTTCCACTTCTCTTTAATAATAATAATAATTATTATTATTAATTAATAATTATAATTATTATTGGGAGATCTGTGACTGTTCTATGGCAGTGTATGGCAATAATTACTGTATACTGCCATAGAACAGTCACAGATCTCCCAATAATAATTACAATTATTAATCAATGATTAATAATAATAATTAATAATTTATTCTTGTATGATGAGAAAACTGTACCATTATATAGTAATTGGCATGGTACAGTTATGGAAGCAATTTCAATTTTATAGACAGAATGACACTGTCACAGTCATGCTGTGATTCATAACTTCATTAGATGTAATATTTAATCGATTTGGTATACCTCAGTGGTCAGTCTCTGAACCGCTCATTAAAAGCCTGGTTCACACTAGTGAAATAAGCAAGACATGCAGACTCAGTATCACTTATCATATAGGTGTGAAAAAAGACAAGCACTGCTAAGCACTTATGAGCAGTATACCACTGAGTCTGTGTTGTATGAACAGTATACCACTGAGTCTATGTTGCTCGCACTTATGTTTTATAGCACTGTAAGTGTGAATCATGCTTAATAGCTGACTTCCAAGATACAGTTCATTTGCCACACAAAGGAATCAAGACAAGGCTATACATGTGCATAGAGCTCAATCATTTGTAACAAAACAAAAGTTTTAACATAAGCTTCCTCTAAATCCTTTGTATGTGGCTGGTGAAGCATATCTCAGAACTGGACTATTGTTGCATATGTCACTGTGCCAGCATCATTTGGGTATGAGGTTTAATGTCACTGATCAAATCTCTGGTGTACCTCATGGACCAGTCCTTGGACCACTCAAGTTAATTTGATGCATGCAGGACTCATGTACAAGTACCATTTTATGCATAATAATTTTGTTTTATCAGGATATGGAAAATGGTTTCTTGATGAATGTTAATGATCAGGTATGTAGTAATATACCGTCTAAACAACTGAAAGCACAACTGGTATATAATATTGTTTACCAACAAAAATATGCTTTTCAGATAAGTCAAGTATGTGATAAGTTGGCCAAAGATCCAAAACTACAAAATGGGTACAATGCACTGGGGTTCTCACAGGGAGGACAATTTTTGTAAGTTCAATTTGTGAGAAATGCAGATTAAAATATTGTAAATTAATTGAGATAAGATTAAAGTGGATAGAACCCTCTCATACATTATTCCCACTATAACAAATGGTACTTTATTCTAATTTCTAAGTACTAGGAATATCGATGGTGGTGAGTGGTCTTCAAAAATTTAGATTCCCAACAACATTTTATCCAATCCTCAAAATCTTGGCACCCAGTAAAATGAATATTGAAATCTTGATTTTCAATGAAATTTGTTCTTTGCTCTTGAAATATGTATAGTAAACATGGTAGACAAAAAGTTTCTTTAGGTCTCAGAATGACCATTTGCCCGCATTCAACTGATGAAGATCGTAGTAGCGCGATCGAAACGTCAACTTTAGGTATAAAAAAACAATCAGTGACAACCCCAAAAACGAATTATGTATAGTCTTCTTCACATTCAGTTTCAGTGTCGTCATGCTCTGGGAAAGACTCCACATGTAGCCTGACAACATTGAAACTGGATGCAAAGGAGACTGGGGCTTTCACTTAGTGTGACTACACTCGTCTGAAATCAGGTACAAAGTTCTGACAGTCTAATTTGCAACTTAGGCTGTTTTTTTCCATTTAGACGAGCTGTGGCTCAGCGATGTCCCAAACCACCAATGTTAAATCTAATCAGTTTTGGTGGACAACACCAGGGTGTGTATGGCTTTCCTCACTGCCCTGGGAGTAGTGCTCTTTGTAACTTGGTCAGAGAGTTACTCAACAAAGGTGCATACATCAGGTAAGTAACATGAGAAACAAAATTAATACAATTTTACAAAAGTTTAATATCTAAACTAACCTGTAAACAGAGAGCACTGATGGAGAAGGGGAGGGATATATGCCACATCAACAGCTTCCTGAGAGACCAGCTCCATGCAAAATGAACTTGTCTATCAATGCAATGTTAAATACAATATTCCTGTTGTTTGAACAAAGTACAAAGTCTTGCATCTTGTTCGCTGTATGTCTTAACAAAAATTAAGTCATTTATTATAATAAACAGTAATATATACTGTAAGTAATAAATTTATTTGAAAATAGTTAAATAATTTCTGTTTCTCTTTTGATTGACAGCTATATCCAGGACCAGTAAGTACACCATATTTATAATTCCTTTTAAAGTTCAATGTTGATAGATTTCATACTCAGGCTTCCAAGTGGGGTCTGACAGTATCTGGCTTTAGTCTGGTGAAATTTATAAATCCATCGTTGAGCCAGAAAAAATAATGTAAATTTTTCCAGTGGTCAAGAGAAAAACTGGAAATTGTAGGCTGTGGAATGATAGAGGCTACATGAGTGAGGGCAGGTCTTTTAATGTGGAAGTATACAAGGTTTCTTTCTCTCACTTGTAGTAGATGCAGAAGAATGTTTCTATTGTATGATTGCAGCATTGTTCAAGCAGAATACTGGCATGATCCACTAAATGAGCAGGAATATAGAGAGAAAAGTGTTTTTCTTGCTGATATCAACCAGGAAAGGGTAGGTACATGGACAGGTTTTAAAGGAGTCCAGGACCCCATATGAGAACAGATCACCAAAATTAATACGCTAATTTATACGCTAATTTATACAGCTTACACTGAATTCATAATGGCTGATCAATTGCCAACATGTGCTGGTAGTGAGCAACATGAAAGTGAGACTTGAAAGGTCTCATGCAGGGCCGTAGCCACCGGTACGGTTAGTCAGGTTTCAACTGGACCAACTTTTACCTTTAGAACCATTGTCATTGCAGTTTTGAAGCATGAATTCATGTAGAAAAATTAAAAAACCAGACCAACTTTTAAAAACCGTGCCAATGTTTAAATGGTGGCTACAGCCCTGTCATGTCATAAACAACATGGCAGATTACATGAACTTAACTGAGAGTGATATTGGAGGTGCCACCATTGCCAGGAGAAATCAAGCAGAATTAAAAAAATAACGAATTACGGTATTCTGGTTTAAGTGCAAAGGTTTTAAAACCAAAGCTGAGTTTGTTAAATGGAAAGGAAGCATTGTTGAGTCACATAAAATTTACGAGGACAGTTTGATTTTTGTAGCATTTGGTTAGGGCTAAACATTCTCATTTCTTACTTCAACAGTTGAAGAATACTTAAACTTAGTAGAAGCCTTTCAAGTCTCACTTTCATGTTGCTTGTTACCTAGACCTACTGCACATTTGGCCATCAATTGGCATTGTAAATTCGGTGTATATATGGTCATTGCATGGATCGATGGTCACAGCATGGATTTCAAATGTTTTTATAGACAATACCACACTAACAGGCCACAATGTGCCATGGTCCATTTCATACTCCTACGAAAACTGCTCTACATGCAGACATCAATGTTTTATTAATTAGTTAATAGTTTAGTCTCCTAATTTGCAGTCCTTTTAAGGCTTATCACAAAATGCTCTCTCATCCACAAGGGGTTGCTCAAGTTTTACCAATTGCTTGTAAGAAAGTGAATAACACCAAGGTCAATTTTATAATCACCACTAACAAATCAGTAGCAAATAATGTAACCAAAGTGTCAATTAGATGAATAGAATTTTGAAAATTTCTTATTTATCAGAATGTGAACAAAACTTATAAAGAAAACTTGATGAAGCTCAAGAACTTAGTGTTGGTGATGTTTGCTAATGATACCATGGTTGTACCTAAAGAATCAGAGGTATTTAATATCGGTTAAAGTCACATTATACATGGGAATTTATAATATTATTGCACATTCCTTGTTTTTAGTGGTTTGGGTTTTACAAGCCAGGACAAGCAAAGGAACTGTTTACCCTTCAGGAAAGTGATCTTTACAAAGAGGTACTGTATATTAGTTGTCATCATCATCATCTGATTCATCATGATTTTCATCATCACCAGCCATCACATAATCATCAAAACTATCATCTCCACTACCCTGTCATCACCATCATCATGAGTCATCAATATAATCAGGCATCATCATCAATAGTCATACTCCACAACTATTAGGTCGGCCTTAAGCATGAGACATTTTTGTCAACACGGATGTCACACACTACATTTTTGTTCGTGCACACGCTATCATAGATGAAATCTAGAGTGCTAGAAAGCCTCAACTGATGTTCTAGCGAGAACTAGACGGCATGCACATATATGCATTGCAGCTTGTGCAGGATCAAAACTGTATGCATGATGTCCCTGTTGATAAAAACATCTTAAGCTCCCTATTATATCCCCTATTATTATTATCCTTCATTATAACTGTATTACTAATATCCATCAATGTTTTCAATAATTCGTTAGGATCGGCTTGGACTGCAGGAAATGGATAAAGCAGGCAAGATTCATTTCCTCACAGCAATTGGTAATCATTTACAGTTTACAGATGAATTCTTTGAAGAAAATATATTGCCATTCTTAAAAGATTGAACTTGAACACAATGATAGAAACGTCCATAAGCTTTCATACAATGGCAATGAATAATGCTTTTGTACCTCATCAAGCAACACTACTGTGTAATCTGCCATAATACTCAAATGTGGGTTGTACAGCCAATCGTTTGATTGCTGTATGTGATATGAATTAATACAATATTATATATTTGTGTAAGAAAGCCTAAATATGGAGAGTGCAGTTACTGCAGCTCTTAAAATTGTTGCAGAGGTCTTGCATTAGCATGGCATTCATGGTTCCGACTCAAACAGTAGCAAGCCTGCAGTCATCATTGTAGCAGTTTTCCCCACTGGAGTTAAAATTTTGTCCCACAAATTCTCAGTATCTGTTTTATAGAGTACTACAAGGATTGCAAGGCAAATTTCTTTCATTTTCACAGAACAGTGAACAATTAAAACAATTTATAATCAATTTTCAGCAATCATAGTTTTGAATTCGGAGATATTCTAGCCAATTTGTTGAGCTTGTGGGACAAAGCAAAGGTAACTAAGGGGAGTCAGAACCATGAATTGCAAAGGTTTTTGTCCCAGGGGAGGAGGGAACTCCATTGTAAAAGGATCAGGTATGCTCATCGTATCTGCTAGGGGTAAAAATCAGCAATTTGGTATCTTTTAGGGTGTTAAAATTGAAGTTTAGAGTTTTAGCATCTGGTATCAGAAGAGTCCATCACTTTTCATATTTTATAATTGCACATAAGGAGTTTAAGAGCTTTAATATGATACTCAGAATAATACTCAGGGAAACATTTATACAGTTTTATATGTATTTTTGAGGTGGTATCTCTTAGGGGTTAAAAATCATCCAGCCACGCCCTTCTTAAAAGACTTCCAGTATCTTTTAGGGGTATTTGTGAAAATTTCTGACGGGCAAACCTGATCCTTTTACAATGGAGCCCCCACAGGGATTGGGGAGGGGTTGCCTTTAGATTTTAACAGTCAGGAAAAATCACCCACATGAAAATTATCTTTGCAGTTACTATTGTGATTAGCTAACATTTAGAATCACAACAATTTTCTGACAAATGCTCACAAATTTTATAAATGTTTTTCTAGTGCCATAATGCTCACTGTTTAAATTAATTGTATTTTAATGTACAAATATAAAATGCTACACAGATTTTATAATTATTAAAAAAATTAAAAGCTTCAAACAAGTCCTTGCACTTTAGATTTGAAATCCCAACTGGTAATAAATAATTATCCAGTTTTATAATCGGGTTGAATTAGATGGGAGGTGATAACTTTTGCACTGGACTCCAAAATCCTAAACAAGCTCCCTAACCCCCACCCTTCCACCAAAATGGTTGCTTTGCAGGCTAACCATTCCAAGGCCATAAAATTTTGTCTCTCCCAGTCCTAAAACCCACCTCAAGACTGTCCAACAACTCCATGTCTGATTTATCAATCACAAATTCAAAGACTGTGGCATTTTCCTTGATACGGTCATGATTGAAAGACTTTGGGATGCAAATGAATCCCTTCTGCAGACTCCACCGAAGCAAGATTTGTGCAGTTGATTTATTGTATTTCTTGGCTAACCATTTTAAGGTTGGGTCTTCTAGTTTTTTACCTCTTGTTAGGGGTGAGTAAGCCTGTATTGCAATCCCTTGGTCCCTGCAGTAATTCACGAGTGCCTTTTCTTGTAAGTAAGGATGCACCTCAATTTGATTGACAGATGGTGTTATGTTGCTGTGCATTTTGAGAGCTTCTAGGTGGTGGATGTTAAAATTTGAAACCCCAATGGATCTGTCGATTAAAAATATTTATCTGTCAGCATAGAGTTTGGTAATGGCACAAAGCCCAAAGAAAGCCACTGAATTACCACCATATTGCACACCCAGCCAGACAAATGTCAACTGGGAATTTGGGTGATACTGGCTACTGTGAAGCCAGCAAAGTGTTAGACATCAGTGGTAAGAATTCTGCCTCTGTCTGCATATTGAGTTGGATTTTTCGTAGCCTATTGCCATATAATATTCCCTCAGTTGAGACTTTGGTATGGTGCATAATTATGCAAAGGACGGCATACGTCATACTTGCTTATCATTCATTTTGGGTAAATAGGATTGACCAGGATTGGCTTTGCACACACACACTTCTCTACTCTTCTGATTTTTTTTCAAATATTTGCCATGAAATATACATACAAAAAACAAATATGATCAACTATCCAAACATATATATACGCAGTCAAAAGGTTGGGTCTTAGAAGTGTGTTCCTTTATCAGGTAAGGGCGGAGATGCTTTTTGGAAATTTTGAAAATGATCCCTAAAAGATACCCGACTTATCCAGGTAGGCGTGGCAGAGCATGATGTTTACCCTTAAAATGTTCCAACAAAAAAACAAATGGAATGTTTTTCAAATGTCTTTCAATCTACTTCACCTTCTACTTGTGAAGTTTGAGGGCAGTGTACTTACTGAAAAACAACTGTCTTTGGTAGTCCAATAATTGGAGACACCCTTAAAGGTACCAGATTGCCTAGGGAGGGACAGGGACTCAACTTGAAAAAAAGGGTAGGGATGCTCGTTGTACCTTTTAGGCCCGGGGGGGGGGGGTACTCCCATATATTTGCTATACAGGTATGTGCCGCTGGATAGGGTATGGTTTTTGGCCCTGCTGTCTTGAACAGGGTATACATTTTACCCAAAATTGTCTTAAACAGGATCTATAATTTTGACGAGATCCCAAGCCATATCATCTTTTTGTGTCTTAGATAGGGTACTATATTCAAAATAAACAAAAAAGCACCTCAGCCGTTTTTTGTCTAATCATATGCAACGGATCGGAATCGAATGACAAGGCTAGGGTCGATTTTCTTCTCATTTGTCTTGAACAGGGTATGATGTTTCACTTTCGAGTGTCTCAAACAGGGTCAGGTTTCTAGAACTCTGGCGGCACACCCCTATCCAAAATGGGGTTGAGTACCCCCCCGGTTTTTAGGGGGCAAAATCAGTGCTCTGGTACCTTTTAGGGTGCCTCAAACTTTAGTGGATTACCAAAGTATTTTTCAATAAATAAGTTAGCAAAGATAGGCATAAAAGATACAGTTTTAATCATTTGACTTTTTTCTCCACACTCATTGATAAAGGAATTTACATGTTTAAGATTTTTTCAATCATTTGTTTTTGAGTTGGTACCTTTTAGGATCTTGTTACCACACCCACTTTAATTAGACCTGGGTACCTTTTAGGGGTCATTTTCAAAGTTTCTGATGAGCATCCCTACCCTCCAATATATGGGAGTCCCCCTCACCCCAGGCCAGATTGCTGATTTTGCCCCTACAAGGTACATCAAGCATCCCTACACAAAATATGAGACCTCTCCCCTCCCCCCCTCTCCCCTCCCCCCCACTCTCCCCACCCCAGGTATAAATCTACCTGATAAGTTTCTTCTCTTTCAACTCTACCATAGCTTTCCACGTATCTACAACTTTTCCAGGAACAGGAAAATGGATAAGATACAAGTCTACGTAGTCAAGACCCAGTAAACTTAGACTTTTCTCAAAAGCTTTAAAAGTTTCATGATAGCCGTGATCTTCGTGATAGACTTTCGTGACAATGAAGATTTCATGACGATGTAGTCCGCTCTCTCTGACAGCTTCTCCAACACTCTTTTCGTTCTTGTATCTTGCTGCTGTGTCGATCTGTCTGTATCCATATTGTAAGGCCCAAAGTACAGCCTGGCGAGTATGTATTACATCAATATCGTACACTCCTAAACCGAAGCGAGGAATTTTGACTTCATCGTGAAGAGGAACGGTGTCCTCAATGTTGTCGATGGCTGGACACGTCAAACTCGTGTTTCTGATAGCTTTAGAATTTGTGCTAATAAAACCAAAAATGTAATAAAATAAGCTTTGGGAATATACGTAAATGTAAGCAATATTAAGCAAAGGAAAACTCACCTTGAACTGAAGGTATTTGAAACATTTTTCGCACAAATCATCCGGCGAAAGTTTTCAGATTTTATTCCTTTGCGCGAGAAAGATATAACTCGACCGAAAACTTTACAATTCTCGAGAGCAGAAAGTCTCGAGCAAGCCATCATCGAAACAATAGTTCAAAGACAGACTGTACAGATTTATCAGACTCTTTGATCATATCAACAGGAATGCCGAAAATGGGCAATTCTTCTTTGCCTGCAACTGAAATCTGTTCAGTTGCTGTTGTGGTTTGGAGTGACGTCAGATCCGGTTCGCCACAAAAACACAGGGACTCCATATTCGCTCACCCAACGCTCAAGCCCCTGACATCATGGCGCTACACCAAGGCTGCACATAACCCCAACTCCTTTGGGGGTGGGTGGAATGGGGGACAGTTTGTTATATTTCCTTTGCAAAGCATATTTAGGTATATAGGGCATGGTATGTTTTCCTTTGATAGCTAGTTTAATGGGGAGCACCCAGGGGGGGGGGGGGACTCCATTGTAAAAGGATTGGGTATGCTTCGTCGGAAATTTTTAGAAATACCCCTAAAAGATACTGAAGTCTTTCAAGAAGGGCGTGGCTGGACGATTTTTAACCCCTAAGAGAATACCAGCGATAACAAGCTAATGAACATTATTATTATGAACATAAATAATTGGATGATCGACTTTTGGATGATGCTTTTGTTGGGCATGCAAATTCTTTCCATTTGAGAACAAGATAAGTGATAGGCTCTTTTGATACCCTAAAAGAGACCAGCAAACTCTAAACTTCAATTTTAACACCCTAAAAGATACCAAATCGCTCCTAAGAGATACAACGAGCATACCCAATCCTTTAACAATGGAGTCCCTTCCAGGGAGGATCAAGTGCCCCCTCTGCTATGTATGGTCCTCAATATATAAGGCCTTTAGAACCTTGATGATTGAGAAATATATTTACATTAAAGCTCTTCCATTTGCCATCCGAGGGGCTAGGGTGGGGTGGAGGGAATGCTCAACAAAGGGATTGGAGGCAGTCTGAGTTAGTAGGTTGATATTTCAGATTTTATTCAAATACAATGTAATACAATACAATTTTATTTTACAAAATATTATGAAAATAAATATCATGTACACACTGTATTCTTTTTAAACTACTCTTCCAAACACTTTTCAAAGTGATAGCCCTTTCCCAGAAAATGGTACTCCTTTCAATACTCCAATCAGTCTACACTAGAATTGCCTTATGTCTAAAAAGGTACCCCTTTTGGGTGAGGCCTCTCTGAATGGTCCAAATTAGTGTGGGAAAGATGGTACTAACATTTGTGTGCTCATATAGTAGTTTTGATACCTGGGGGCAGGGGCTCCCTTACAAAAGTGGGTAGGGGTACTCGACAGAGGGTTTTGAAAAAGATCCTAAAAGGTACGCATAAATTATTGGAGATGCCGATTTTATATCCTAAAGGGTATATACCTTTAAAAGGTATATACGCACATTGTTAATAAAGAATATTCGTATGTAAGATCGTTTCAATCTTTATGTGATTTTTGTTGTCCTGACCCTAAAAGGTACGCTATAGAACCGGAAACCCTAAAAGGTATGAGTGAGTCATATTTTCGACCTTAAAAGGTCTGTTGAGCACCCCTACCACTTTTGTAAAACTATGATTTAGACTATTTTTAGAGCTTCAATTCAGCTTATACTATTACCAAATGCATGGGAAATATTTAAATTTTTAAACAGGCAAGTGATCTAAAAACAGCCCAAATGTGAAGTAAAATGTCACATCTCATTACGTGTGTCTCAGTTTGGCTCCTGAACAGACATTGGGTGGCACTTCCGGTTTCCTTTGTGGAACAATGAAAGAACCGGAAGCACCAAAAAACCTCTGTGCAGGGACGTGCTACGTGTGTCTTAATCTCCTGGTTATGTTCTTCTAACATTTTTCAATGTGTTTTTCCAATTTAACAGCACGAATCCCCATTAACTGCACAAGCTTTGGCAATGGAAATGATTCTACTTCTGTTATCTCAAAACCACACCTTTCATACAGAGCCAATGCAGCAGATTGAGTGGTCGATGTATAGAGAAACAAATTATTGTATTTGTGTTGCTGGCAAAACTCGTCGACCATCTTGATCAGCTTTTTAGCTATCCCTCGTCTTCTGGCTTTGTGAGATACGGCCATACGCATCAACTCTGCCTCTCCATGTTTGTGTTTTTCTTTCTTGACTACAGCACAAGTCCCAACAACTTCGCCATTCAACTCAGCCACAAACATACAAGAACCATCTCTATAATACTTATCAATATCTAGCAAGTCACCTTCCAGGGAAGATTTGATTACGTTTTTTACATCCGAAGATAGGACAACGTAAAATGTAGCAGCGAGAATTCCACAGGCGCCCAAATGAACCATAACATCGAGGATTGACCATCTTACTCCAGCAACAAGACAAAGTAAGGCCAATGCATAAGGCAAACGCTTGTAGAATGCAACTCTAGAGCCATTTGTTATTACCTCCATCATGCTTGCAGTAAAAATAATACGACATTTGTCATAGTCCTTCTGCTGAAAGGAACGCAAGGTCAAAGATTCCGCCATGGAACAAGTGCTAAATATTGAAGTAACCTTTTAGGTACTTTGCAAACAGCTGTGGTGTGTGGCGGTCACGTATAATGTACTAATTGGTATATTACGTGCACTCTGATTGGTCGACAAACGTGTGTGATACGGTATGCACACATAGATGACGTCATTGAATCTTACGCGCACTTTGATTGGATGAAATGGTTCGATAAATATTATTGAGGGTATGCAACAGTCTTCCCCTAGAAATGTCACGGAATTCTTCGTTAGTTCCATGAACAACTCTGTCAAAACAAAAAACACAGAAAAATTTCCCCTAGTTTGACCTGTATTGGTATAACTGGTACACACACAAAGCCTCAAAAATTTCGAAATACGTAAGCTACCATTAAGTTGTGGTTTATAAGTCATAGATACATTGTCATGAAAATTTAAAAATTATATAACATATCCCTGAAGGTATAAAGTAACCTCAATGCAACGGCGGTATGTTTCCCTCGATGACCAAACTGAAACTTCAGTTTTTATACCCTTTCCGAATTTAAAACCTTCAAGCCCACTCAGTGAAAAGAGCTTCATTTGACATTGCAGACATTACCACACTTTTCATAAAGAACAATGGCAGCAGATAGAGGGGTCGATGTATATAGAAAGAGATTGTTGTTTAGATAGGTTTGTCACCTCTTCAAAGCGCCTGTTCAATACACTTTCCGCTCTCTCGTTCTATATACATTACATATCAATGATGATGTTTCGATGATGTTGCTGATGAGCACATATATAAAAGTTAAACAAAGCAATTTTTAAAGATTTTGTATTGGGTGTTTTTCGTGGTTTTTGAGTGTTCGTTTGTTTGTTTTGTTTTGAGCTAAAGACTAGTCTCCTTCGCAGCCGTTTTTAGTCTCGTCACGCCACGAATCCTCCCCACAAACGTTTGGCTGCGAAAGAGACTACCTAAAGACGGTCCAAAACAAAAAATAGAAAGGAGATAGCGACAGATGCCTAGATGTCATGCCAAACTGAAATGGATTATCTCCTAGCTGTCATCTCAACAGACTAAGACAATTTTGGTGTTCTATTGAAACTATAATTTATTTCTCATTTTTAAAGTCACATTTTCATGACCTTGACCCTCGTGTGTTTCTAAATGAAGTGGAGGAAAGGATTTTTTCCTTTTTTTCCGCACTATCATCTTAGCAACTTTTGGCTCTCATCAACCATGGCCCTTGAAGTTCCCATCGTCTTACATGTTAAAATGAACTAGTCGTTTGTAAGCTGGCAAGACCTTGTTACTGTTTCTTCTATTTCCTTAACTGTTAAAACTTTCCTTAGAATTTGAACAGATGGTAAGTCTTGCTTGACATGTTCAAATACATGATTGCGAGCCACTTGTACTTGGTGAACTAGAAAAACAATCATGGCAAAATATTTATTAGGTCTAGTTTTTATTTGATTTATTGTGCTGTTGCAATGAGAAGCAGTTGTAAGGAAAGAGGCAAAAAAAGAAGACTGTACTATGAAGACAATTTCTTCACTAATGACTGAACTTCTGTTGACCATTTTTTCCACAAAATAGTAACGAATCTTACCTTTTTCAGCATAAGTAGTCTTTTTGGTTGTTGGCTCATTTTCATCAGGCCTTTCGTCACCTTTATTTCTTTCATCCTCGTCACTCTTCTAAAATGGATGTTATTTACAAAAATACTTCTGTCAGTGAATGTCAGTGTACAGTAGTGCAGATTTCGTATGAGTGTGAAAAGGACCACGCCGTGCCGTGACCGTGTCAGTGCCGTGTTTCCTATCAAAACATTCGAAAATTCTGCCGTAACCACACTCATACGAAATTTGCACTAAGATGTTTACTATGTAGTTGGTAAGGTGTCAGTAAGTGGTTGGTAAGGTGTCTGTAAGTGGTCGGTAAGGTGTCAGTAAGTGGTTGGTTAAGTGTCAGTAAGTGGTTGGTAAGGTGTCAGTAAGTGGTTGGTAAGGTGTCTGTAAGTGGTTGGTAAAGTGTCAGTAAGTGGTTGGTAAGGTGTCAGTGAGTGGTTAGTAAGGTGTCAGTCAGCGGTTGGTAAGGTGTCAGTAAGTGGTTGGTAAGGTGTCAGTGAGTGGTTGGTAAGGTGTCAGTGAGTGGTTGGTAAGGTGTCAGTGAGTGGTTGGTAAGGTGTCAGTGAGTGGTTGGTAAGGTGTCAGTAAGTGGTTGGTAAGGTATCAGTAAGTGGTTGGTAAGGTGTCTGTAAGTGGTTGGTAAGGTGTCAGTGAGTGGTTGGTAAGGTGTCAGTCAGCGGTTGGTAAGGTGTCAGTGAGTGGTTAGTAAGGTGTCTGTAAGTGGTTGGTAAGGTGTCAGTGAGTGGTTGGTAAGGTGTCAGTGAGTGGTTGGTAAGGTGTCAGGAAGTGGTTGGTAAGGTGTCAGTAAGTGGTTGGTAAGGTGTCAGTAAGTGGTTGGTAAGGTGTCAGTGAGTGGTTGAGTAGGTGGTTGTTAAGGTGTCAGTGGTAGTTAAGGTGTCAGTAAGTGGTTGGTACTGTGTAAGTGTGTAAGTGGTTGATAAGTGTCACTAGTAAGTAAGAGGTTGTTTACATGGAGGTGAGTTGTATAAGTGGTAGCTGGAAGAACTCTTTTATCTTATTTTCCTTGGGGGACACAAAACAAAAGAGTTATCCAAACTTGGTCTCATATTCCATCCATATACAGTTATCAAGCATATAAACTAAGCTAATTTCTAAACTAAGTATACCTTTGAAAGTAGAGAGGTAACATGTTCTGTAATAAAGTTTAAAACAGCAGTGTTTTGGTCCAATATAGGATGTAAAAGAACCAAATCTTCTTCAGTTGTTAATGATATGAGATGGCAAAGAGTGTTGCATAACTGAAAGGAAATGGATATATAAAGGTCATTGCATCCATTGTGGTGCTGAGTTTATCTACAACCTACCCACAGATGATACACATCTTGGTCAAGTATTTTTCCAACAAATACACATCAATCATCATAATTAAATATTTCTTCTGGTTATAACTGTAACGTGGGTTCCCTGTGGTCCCGACCCTAGGCATTGTGGGTGGGGTTTCGCCCTTATAAAGGTGCACCCCACGTGCTTGGTTGGGTTGGCGGGTCAAGAGAAGATAGAGAGGGCATTGGGGGGGAGGGGGTCTTGTACACCGCAAAAAAATATATGTCAACACCGCAACACCACAAAAAATTCGATGGAACACCGTCACCGCATTTTTTCAAGAGGAACGTGATAAAACATTTTTGTTGGACCTTAAAATCGCAATGCTGCAAAAAAAAATTTCGCTTCACCGTACATCACACATAAAATAACGTAAACACCGCACATCGCAAGGTTTGTGATCACCCCAACATCGCAATTTTTCAGCCTCGTTCACCGCAACACCGCACTAAAAAAAGGCCAACACCGCAACACCGCAACACCGCAAACCCCAATGTCCCCCTCAAGATAAGTAACTCTGATACTCGGATATACAATAATTATTATGACCAAATAAAGAGTTACATAACATTTGAAGGAAAAAGTTGTAAGTGTCATGAGATCAGCACAGAGAAAAAATACCCAGGGGGACCCCCTTGGCACTGCTCTTCTGGTGCATCTCACCTGCTCTTGTAAGTTCTCTTGGTACTTGAACTCAGAGAATTCTGTCAATGTGTTGCTGGATTCTAGAGCTTTGAATAATGCATCAATAATACCAAGAAACTGATTGACATCACCATAGCAATGTCTCTGGACAGGAACAAAAAGTGACAGAACTGCATTGATGCGAACCTTGAAAGAGAAGACAGTATCACAGTTAACCAAGGTTGCTAATACCTATATAGTATTTACATGCAATGAAAGCAGAAGCAGAATCAACATACACAGACTCAGTGCTACATTTTGTGAGAGAAGGCTTAATGAACATTGTATTACCAGGGATTTCAATAGAAGCCGGCAAATGGCAAACTCCGGCATCTAGTATCGACATCTGAGCCTCCTACTTTTGCCATGCCATGTCCCAATTGAACAGCCTCTTGTAGAATACAGTCACCTACGTACTTCAGCACATCAACTGTCTACTCAAAACTTTATTGAAATCCCTGTATTACTGAGTCTGCATGCATACATGTGTGTTGCTAAACTGGGCTTTAAGTGGTTGACAGCTACTAAGTATACTTTCAGCTTCTTTAATTTTTTGTTGGTTACAATTTGTAAGGAATAGGCCATATGCACTAACAGGTCACGTGACCCTATCTCCCCTAAATCAAGCAGCACCGTCAAAATGAACGCCAGAAATAGAAAGAGCACCTCGATATTAGTAAAAGTGCAAATTTTCAGCTCCTAAGATGTAATACAGGAGAAATGACAGTAAATTTATGATTGGATTTTTTCTTAAGATTCGTTCGGAAAAGCGCGTTGGATGGCACGAGCTTGCCATCCAACGCGCTTTTCCGAACGAATCTTAAGAAAATATCCAATCTTAAATTTACTGTCATTTTTTCTCTTATTCACCTTATAAACTGAAACTTTGCACTTTTACTAATATCGAGGTGCTCTTTCACTTTTTGGAGTTCATTTTGATGTGCTGCTTGATTTAGGGGAGATAGGGTCACGTGACCTGTTAGTGCATATGGCCTCTACTCAGTATTGATGTCTGTGCGATGTTCGTGGCGCCTAAGGCTATTTTTAGTAACTTCGCCATAGCGCGCGCAAGTCCCTCAACCAATAGAATTTGATTTTTGACGTGCGCGCGGACGGGACAGTTTGAATTCTATTGTTTAAGAGCCTTGCGCGCGCGATGGCGAAATTACTAAAAATAGCCTTAGGCGCCACGAACATCGCACAGACATCAATACTGAGTTTCGCTCTCTTAGTATTATGGTCTCTTGATATGGCCTATTGTTTAACATAATAAGCAAGTAAGTGTCAGTCTTTCTCCTAGCTTCAACAGGAATTAATGTAGAATTAAAAATCCAGCATAAAATTTAAACTGAGGGAAGACAGATATTACCTTGAAATTTTTGCAGTCCTGGATAACATTTGTCAAAGCTGAGAAAACATCAGCCTGGTAAAAAATAATGCTTTTTGTAAATTATTTACTTCTCATGTTAACATCATGGCATATATCACAGCAAAAATTTATTTTCACGTTTATACAGACAACATGGCACTGAGTCAGTCAGGGCGTGGCAAGGTCACGGCAAGAATTTCAAATGTTTTAATTGAGAATTGCAGCAATCAGTCATAGCATGGCATGGCATGATCTATTTCACACTCTGATGACAACCACTAACTCTTGCTCTTACAAGTACAAGTACTTACAGTCCAAGCTGCAGTGCCAATTGGCAGTGCTGAGTTACGAAACATGTTCCCTATTGCATAGCATGCATTCCAACGAACCTAAAAATCACAAAAAATGTTCTTTACTTTGTATTGAACATTGTTAGCACTCTCCTAGCTAACATGATTTACAGATTACTTTGTATTTAATTTCTAACAATTTCCTTTCCATCCTGGGTTTCTAATTCCATTTTCCTCCACTTTCCTCCTTTCCTGTTCCCTTCCTTTCACTTTCTTTCTTTCTTTCATTCCCTTCCCTCCTACAGTACTGACCTTCATAAGACCAGTGACAACATTACTGACAAGTGCCTTCACAGCTTTCTCTACACACCTAGAAAATCCACGTTTTTCTGAAATGAAATTGATTCAGTTAGCCTGTCTCTTGAAAATGATGATCATGATGGAGATGAGGTACCATGTTTAACAGAAAGACCTGCCCATTGTATAGAGATTAGAGCCCAATATATTTGTTCAAAAGGCAACTGTTCATCTACAACTAATCTCCTTGCACAGTTGGGTCAGATCTATAGAAGGGTTCACCAGTTCTGTCAAGGCTTACCTAATGTTGCTGGTTTAACATAATTTAAAAAGTTTCCTAGAGCACGGACTGCATTGGACTTGACCTAAAAAAAAACAAATATTTTTATTTCTTTGATTAAATAAAACTGAAAGGTTGTACATGTAACTCTAGGAACATTACTTTATACTTCCAATACATGCCTTTTCATGATCCTCACTGGCAATGATTGCTAAATCAAGCAGCTTTAACAACAGCATATCAGAGAAGTCATGTACAAATGAAACAGCTTGAGATGATCTACAAAATAAATAAAAAACATTTTTATCTCTAAGTATACTCGATTAGTATTTTTAAATGACAAGGATTTTGAAATGACAAGTGGATGTTTCATGAGTTAACTTTAATTTTGGTCAACTTTGGCTTTTTCTTACAGGGTAGGACCTGTATATATAAAAAAGTTCAAATTTGTCAAATTCTTACTAAGTACAGATTCTTGGTTATTATTATTATTATTTATTTATTTATAAAGCGCAAATTCAACACTACAGTTTTCAAATGCGCTAGTTAGTTGGTTTATTAATGTTTATTTATCATTTTTTGGTTTCTTTATTAATGAAGTTCAGTAGTCTTGAAAAGTATTTTGGAGATGACCAACTGGTGCAGTTCTTTGTCAAAAGAAACTGGTCAAATTTGAGTTTTTCTGAAAGGGCCAGACCTGTTGAAAAATGTCAAATTTGGCCAATAATCTAACTAAGTTCAGATTCTTGGTTTATTTGTACTGGAATCATGTTCAGTTGTAAAGGGGAGTGTTTTCTAGATGACCTGAGTTGAGTTTTATGTAAAAAAAAAGTTGACTTCAATTTTGGTCAAATTTGAGTGAGTTTTTCTGACAGCACTGGCCCTATAGAAAAAAGTCAAAGTTGTCCAAATCTTACTAACTTCAGATTCTTGGTTTATTAGTGTTTGAATCAATTTCAGCTATTTAATAGGTGGGTGTTTTTTGGATAACCAGTCGAGTTTTATGTAAAAAAGTACTAGTTGACTTTAATTTTGGTCAAATTTGAGTTTTACTGACTGAGTGGTAGACCTGTTGAAAAAGTTGAAATCTATCTAATTATTACTCAGTTCAAATTCTTGGTTTATTTGTGTAATGGAATGAAGTTTGTCTAGTTAAGTTCTGGAATAAATCAAGCTTAATATGTAGTTATCTCTAATCTGTGACCCTGTTACATTGAGTGAATAGCAATATCTTGTGCAGTCAAAATTTCTAGGTATGGTGTGACAGGGCACAATATTGATTTTTTCACAGTCAAATTAAACTCCTCTTTTGTACAAAATGTTCCCTAGAGCCTTCTAGAGCAGTTTTCATACAACTGTATGACTTGAGAACAGTGAAATGACAGTAACTTCACATCATGGCAACAGCACAAATTCAAAATGTTTTCATAGAAAACACAGCACTGGCACAGTCAAGGTACAGCATGGAAAGTTCTCATTCATAATGTAAATAATCTGCTCTAACTAAAATGTCATTACAAATGGATAGACCTACTTATTTGTTACCAATGTGTCACTCAGGTTTCCTAGCGACCATGCAGCTCTCATTCTGACAGTTAATGTCTGATCCTCCATACATGTAAGCACAGCATTGGCTGTGTCTGCTACATACAGGACATCTTCACGTAGGCATGGGTATAACACTAGCACCCCTACAGCTCGCACTGCCGATGCCTACAAAGAAAGAACAATGACCAGGAAATAAATGGATCCATACATCCTACATTGCATCCTATTACATTCTCTTCCAAGATATTCCTTCTAAAGAAGGATTCAAGATTTGATCAGAGATCATTTGTGTTGCAGTTAGATCCTAGCTTGAATAGCAGCCCAAAAGGGAGGGACCCCTTCTCCCTTCTCTCTCCCCTTTGGGCTGCTCTGTAGGAATGCAACCATATGCAATGACAGTTTACCATGATAGTACTTGTAACCTCTGATCAAATCTTGAATTCTCCTGTAGAATATAAGATCTTGGAGGAGAATAGAATGAAATGAATTTTAAGAATAATGCACTTTCATGACCAACCTACCTTCACATTTTTTTCCTCATCATTGCAGTACCCCAACAACATTGTAATACACAAAATACGCTTGTCTTCCTGAAAAAAAGGCACAAAATTTAGTCAGAAATGTATTCTCTGTCTTTTTCATGGCACACAATGAGGGTACTTACGGGTAGCAGATCAAAGATTTGTGGTCCAATGTTGGTCAGACAATCAATAGCACTCGTTATAAGTTTTAGATTACTGCCTTGTAGTGTCTTTATAAGAGATCCATTGAGTAGACCCATCCAGAAATCAAGCAACTATAGATTGAACAAGAGTACAAATAATTGTGAACTCAGGATAAATCAGGTTACTAAATCGAATTTAGAGCACTTGGGGATTGGTCACAACACTCGAGAAGTGTTGAGAAGACCACTGCTCAACAAAATGGGTGGTATATGTAGTAGTTTATACATACTACTCCCATTTAGATTTCAGCAAGATGTTCATTGTAGCAATAAATTGTTAATAAATTATGGAAACTGTACCTCATCTTTTGATATCTTGACTTGAGATTCTTTGTTTTCATTTTGATCTGTTACACATGTGTACATGGTTCTACCAAGTTCTTGGAGCAACTATGTAAGTTGAAAACAAGAAACTTAAATGATTTAGATTCTCTTATTTAAGAGGAGAAAACTGGTTGCAGACTCACTGACACAACGAGAGAACCTACGTAGCACCCAGCTGATCTAATACATAAAACAATTGATAGAACGATAATAGAATACAATAGATTTTATTATTATATTACATCAACTGAGTGCTACCTAGGTTTTCCCCACACAATGAAATTGAAGGGTTCCCTGTGAAAATGGCCTAAGTGACTTTTTAATGAATTTTGTTCAGTGGTATAAAATGATATCAAATACCTTTAATTTCCTATGCTTAAATATCAATGTCTGGACATCCATCAAAAAGTCACTTAGGTCATTTTTACAGAGAACCCTTCAAACCCTTCAAGATAACCGCCACTGTACCACTGTGCTGCCATTACGTACCTTGATAGCAAATAGAGCAATTCCCTGGTCATCTTCCATACATGCACAAGATAATTTAGTAAGACCATCAATACATGGACTACAATAACAAATTAATTAAAAGTATTTATAAGTATTAATTTGCTTCTTCAACCTAGATCATAAATTTTGAGTTGTTGAGCTTTCATCCATCTTCGGGACAAAGAAATGTGCACAGTTTAGTTTCAAACTAAATGTATAGTACAAAATTATTTAAAATGGATCAACATCATAATATCATTAGTCATTAGTAAACAATTATTTTTATAAACAATGCTAATACCTGATAATTTCAAAATAATTCCTAACAAACGCAATGAGTACTTGCATAGCTTCTACACGAACAACCGCTGGTTGACTCTCTTTGCCATGTTGCCTAGCAGCCAAATCAATGCACAATGCAACTAGCCATGGGTAGCTCTCATGCGAAAAATGGCCATCCCTCGTCTCTTCTGTCAAATCACCAGTCGTTATGCTACTTCCTGCAGATGCAGGGTCATTTGCTGAACTTTGGCTTTGCGTTTGTTTTTCTCTGCTATCAATGGACTGCTGAGGTTTGTTCATGAGCTCAATGACCTCCTTGAGGGGGGCGTGGACAGAGATCACCATCCCCAAACAAGTCAGTGTAGTAACACGAATACTGAAGTCTGAAATAAAGAAATGATTGATCACTGAGTCTGTGTATGTTGTTGTTACTAAAAGAGAGACAAACACTACTAATGAACCAAAGTTAATAGAGCGAAATGGTTAAAAAACCCATTGTTTTATCTTTTTGTTCACTTTTTCCAACCGTGACCGTGCACAAAACAAAAGCATTCCTGCATATATTCGACAATCAGCCAATGAAAACGTCTGGGCCAGGTCAGTCAAGCATAATATATGAGGGTAAAACAAAAGATTGTGCACGGTCAAGGCCTTACTCAACATCCATGTTTGCTTCTTTGTCAGTCCTTTTGATGTTTGCTGAGTTTCCAAACCATTCCGCTCTATTAACTTTGTAATGAACAGTCTCTTACTTAGTTTGTACATGTAGAGCAGATATCACATGAGTGTGAAATAGACTACACCATGCCATGGCTATGTTAGTGCTCTGTTATATATAAAAACGTCCTGCCATAAGTGACTGTGCTATGACTATAGGGTGTCATTTTCACAGTCATACGAAATCTACTCTCTGTTGGTATCATAAAAATTCTGACTTGAAATCATTACCTCCAAATTATATAAATTATGAGCCATTTATAATTACCTTTAGATTTGATTAGAGGCTTAATTTGCTGTACAATTCTTGTCATTAATCCTTCCCTCAGTCTATTGTAGGGTGAGTTGAGGATCAGGACAGACAGACACTTCATCATGGTCAGTTTAGTAGACATAGAAGTCTCTGCTAGAAGGGCTTGTAAGAGATGTCTGTGAATCTCATGTACAGTGGATCCCAGCCGACCAGAAAATGAAGTAAATGGACGAGATGACAACACAGCACTTTTTTCATCGCTGTTAATAGTAATAATTAATAATTAATAATAATAATTTTATTATTATTATATAACAATAACAACAACAACAATAATAATAACAAATAATATTGCAATGGTTCAATGGTTTTCTTGATGATTGTGGTAACTTACAGGATTTCTGACTGCATCAAGCTCACTGGCAATTATAGTAATTCAAGATAACAATAAAGTATAAAATGCAATAAACTCACCGGTCTTCAGCAGCTGCAAGAAATGGTCGAGAGTGATCTAACAGCTCTGACAACACAGCAACCCCAGCTGCTCTAGACTAAAATTAATGATGTGTAATACCATTATAACAGACTGTACTTGAAGCATAACTACTTATTTATCCCGGGGGGGGGACTCCCATATATAAGAGGAAGGGGATGCTCGTCGGAAATTTTGAACATGACCCCTAAAAGGTACCTGAGTGGGAGTGGCAACAATTCATTTCTACCCCTAAAAGGTACCAATTCAAAAACAATAATAAAGAATTAAAGTACTGAAACACTTTGTTATCGATGTACTTTGAAGATTCAATTCAGATCATCGAAATCGTCCCTTTCATGCTTATTTTAGGTAGTTTATTTACTCCAAAACAGTCCCTAAAAGGTACCATCTATGTTTCTGGTAGTCCACTTAAGTCTGAGACACCCTAAAAGGTACCAGATGGCAGATTTTGACCCCTAAAAGGTACGATCGGAGTCCCCCCCCCCTGGGTTATTTATGAACATATTGTACCTTAGGAGAAGGATCTCTTAATATAATTGTAAACAATGACCAACTTGAACCTGAAGCTGAGTCAGGAATAAATGATGACCAGTAACCAAATAAAGTTTTCTTTTCTAATCCCTGTCACAGAGAAAAGAAAAAGAAAGATAAATTCAAATCAGCCTTAAGCACATACAGTATGTACTGTATTTATGTGAAGAGAGAATAGCCTTAGATGAATACATGTTTGTGTGGTTAAACTCATCAGTGATCAGGGGCGGATCCAGCTTTTTTAAAGAGGGGGTGCATTTTTTGATGGTAGCCAAAATGGTCTGTAGTCAGCTATGGGAATCTGATCACATACTACCGATTAAAAACCGTTAAAGGAGCATTCCAAGTATTCCCATATTTACAAGCATGCAGCGAGTGCTTTATTTAGCCTTCCTGACTCAAAAACAATTGATGAAAAACATTTATATTTGAGAAAAGCTTTCACTGTTGTCCAAAAGGGGGTGCGTCTACACCTAACACACCTCCCCTAGATCCGCCCATGGTGTAGCCTCCTATGCAGCCGCTCCTTTGTGTCACGCGACAAGGAGCGGCTGCATAGGAGGCTACCCCTGGTGATGAGGTTGGTCTTGGGTGCACCCATGATCCCTGGTGACAAGTTGGTAACCATGGTAACCTTGCACCAGCCACACTGATACTATCAGTGGAAAGAAAACTCACTCGTGGGGCCATATTTGTTTTTGGTTTGGAAATTTCCAATTGAAACCAGTTTGATTTAATTTTTTGTTGTCTTGGATTATGATGACAGTATGTCGTATGCATTTTAAAATTCACTGCTATTATTCACTAAAACAAACCTCACCTTCACAACAATTTGTATACAGCTCAAAGCATTTTGTCTCACTTTCAAAGTTATTGATCTAAAAAAAGATTAAAAATAAAAGTTATTGATCTAAAGGAAAAGTAGCAAAATCATTAGCAATGAATTGAAATGGAAAGCTGAGAGAGTATGGCAAATGAATAAATGAAAGGAAGGAAGGAAGGAAAGAAGAAAGGAATGAAAGAATAGAACACCAACAGCATTATTTGCAGCATGTTGACACTTAAGCAACTAACGCCTATTGTAGTAAAATATCTGCATAATTATATGGAGAGTTGACTTTATTTTGAGTAGAGAGTCTGAACAACTCCCCCTCTATTCAAATCAACACTTCGAACTCATTTTTCCTCCCAACCATTTTTCTGTGCTCTTCCACTCTTTATTAATATAATTTATTTTTTAACATACTGAATACATACCGAAGTCTAGCAGCCTGCCCAGCTTCACTGTCAGAGAAATCTGAATCAGAGCTTGTAGCAGAAACAATCTCAGAACCACTTGCATCCCCAGCATTTCCTGATGAACAGTCACTCCCTTCCACACTCTGTGACTCTGCATTTTCTTTTACCATGGGAGAACAAATTGCTGAATTCTCATTAGGTGTATTACTCTTGTAAGAAGAGGTCACTTTTTGAGAGGATGTAACTGGAGTAATGCTTGCCCTTGCAAAGGATGGTATTAAAGCATCTACTGAAGAATAATCCCTTCTGTATTTGGAGCCTGGACTTGATGATGTATAGCTGCAGTGTGGAGTATAATTTTTGTTTTTGCTTTGCCGTTTCTTCTTTTTCTTGTTATTCAATGCAATAGCATTTTGATAGGCACGAGTTTTGTGAGGGACATCCAAATTGATGGATGAGAGATCATCTGATTGTATTCCTGGGGGCAAAAACCAAATGATAGTTCATTCATTCATCTGTTCATTCATTCATTCATGCATTTGTGCATTTGTTCATTCATTTATTCATTCATTCATTCCTTTATTTATAACACTAGCTGTAGGATCCTTGGGTATTTTTCTTGACTGTCACAGTATTGTTTCTTGCTTGCAGAAAAAATACACCTGGGAAATGTTGACTGCAACAAGTTCCAGAAGTCAAAATTCATTATGGTAGCATTTTCACAGTTATGCAATTTGTATACTTATACTGGATGCTGATTGGTTGACCAGATCAGGTTGACCAATCAGAAATGAGAAAAACTTTACTTCCAGAACAAGTTCTAAGAGACAAAGTTCCCAGGGGTATTATTTTCATGGACAAGAAATGAGCAGCAGAATAAAGGCGCTGTTATACGTACATTGAAACTTTCCTCTGAAACTTGCCTCAATCGCCATTGCAAGACAAGTTTCACAATGCATTGCACCGTGTAACATGGTCATAGAGCTGAAACTTTCCCCAGGTCGGTTTCACGAGATGGCTTCACGAAAAGTAGAACTACTTTCAACTCCTGCAACAGACACGTGTGTCGCAAACAAGTTTCAGGGTGAAATTTCAGTGTGTTACACCTCTTATGAAAATCGTCTCGCACCGGCAATCAAGACAAGTTTCAGATAAAAGTTTCAGCATGTAACGGCACCTTAAGAACCTCCTAAGTTCCCAACTTTCTAATATAATGGACACTGTGTTATTAAGCAAGTAAGCCATATCACTTTCAAAGATATCTGATGTTTTTTGCTTCATATTCTTCCTAACCAACAAATATACTGTACACTCTAGAAATTCAAGAAAACAAAACATGTTTTTCTTACCATAGGTGTTACCTAACTGATCAGAGCTACTTCGTTCAACAAACTTTGCATGGTATCCTGGGAGGCCACAAAACATGCAATTCTGCAGAGAAGAAACAGACAATCATTCCATCAAAGTCCTTTCACTGTTTCATTTGGTCATTCATTCAGTAATTCACTTGTTCATCCATCTATCCTTTTACTCTTTCATCTATTTATTTTTTCATTCAGTCAGCCATCCATACACCTCAGACCATCAATGTAAAGTAGGTGAACAAGAGTACATAGTTATAATTCATTACCTTTAATGCAGCCAAAAGTGGCTGTTCATAGTCTTTTCTCACAGTTGGTAGAACAATCTGAACTGTTTGTAATGCCTTCAAAGCTGCTAATACCAACTTTTAGAAAATACAAAACAAAAGATCTCTAAGAATTACTGAATAGTCTAGATGAAAAAAGCAGCAATTATTTATTCTATTGAAGGACTTCCCTCTCCCTTCATAGCCAGCTAATCAGCTAATCTAGAGGACACCATTTTACATGAGATTATTCATTAATCAAAGTTAATGGGGAGTAGTACTGGATGATTGTCAGCAGCTATTACCCATCTTCACGTGCCCCATTAAAAGTTAAAGGTAAAAGGGTTAAGGGCCTTCATGTCTGTAGCTTGAGGCCAATGGTGCACTTATTTTACCTTCTCTCTCCATCAATGCTTGGTTTTAAGGGTATTTAAAGCTAATTATAGCTACACTGCCTGTTTGCTGTTGTTATTTGCTCTCTTATGGTCACATCTTTGCTTGCCATGTTTGCTTGCTTGTGATGTGTTAATCAACATGTGCACATAACAATAAATTTATCCATTCCCTACTTTCACATGTCCATAATGCCCTGTGCCTTGGGGGGGGGGGGGGGGGGGGGGGCAGCTAGCATTTAGATAGTCACTTTTTTTGAGATAAAACTTCTTAAAATTATCTGTGATATGTTTGTAGACTTGTTTTGAGTTTTAGTTTTCTACTAAACATTTCTATAAGATTTTTATGCTCCTTTAATTTGTAATTTTGTTTGTTTTGCATAATAAGTCGCCCCCACAAAAAAAGCACTATATATAGGGTATGTGAAAGTAGTAAATTGAGCAGTGCTAACCACTTCTCTTATAACTGAGACAAGATAGAGATACATTGTACAAACATCTCTTACAACTGAGACAAGATAAAGATACATTGTACAAACATCTCTTATAACTGAGACAAGATAAAGATACATTGTACAAACATCTCTTATAACTGAGACAAGATAGAGATACATTGTACAAACATCTCTTATAACTGAGACAAGATAAAGATACATTGTACAAACATCTCTTATAACTGAGACAAGATAAAGATACATTGTACAAACATCTCTTATAACTGAGACAAGATAAAGATACATTGTACAAACATCTCTTATAACTGAGACAAGATAAAGATACATTGTACAAACATCTCTTATAACTGAGACAAGATAAAGATACATTGTACAAACATCTCTTATAACTGAGACAAGATAAAGATACATTGTACAAACATCTCTTATAACTGAGACAAGATAAAGATACATTGTACAAACATCTCTTATAACTGAGACAAGATAAAGATACATTGTAAAAAACATCTCTTATAACTGAGACAAGATAAAGATACATTGTACAAACATCTCTTATAACTGAGACAAGATAAAGATACATTGTACAAACATCTCTTATAACTGAGACAAGATAAAGATACATTGTACAAACATCTCTTATAACTGAGACAAGATAGAGATACATTGTACAAACATCTCTTATAACTGAGACAAGATAAAGATACATTGTACAAACTTACCCTGTAGTGAGACATCTCATCCATTTCTTCACAAGGAGTAAATCTTATTGTGCTAACAATGATCTCAAATGATTTATGAATATACTCTGCATCTATTGTTGAGCCTCCTGGTCCTCTGTCCAACCAGATACAAAACAGTTAGTTGGTTATAAGACATGCTGACATACTGCCAATTACTTATTGAGACTTACTTTGTACAGAGATTTCCAATACAGCTCATAGCTTTACACCTTACATCAATCTCCCAACCAGTCCCATCTACCAGCCCAGTCAGTAAACCCTCAGGGGCTGGGGCTAGAAGCTTATCAACAAACTGATAGAAAAAAGGCAGGCATCTCAATAATTGTTAGACACTGATCAAACAAGATGAGTTTGATGTGTTGTTCTCTCCCATGTCACGAGGGTTTTTTCTCCAGGTTCTCCGGTTTTTCCTCCCTCAGCAAAAATCAACATGCGAGTTGAGTGATGTATGAAAAATATTTAATGTAGAGGTAGTGAGTGTGAGTGCCAGCAGGTCCACATCAGCCAATAATGGTTGCCAGAAATCCAACCTGCTTAAACAACTAAAGATTTTTTTTGAAGAATGGCAATTGATGGAATAGTGAGAAAGGAGTGGTGGAGCAGTAAGGAAGAAGTGGGACATGGTGATGGAATGGTAGTGATAGAGGGGTAGTGGAACAGTAGGAGATAAGTGGGACGATGATGGAATAGTAGTGGAGGGGTGGTAGAACAGTAGGAGATAAGTGGGACAGGGTGATGGAATGGTAATAGTGGTGGAGGGGTGGTAGAACAGTAGGGGATATGTGGGACAGGGTGATGGAATGGTAATAGTGGTGGAGGGGTGGTAGAACAGTAGGAGATAAGTGGGACAGGGTGATGGAATAGTAGTGGAAGGGTGGTAGAACAGTAGGGGATAAGTGGGACAGGGTGATGGAATAGTAGTGGAAGGGTGGTAGAACAGTAGGAGATAAGTGAAAGAGGGTGATGGAATGGTGGTGGTGGTGGAGGGGTGGTAGAACAGTAGGAGATAAGTGGGACAGGGTGATGGAATAGTAGTGGAAGGGTGGTAGAACAGTAGGAGATAAGTGAAAGAGGGTGATGGAATGGTGGTGGTGGTGGAGGGGTGGTAGAACAGTAGGAGATAAGTGGGACAGGGTGATGGAATAGTAGTGGAAGGGTGGTAGAACAGTAGGAGATATGTGGGACATGGTGATGGAATGGTGGTGGTGGTGGAGGGGTGGTAGAACAGTAGGAGATAAGTGGGACAGGGTGATGGAATAGTAGTGGAAGGGTGGTAGAACAGTAGGAGATAAGTGAAAGAGGGTGATGGAATGGTGGTGGTGGTGGAGGGGTGGTAGAACAGTAGGAGATATGTGGGACAGGGTGATGGAATAGTAGTGGAAGGGTGGTAGAACAGTAGGAGATAAGTGAAAGAGGGTGATGGAATGGTGGTGGTGGTGGAGGGGTGGTAGAACAGTAGGAGATAAGTGGGACAGGGTGATGGAATAGTAGTGGAAGGGTGGTAGAACAGTAGGAGATATGTGGGACAGGGTGATGGAATGGTGGTGGTGGTGGAGGGGTGGTAGAACAGTAGGGGATAAGTGAAAGATGGTGATGGAATAGTGGTGGAACAATAAGGGAGAAATGGGAGAGGGGCGATGAAATGGTGGGGGAGGAATGGTAGATCATAATGATAGATGATGGGGAAGAGGGGTTATGGAATGCTAATGTAATAGTAACTACCCCACCCCCCAGGGGACATGTCAATAGACATGCGCAGTGTAATAAGAATAACCATGTGCTCGAGTTGGGATTAAACAAGTCTTTAAAATTGTGTAAAAGTACTGTTATGGACTTCGTTAAACAATGATCTGAAAGACCGTAAGTAAGGAGTGTTACATTTGGTGCCGTGACCAATTTATCAACCTTTGGTCAACGAACAAAGTGGATTTTTCGACGATTTTCAACTTCTTGTCATACGATCGTCGCCATGACAGACGTCGACGAACAACAACTCCAGCTCGAGAGCGAGTTATATTCCTTGTCAAGCCCTCAGTTGATGGCGTTAGCAGAATATCTAGAAATTCCTGTCGCTAAATACCACGAGAAGGCTAGAATCATTGTGATAAAGGCTATAAGAGATCAGATTATCGACGAACTTGCGATCATTGAAAGTGATGTTGACAAGTCAACGAAAATACAGGAGTTGTCAAGCTTTATAAAGGATAAACCGCCACCACTAGAAGGTGATAATACTACACACGAAGCTGAGAATAGTTCAACGTCTCCTCAAGACACACAAAGTGAGAAGAGTTCGCATACTACCCACGGTATTAATCAAGTTGATATTTCTAAAGTGTTTAGACGTGATTTCAAGGTCAAGGGACAGATCGGTTCGCCGGTTGAAGGTAACAAATATTTGTCTTTTATCAGTCTTGTACGTCAAATTGAGTCTGCTGTAAAAAAGGCTATGACGAAGCAGAAATCGTGGAAGCAGTTATTCAATCAATTTGTCCCGGTTTGCCATTGCGATCGTATTTGGAATCCACACCCGATCTATGTTACCTCGACTACGTCAAATTCTTCGTTCTCATTACCGTGAGAGCAATAGCCACTGAATTGTATCACAAAACTGTCTTCCTTTACACAGTCACCACCGGAAGATAGATCAAGCTTTTTGATGCGTGCCTTGGAATTACGACAAAAGATTATATTTGCCTCGAAGGAAGCTGATGTTGCTATTAAATACAACGAAGAGTTAGTTCAGTCTCAGTTCTTACATACCATTGATATGGGATTACTCAGTGACGGTGTAAGAATTCGTATCAACCCCTACTGAAGAAAGACAAAGTGTCAGATGAAGAGTTGATTAGAGAAATGAACATTTCAGTCTCTCAGGAAGCAGAAAGGAAGAGGTAAACTGTCCCCAAAGAAACCTTGTGAGCCTGAAAAGCCAAGTAAGTCATCACCTCAAGATCCCACCTACAGATAAACCCAAGAAACCTAATGTTGTAGACACACTATTGTCTGAAATAGAATCCCTCAAAGGAACTGTCAATGCTATGATGGCAAAGCAGCAACAATCACAGCAGTTGAATGCCTCCAAACGCTCAACTCGTAAGCCTAGACTATGCTCTACATGTGAAAGCCAGCAAAAGGAGACATGTGATCACTGCTTCTATTGCGGAAGTGGTGAACATTTCGCTAGGGGCTGTCGCAAGAGGCCTAGAAGTAACCAGGGAAACCAAGCGAGGCTACCGCCGCGGGACAAGTAGGAGCCGTAAGTGACAATATGTCCCATTATGACACTTGTTATTATTGTTCTAAAGTTGACGTTTTGTTAAAAGACTGTGGTGCTTGTCATTCAGTGAGATATTGCTCACAACAATGTCAGAAAAATCACTGGAAGGATCACAAACTGTTATGTTCAGCTATTAAGTATTTAGAAACCAAGGATAAAGTTGATATTACGAAAAAAAACAATGACGATCACAAGGATGGATTTTATACGACACATTTGACACCAAAACAACAAGTTTCTCTTGTTAACTTGATGGGTCGAAGATGTATGGTGAACTGTTTTCTTAATAATGTCAAGACATCTGCTCTATGGGATACAGGAGCCCAAGTATCAATTGTATCTAGGAACTGGTTAAATTTACATTTATCCACAGTTGGAAGTTCAACAACTGGATTCATTATTAGGAGTTACAATTGACCTTTCGCGCAGCGAACGGAAACTGTCATTCCTTATGATGGATGGGTGGAAATTGACTTTTGTCTTTTAGATACATGTAAGCAACCTGATGAGTCAATGACAGTACCATTCCTGGTGTGCAGTAATGATCTTGAGTCTCCACTCCATAGGATACAATGTTATAGAAGAGCTTATTAAAGCCAAGCCAACAGATATAAATCATCACCAGTCCATACTACAATCTCTAGCCATAGTTTTACAAACACTAACACTGAAAAAGCTGAAGCACTTGTTAATCCTTATTCATTCAGCGGAGGAAACAACTGAACTGTTGTTCAATCAAGTCTGGAAAATGGAACACTGTTATACCTAAAAAGAGTTCAAAGGTTATTGTTTGTAGAGTGAATGCTGGTCCCATGAACAGATCACAACCTGTCATTTTTTGAACCTGATGAGGAACAAGTATGGCCAGATGGTTTAGAGTTCAGTCGACAGTCTTCATTCATTACATCGTGGCTCATCATGCAAAATAAAGATTACAGTCCAAAATACAACTAATCATGATATTACACTTAACCGTCACACCAAGCTTGGACGATTACAACTTGTTAAATCAGTAACACCACTAGAAGTCCAGTTTAAGGAGTTTTCTGAAATATCAAAAGATAATGATCATTCAGATGACAGTACTGACAATGTAAACCTGCAAATAAATGAAACCAATCTCTCTGCTCAGCAAATAGACATTCATAATCAGTCAAGTGAGGAAGCGTGGATCCCTGATGTTGATATAAGTCACTTGTCTAGTGAACAACAAGCAATAGCCAAACAATTGTTAAAGGAACAGTGTAATGCATTCTCTAAAGATGATAGTGATATTGGCAACATTGAAGAATTAGAAATGGAAATTCATCTCTCAGATTCAAGACCTGTTCAGAAGACATATACGTCTATTCCACGTCCACTCTATCCTGAAGTAAAGGGCTACATCGAAGACCTCCTCAACCGCAACTGGATACAAAAATCCAAATCTGCATATTCATCACCTGTGGTCTGTGTGAGGAAAAAAGATGGCGATCTCAGACTGTGCGTAGACTTTCGTGAGTTAAACAGCAAGACTATTCCAGATAGACATCCACTTCCTCGAGTTCAAGAAACTTTAGACAATCTAGGAGGACACTCCTGGTTTACCCTGTTAGACCAGGGGAAAGCCTACCACCAAGGCACAATTCACCCAAACAGTCGTCACCTCACTGCGTTTGTGACACCATGGGGGTTGTATGAATGGCTACGGATACCATTTGGCCTGACAAACGCTCCAGCTTGTTTCCAAAGGTTTATGGAACATTGCTTGGAAGGACTTCGTGATCACATGTGTATACCTTATCTTGATGATGTAATAGTTTTTAGCAAGACCTTTGAGGAACACATTGAACACTTGAGAAAGGTCTTACAACGCCTTGAATCTCATGGAGTCAAATTGAAACCACGTAAATGTGAGCTGTTTCGTAGAGAGGTGTGCTATCTTGGACGAATAGTCTCATCTGATGGCTACAGACCTGACCCTTCTAAAGTAGAAGCTGTGATTAAGCTGCAAGATTCTACACCCAAGACAGTAGGAGATGTGCGCAAACTTCTTGGTCTACTTGGGTACTACAGACGATACATACCTAATTTTGCTCGTATTGCAAAACCTATGTTTGATCTTATCAAGGAACCCAAAGGAACAGTTAACAACTCGAATAAATGTAAACCTGTCACGTCAAAAACAGTCATACAGTGGACTGACGTTCATCAAAAGGCACTGGAACACTTGATAGGATGTCTTACTTCTGCACCCATTCTGGCTTATCCAGACTACAAAGAACACTTTATTCTACATACAGATGCATCTGCGCTCGGATTAGGAGCAGTCTTATACCAGAAACAGAATGGACTTATGCGTGTAATAGCTTATGCCTCCAGAACACTTACAGCAGCGGAACAGCAATATCACCTGCATTCTGGAAAACTTGAATTTTTGGCACTCAAATGGTCCATCTGTGAACAGTTTAGGGATTATTTGTACTACTCACCTGGATTCACCGTATATACAGACAATAATCCCTTAACTTATATACTCACGTCTGCTCGCCTAAATGCCACTGGTCACAGGTGGGTCGCTGAACTGTCTGACTTTCATTTTGACATCCGGTACAGACCTGGAGCTTCAAATGGTGATGCAGATGCTCTCTCACGGATGCCCCTCAACATTGAGGAATTCATGGACAAGTGTACAATGGAATCATCACAAGAATCTGTCCACTCCCACATCTCTATGGTCAACTCCAGACACCGTGGTGATCTTACATGGATATCTTCAGTTACTGTTAACACAGATCTCATTACCACATATCTAGAAAGTGTAGAAGGCAACCATAGTAACATTAACAAAGTGAGTCCAGCTAAGCTAAAAGAAGACCAGAGAGCTGATAAAGATATCTACAGAGTCATTGAATACAAGCTGAAGGGTAGATACCCAACTAAACTTGAACGCAGAGGAGAAACAGCAAACACTAAGATTCTTATGCGCAGCTGGAATAAGTTAACATTAGGAAGTGATCATGTCCTTAGACGCAAACGTGGTGAAACATTACAACTTGTACTACCAAAGAAATATCACAGGACAGTACTCAAACAGCTTCATGATGACATGGGCCATCTCGGTGCAAATCGTGTACTCCACCTTATACGAGATAGGTTCTTATGGCCACTCATGCAAAGAGATGTAGAACTGTACTGTACTAAGATTTGTAACTGTCTCAAGCAGAGAAAACCTACTGTTCCTAACCAAACGGAATTGCAACACCTTACGTCATCACAACCATTTGAACTAGTGTCAATTGACTTTCTGCATCTAGAACAAAGCAGTGGTGGCTATGAATATATACTGGTCATAGTTGATCATTTTACAAGATTTGCTCAAGCTTATGCTACACGGTCCAAATCAGCTAAAACAGCAGCTGAGAAACTGTTTAGTGACTTTATACCTCGGTTTGGAATACCAGGTAGGATTCATCATGATCAAGGTAAAGAGTTTCAAAACAAACTGTTTCATTGTCTAGAGAAGTACTGTGGTATCATTCGTTCCAGAACATCCCCATATCACCCTCAGGGGAATGGCCAAGTAGAAAGATTCAACAAAACACTACTCTCTATGTTGAGGACACTGCCAGAATCTCACAAGTCTCAGTGGAGGATACATCTCAATAAAGTAGTTCATGCTTATAACAGTACAAGATGTGATGCAACAGGATTTTCACCCTTCTTCCTTCTGTTCGGACGACACCCAAGACTTCCTGTGGACATCATGTTTGATATCCAACAACCATCAACACCTATCAGTCACTCAAAGTATGCAGAAAGATGGAAGGACGCAATGACTGCTGCATACCAACTTGCACAAGAAAAGTCCCAGCAACTGATGACAAAGAACAAAAAGCTGCACGATCACAAAGTTAACACAACAACTCTTCAAGCAGGGGACAGAGTGCTGATCAGAAACCTAAGTGAACGTGGTGGCCCAGGAAAACTACGGGCACATTGGGAAGAAAAGGTCCATGTGGTGAGAAGGAAACTCGATAACTTGCCAGTATACGAAGTTATCCCTGAATATGGACGCAACTGCAAAAGTCGTAACATCCACCGCAACCTGTTATTACCTTGCAACTTCCTACCAGTTGAACACCCAGTAGCAGTAAGACCACCAACTCCAAGGCCATCACAAGTCAATACAGATGACCATCTTGCAAACGACAGTAACTCTTATGATCCTAGCGAATCAAGTGACTCAAGTGATTCCGAAGACGAGACAGAACAGATTGCAGGTACTCAAGATGCTGAGGATACACTACCCCAGCAAAGACCACAGCGACAAAGAAGAGCTCCCAGACGTGTAACTTATGATGTTCCAGGTTGTCCAGTAACCTACTCAGTACCAAGTACCACCTCTGTCAGCTATGTGCCAATGTTTTGGTCTCCACAACCGTACACCTACCATACCATACCGTACACATACAGCAGATGGATGACACCCATAGGATGTGTATGAAGAAAGAAATGACAAAATCAGTAAACAGACATTATAGAATTTGAACAGTTAAGTTGTTGTTTATAAGAACACTGAACTTTAAGTCAAGCACAGGAATACACTAAAGAAGTGTAAAGACAGATGTTCCATTCATCTCGATATAAGACTTTGCTGAAATCATTGTTAACCAGAAACGTTTGAGTAAGAAAAATTAGTTAAGTTCAATGTTAGGCCTGATCACCCTAACATTTGTCGCATGTAGACCAGAATTTTTTTAGCAAGTCTTCAATGTTTTAGGACATTCTTTTTACAGGGGGAGAATGTAATAGTAACTACCCCACCCCCCAGGGGACATGTCAATAGACATGCGCAGTGTAATAAGAATAACCATGTGCTCGAGTTGGGATTAAACAAGTCTTTAAAATTGTGTAAAAGTACTGTTATGGACTTCGTTAAACAATGATCTGAAAGACCGTAAGTAAGGAGTGTTACACTAAGGGAGTAAGGGAAAAGTGTGAAATAGGTGATGCAATTGTGAGCAAGGAGTGTTGAGGCTGTATGTTGCAGTGCCAGAGTGGGATATAGGAGATGGAAGGGTGGGAATGATTAAATACATATACATGCACAATGTATTGAATATGTTGGTTTACACATGCTATAGAGTTTACCTTGTTACAAAGGGGACCACTGTCTGAGATGACAGCATCTAAAGCTCTTAAGTGGTTTATAAATGCCCATTTCTGACAGCATTGAATAGAACCAGTAAGAAAACCCAGTAGAGAGTCACAGGCTGTCTGATTGATGCCAACCTAAACAATTTCATAGAATGAGCGTCCAAGCATTTATACTGTTCTTTATTACAGTAAAAATCATTGCATTGCGACCTCCAACGTCGGTAAGATTTTGGTCTTCTCTGAGCCGTTCATCATTCTTGGGGGTGGAGCTTTCACGAATTTGTTCAGTGATTGGTTGATTTGAAAGAAGCTCCACCCCCAAACTGATGGACGGCTCAGAAAAACCCAAAATCAAAAGAAAATTTGTAATTTGCTGGTTGTGATGCAACAATTTTGGCTGTAAATTGTCAAAGTACAATAGACCTTTCCCAAATTTCCACATCTGATCATGAAAAATACAATTCAATCAAGAATTGGGTTTTCAAATCGATACATTTACTGTACCCAGCCTTGCTTTGAATGTTCTATTTAAATTTAAGAGGAGATTTTTTTCAATGACGAGCAATAATGGCGAAAAGCGCCAAAAACTAGACCTTCGTGCGAACTTTAATCCAAATTTTCGTTCTGGATTAACACTCAAATCCTTTTTCTACCGGTTAAAAACTGATGTACCAAGATAAAATACCTGTTTAAAACAGATTTTTGAATTGTACAAGACTTTTTCTTGGCGTTGTGTTGGTATTAAGCTTTTCAAGCTGAATATAAAGAAAACATACAGCAAATGAGCAAATGAAGGCCTAAACCTCATTTTCGATCCAAATTTTCGTTTTGGATTAACACTTTGATTCAACTTTCATCGGCCAAAACTACTTACAAACAACTTAAACTTTCTGACAGAAATGATTTTAATTCTGTACAACAGCTATTCTTCAACTCAGGAGTTTTTGTCATTCACTGCTCGAACTTGAAAAAAGTCCCCTCTTAATGACTTCTTCCTCAATTGATTCTCTGATAAAAATGGGCGCCCAAAATAACAGCAAGTGATAACATGACGAGTATGGGCAAGCCGCTGGACGGAAGTGGCCTTAATTACGATTTTAACCTGGCTTAGGGCTAGCTCTCTCCTAAAGAGAGTCGTATATAGTCTCCCCAAAGTTTTTCGGAGCATTACAGTCCAGTGCAGAAGTATGAACAGCTAGAAATCAACCTTTCAAAATTATCCATTTGTCCAAGACAATAGAAGTTGGAGACATGTGCGGTGTTATCACTTGCTGCTACCCAAAATACATACCATTTGCTATTAGTGCCATTGCTTTAAGTTTATAAAATCAACCTTTATGATATCAATAATTATATGGCTGTACCTTTTGTCTGGAAATTAAATTTATAATCAGTTGACAAAACTTTGTGGCCAGTAAATCATTGGTACCATTTCCAGGGACAAGGATACAACACTTAGATAAAACTTGTAAAGCTTCCTGGAAATGGGAGGGAAAAACAGGTAGTATTAATAAAGCACACATCATAACTTAGTTATGGAAATAGACTTTATATGATATTACCAGTGATGATATTACAGATATCTATTCATTCCTTTTCACTGGTGACATATAAAGCATAAGTACAAGAAATATATCTACAATCAGTAAAGGCTGGTTTACATGGTACGACATGTCAGCCCGATTTGAGTTTTATTGTTTTTAGCACTCCCTTTTCATTCAAAAAATCGGCCTGACACAAGAAAAATCTGTTCCACAGCAACAGATTTTTGCGAATCGGGCCGATTTCTCTCTTTTCCCAAACCAAGCTTATCAAAAATCGTGCCGACACATCGTGCCGTGTAAACCAGCCTTAATGTACTGTTCATTAGCGGTGCTTCTCTTTTAGCGATATAAGCATAACCACAAGCAACACACACAGACACAGTCTTTTCACTTAGTAAGGGTAGATTTCATATGACTGAGAAATTGGTACTACATGGTCATGGCATGGTTACGGCAGGAATTTCAAATGTTTTATAGAAAACATGACACTGACATGGTCACAGCATGGCACAGTCCGTTTCACACTCATGCCAAATCTGCTCTTACTAGTGATCAGTGACATAATAAGCACAAGCAACACATACAGACTTAGTAATGTACTGTTCATTAGCAGTGTTTGTCTTTTCACTAGTCGCATAAGCAGCACAAGTACAAGCAACATAAGCAGTAATTTACTGGTTTATCAGCAGTTACGTTATATTTCCTACACGTCCAAGTCCGAATCTCCGACATGTGGGGAGTCGTGTTACCGTACAACCCGTTACTAGACAAAACCAGACATAAAAATACCTCGTGGTCTTCAACAACCTGCAAAGCGAAATCCAAGGAGTTCAACTCGTCTAAAATCACATTGATATTGGTGGTAAAAGCATCGTCAGCAGATTTCCGCAAGTTCAAGAGACGACCAGCTGTTTTTTGCCACCTCAATGAGTCTTCTTCATAAGACATGTTTTCCAGTTTGCACAACGACTCTACGTATAGCTGTGATAATCATTCGCATTAAAGGGAAGAGAATTCATCTAGGGACGAACAGAATTTTTAAAATTATGCGAGTCTAACTATGTTGAACTATGTCAAACTTCGACCTCTTTCATCCTCCATGTTGAATTTCCGCTGTCCCAATGTTCGCAGGCAAATTATGTAACTCATGAGGTAGGTGGGGAGGGGAGGGAGGGGGAGTCAAAAGGTGTACATTACACAGGCAGCCCAAACTTTAGCTTTTTGGTAAACAGGAAGCCCAAGAGAAAAAACACAGGAAGCCCATGCGAACGACACAATATGTCACAAATAGCCTCCTCCGCAGGCAACCTTTTGGGCTTCCTGTGCGAAATTTTGAGAAGAAAAAAGACTGGGTGTCGCCTTTTCTCGCCTGGTGTCCAGGCCACTACGTGTCTTTAACACAGGAGGCCCAGCGAAAAAGCGAACAGTTACCTGCGGAGGAGGCTAACACACACATACATCACTTTTAAATTCATTCAACAATTTCAATTTGTTTTCCAAGATTGCTTATCATGTCTCACTGCATTTAGACTTCAGCCAGTCAGGTCAAGTATTGGAGATCTTGTGCGCTATGATTGGTTGGGCCAGTAATTCTAAAAATATCTTACTCAGGTGATGTGTGATTGGTTTATTATACAGGGCCCAGTTGTTTGAAAGACAATTAGCATTAATCCAGGATTAAATCTAAAGAAAACCATTGACTTTTAATAACCCAGGATATATTAGCATTAATCGCCCTTCAAAAACCAGGCCCAGATGGACAATTATTGATTTTATGTACTTCTGCTCATATCTATCTGTATTGCATCATCCTTGTAGAACTTGCACAACATTTTTTTCGAGTGAGTGACATTTAGCAACTACCCGTGGCACTCATAGGCCGTTGGCCAAAAACCTTCTTTGAAGTAGGTGAGGGATAATGGGAGTTGCCCCAAGCAGGAGGGCAGTAGGTAATTCTTGTTTTTTTAATGTTCATGGGGAAAGAAATCAAAAGAGTTGGCCCTCCTTAAATGCAAGGGTAATTTAATGTGAATAGGAGAGATGGAGTGTTCATGCATACAGCTTATTTCAAAAAATGTTGGTATCAAGCCTACACAACTCAATCGTAATTGTTGCAGGTAAGACATTAAACTAAGGTTTGTAAAACCACAAAAATCCGTACGGTTCAACCGTAGCCAAGGGTCTGTTGATGCGAACATGATATCCCCTCGCCAATAAACGCGGTTTAATCATTGACAAAAGAACCTACAGAAGAGAAAAGCTAGAAACCGTTAGAAACCGTATGGGTTTCTAACGCAACGGTTGTAGTTTTAAAGAAGTTACGGGCCTTGTAAAATACTATTTGGCTTTCTAAAATGTTGGGAGGAATACAAAAAGGCAGAATAACAGCAATTCAAGGTAATTTATAAATACTGTCTGCATGTTTATTTTTTTTAAAAAGTAAATTTTCAACAGACCTCAGATGATTATTATCCTATCGCCCATGCCTAGATCAAGTATGTTAAGGCCAGGACTTTTGATACAAACGATAAAAAGTTATTTTTTGCCTTAACCAGCTTTATTGATGAGCAAGCATGATCATATTTTGCGTTATGGGATATTTCATTGAACTTAACATTTTAAGGTTTATTTTGTGACTATCGAGGTGTCACGTGACCTATGATGTTACAAATTACCTTTTTCAAAATGGGCCAATGGGGAAAAGAGGAAGCGAAACACTTTTTGCTGTTTTAGTACACTATTAATGTGTTCTCTACAAAACTGCCCTCATCGCTGGTCCATCTCTCTTGGTTTAAGAGATATAAGCTAAAGTATGAGGTCACGTGACCTGTTTTCCATATTATCTCTTCATACAAGAGAGGTGGACCAGCGATGAGGGCAGTTTTGTAAAGAAGTCATTAGTAGGATACTAAAACAGCAAAAAAAAATTCACCTCCTTTTTTCCCCATTGGCCCATTTTGAAAATTGTAATTTATGACGTCATATGTCACGTGATACGTCGATGGTCACAAAAAATATCTTAAAATGTTAAGATCAATGAAATATCCCATAAGACAAAATATGATCATGCTTGCTCATCATTAAAACTATTTAAGTTAATTTTTCTGTTGAAGCAAAATTCCTTGCCTTAACATACTTTTATCGTATTAAATTATTTGTATGACTGTCAAGTGCAGCATATAGCTCAGAACTGGACTGTTAGGTTTTGGGCCAATAATTATTGGGTGTCTATAAAACGAAGACCGAAGACCGAAGACCCAAAAACGAAGACCCCTCAAAAATCAACTGCAAACACTTGAAAATCGCCCCAAACAGTTATATTGACCAAAGAACATTAAGGACTTGAATATCAGTTAATTTGGCAAGGGTCTTCGTTTTAGAGAAAACCCTACCTAAACTATAAAACGAAGACCCCATCAAAATCAGCTCCAAATCGCCTAAAAAATGGCTCAAAATACTTTGCTTGTCCGAACAACGACAACAAGCGATAGGATTGGAACTTATCGATTGATTTGGCAAGGGTCTTTGTTTTAGAGAAAACCCTACCTAAACTATAAAACGAAGACCCCCCTCAAAATCAGCTCCAAATCGCCTAAAAATGGCTCAAAATACTTTGCTTGACCGAACAACTCCCGTGCGTCGGAGAGTTATTCTAGATTCCACGGAAATGCCATCTAATGTCCAATTAATAACATACACCAAAAAATTATAAAAGCAAACGAGTTTTTCTCATCTAAATGAGCGAAAATTTTGAATAAACCTAAGCGCGCGCTCGATGACGTGTGATGGGTCAGTAGCGCGCGCATTTGCGCTAAAATTTATTTCAAAAACACAAAATCCTTGACGTTTTTGCCTTTTTTCTCATCAAAATCGTTCCTTTGTAATCAGAAAGTACACACTTTTGATGGTAGATAATATGTACAAGAGCAGAACTAACATAACTTTGATTTTAATGCTGTTTTTGAAAACTCAAATCTGCACTAAACGGTTCTCTGGTTCCGGAAGTGTCAAATTATGACGCACGGGAGCAGGGTAACACGAAAATCAAACTGCACCCTGTTACTAAAAATAGCCCATGCAGATGGGAATCATCACGGTGCGCGCCCCATTCACAAGTTTCCCTCTCATATTTATGATCTCTTGGTGCATAACACCACTGATTTTAATGTTCATGATCATTTAATCATTCTAATTTGATTATAGTTGTTATACTACTTGGTTATAATTGCGGTTCTTAGACATGTATATCAATATTTGAAGTGAAATATGTAATGGCATCTCGATGTCTATTTCTGTTACGCCGATAAAATATCTACCTATAATAATAAATATATATTACTAACTCTCTTTTGAAATGATCCTTACGTTTCCTGTCGTCTTAGAAAGCAAGAGCCCGTCTCCCAAAAAAAAACACTCCCCAAAAGCGAGCGAGAGAAAAGACAAATGCCTGCGGGTCGAGGAGGTTATTAATTGATCGATAAGTTCAAATCCTATCGCTTGCCAGTGTTGTCGTTGTTCGGTCAAGCAAAGTATTTTGAGCCATTTTTAGGCGATTTGGAGCTGATTTTGAGGGGGTTTTTGTTTTATAGTTTAGGTAGGGTTTTCTCTAAAACGAAGACCCTTACCAAATCAATCGATAAGTTCCAATCCTATCGCTTGTTGTCATTGTTCGGTCAAGCAAAGTATTTTGAGCCATTTTTAGGCGATTTGGAGCTGATTTTGAAGGGGGTCTTCGTTTTATAGTTTAGGTAGGGTTTTCTCTAAAACGAAGACCCTTGCCAAATTAACTGATATTCAAGTCCTTAATGTTCTTTGGTCAATATAACTGTTTGGTGCGATTTTCAAGTGTTTTGCAGTTGATTTTTGAGGGGTCTTCGTTTTTGGGTCTTCGGTCTTCGGTCTTCGTTTTATAGACAACCAATAATTATTACAAGGCTATTGGAAAAGTTTCCGTACATTTCTTCTAATTTTGGCTCTATAGCCTTGATTTGAAACCTTTGTCCAGAGTCATAGGAGTGTGATTAAGTTACCTAGTTTTAAAAATATTTTGTAAAAAAAAAATGATAAAACTAATAAAAATACGACACAAGTAAATATCTATTGATTTAATAAAAAATCCATTTGAAACATCATAAAATTCAAGAAATTTATGCAAACAATCCATATGTATAAATTAACTACCCTATCTATTACACAATTACTAAGTCATGATAATTGTTTAACAAATAGAACAGCTTCTTCCGTGCTCCGTTCAGTAATACAGCACGCAGGTAGTGACGAAAGCACGAAAGAAGTGTAAGGAGAGCACGAGCCGTAGGTGAGTGCTCTCCACACTTCTTGAATGCTTTCGGCACTTCCTAAGTGCTGTATTACTGAACGGAGCACAGAAAAAGATGTTCTATTTGTTTTATTATATATTTTGAAGTAAATATTCAAGGGAAAAAGTTCAATTTTCTCCATACAAAAATTCAAAAGGTGCGCGTGCGGTCGAGTACTCTGATATAAACACGATGGAAGATGTAGAGCAAGAGAAAAGCAAGATTAGGAACACGAGGCGTAGCCGAGTGTTTCTCTTGCTTTTCGAGTACTCTACATATTCCAGAGTGTTTATATCACAGTACAGAGACATAAGCGATCGTTTTATATTGCTTTTATAAAATATTTTCGACGTTTTTTGAGCGAGCCATGTCTCTGTCCTCTGATATAAACATGGTAGCCAGCCAATCAGCGTGCGCTTTATATCTCAAATATTTTATAAATGTATATACAAAATCTATTTGTTTGGTATCATAGTTGAGCTGACCGAAGGCTGTAATATTATAAACTTTTCTGTTGCCTTCTGGTGATTTTAATACACTCATAAAATTTGAATGTAATAACAATAACTATAAAATTTAACACTTATACAGTGCTTACTAGCACTTACTAGCACCTTTAATACATATATTCAGGTAAACAATTATTGTAACATTTTAACTTCATTCCATTTCTTGTGTTTACCCTTGAATTTCCTATCACTATAACTATTGTTTCAATAAATTGTAACACTAAGTTGCAAAATTTATCTTATTTTTAATGAATTCAAATAAACAGCACCTAAAATCTTGTTAGGATTTATTCCACATTTTATTTTTATCATGGTAATAATGAACAAGACCTTTGATTTTCTTGCGATCAGCCTCAAATCCTTTCATCAATATTCTGTCCATCATTTCAATGTCTTCTCCACCCCATTTGTGTCTGAATTCCTTGACATTCATGCCTCCAAATTTATCCCAATCTTGTTTATAAATTCCAACTAAGCCATAACCATGAAATTCCCAGTAAGATCCCATGTCAACAGCACTATTAGTCCCACATTCCATGCGTGTTAGCACTGGGGAGATGATCTGGAAGCCTTTTACCGTATGCTACAGAGAGAAATAATTTGATATGAAATATTTATTACATCAGATCATGGACCAGTTGTTTGAAGGGCAGTTAATGCAAATGCTGGGTTAAAATGAATGGTCTCCTTTAGATTTAATCCTGAGTCAAATTCCTAATTGTCTTTTGAACGACGACACCCAGTATTATTGCTAATCAGGCTACTTATATGTAGTGTTATACTTAAGTAATATAAAACGCGCGCGCATGTCTCTGTACTGTGATATAAACATGCTAGGAGATGCAGAGTGCCAGAAAAGTAAGCTTAGCAAGCCAAGTGTTTCTATTGCTTTTTGATTGCTTTACATCTCCCAGAGTGTTTATATCAAGGCATAAGCAATCATTTGATATTGCTTTTATAAAATACTTTTCACTGCTTTAGCACAAACATGTTGTCTGTCTTCTGATGTAAACACATTAGACAGCCAATCAGCACTTGCTAATCTTAAATATTTTATAAAGTACTTTAGAGCAGTTAATTTCATTTGAGTGTGAAACAGAACATGTCATGCCAAGTCCATATCAGTGACACATTTTCTATAAAAATACTCAAAATACCTATAGTTGTAACCATGCTGTGCTCTAACATACCATGCCTTTTTCACAGCTCATTCAAATTAACTGCTCTATTTCCCTGTCTTGCTCAATAAATTAATATGCTTTTAAAATCTTGTGGTGAACTTGTAGTCAGTAAAGGCTCATGCAAAATAAAATAATGCTCATTGGCCAGGATATTGGATGCATTATTCAATGAATACTCCCATACCTGCCAACTCTCCTGGTTTAGCCAGAAGTCTCAAGATTTTGAACTAAAATCTCCCAGGTAATCACAAATCTTGCCTTCAACACAATTTTTTGGGGGGAGCATGTAGAGCGTTGACAGTTTATATCAGCTCTGGTTTATGCAGATAAAAGCCGTGAAGGTTATTGACCAGTGATTGAAGTGTATCCTTCCCCCTACTGAGATTTGATTTTTCAGGTTAAAGAAGCTGAAGTGTGACTATAAATCCATAGAAGTGTGACTTCCATAAGTTGTTCCTCCCTCCCCACCTCCCACTGAGCATTGATTCTGCAGAAGGAGCAAAGGTATATCCCACTCCTGATCTATATCAAAAATCATGAAGAGTTGGCACGTATGATACCCTTAAAGACAACCAAAGCATACCACAATAATGGGTCCAATTGAACTGCCCATCAACAAAATGGCAATGTTAGTTAATAATAATAACTTTAGGATCCATCGTAAAGTGCCCCTAACCCCTAAATTGAAATTTTGATATTCGTTTCTTCATGAATGGAAATGTTTAATGGTGAAATATCTCCGGATAAAGTCATCTCCTTTCAGAGCATTAAGCATTTGAAGTCGGAAACTGCAAATGAGAGGACGTAAAAAAAGGAATTTGGCTTGCATGATTTGTTTCCAATTTTGAAACAAGTGTGTTTGGGTTAGGTAGCAAAAACATTCACCATACTTTGTATTTCAGCAATGACAATGTTTTGCAATGAAAAACTATAGACAAGTATAAAATTCATCTCCAGTGTTTTTGTATATTTAAGAAGTCCTTTTTCTACGTCATCTCATTTGCATTTTCAGATTTCAAATGCTTTATCCTCAGAAAGGAGATGATTTTATCCCAAAATATTTAACCATAAGGCTTTTCCATTCATGAAGAAACGATTAATATCAAGATTTCAAGTTAGGGGTTAGGGGTTAGGGGTTATAGGCACTTTAATAGAAAGGTACAATGGAATGACATACTTGGATAAGTAGTTCATAGTTATGTATGTTTGAAAACTGGAAACTTGAAAAAGAAATGACAGTATGATGGATGGGTGGGCAAGTATGTCCGCCCACCATACATTTCTACGTAAAACTTTTAAATTACAGTAAAAAAATTTGTAGTTTTTCCAAAAACAATCTCAATGAAACTTTGCAATTTTATATTTATCAACATGATTGATGGTGTTGGACTCATTTTTCCACTTTAAATTAATTATTAATCTATTGACTTATAGAACACATTTTCCATGCCAAATGACGATCAAATGTGCAATGATACAATTACAATGCAATGATGTAATTGTTTCAGAAAGTCAAGCCAGAGTGATAAAGGTGAATTAATCCAGATAAACACAGCTAGTTGCAGATGAGCTTACCTTTCGTATGTCATCAACATAATATGGAGGTATGTCAAGGTGTAGGTCCAAAATGGCAACTATTCCATTAGGATCAACAACATCAGCTGCTTGCTGAAGACCAAGGGTTTTATAGAAATCCATCATATTTGTAAGCAACAAGTAGTTTGGCAAAGAACTATTCTCTAAAGCTTGTTTTATATCAACATCTGGGCATTGAAAATCATTGATAATAAGATTAAAGTTATGATCTCCTGTTTCTTTAAAAATCTTTTCCATGTTTTGAATCAGGTGATAAACCCATCTGCCCTGATTGCGTCCAGCAGTTACAATAAAGTGAACCATACTGTTTTTGTTCCACTTAAAGCCTTTTGGATAGCATAAATCCTTGCTACCTTTTGGTAAATATAAGTACTCTGAAAAACGTACACTTTTTTCTGTTTTATTGTCATGGAGCTGTAATTCCACTAAATATCGTCCATGTTTTGACTCTATGTTGATGATGTTCTCAAGATTATAATTCCTAAAAATAAACAAACTTGAATTAGTGCGATTGAAAAATTCAAAATCTAATTAACCAAATACAAAATTCAATTCTACACAAGTTACTATATTTCAAATACAAAAAAGAACAAGAAAAACAAAGCAGATCAAAACAAAACTAAAAACTGTAATATCCATAAATAATATAATTTTGCAATAATGCATCTATCAAAAACATGACAAAATATAAAGCCAACGGATTGACAATGTTCATTTGCAGATAGCATGAAGTACATTTTGAACACACTTTTTGATTGGCCAATGGAGTACAATAGGATCCAATTTTTTCATCTGTCATTCTAAAAAGACCATTGTTTTTAAACCAATCACTGCTCGGCTTCAAGATGGCTTCATATTGACCATTCATTTGAAACAAAATACAGTTGGACCTCCAATAAGCAGACATCCTCAGGACCAGAATTGGTGCCTACTGATAAAAGGTGCCACTAGTGGAGGTTCGACTGTACATTGTTTTATGATACTTGGGTGAGCGTTTAGCTAAGTTTATAATAAATCGGCCACTTTTTGGGTGGCATGGTTGGCCAAGTGGTGAGAGCACCGGCCTTTCACAGCTGTGGTCCGGGTTCGAGTCCCAGCTCGGGCGTCAGATCATATGTGAACTGAGTTTGTTCGATGTGTTGTTCTCTACCATGCCATGAGGGTTTTTTCTGGGTTATCTGTTTTTTCCTCCCTCAACATGTGAGTTGAACAACGATGCAAAATATATTTAACATGTGAGTTGAACAACATGTGAGTTGAACAATGATGCAAAATATATTTAATGTAGAAGCAGGTGAGTGTGAGTGCCAGCAGAAGAATAGCCACTATATGGATCTGCTCTAGAAGATTATTTATTTATTTATTTATTTTATTTATCATTATGATCATATAAAAACGCAGTGTAAATTCAAACTGCATTGTTAATTTTCACAAGTACATTTTCATGTCTTGAATTTCACTTTTTTTTATGACAAAAAGTGCAAAAATTAAGTCCCTAGTATAGCAATTAGGAAGAGTACAAACACTAGCTAAATGCCTGTAATACTTTGCATTATTTAATACTAAAATAGCACTAAGCTAGTAAACAATAATATTAACTATTCCAATATTTATTTGATTTATTGGGTGCCAAGCAGATTTTTTAAAAGAGTGCAACCACTTCAAGCATGCAAAATAAACAGTACTATAATAGTGTGCTATTTTATATTAATATTATTGTTCACTTATGCTAATTTAGTACTAAATAATGCAAAGTTGAAGTGCTGACCTGTATGCATGTTGTGGTTTGAAACTTTGCTCTGGTTTAAACTTTTTAGGGCATTATTTTACTTTCTCAATTCACTTCATTCAGTTTAGACCTTTAAAACTAACCTAGGTATATAACTTAACCAACTTAAACCCTTACCTATAACCACAAAACCACCTCCAGAAAATTTTGAACCACAACATGTCATACGTATGAGAGAGATCATACGTATGAGAGACAGGTGGAAACTCTCTTGACATATTACATCAATTTTTTTCTCATATTGTGTAGTTCCAGAAAATATCCATGCCCCCACCATGGAAGGAATTGGAAATTTTGGAGGGGAGTGGGCATCAACGAAAGAAAAAAAATACAAAGTTTGTATGGAAGAAAATTGGAAGTTCCAGGGGATAGGGGGTCATTTACAAATTCCCTCCATGGTTAGGGTACATGGATATTTTTGTAGCTACACATTTCATAGACTGTTGTGGGGATAGATTCTTTGTTCACGAAGACTCATTGACAAGCCATGAAAGAATGTTTTCTCTGAACAAGAAAGAACTCATTGAAGATTCTAAAATGGAAAAACCTAAGTGCACCTTTGGACAATTTTTAAGATTTTTTTTTCAAATGGGTTCAAAGTAGTTCAAAATGGTATTGATGGATAAAGCCTAAATATCAACATCCAGACATTTTATTTGAAGAAATATAAAAATCAAGTGGGAGAAATGACAACATATTTGCTGTATTTATGCTTGAAAAGAATGACCTAGCTTCAAGCTACTAATTTCATTAGTGGAAAAAGAGCCAAGAAGACAAAATTTGCATAACAACTTTCATAGGCCTGAAGGCTCTGTTGTAAGCCAGGTAATACACATACCATTGCATGTGAAGAATTTCAGGCTTTATTTTCATGAAGTTTATCACTAAAAACACCAGGGGTATTGATATTTAGGATATAGAATTTGAACCAGTTTGAATAAATCTTTTATAAAAACTCAAAAAGTATACTTAGGACATTTTGGGACCTTCAATTATTCCCCAAGGAGACGCAAATGAGAAAACAATAGATAGCATGGATGAATGGATTTGTATAGGAAATAATATGGTTACGAGTGCAATTTAGAATAAATTTGCACGAGTGAGTTTTCGAAGAGTTCAAAATTGCACGAGCCCGTAGGGCGAGTGCAATTTGTGCTCTTTGAAAACTCACGAGTCAAATTTATTCTAAATTGCACGAGTAGACCATATTATTTCCTTTTAATAATATACATGCAAAAATTCAAGCAAAATTTTCAGGTTTTCTGTAGCTTTTCAGTTGAAAAATCAGGTTAGCGCACGCCCAGTGTTCGAAAGTGACCTGACGATGTCGTCACCAAGCGCGCGCACAAGGAAAAAATTCAAAACTTTTCACCCGAAACTTGGGCACTTTTTGACATTTTTCTTGCACATTTACGACAATTTTGGAAACAAATCCCGCTAAAATTGTTTTATAAATTGTTTCTTTGGTGAATAAAAAGAAGAATTTGACGTTTTAGTGCATTTTGACTGTTTTCTGCCAAAAGAAATTTGCATTAAATTTCCTTTTTTTGGCACTAAATTTCCTTTTTTCTGCACTAAATTTCCTCGAAACAGCACTGCTCTTAGCCAATCAGCATCGAGAAATTTTTGCATGTATATTATTAAAAAGTAAACAGTATGGCAGTTCACTCCCCACCCCCACCCCCACCCCCACAAGCTTTGTTTTCACAATGCTAAAGTACAGCTGTTAAAATAAACCATGTGGTTGATTGATAATCGAATAGAAAAAGTTATTTAAAATTGAAATATTTAATTAAGTTATCTCATTACCTTAGGCCCTTCTTACGAAACTGGGCAAGAACCATCTTCACAATGTGTGTAGCTATTTCCTCTTCTAAAACATCATTCCCAAATGTCACAACGCCATATTTATCTGTAAGATTTGTGTTATCTGAAGGGTAAATTGATGAATACACATTCTCATACTTGGAAGCATATCTTCCAAGTTTATAATTTATCAAATAATCAGGCTTATATGCACATTTAGGAAATAAGTCTTTGATGACTTCTTCTGGAATGAATGGCAATTTGTAGATTTCTTCTCGCGATACCAGAGAAGAAGTGACAGTTTCCGGGTCAACCTTGTACTCGTGTATTGGAAGTTTCGCAGGGAAGAAACTTTGAACGTTCACTACATCTCCAAATATTTCGAGGTCGTCTTGATAACTTATTAAGTTGTCCACTAAAATAGATTTATAAAGATCTTCAGCAACATTCCTCCACTTGAGTTGGAAGTTATCACTTCTCTTGCCAACTCCATGCTTATGCAAGATTTCGAAATAGTACAACTTTGATTTAAAGAATTTAACAATAGGACTGAAGGATGTGCTGTCGTCTTGTTCTTTCTTAGACACTAAGCATACGCTATTTTCTGGCTTATCATCAGAGCTTAACCAGAACTCGGCAGAACCACTCGATTCTAAACGAAACGAAAACATACCATCTGCCGGGCCCAACAGATATCCAAACAAACGCTTACCATAATTTTGACCCAGACTTGTTACCACTAAACCAGATAACAGTTTTCGCTCTGATGGTACATTAGGGAAGTTAGGAAATTTCTTCAATGTTAAGATATCTGTACCACATAAATTCGACCACAAATGGATATTTACAACTCCTATTTTACCGGCTTTAGGAGCTGTCAGTACTCCATTACGACTAAGAGTCCTGAGTCGCTCGTTATTCGTCTCTAAATACAATTGCTGTGGACGCTTTGGTGATGAAATTCCTCGATAACTGAGAACCACAGGCTCTATTGACAATTCCTCTTCATCTTTATGACTGTTTTTAGATGAATGAAGGAGTAGCAATAATAATGTAATTATTACTAAAAGTACTATGCGTTGAAGTGTGTGATACCTTCGCCGACATATTTGATTCCAAACCATCCTGCACGCTAGCCATACAACTGTGATTTGTGATTGACACATCTTGAATTTATAATACCTACAGTACTTGTCAAAGACAAAAGGCGACAAGATAAATGATCCAATTAAAAGCCAGAAGAAGAAAGAAAAAACAAGCTCATGTTTAATACGTACACAAGCAGCATGCGCAGGGGCTAACGGCGCGGTCGCTCAGCATATCAAAGACTAAAACGCAACAGGCAAATTTTTTGGTTGATTTGTATATGCGTTCATTGAAGCGCCAAGATGACCGTAATTTCTGGCTATGTTTCTTTTTTTTGTTTTCTTATTCGTCAATCATCATTGGGGTAGGACCTTATCAGTGAAGTTAACCAATGATTTGGGATATTTGGATCTGAAGTCTAACTGAGGTTGTCAAAAAATGGACCAAAATAGGAACGTGACATTATAAATAATTTAATTTATCGTAAAAAAGAATTCACTTTCAAATTTGTCACATCAATATTAATAATTTTGCAAAATTTCGGGGAGATTGCTTTTAATAGAGATTTCTCATAATAGCGAGATGTTTGATGCATTTGACGCAGCTTTTACGCACCAACTATTTAATTTGCGTTACTGTAACGTTACTGTAACTGTAATTTCATTGTACCAAGCAAACAATAATGATAATGTAATCTTACCCTCCTCCATGAATTCCGTATACTTGGTGCGTAAAAGCTGCGTCAAATGCGTCAAAAATCTCGCTATTATGAGAAATCTCTATTAAACTGACAAAGATAGCACGGTCGGACGGGCATGATCGCATGCCCGGCATAGTTATCGACCGTTATCGTGCTAACGGCACATACATTTCTATTCCACAAGAATATTTAGCTTAAAAAACTCAAATCTTTGTCAGTTTAAGGGCAATCTTTGCGAAACTCTGCAGTTTTACTAATATCAATGTGACAAAATTGATACTATGTGCCAATTCGTTTTTCCGATAAATCAAATATTTTATAATGTCACGCTAGCGTGATAAGGGTCCGATTGTCGCTGTTATCATAGCCAAAATAATATAAAATAAAAATGATTTGATTTTCTAAGTAGTACTAGTGGTGTAGCTAGAGAATGGGTCTGCAGGCCCGTGCCTCAATTTTATCAGTCTCTGGTGTTTAAAACATAAGTAATGTATAACTCACTGATGAACTGAGAAAACCTCCAACTCTATGTTTTTTTTCGGCCTATCATTCAGACTTTCTTTTTGTCTGTCGTTCATTCAGACTTTCTTTGATCGTTAATCATTCAAGCTCTAGTAGGTCGTTCTACTGAAAGAGGGTCTGGATGGGGGAGGGGGTACAAATGTCAGTTGTCAGTTAAATTTTGGCCTTTTTGTCAGTTGTCAGTTAAGTGGAAATTAATGACTAACAAAGGCTTTTATTTATTTCTCATGGGATTTTTTCTTTCTAAGCCAGTTTTAGGATCAAAATTTCGCAATTTGACATCCAATTGAACTTTGTCAGATGACAACTGTCCCTGGGAGAAATGGGTTATGGAAAAAATCGACTATTTCAGTTTCAAATTTTGGTGGAATTGTCAGTTCAAAACAGGCTACACAAATGTCAATTGTCATTTGAATTTTAAGGCATTTGTCGGTTGTCGGTTAAATTTTGGGCCATATGTCAGTTGTCAGTTAACCCCATCCAGACCCTCCTGAAAATTAGCATTTCACCACAGGGTACCCAAATTTTAATATTTATAACAATAAAATGGTCACGTGACAGAGTTTTACAGCTTAAAAGTCTATAATATGACTAGGTGGGTCATGTCAGCAAGTTTGCCTTGAAAAGTTTTGGGAGACACCTCGTTAAATAAGGACTTTTAGTATGAGCCTCGCTTTCATGTTACCAGATTTCAGGCATGCTCAGTTCTTGTCTCCATTCGCCAAATATCCAAAAATATAGGTCTTAGGGCCCGGTGGACAGTTGCCAAGTTTCGTGCTTTTATCATCAAAGTAAACAGTTCAGTTTTTTTTGGTCGATATTACAGTTGGACTATTCATCCAGACTTTCATGCTTTGATCCGGTTCTTTCAAAGTTTTTTCTATATCGGTCATTCATTCAAACTTCCTTTTAATAATCATACATCATTCAGACTTTCTATTTGTCTGTCGCTCATTCAGACTTTCTTTGATCATTCATTCAAACTAGTCTAGTCGGCCGTTGATCCAGACTTCCATGCTTTGATCGTTCTATAAAAGTATTTTCTATATCGGTCATTCATTTAGGGGGTGGGACCATCCTAGCAAGCGAATCATCCTACCTGCTATACATTTACTGCATTCTGTTTACATGGAAATTTTTGTCTCCACTTCGAGTTCTAGGATCATCCTACTAAACAGAAAGCAGTAGTTGCAGTAAATGTATAGCAGGTAGGATGATTCGCTTACTAAGTTGATCCTAGTGCCATGTAAACACCCCCCTCAGACTTCCTTTGACCGTTCATTCATTTCTTTTCTATCGGTCATTCATTCAGACTTCCTTTGATCACACATTCAAACTTTTTCTATTAATCTTTCATAGACTTACTTTGATTACTGCATTCAAATTATTCATGCAGACTACTTTTTCCTTATTATTCAGACTTTTTCAACCAATCATTCATTCAGCTTCAGATTCCAATTATTGCACCAAGTTGACCTTTAATATTGGTCGTCAACCATACCCAAAGAGATGCCTCCTGAAGAGGCTAACGTACGCTTTTGCCGACTGACTGACTGATAAACTGATCTGGTCGCACGACAGGGTTTAGTCTTTAGTTCAGAAGAAATCTCGAAAGTTTGAAGGATGAAACAGTATCACTGCGTCGACGTAAACATTTGAAAAATAGAGTTTATGTGACTTTTATTGTTAGAAGTCCTGTTCGTTTGCGATCCCTACCTCCCCCGGGGGGCTGACTCCCTTACAAAAGTGGTGGGGATGCTCGACGGTAGGTTTTGAAATTGACGCTAAAAGGTACACATAAATTATCGGAGATGCCGATTTTATACCCCAAAAGGTACGACCACATTGTTAATAAAGAATATTCGTATGTAAGATCGTTTCAATCTTTATGTGATTTTTATCCTGACCCTAAAAGGTACGCTATAGAACCGGAAACCCTAAAAGGTACCAGCGGGTCATATTTTCGACCCTAAAAGGTCCGTGGAGCACCCCTACCACTTTTGTAAGGGAGTACCCCCGGGCCTCCCTCTCATCATGTTTTAACCCTTCCTCTCCCATATCGTAATTTGGCTACTATATAAACTTGCGCAGAATACCCCCTTCCCTCCCCTTCGTAAGAACTAGTCGATGAGCTAGGGATTTCAGTCATTGTCAGAAGATTGATTTGAGAGTAAAGTTATATGCGCTGTACATACTTGTGACGATTTAACCTTTTTATTTACACAAATTGTTACATTCATTTATAATTTATCTTTTCTTAAAAAATCATCTTTTTTGCATAAAACTATTGAAGAATTTACGTGTAACTATCTCCATGCATTGACATTTTTAACTTTACCCATCCCTTTTGGCATTATCTTATCCCACAATTTATATTATATTCCAATTGTTACGGTGGCTAAAGACATAAAGGCAATTTCATCTTCGCCCACAGCAATATCGCAAAGGTGAAAATTACGCGATCAAAGTTGAAATTACCGTAACTTTAGCTCGACTGAATATGCAAACTAGTGATGTTCAAGTATATATAATATCAAAGTAAGACACTTTTTTACATAAAAAAATCAAATGAAGAACCCAGCCGAAGACCTATAAAAAGATGTGTAAAGAAAAGCTTTCGCGTGAAAACGTTACAAATGAAAGTTACATCTGATTGCTCTGTAGGTCTCTTGCTTTCGAGTGGTCCGCTCACAACTGGAAATCGAGCAGGCTAAGTTCTAGCGGTAACCAAAATCTCGAGTTTTAATTGGCTTACAGCTTTGTATATTCAATCCAAATTAAAAAGAAAAATAGAGAACATCTTGACACCAGGCATCACGTAGGCTCTGATTTCAGCTGTTGGGGTTTCATGCGCCCTCGATACTCTCCCCGGTGATGAGTATCGCGGGCGCACGGCTGAAATCTGAGCCAAAGCATCACGTCACTTTTTAAGTGAAATTATCTTAGGGTTTCCATTAGTTATGTGGGCTAGGATTGGAGAGAAGAAGTGTTGGTGGAGGGATCATGCTGGTGATATCTGAAAAAAGAAGAAAATTTGACACTCAAAAAGTGATGTTAGGAGAATGCTTGTGTGTTGTTCTTACCACTTCCAAATTTCCAGTTTTCCCTTTCTTGGTCAAATATGAAGAACTGTGGAAAAGATTAATGATAAGAATATTATCATGATCATTAGCATCATCATCGTAAACATCTTTCATCAACAAGGCTTCCTCACACTTCTTCTTTCAATTTTTAAAGCCCCCAAAATTGTCATCGGTTTTCACGCAAAAACGGTGTTTTACCTCCCGTCATTCTATGCGAGATTCTGAATTCGAATAAGGAAAAACGTCCATTATCACGCAAATAAATTCGCTCGCAGAGTGATAGCAACAGAGAAATTCAATTGTGCGGCAGTAGTTACACCGTGTGCTCCACCCTGCAACAGCTGTGCACACGTCGAAAAAGATGCAAAAGGAAAGAAGCAGTTGCAGGGGTGGATTTGGTCAGTGGTCGAACCCTGTCTTGCCCACAACGTTACTCACAACGTTATTCACAACGTTATTCACAGGAAACGATGCGCCATAACTACGTGTCCCAAGGTTTGGAATACTCCATTTTCGAGTTCCTTTTTGCTCAGGCTAAACCTCGATTACGCGAAATTTATTCCATAGAATTTTAGCAACAGTCCGATGGAATGCAATGAACAAACAAAGAGAATACTTTAGAATTCCACGGGTTTTTTGCTAAATTCATGAATATTTTACTTGGATTCGAGGCTAAGCCTGAGCAAAACGGAATTCGAAACTGGTCTATTGCGAGAATTTAATGAAAGACGATGGACAAAAACATCGCTATGATCACCATCCTTATCATCACATGGACGCTTTGTCCAACGGTCTTTTTCTAGTCACAAAAGCCTCATTCGAAATACCGAAAACTTACCCTGTAGAGAAAACAACCTTTCCACTCTTGCCTCCCAACATTTCATGTGAGATTCTGAAAAAGGAATAAAAATATTAATAGCATTATTACTATATTTCTAAATTGAAGGACATGGACTAACGGCAAAAGGGAGGAGGAGTCGAACGCCCCCCTCCCCCACAATACAGTGTATTTTTAAAAACAGGTACGTAACATTGTGCCAGGCTCGATGGATGTGGACCTGATCTGGACGATTTTTTCCTTGTGCCTACAAGCCCACTATTTTATGATCACTACTGTCAGTTTGCAAGTTTTAAATCAGACTGATTCCATATGTCGTAGTTTTGTACGCGACCCGAAACGATCCCTGACACAATCCTCAGGCCCGAAATGATCCCCGACCCAAAATTATCCCCAGGCCCGAAATGATCCCTAAAACTATACAAGTTGTGCCTGAAATGATCCCCGACCTATCTCGGGTCGAGTAGCTCTTTTGCACAAGCAGCCTAACTGATGAGTGAACAGATCAACTTATGGAATCGGTCTAGATTTAGATGTCTTAGCAACGAAGACAAACGAAGTAAAACACGTACTCTTTGGGTTCTATCTTGACTAAATCTTTCTTGTCCAATGCAGACACGATTTGTATGATGGCTTCTATGATGTGCTTTGTACTGACGATAAGATCACCCTGAGGAAAAACGCAATATCCTGAGGTTAATATATATATAAAAAGGTAATTTATTTTACTTCGAGTCCGCGGGGAGTGGTTGCCCAGTCTCCCGAGCCAAAGGCTCATGTATCAAGCGTTCGAAGGTGCGCCCTCTACCCACTCTATCCATCAGTGCTCCGTTTTAAGGGAGCTATTTAAAGCTACACGGAAAGGAAAGAAGTTGAAACAAGGATGTGAGGTCACTGGGGATCGAACTAGGGACCTCTCGCACCGAAAGCCGCGCACTAACCAACTGTGCCATCCTTGCTCCTTGAAAGACGCATATTTTTTTACTACCTTGCGAGCAGAGGCATTTTTTAAACAAACAATGTTGTCATTTCGATCGGAAAGTTCTGGAAAACTCGGTCTTCTGATTGCGGTAATCCACTTTTCCTGCCAAGGTTCTTCCAGTAGACAGGCGCGAGTATCATTTGTCGAAAGCCAAGTTTCCGGCTTTTTGATCGTAAGCAAAAGAAATTCCAACCGGATGAAATGGTTTAAATCGTAAGCACCCCTTATTCCAGAGCTTCATCCACTTCTATCTACGCGCGCGGTAACATGAAAAGCGAAAATCTGGATCGACCTATCTACAGATTTGCGCGCGCTTCTGGGCCAAGTTGACCTCCAATAAATAACTCAAACCTTCAAAAGCAAATATAAAATGGTTTATAAACTAACCCTATCGTCTTTACGGTCCACGGGAATGTGTAGCACAAAAACATCGTCCTTAAGAGAACTTACAGAAATACCTGTCCAAGACAAAAAAACAAACAAACAAAAATAGTTAATATAAGCTTTTTTCCAGAAACTATTCCCTTCTGCACACCCGTCTGCTTTTCTAACCCTTTCTTCCTTCCCAAGATACCCACCCCGACTTTCCTAGCACTTATTCCGCCGAGAGGTATAAGGGCGAACATGTCTCAAGTGACTATTTATTCGGCATATTAATTGGTGTTAATTACTGACAAACCTTTTAAGTCTGAGTAGGGGATCTTGTGCTTTAGTTTGAAGCTTTTCTCGTCAACTAAGTAAAGAGCCTGCAAAACAAACATGGCACATAAAATACATATTAATTTTCAAAGGGAGAAAAGGGAATAGCCTTATTTTCATGCGGCATAAAGACGAGGCTATTCCCATATTAAGAGTCGTCAATATTTGTAGGTTTCTTATGCGCATTAATATTCAGAATCGTCAATACAACTACTACACCTGACAAACTAATCCACTCATCCAGTTAACAAACGAGTTAAAAAATACCAACACAAGAACTGACCAACCGCTAAACACTAACGAACCAAGGATTAACCACCACGCCAGCCAGCCATTCTACTAACCAGTCTAACACCCTTCCCAGGCAACTCCTTTGTTGGGTATCCTGAACAGAGAAGAGGGAAACTGGGGACGAGAGAGTGGGGAAAAGATAAGGAGTTGCCAACCTCTTCGTTTTTCTCTCACTCCTCTCCCCCTCCCCCCTCGGAATTTGCATTGCCACAGGAAGCCCAAGAGTTGCGGAGGAGGCTATGCACCTTCACGGAGTTTCCCAGAACTCATTGCGATTCAGCGCGCGCAAGCGAGGTCAGGGTAAAAGAATATTAAGGTAGCTCACTATAGTTTTAAAGATATTTATACCATTAGTAGAAAGCGTATAATAGGTGCTACAGATATATATTTTGACACCCTTCAGTCAACCATATGATAGTCCATGAATCGGGGAACCGTTTGATATGAAACTCGTTACTCGAAAGGTTGCTATAGCAACGTCACGTCAGCTTTAACTGAGGTCATTTTTCCAATAAATAAATAAAAACGCACGTTTTCCACGGTGAATTATTTTAAAACTCATTTTAAAGAAAGTCCATAATTTTACCTTTCATATGGCAAAGAACGAAAACATTCTGTACTACAGAATCTAAAATATTTCAAAATTTCGATTTTGCGAAATAAAAAGAATTCTGTAGTGCCAATTTTTTTCATATTTCGTCAATTACTGTAGCTTTATATTCGAATAAAGTTGACAAATTATGAAGGGATTTTACCGTTTAGTTTTGGAGATGTTTGCTCCAAAAGATCGACCGCGCGACATGACGTCACCAAAATAAAAATTCTGCAAGTTCCAGTGTTGCGCATGCTCATGATCTTGAGCGCGCGCGCGCGCGCTAAACTATAGTGAGCTACCTTAAAGCAAGCCATAGATATACTGAAACAATAAATTGAGTAGAAAACGAGTGTAGTACCTTCAATTTCCGATGGACGCACATAAGAAGGGCTGTAAGGAAATTCTCTAACGTTTCTACTACTTCCAAAATTACATAACCAACGTTTTCTCGTATAAATACAAGAATTCCCGATGAATGCTATTATTTCTAGAGACCTTTTACCCTGACCTTGCTTGCGCGTGGGAAACTGGGTTCTGGGAAACTCTGGAGAGGTCCATACCTTTTACTCACTAACCGACAATAAACCAAACACAAGCCAAAGAAACACACCAGTGCACAACCAACATCCTACCAACCATCATCCAACAAACACGTGAAACAGTCAAAGCTGGTTTCCGTATGATCGCTACGATCGCTTAAAAATGTGTTAGTGATCGTAGCGGAACACCAAGCTTACGCAACCAAACAAAGCATCCGCGGAAAAAATCCTTAGTGACTTTGAGCAAATGTTTCAAGTCGATGCTACCGCGCAAGTCTCTGTACGTTTCTTGTACTTTTGGCCCGACTTCAAACGCACTACGTTACTGATAGGGGGATTTTTCTAAACGAGCCAGCAGGATAGGGAGTTCGTTCAAAGTAGGAATTATAGTATCAGATATTTACGTACTTCATCAGTAAGTATAAGAACACGTGCTCTTTGTTTGTATCCATTCCTGTCATACTTCTTAACACTGACACAGTACTACAGAAACAAAAAGGTTAACATGTTACAGTCAGCTCCCTAAAGAGAACACTCCTTTAAGGCGAAAACCCCTCTAAGTCGAAGACGCAATTAGATGGAAACCTGTCTGAAAAGGACACCCGATAAGGTGGACACCTCTGTAAACCGGACACACGACAAGGTGGACACGTCTCTGCACCGGGTCAAACAAGTCTCGGATCCAATGGCTTCCATAGGCATGCTCGTTCCCTAGCCCCCTCTGCAGTAACACTCGCGCTTTCGGGGAGAAATGTCTCTTGGGTTTCCTGTGTTGCTAAGCGCGAGTGTCGCGCTCGCGTTAGACTTAACAACACAGGAATCCCGAGAGACAGCTTCAGTTCCCTCTGAAAGCGCCATACGCAGGAGGCTACTCGTTCCCTTTCAGATGCAGAAAGCATGTCGGCACTCCCAAGCACAAATGAGTTAGAATTTCAAAACCGTTTATCCTTTTATGAAATTAATTTCTGTGACTTCCCTCCTTTCCTCTCCCTCACATAACAAACCTTGGTCATTTCACTTTGGCCAACAACTTGTTTATCGAAAACATTGGACTTTTGGTTATCTTGAGTTGCATCTGGAAATCAAATCAAATCGTTTTGATAGGAATATCTTTTTGACAAGCATGGAATGCATGAGGATGCACAGAAGGATACAAGTGTGGAGAAGAGGTTGACGAGAAAGAAGCTGTGGAGAAGAAAGAGGAGGAAGACAAGGCCAAGAACAAGGGATAAAATCGATATTTCAAGGGGTGAAATCAATATTGTTTCCAGAGCCGTTATTTCTTACATGATCGCTGAAATAGCATGCGCAGTAAGAAATAACGACGATGGGAACGAGAATGGGGTCAATTTCGTAAGAGCCTGCGTTGAACGCAGAATTTGGGTAAAATCAACACAACTAACCAAGTCTGTTGGTGACAAATGGAATAGGCACGCTTTCAGGGTAGTTAGCTTTCTTGTTCAAGAACAAATCACTTGCTATCATCTTCAAGGTGAGCTACGAAAACAGAAAGACGTGTTAGATTGAAGTAAGGCAAGGACGGCTCTATTGCTGGGTTTCAAACAGCTGATGAATCTCATTATCTGCTTCAAATGGTGGTCAATGTTTGATCACCATGTGCCCTCAACAAGAGAATATTCTATTCAAAACCTGTCTTTCAGCTGATAAAAATTCCAAAGAGACTGAAAATGACGTCAGGTGAAACCCAGCAATATTTCACCTAAGTGCGACGATCAGTTTGTTTTTGAAATCATTGTACCTGTGCCTTTCGTTCTGGTGTCATTTTCTTGACGTAGTTGTTGAGAAGCACTTTACTATGCATGTTGTGCAGGAGATCTGATGCCTGAGATGTAAACAAAATCTGTTATAATCATTGACAGACTACACTGTACCATCAGAGAGAAGACAGAGCATAACGAGAAGACTAACACCCGGCGAGCACTAGCTCTAATAAAACAGTGTCCTGTATTTGAGATATATCTCGAACTCATTCCATTTTCGTTAGAATTATTTCGAACGAGAGTTCATTTCGGGGCTGGTAGCGAATGCATAGTAACTACTAGTAATATTTGAAAACTGGAGTGAGGTGTGCAATTGCGGGACAAATTTTGCACAGTAATAATTTCATTGGATGAACGACAAACGATTTGCCTAATTTGCATAAAGTTTCTGCAGTGGCGCACCATAAATGAAAACCTTAAACTCGCGCAAGTGGCCGACGGTAGATTAGTTGTTCTAAAAATAACCCCCAAAGCGGGACAACATGTCATTTCATGTGACGTGTGTGTGCTACTGTACATCATCATCATCATCATCATCATCATCAGGACTACTAACAACTCGTATCCTGATTGATCTCAAGGGTCTTTTACAACTAGGATCAAGGCGTTTGTTCTTATTATAATTACAAGGCGTTGTGCTTAGATTAGTGAGCGACCACCACAGGAAGCCCAACTGAGAAGCGAACAGAACGACTTATGAAAATTAAGAAATTAAGGATGCTTATTTACCTCTCTTAAAGAGGGAGGAGACTCTGGCCAAGACTTGTCCAAAAGAGACTTAGGAAGATTCCTTGACAAATTGAGAAGAAATGACATTCGTACATACGCCACAAACTGAAAGAAAAAAGGTTGAAAAGTAGTTAAATTGGCTTATGAGATCAGACGTCAAGTAGAGAAACTACCCTGTAAGTAGCTAAGTCTATCTAAGTCAGACAACTTTCTGTAACTTAAGTCGGGCACCGCTTGGTGACTCAAGTCTCGCTGGGGTGCACGCTTCTCTAAACGCTGATTTAGGGAGTGTTTACATGGCACTAGGATCATCCTAGCAGGCGAATCATTCTACCTGCTATACATTTACTACATTCTGTTTAATAGAATGATCCTAGTACCCGAAGTGAAGACACAAATTTCCATGTAAACAGAATGCAGTAAATGTATAGCAGGTAGGATGATCCTAGTGCAAGGATGATCCTAGTGCCATGTAAACACCCCCTTAAACTGCTCAACGTTTGCCTACAACTGTCGCATGCAATCTGCTTACAACTTGACTTGCGTCTGATTTAGACGCGCACAACTCTGGAGCTCACAACTCCTCAAAGTCGTGAGCCGATCCCGAGGATGTCCGAAACACCGTATACAGACAGACTACTCACTCCAACATTGTCCTCATTCGGCTCTTGATTTCGTGTAATAAACCCACGAATGAATCTGAAATAAAAGTCTATGAATTAGAAATACAACAGCGATGAATAGACGCGCACGCATCGATACATACAAGTACGGTCGTGTTTATATTGCGAGCAGTCCCACTTTTCCTTCCAGATTCAGTAAAGACGGGTTTTTAGAATACGCAGACGAGCGGCAATGGGGACGAGTTAAGAAGGGGAGAAGGGAGAGGAAAACGTTTCCTACGGCTTTTCGTTTAACTTTTTAACTTTTCCCCTCCCTTCTCCCCTCCTTAACTCGTCCCCATTGCCGCTCGTCCGCGTATTCTAAAAACTCATCTTTACTGAATCTGGAGGGAAAAGTGGATGGTTTCTATAAAACCTCGGAAAAAAATGAAATTCCTTGACCTTTTCCCTGACTATCACTGACTATCTATGACTAACTTTTTATTAAACACAAATTTAGGTCATGCAATTTATATTCCATGAAAGTCAACGACATTGAACGATTAAAGTCTATGACATTCCACAAGAAAGCTAAGCTCCTAGCTTCCTTGACATTTTGACAATTTCCCTGACCTTATAAAAACATCCCTAACAATTCCCTGACCTTGAAAAATTGTACTGAAGAATTCCCTGACTTTTCAAGGACACTTGGAACCCATCTCTTCTTAAAGACACCCCTTACTCCTTGTGCAGCCCAGTCGCGTCTGAAGCAACCTGGTCATTCTAAAACATTTTTACTTCTAAAGCAAGATCAATAAACCTACCGTCGAATAAGAAACGCCCCCTTCTTCCTTCGAGCCAAGAGTTTCTGTGCTTTGTACCTCTTCCAGTGAGCTGCGACAGTAGTGACCGCCCAACGAGCAAGCTGATACTTCCGTCGTGCATTGTAACCTCGGAAAGACGTCTGGATGATGATCGCTGATTAAATAAAAACAAAAATAGTTAATAACAGTCCTTTTTAACTACGACGAAGGGCTAAGGTCCCAAACGTCAGTATTATAAGCACTGTTTTCATCCGGTGTTAAAGGCCTACTTGGATGAAAATCGATGAAAATTGAAAACTGATGATTTCTATCTGAAGATAAATGTAGTTAAACAAATAGCGGTCCTCTGCCCAAAAATCTGAGTTTCAAGCTCATTATCAAAGAGAAATTTTGATATAAAGTTTAAAAGAACAATAGGGTTAAGTAAATGACGTCATTTACTCACAACTTAAATGCTAAAATACTTGACAATTTCCATTATTCGTCTCGTTTGAATGTAAAGAAAATGTTGCTTTTGGTGATTATTGGGAGTCGTGCGGATAGGTTTTACTACGTTTCAAGTCATTTCCAATTTTAATCTATTTTCATCCAAGTAGCCCTTTAAAGACTTCCACGAACTTATTATACAAAGCAGCCAACACTAATTTACTCGCTAGCAAAGCTGTGTGGCAAAGGGTGACTAACGCAGTATCGCCGGCCGGAATAATTTCAGTACAGACAAATCAAAGACGGACACCATGATTGAACCTACCTATCTCGTCTTTCTTGGCGATATACATGTCCTCGATGTTGAAGAGCGATTGTGGAAATCGGATGAAAATCTTGCTCCTAAAAAACAGAAAATCCGGCAAGATTCATTCACTCATGTTATCAATTATTTCTAGTTAACTAGTCTATCTGTACGTTTACAGCAAAAAGCGGTTATCCTGAAATTAATTTCTTTTCCTTAATAAATGGATTTAAGGCCCGGACACACGGTGCAACTTTTCCCGAAACATTTGCTGAAACACCGCGCGCAACACTGTTGCACCGTGTATCCACCACTGAAACATCTCGTGCAATGTTGCGCGTATCAGTTCTGGACAGTTGCAGAAGTAGAACTCGATCCTACTTCTGCGGCTGTTGCGCGCAACGTTTCGCGAAACATTGGAATGAGTGGACACACGCTGCAACATTGTGTTGCGCGCGATGTTTCAGCAAACGTTTCAAGAAATGTTGCACCGTGTGTACGAGCCTTAACTTTTCCTGCGACGTTGAGCGCAACATTGCAGGGTTGGACACATGGTGCGATAATCACCCCCTTCCCCTCTCCCTCCCCCCGAAATAAAATCCAACTATGATAAAATAAACTCAATCATGTGATTGATAAATCAAAGCGAAAGTGCACAACTTTTCTTCATGTAATATAAAATCAATGGACTTACACTCCTAGCTTGTAGTCATCAGGCTTGAAGCCAACGTGTTGGCAAAGGGTTTCAACTCCATCTTTTGGCTTACCTGAAAAAACATAACGAATGATATAAACGTTGAATGTTTAATGTTTTAAAAAGCACCTTGATTCAAAATTTTACTTATGTCTTACCCTTCCACATAGGCCATGTTGCTGGACACAAACACTTGTATCTATAAAACAATAGTAAAACAGTAAATTACTGCAAGCTCCATGACAGATAAACTCTGCCATCGCGAACTCCCAGAGGAAACCCAAAGCGGTTTGATATACTGGGGGTTTGAGATAACTAATAAAGACCGTTCCATAGCCCGCTCCTGTCGTGTGCCTAATTGCTGAAATGAGTTTTGTAAAGGCCGATTTACACACTGCAACTTTTGCCAAAAACGTTTGCATGCAATTTGCTTCCGACATATTTTAGCGGCTATTTACACGCGCGCAACTTTGCATGTAATAGTTGCAGGCGAGTTGTAGGCTTGATTTACACGACGCAGTTCGTGTTGTATGTATGTCGTAAGCAAGTTGCATACAACAGTTGTAGGCAAAAGTTGCATCGTGTAAATCTGCCTTAAAAGAGTGGCGTTTGATCCAATCTATTTGGTACAGCAGCTTAATTAGGACGGTCCTGAAAAAAGTTTGTATGTTCGACAAGGTTGGTGCCTACTTAACAGACTCAATGTTTTTACACTCGCAAGCCTCACCAAAAAATTGAGATCGAGATTTGAGATTTTCGAATGTGAAAAAATTGAGTCTGCAAAGCACATTACAGTCTGTCGCATTATGCTGCACATTTAATGATTTGCCGTTTGAATCAACTCCACTCCAAAGTTGCTCCACTAGTGAAAATGAAGTCAATATGATTATGTATACGGCGCATGACTGGCGCAGTGTACGCAACGGGCCTAGTTGTCTGAAAATATTTCCACGGAAATGGGTTTGCGTCCAAGATAGCAGGGGTTTTGAGATATTAAACAAGTTCGAAGATAGTGAGGTATACAGCGAAAGACTGATGAAAAGTCTTCCTCAGTGGAGGGGCGATAGAAGAGGAACATGATACAGATGAACAGTAAGCATAAATACCTGTTGAGAAAATACGTATGATGTCTTCTATAAGCAAAACCAGCCCTTCTAACACGCAGATTCTCCATTAATCCTAAGTACTTGACTTGATGCCTAATCAACTGCTCATCAAACTTGCCTGGAGTGAAAGAAAACATCTTCTGTATGACATACATGATATGCAAATTCCTACTGGAAATCGAATCGATGCGACGATTTTGCGAATTTACATAATATTATCATTTGTGGGGGAAAATCATCATCGACACTGCAGTCCAAAAGCTGAATTAGGACACAGCGCAATGGCTTGGTTGAAGGCCTAAATAGCGCACTTGTTGCTGGCATACAAACCATGTCTGACCACGGAGCACAATTCAAGATTGAGAAGCACTGGAGGCAGGAAAACCGGAGTACCCAGAGAAACTAACACCCTCGTAAAACAGAAGAGACCAACTAACTCAACAGGAGCAAAGCGACGAGAGGCTGCGCACTAACGCACTATGCCACCCACAGATCATTCTTATTTCCTTACCTGATCTCTTGGCATCATTTGGTTTAATACATCGAATATAGGAAGGCTGTTTACTCATAAGAATTGTCATCAGATGATTTAGACTTGTTTTGAACTGAGTGCCGGCCTAAAGAAATACAAATAAACTTATAATCAGCACTTGGAGCTCAGTTCGGAAGATTCTTCAGCTGAACAAAACGAAAGCTCTAGTGCGTGTTTCTCGAAAGATGAGTTAGTTTGTTGGCCAGCTAACAATGTCGATTATTGATTCAGTTTTTGATTTTCCAATAAACATGTTTTCCGACGTTTTTCAAACTGAGCCCTCTTTCGAACTCTCCTTTTCAGAAGGTCCCGGCACCCTTAAATTTTGGGCACACGCGCCAGACACATTTCCACTTACACGATAAAAATTGAGGTTGCCGCACCTTATTTTGTAAGCACAGGTGCCCAGATTTAGGGTTGCCGTGCCCAAGGCTCTTAGCTTGTCGTGTTAACCGGGATGGAACTTCTTAACAGGTACGCCACGGAAATCTTGCGGAATTAGACGCTTCCTCTTTTTACAACAAAATCCTTGCGGAACAATTGACTGGTTTTCAGCGATGCGTTTTGAGACTTGCGCATGACCGCAATTAGCCAAACATATATCTAATCCTTTTTGTTTATTTTAGACTTACAGTATCGGGTCTCTTCAAGGAGTTCATCTCTTCCTTGGGGAACATCTCGGATGTGATAATGTTGGTACTTTGACACATTGCCTGTGTAGCCAAGAAAAAACTTAGACAACATTTCAAAAGTGCAGTGCAACCTTTTCTTACGGACACCTTCATTACGGACATGTTTCTATGTCCCATCAGATGGAATCTCCATACATTTCCTCACAAATGAATTAATCTCTATAGGAGAGACACCTCTATATTACGGACACTCGTTTTTGGGCCTTCAGTGTCCCCCTTTAAAGAGATTCCACTAGTCAAATTAATACAGTGAAACCTCTTTTTACGGACACCTCCATAATACGGACGCCTCTTTATAACGGCCACGTTTCTATGTCCCAAAAGCTGGAATCTCCAAACATTTCCTTATATAAATGAAACCTCTATAAAACGGACACCTCTTTATTACGAACACTTTTCTTTGGCCTTTCAGTGTCCGGTTTAAAGACGTTCCACTTTATGAAAATAACGAATGTGATTACCTCTTTGAGATCTCTGAACAATAAGTCGTTGTTCTTGTCCACAAAACCTGAGCAGAAATTGAAACTTTCATGTTAATATATCAAATGCGTTGTAAGACTAGGTTATTTTGACTGCTACGTCATCGAGGTCCTTTGGCAAAGTGCGTAAAGGAGTTATTCATCGCAATTCATTGCACGTCTAAGGGCGAAAAAAACGTCTCCCAGACTGGCATGGCTAGGCTATACGTATGTTCACTGGACCAAGTTCTCGGGATAGTGTGATTGAAGCCGAAATCTTCATCCGAAACGTAAGTCGATTCGATGTCCCAGCTTCTCTGAATGGTTCGATTCACCTAGGAATAGTTTTTTTCTCAATTTTTTTCATTGTTTTTGTTTTGCGTTTTGTATTTTACCTTTTTTGTTTATAGCTGATTCAATTAACGTTGGCGCTGAAAAAAAGCCGAAAGCCTAAAGCTTTGAGAGCGGAATATTGAATTTTTTTTTCACCGTGACATCATTACAATAAAAAACTCCCTGTATGCTTGCAAATTCTACAACTTGAACACATATTCCTTAATTTCTGAGGTGGCCTACAGAAAAGTTTGTGAGTACACAAAAGATATTTGAAAGGCTTTAGCCTTTAGGCTTTTCAGCGACAACGTTAATTGAAATAGCTATATTTATCTTTGCTCAGTTTCTGTTTTGTTTTTCCGTTTATTAGCTGGCCGATTACAAATTTAAAACAGAGTGGGGATTTTATGTGCATAAGGTCATAGTTGAGATTAGTCGTGTTAATAGTCTTGTAGTTTTATAGATTTAATTTATTTCTACCCATACTCCCTTGCGGGTGAGTTGAGCAGGCTTGAGGCCTTTTACCCGACAATGTTTTATGAAACAGGTGTATACTCACCCGTCACGTTGTAAGTAACGTTACCAGCATAGTGCTTGAGTCTGAATTCCTAAAAAAAGTTATTAAAAAGGAAATAAAGGCTTCTGAACTAAAACATTTTTATCGTGAACTGGTGATAAAATACTTACATCTCTTCCAAGGGCTTTGCGATCAGCGTAATCACCGGTGGCGTGGCTACAAAAAGAAAAGTGCAAGATACGCAAAAGTATACGTAAAAGCAAATGTAAAGGCCGTAAAAAAGTGCGTTACAATATGTTAGGGTATGTAAAGGTATAAAGATAAGTAAAGGTTTACATTGTCAAATATAAATGGTACGTGATGGTGCGTAATGATACCTAAATATCCGTACAGTACATTGCGTAAATGTGCGTAAAGGTGAGTAAAGTACTTAAAGGTCATTAAAAGCACGTAAAGATGAGTTCCAGTACGGAAAGGTATGTAGGATACATGTTAGGTAGTTTATGTACGTGAAAGTACGTAAAAGTAAGAAATTACTCCGCGGACCTCGCCGGCCTAATAATAATAATAATAATAACAATAATGAACATATATATTCCAGAATCTGCTCTAGGCGCTTTACAAAAACATATAACATACATGGTAGACTGTGAGCATAGGATGGACCCTTGGGCTGCCGCTACACAGTCCGTACCATGAAAATTGATTTTAAAATACACTACAAATCACTGCACTACAAATTACTGTTAGTACTACAAATTACTGCCTAAGTCATAATGCAGTTTTTTCGTCCGTCACAAAATACAGACAGGTCTCTACAGCGCATGCTCAGCCGAGGAATGTCCAAAGCCCGCAGTGAACGTCTTGTTATGTGTTAAAAGGCGAACCAATTTCGACTTGAATGAAATTCGCAAGACTGAATTCGACTCAGTCCTTCTGAATGGGAATATGTCCCAAGTCGTCTCTCAAGTATCATTTCAAGAGCGCGCAAAGGGTCAAGGGAAGGAGGAAAGAAAGGAATTTTCCTTGTCCATTTGCGCGCTTGCACTTTCCCTTCCCTTGAAGCTTTGCGCGCTCTTGAAATGATACGAGCTAGAGACGACGAGTCAGAGTATTTACCTAACAAAATGGTCATGCTCTCCTATAGAAGACTCTAGTTTTGTTAAAAATGTGCTATCAGATACTTGTCCTGGTCGAACACATTCTTCATCCTGAAACAATCAATCAGTTTTAGTATGTGTACATAACTAGTAGTTGTAAGTCAATGATTATGCACAGGTTAGTACTATTCATTAACTGGGGCAATTTTTTAGCCGTAAGTAAATCAACTTACCAGCAAGGAAATAATTCCCTTATGTTTGACCTCAATGAGATCACAGATGACTTTATTGTCAAAGTACTCTACAGGCTCCCACTAAAAGAAAAAGGTAGATGCTAAACTCAGTGCAGTAAACTTTCTCCAATATTTCTTCTTTTACAGAGTAGATTTCGTATGAGAGCGAAAACGGCACCGCACGGCCATGGTACGGTTACGGCAGGAATTTTGAATGTTTTTATAGGCATTACTGCACTGACACGGCCATGGCGCGATGACCCATATGAAATCTGTTTTAGACACGTAAATACGCAAGTTGCAACTCTTCTTGCAACGTTGCACGCAACAAGAGAGATGTGTCCCTGCTGCGCGCACTGTTCAAGGGTGGACACACGGTGCAACTCTGATGCTGCATGCAGCCTTGCAAGAAAAGTTACGTAGTGTGTCCGGACACTTTCGTTTCCTACGCAGTCGAGGTTAGTTTCGTCACGCCACGAGAGGAAGAGGAAGAGGTATGGAAAGGAATGGAAAGGAAAGAAAATGGAAAAGAAAGGAAAGGAAAGGAAAGGAAAGGAAAGGAAAGGAAAGGTAAGGAAAAGAAAGGAAAGGAAAGGAAAGGAAAAGAAAAGGAAAGGAGAGACAAAATAAGCCCGTCAGAGTACCTCAATGCCTTCATTTTTGTACTCTTGCTGCTCTTCTCTCAACGTCAGTTCAATAAAAAGTTGTTGTAGTTTTTCGTTACAGTAGTTGATACAGAACTGCTCGAAACTGAAATGGAGTGACAAGCATGTAAAACACAGTCAACAAATATGCTGTTTTGAGTTGTTGAAGATGGGGATGCTCATGATGGCTTCCTGATGCCGAAGATGAATATAATATTGTGATGGTTATGTTGATGGCGATATTGTTGTGCAATTGTTGTTGTTGATGATGATGATGATATTGTAAGGATTATTATTATGACAACAACACGATTTGAAGGCTTTAGTCACGGAAGTGAAGATCCATACCTGTTGGTTTCAAAAATCTCAAATCCATAGATATCTAGTAAACCCATCAAGGTTATTGGACCTTTGTATTTCTGAAATAAGACGACGAAAACAAGTTAATGTTAATTAAGGATTGGTACACAAGCAGCATGCAACTATTGAGTTTTGCACGCGGGAGGTTGCTAAGCACAAAAGAAGGGAACATTTTTATTAAAGTTTTTATCGAAAACCTTACAATATATCTTGTCCATTTCGCAACAATATTTATGCCAAAAACGAAAATTATGTGCGTCATGTTCACATTCGCATGCGCAAACATGCACCCATGGAGAATTAATGCACGCTATTCCACCAATCAAAGCGCGCGTTATAAGAGTAAAACAAAAAAAATATGAGAATAAGCTTTCTTACCATCTTTTCCAAAGACGTGTTGATACTACGGACAATCCACGTAAACAGACGATCGTAAATAGCCTTGGCTAACGCATCACGTGCGTATAAACCTTGGTCATACGTAAGGAACGTACGCATCTGTACAAACACAAAATATTACATTTAGACTTACCTACCTAAGCAAGATTTTTGTTCATACCAAGTTCCATCAACAACTTAGTTCTTATAGATTTCGTATGACTGTGAAAACGGCACCGCACGGTCACGGTAAAGATACCGAATGTTTTTAGAGCGATTTTCGTGTGAGTGGGAAACTTACCGCGCCGTACCGTGACTGTGTCAATACCGTAGTTTCTTTAAAAACATTCGAAATTCTTACCGTAACCGTACCGTGCAGTGACCGTGCCGTTTTCACAGGCATACGAAATCGGCTCTAAGCATTATATAATTTTTAGTCTTTGCAGCCATGTTTAGTCCCAACGTTTTGCGATGTCACACGTGAAGGTTACGCGCGAGCCCGACCACATCGTGTTTGGACACGGGTTAATTAGTGCCGTCTAATGAAACGTGGTTAAACAGCAGGTTTCGTATACGCGTAACGTCGCCTCATACGTTACACTTAGAGTTAGTTTCCGTTGTAACCGCAACCAAATCGCTAGTTAAGCAGACTAGGCTTCTTCACATCCGTTCTAAGTGTCGGTTCTACTATATCACTATGCAACGACGTTCGGGTCTACTGGCAACACTGGATAACTAAGAGAGAAATATAAAATAAAATAGGTATAAACATATGTAGACCTTTTCCCCCTTGGCTTCTACAGTTCTTGATGTCAGAGCGACTTCCAGTACATCCTCAGGACAACCAAGAAGCTAGAAAAGAAATGATGATCGAATTGTTACATTGCAATTTTTACGATTGCATTTCTGGGGCGGATTTATCCATTGTCCAGGATTAATTGATTTGGTAACATCTTAGCAGATAAACGCGGACAGCCAATAACATGTACTTCCAGTACTGTTAGAGACGCATTATAAATGTTTTGTACTATAAATCAAAACTCGAAACTCAACTTAAACTAACCTTGGAAATGATGTTAACTGGTCGAGCATTTTCGAGCTCAATTTGGTGGTGTTCTCCGTCAGGTTTTTCTCTGAAGGATATTGAACCAAGATGCAAGACAGACGCGATAATGGAAAACAGAGCGTCTTGTTTTTCAGGCGACATCTCAATAACAGAAAGAGCATTTTTGACAACCTTGAAGTCTGATTGGTCGTTGATGGATGAAACTTTCACACAATCTCCCTGTAAAAACCCCGAAGTTTTGATTTAGAATCATATTTGCACCAAAATCTCGTCATATTTGAGTAATCTCTTCTAGTGATCGTTGGAATTCGTTTCACCTGATTCAGGTAGAGATAGCTGTTTGGGTCCCGCTCCAACTGTAACTTCTCCAACAATTCATTATCACCGCCTTGTAGGAGCTGGTAGAAAATGTGAAAGTTTCTCTCGCCTAAAATTGGAAAAGAAGAACTTATGGGAACTTATTCGCAGTGGAAGTTATATTAAAAATCTTAATAATTATTTACATCTAAGGTTATCACTTCCTACAGGAAATAAGAAAATTATGAAAAAAAAATCTTGAAACTGTAACAAGTTTAATGTAGTGAATTCAAAAAGTAATGTTACCTTTGGCTTGATAGACTACTCTAGACTTTTCTAGAAGGTAGTTTAGGATATGCCCCCCAAATGGTGCTCCCTAGATTAAAAGCATAAAAAGTTTGAATATTTTATTTTATTGTGTTTCAGAAATAGGGCATGTATACAGAACGAAGTTGTTAAGTTATGAAGAGAATTCCTTACCAACTCAACAAAAATTAACTACAAACCTTGAAGTCAAACTGAATGTCCATGTACTTGCCAAATCTACTTGAGTTATCGTTGCGATTAGTTCTGGCATTTCCAAATGCCTAGAGAAAATAAATTGTTAGGAGGGAATGCGCAGAAATACAATGTAAACAGTATAATCAACTCTAATGCCTTGCACACATTCTGACAACAACATATAGACCTGCCCCCCCAGGGGGGGAACTCCTACATATAAGATGATGGGGATGCTCATTGGAAATTTTGAAAATGACCCCTAAAAGGTACCTGAGTGGGAGTGGCAACAATTCATTTCTACCCCTAAACGGTGCCAATTCAAAAACAACAGTAAAGAATTAAAGTCTGAGACACCAGATTGCAGATTTTGACCCCTAAAAGGTACAACGAGCATCCCGTCCATTTACGATCGGAGTCCCCCCCCTGGCCTGCCCCACCCATATTCTGCAAACCTAACTATCCCTGTTCTCAAGGGTGTTGGCCGTACAGCAACGGATTGAAAATCTCTCTCAGATGAACATATATCTTCATATACAATCCTCTTGAAGTGGATATCTCTGATAATAGATAGTAAGAGAGTTTATTGTAACAATGAACATTTTTACAATCATCTACCTCCAAAACAGGGTTTGACTTTAGCAATCTGTCTTTTACTCTCCCAACCTCAGATGATGAAGTACTGATTGCTGCCAGATACTCAAGAATTCTTTTAGAGGCCTCTACAATAAAAGTGGAAATTATTAAGAAATCAATTTCGCAGATTTCAAAACAAAAGAAATTGATGTCACTTATGAGAATATCATGATTTCAAACTATGATTACAATGAGCACTAGTAGTGATGGCTGTGATGATAGAGCAGTTTTCTTCTGATATTATATTCAAGCAGATTATGATGCTGAAGATGATGATGATGTCATTAACAGTCAAGCTGGCCCCAATTGCATAAAAGTTTGGATAAGTTACCCAGCAGATAGGCACTATCCAGCTGATAAAAGTTCTATCCAGCAGATAGTTATCTGTTCAATAAAAAAATGTTGCATGAGCACAGTGGATAACTATCTTCTAGTCAGATAAACTAGTTTTAACTGGTTTTTAGACACTTATTGAATGTTTTGAGCATGTGCTTAAATATGATGCCTGCAGCACTTCACTTAAAACTTACTAAAATTTATTCAAAAATGAGTAAAATCTAGCTTCCTCTTTGCTGTTTTTCTTTTAACTTTCTGCTTATTTCTGATCAAAACATTGCATAGTTTCAAAAGCAATAGATACAGCAGAAACAAGAAAAAATAAATTGATTGTACATCACTTTTAGATGGAGGATAAAAAGTTCAACAAGCTACCTAACCATGGATAATTTTATCCATTCGATTAAATGCTTTGTGTAACCAATGCATGCCATCTGGATAAATTTTATCTGCTGGATAAGGATTTATCCAGTGAATAACACTTATCCAGGTTTTGTGCAACTGGGGCCTGATGATCAAAACTACTGGATTTCATGCTGAAAAGATATGGTGGCTTTCCCCTACTCACAACAGTGATTCTTCTGAAGGATCAGCTAGAACAAAGCCACTTATGAAATTTACATTGGAGTAGTTTTGGTATGACTGTGAAAATGGCATTGTACTGTCACATCAAGAATTTCAAATGTTTTTACAGACAACATGACACTGACATGGTCACAGCAGGATGCATTCTATTTTATAATGATATGAAAAACTGGTCTGTACAAATCGAAGAGAAATAGGGCAAGTTAAAGTGGCTGACTGCACACTTTACAACAGACAGAAAAAAGCAATATCAGATACCAGGATGACTGTGTGAATTCTCTGTATTTATTTCTTCTGCAATGACACTCAGTGGAATACTAGATATAATTGTAGTTAATTATTTACCAGTTTTTCCTGCACCACTTTCACCAGAAATTAAAATACATTGATCACGACGCTCCTCTTTCATGGAACGATAAGCTTCATCAGATATAGCATATCTATTGATTTATATACAAAAGCAAACATAATCTTTAGTTTGACAACAACTTGCAATGAAATATCATACTTTCACCTGATTACCTTATAATACGATCTAAGAGGTTAATAAAATTTTAATCACGCTGGGCTGGCAGTGTACTGAAATCGGTGGTTTTAAGCGTGTATTTTTACAGCAAAGTCCGATCAACTTCAAATTTCACATGTGAAGAGTACTTGCCAAAAGGAAAGATTTCTTTCTTTTTAATTTTACCAATGTTAAGATTTTTGGCAGGAAAATGACGTCATCATTTTTTCAGGAAATTGAAAACGAGGGATATAAAAAATTTTAATAAGCACATTTGAAAGAATTTGTCTAGATATGTTCAAAACCGAAGAGATAATTGACAAAGCCATTTGCAATCTAAAGATATAATGTTTTGAAAATTGCTTTTTTTAGGTAAAGTAGCAGGAAATTCCAAACTTTAAAAAATTATGTATTCCAATTACACACGACTTTCTCTGTTATCTCTTCGGTTTTGAATATATCTTGACAGGTTCTTTCAAATACGCTTATTAATATTTTTTATATCCCTCATTTTTAATTTCCAAAAAAATTGATGACATCATTTTCCTGACAAAAATCGTAACAATGGTAAAACTAAAAGGAACAATTTTTTTCTTTTGGCAAGTACTCTTCACATGTAAAATTTGAAGTTGATCGGACTTTGCTGTAAAAAGTTATTAAGCTCCACACTTAAAACCTCTGATTTCAGTACACTGCCAGCCCAGCGTGAATCAATATTATAATCCTACTGGACCAGCATTTTTCAGATTTCTGTCAAACACAGGGTATTTAATGTACATTTTCTTGAAAATCAAGGGAGAACATTTTTTGTTCAAAGTGTATCTATGGATCATCTGTCATCACTTCACTTTATTTATGTTCCCTTGAGGCCTTTAGGCATCTATTTTTAGTTTTTCTATCTTTATTTAGTGGGCCAATCAACATCAGTAGGGTAATGGTTATTTGAATTTTGTTCAACATTATTTTTGAAATTTTACACATTTTAAAAATGGTGGACCATTAGAGATGTTGGGTGACTGGGGGGTGACAATTCCAAAAAATATTCCTGGAAAAGATTTCCTGCAAGTACCCTACCACCTAAAAACTATTCCTACACAACTCCAAGAAAAAGAAAAATCCCTGCAAGGAAACACAGGTAACAAAAATATTTGTGCCTAAAAACAATCACTCCCCCCCCCCCCAACTGTTTCTAATGGTCCCCCTAAAGTCAAGTATGTAAAAATATTGATATAGATACAACAAAACTATTAGGAATTAATGTCTTTCTAACAATAATATAATATTACAAAAATGATGAAAATCTATTTAAGACTAAAACAAAGACTAAAAGATCTTAGAATTGAAATTTTTAATTCAAATTGATATTAATAATTGCATGAATGTCCATGTACACAACACCAGTTTCAGCTGACATAAAATGATATAATTAATTTGTTATTGTGAGATAGTAGAATGTATTTTGGGCTATGATGTATTCAGCAGGTGGTCACAGTGAAACAAAATATGCAGACACTAAAATGATAATATCTTTAAATGTTAAGTCTTTTAAGGAAGTGAATTGATGATTAATACTTTTGCAATATTCAAGTGTCATATATATGTCAGTCAGACTCAAATATTTCAGTTTCAGTTTTCTTAAAGAAGGTGTTTCCTCTCATAGGAAAACAAAAAATGACTAATATATTTATGGTCAACAATGTCCATTGTTATTAGTTCATTGTCTTTGACTCACAAAGTGAAACAAAGTGTACTAAAAATTATCAATTTAATTAAATTGAATATTCAACATTTGAGATGTTTATCAAAAATATTGGAGGTTTTAGCAATTAGTCATGAAAAACGTGCTAAAAATAAAACCAAAAAAATAAAAATTACTTTTAAACATTTGCATAAATTATTTCCAAATAAAATCAGAAGAATATATTGAAATTTAAAACTATGAATTTGAACAAAATATGAATGAAAAAAATTGCACTCTTGATTTTGACTGGATTATTGGAAAAGCAAATCATCAATTTGCATATTTGACAAAATCGTGACTTTCACGATCTATAATAATTATAGTAAAGGTTTATTTTAAAATATGCATATTTTATATTGGCCTGAAGTCAAACTTTGCATTACCTAGTACAGCTAATATATATAAAATATGCATAACAATAAGATGCACACCTAGGCCTCACAATAAAAAAATAATAATAAAAGATAAAAATAATGTCAAAAGTTTCAGTAAGTTTAGATAATCTTTGAAGAAGAATATGAATAACCATTGGTAAAAGCTTTACATAGCGCGAGATTATTAAACTAATTTATCTCAAAATCTGATATTATAATTTTACATATGTACTTACAAGTGGGGTGGAAGTTCATACAGATTTTCGCCACGATATTTTTCGATAACCTGGTTCGTGTAGTATGGCAAATTTTTGTAGGGATTAACAGAAACAACCACCGTTCCGATGTAGGTCTAGGACAAAGCAACAAACAATATTGAGTTTAATTTGAGCATGTTTTGTCACATCAACATTATATTTTGCATAAGAAATATAAGAAACAAAAATCATAGAATTTATAATAATTCAATTCAGAAATATCTTATATGGTTTTGTTTCTTAATAATTAAACGCAAAGTGGCAGATTACCAAACAAGCTTATCACGACAAAAAAACAAATTAAAACCGACACTTCAGGAATTCATATATAATTTTTCACGCTATTATAGAATGGTAGGAAATTTATGTGAGTTTGAGAAAAGGTATGTGAATTTTATAATGAGTTAGACTAAACTTACATAAATTAAGTCCGAGTTGTAGCGCTTTTCCAAATTTTCAATGAACGCATCCTCGCTTTTAAAATTCTCCAACAAGACGAAGTCTTGAACTCCAACCCTATCTCTAGCATGAAGTTCGCTCTCCATCTTGAAGCTTGTCACAAGTAGAGAGCTTTCGCCCTGAGAGAAAGAATTGTCAGTAGACATGTTTAAAGAAATTTACAACTGAACGACTTCAAGCCGCACAGGTCGAGACAGCAAGAAGGTAAACACGATGACAGTTTGTTGACTCAAAGCCATTGCTATTTGCCTTGCAAATTTTTAGGCAACTAAGGTACAACCTTACCTAGTGATTTATCGCAATTAATCACTGCCTTGTAGTTTTAAAGACAGCTTTTGTGGACACTCCAAGGAGTACTCAGTTTTGCCGCTTGACTCAACCATAACCTCAGAGGGGGCGGAGTCATGATATAAACCAAATCCCGTGAAATTCCCGCGAGTGACCCGACGTTTCCGTTCAAGTTATTTATGGCTATTTCAAGTATCACAAGATCAGGAGATTATAGGGTTAATCTGGGTTCGTTTTGAATCAAAACAAACGACGAAGCAATGAATTTATCTACTTTGATTGAATATTTGAATATATATTTTTGAGGGAAGTACTAAACGGCTTTTTCTCAATGTTCTAAGGCATTCATTATTTTTCTTTCACTTCCTACTTATCTCTGCCTACCATACGACCGGATGGGTGTGCCGTCAGTCCACCACGTACCAGAATAACACAATATTAATCTTTCTTTTTTAATACACAATTTGCACTATTTCAATCAGCCAGGTTATTACCGGCCACTTTTACAATGACTGTATTCACTCTGACTGTCAGGTGGGCAAGCTTTTAAGAAGAAGGGATGGGAAGAAAGGGAGAAAATGGAAAGAGGGGAGGATCGACTTCTTCGTCCTTTGGTCGCACGTAGATTAACATAGAATTGCATGTCGACGCAAGTAAAGGTAATGGATTTTCTGGATAAACAGGAAAACACTTCAAATTAGTTTATTAGTTATTGACAGTAAGTGAATTTAGTTTAATTAACTTGAATGGTAGTAAAAGTAAATGTTATACATCAATCGCACAGTTTGTTTGTAGTTTGGTCAGTTTGGATTCCGATCACACAAGTTTGAAGTTCTCCATGTTCACCAGTGTTCCTTATATAAGTTACAGGTTCATATATACTAGAGTTTTAATAGCATCTTCTGTTGCTCACCAATTTACTTTTTTCCATTGCTAACGGCACTGATGGCTTCGATGGCGACGTGTGCAACAAGGCCTCCACCAGGACAAGCAAGGCTGCTAGCTTTTTCAATCTCTTCTTGGTTCTCACACACAACGTCTGCGCTTTTTTTCTCCTTCGAGTTGAATTTAGTGAAAACTTTAGACGTTCCACTGGCAATGTTCCCCAAAGTTTCTTTGCCTTGTTTGGCAGTGTTAGAATTGATATCCTTGACATTCGTTTTGATATCATCAGTCATCAGATTTTGAACCCGATCAGAAATTTCCTTGCTCTTTTTCCTTCCAATAAGAGCGAGTTTTGAAGCCATTTTTGCCGGATTCTCAGGTAGAGAGAGGGAGTATTCAATACTTCTGAACACTTTTGTAGTTGCTTCAACGACTGTTTAAAGTTAAATTTATTCGGAATAATCATACTTCAACTCTCTTAACCCTCGGACATCCTCTGGGAGTAGAACTTCACCACCTTATTGGTTAACGATGAGTCTTATAAATAATAAAACATACTGAAAATTAAACATCCAAAATCTAGAAAGCGTCGTTTGTAAATTTAAACCGCTTAGGAGATCAAAATGCGTAATGATACCGTAAAGCGTTGCTGGATGATCAAACAAGAGCACTTCAAACTTACTTATTTATAACCAAGAAATAACTTGTGTTTTACTTAAATCAATGCAAAGTGCAAATAAAAGGATTGTTGTTATCTTATAAGAGATGCACGCTATACTTTGCACATATGTATGGTCGAAGCCATACGAAAAATCAAGACAGATATCGAGGCGGAGTATCTGCACACTTTGTTGGCTTCGCCCTATCGCAAAAAAGAGTTTTCATTGGCTACACACAGTTTTGCATAAGTTATGCCATGCGTACGGCGAACTCGATAGTGGAGCACGTGGTTTACCGAATTTGTCGAGGTTTTACTAATTTTTTCTCTCTTGAAAACTAATCCAAAGGACGTTCATACCGAAGTGACTGAAAGTGAAACGTTATCTTGTTAATGGTGTATTCTTCAATGAAAAATTTCATACAAAATTACACTTCTGGAACGAAAACATTCTGGCAGAGATGACTTTGTCAGAACAGTAAGCTTAAAGCAGAACTAAGGGAACTGGCAATACAAAAACTGATGTCTTTGGTTTTTAGACACCAAGCTTACTATTTATATTGGTCTTGTGCTTTACCAAGCCGGTAAAAGGTAAGCCTACAAATTTGTCTCATGGCCCTCCCCCAAAACTCTTAGTTTTCAGTAGGTGTTATAATATCCTCATTCATCGCTGTCGTTTGCACTTTCACTCAAAAATTACACAGAAAAATCAATTCGTTTTCTTTTCTTGACGGCATCAAGATAGTGACTCTTACTATAAGATATATCAAATACAAGATGTCAGTAACTTGTGTACGTTTCGTATGTAAGCTTATACTTTATAAAAGAGGGGTTTTTGTCATCGTTGATAATGCGTTCTAATTTCTCGTAGGGTGATTTTATCTTTTGTTTTGGACAAAAATAAACTTTGTGAGCCGAGAGTTGGGTATGTAGAATTATGTATTTGAATGTAGTGGTAGCGTGAGAGAGAAAATACATTCTTCTCATAGTGTATGTATTCATAGTTGATCAACTAGTATAATGTATTGGAGAACTATGGCCGAATTCCCTGTGTGATCAGAAATTACCCATAATCCTCGTTCACAAATAATTAACTTCGTATTATATGAAGTCACAAGACAATATATAACGTCATCCATCTAATTACCAAATTAGTGGCTCATTAACGCGTTACCTCCTTCAGTCTCTCCAGGACACGTCTGCAAGCAGCATGTGAAATTCATTGTCAGAAGAGAGTTTGTTCTGCTAAAATTCCTTTACATTGAAATGATTTTAACTTCTTGTTTTACAAGGTAAGCTAGCGAAAAGTAATAAATCGCAAGCGGTTTTCCACTGACCGTGTCTCTTATTTCTGGCTTATTCAGGACAATGGATTTGACGCCACAAAACATTCAAAACTCAAATGGAACGAGTGCAGCGAGTCGGTTTCACGTTGCAAAATTTTGAACCTAGATTAAACAGACAATGAAAAAACCGCTTACGATTTCTTTTTACAACTTTATTGGTGATGAATGTAGAAAAAGCCTCATCGAACGAGGCAATCGAACGAGCGCGCGCGCGACTGAACGCGTCAGCCATCGTTTTCACAACTCTTATCGAAAATGGGTTTCAACCAATAATACTGCAAGATTTTGCAAAAAAAAGGTCTTTTGAAAAATAATTCACAGTACTAACTCGCACGCGCACTGCATAACTAAGGCTGGATTCCCAGTGTTTCCAGAAATTACCCATAATCCTTATTCCCAAATAATTTAACATATTAGTATGACGTCACAAAACAAGATATGACGTCATTCATCTAATTGCAAAATTAGTGGCTCATTAACGCGCCTCCTGTTTTCAGGAAACATCTGGAAGCAACGTGGAAAATGTTTGAGTGACCAGTAAACTCGTTAAAGTTGAAATGATTTAAATTTCCTACTTTGCACGCTGATAGAAGGTAAGCCAAATTTTTTTGAACATTTTATGACCCCCAATCAAAGGCGCGACTGGACAACTCTGCCCGCAATTCACTGAAAACGAGGTTTCATCAATCTAATTGCGAAATTTTGCGAAAAAAACCTGCAAAGTTCAAAAACGGCGTTTTGCAGGCATATTTTTTAAAATACTTCAACTTGTTTTTGTTGTTGTTGTTTTGTTTGTTTGTTGTTGTTGTTGTTTTGACCTTGGAGACTTGAAATGTAAAATTCCTAGCAACGAAAAGCTTTATCACTTTATCACTGCAACAAACAGCAAATCACTTGCAAATCACTGGCTTTTCCAAACTTCGATATATTTTTGAAGTGCATGTTATTGCTTCTTAAATTGCTGAATCCTCCCTTCTTTCTTCATTCCTTCATTCATTCTCTCCTACTTTCTTCCTTTCTTGCTAACTCCCTACCCTCCCACCTTTCTTCCTTCCTTTCCTCTTTCCTTCCTTCCTTCATACACCCCTTCCTTCCTTTGTACCTTTCTTTCTTCCTTCCTCCCTTCTTCCTTTCTTGCTAACTTCCTACCCTCCTGTCTTTCTTCCTTTCCTCTTTCCTTCCTTCATACACCCTTTTCTTCCTTTGTACCTTTCTTTCTTCCTTCCTTATTAACTTACTACATTTCTACCTTTCTTTCCTCTTTCCTTCCTTCCTTCATACACCCCTTCCTTCCTTTGTACCTTTCTTTCTTTCTTCCTTCTTTCTTCCTTCCTTGTTAACCTCCTACCCTTCTACCTTTCTTTATTCCTTTCCTCCTTCCTTCATACACTTCTTCCTTCCTTTTTACCTTTTGTTCCTTCCTTCTTCCTTCCTAACTTCCTACCCTCCTGCCTATCTTCCTTCCTTTACTCCTTCCTTCCTTTTTTCCTTCATACGCCCCTTCTTTCCTTTGTACCTTTCTTCCTTCCTTGTTAACCTCCTACCCTTCTACCTTTCTTCCTTCCTTTCCTCTTTCCTTCCTTTCTTCATTCATACACCCCTTCTTTCCTTTGTACCCTCAGTCTCTTTCTTCCTTACTTGTTAGCCTCCTACCCTCCAACCTTTCTTCCTTCCTTTAGTCTTTCCTTCCTTACTTCCTTGATACACCCCTTCCTTCCTTTGTACCTTTCCTTCTTCCTTCCTTCCTTTCCTTCCTTCCTTCCTTCCTTCCTTCCTTCCTTCCTCACCTTCCTTCCTTCCTTCCTTCCTTCCTTCCTTCCTTCCCATCTTCCTTCCTCTTTCCTTCCCTCTTTCCTTCCTCTTCCTTCCCTCTTTCCTTCCCTCTTTCCTTCCTTTCTTCCTTCCTTCATACACTGCCTCCTTCCTTTGTACCTTCCTTCTTCCTTTCTTCCTAATTTCCTACCCTCTTAACTTCCTTCCTTCCTTTTCTTCCTTTCTTCCTTCATACACTCCTTCCTTCCTTTGTACCTTTCTTTCTTCCTTCCTCCCTTCTTCCTCTCTTGCTAACTTCCTATCCTCCTGTCTTTCTTCCTTTCCTCTTTCCTTCCTTCATACACCCTTTTCTTCCTTTGTATCTTTCTTTTCGTTCTTCGTTACTACCTCTTTACTCTTCCATTCATTCTTTATCCCTTACTTTCCTTCCTTCCTTCCTTCCTTCCTTCCTTCCTTCCTTCCTTCCTTCCTTCCTTCCTTCCTTCCTTCCTTCCTTCCTTCCTTCCTTCCTTCCTTCCTTCCTTCCTTCCTCCTTCCTTCCTTCCTTCCTTTTCCTTCCTTCCTTCCTTCCTTCCTTCCTTCCTTCCTTCCTTCCTTCCTTCCTTCCTTCCTCCTTCCTTCCTTCCTTCCTTCCTTCCTTCCTTCTTCCTTCCTTCCTTCCTTCCTTCCTTCCTTCCTTCCTTCCTTCCTTCCTTCCTTCCTTCCTTCCTTCCTTCCTTCCTTCCTTCCCTTCCTTCCTTCCTTCCTTCCTTCCTCTTCCTTCCTTCCTTCCTTCCTCTTCCTTCCTCTTCCTTCCTTCCTTCCTTCCTTCCTTCCTTCCTTCCTTCCTTCCTTCCTTCCTTCCTTCCTTCCTTCCTTCCTTCCTTCCTTCCTTCCTTCCTTCCTTCCTTCTTCCTTCCTTCTTCCTTCCTTTCCTCTCTCCTTCTCCCTTTCTTTTCTTCCTTCCTTCCTTCTATCTTTTTCCTTCCTTCCTCCTCCTCCTTCTTTTTTATCTTCTTTCTTTCTTCATTCCCTTCCTTCCTCTCTTCCTTCCTTTACTCTTTCTTTCCTTTCTTCATACATTCCTTCCTTTCTTTCTTCCTTTCTTCTCTCCTATCTTCCTTTCTTGCTAGCTTCCTACCTTCCAACCTTTCTTCTTTCCTTTTTTCTTTCCTTCCTTCCCTCCTTCATACACCCCTTCCTTCCTTTGTACCTTTCTTTCCTCCTTCCTTCCTTGGTAACCTCTTACCCTCTTACCTTTCTTCTTTCCTTCCCTCTTTCCTTCCTTCCACTGCTTCCTTCCTTTGTACCTTCCTTCTTCCTTTCTTCCTAATTTCCTACCCTCTTAATTTTCTTCCTTCCTTTCTTTTCTTCCTTTCTTCCTTCATACACCCCTTCCTTCCTTTGTACCTTTCTTTCTTTCTTCTTCCTTCCTTGTTAACTTCCTACCCTCCTACCTATCTTCCTTCCTTTACTCATTCCTTCCTTTCTTCATACATTTCTTCCTTTCTTCCTTCCTTTCTTCTCTATCTTCCTTTCTTCTAGCTTCCTATCTTCCAACCTTTCTTCTTTCTCTTCTTTCCTTCTTCTTCCTTCCTTCCTTCCTTCCTTCCTTCCTTCCTTCCTTCCTTCCTTCCTTCCTTCCTTCCTTCCTTCCTTCCTTCCTTCCTTCTTTCCTTCCTTCCTTCCCTCTTCCTTCCTTCTTCCTTCGTCTTCTTCCTTCCGTTCCTTCAGTTCCTTCTTTCTTCCTTTCGTTTCTTCATTTCTTCCTTCATACACTCCTTCCATCCTTTTTACCTTTTGTTCCTTCCTTATTCCTTCCTTGCTAAATTCCTACTCTCCTACCTATCTTCCTTTCTCTACTTTTTCCTTCCTGTCTTCATACACTCCTTCCTTCCTTTCTTCTCTCCTATCTTCCTTTCTTGCTAGCTTCCTACCTTCCAACCTTTCTTCCTTCCCTCTTTCCTTCCTTCCTTCATACACTGATTCCTTCCTTTGTACCTTCCTTCTTCCTTTCTTCCTACCCTTCTACCTTTCTTCCTTCCTTTCCTCTTTCCTTTATTTCCTTCATACACCCCTTCCTTTCTTCATGCCCTTCTTCCTTTCTTGCTAACTTCCTACCCTTCTACCTTTCTTCCTTTTTTTCCTCTTTCCTTCCTTTCTTCCTTTATACATTCTTTCCTTTCTTCCTTCCTTCTCTATTACCTTCTTCCCTTCTTGCTAACTTCCTATCCTACCTTTCTTTCTTCCTTTCCTCTTTCCTTCCTTTCTTCCTTAATTACTAACTTCCTACCCTGCTAACTTTCTTCCTTCCTTTCCTCTTTCCTTCCTCTCTTCCTTTATACTATACCCCTTCCTTCCTTCTCCCTTTCTTCATACCCTTCTTCCCTCTTTACTAACTTCCTACCCTTCTATCTTTCTTCCTTCCCTCTTTCCTTTTCCTTCCTTCCTTCCCTCCTTATTCCTTCCTTGCTAAATTCCTACTCTCCTATCTTCTTTCCTTCCTTTCTTCCTTCATACATTCTTTCCTTCCTTCTCTCTTACCTTCTTCTTTCTGACTTTCCTTCCCTCTTTCCTTCCATTGTACATCACTTGCTTCCTTCGTATCCTTTTTCCTTCCTTCTTTTCCTGCTAACTCATACACCTCTTTCTACCTTTTTTTTCTTTTCATCTTTTCTTCCTGCCTGCTTTTCGTCCTACCTATTTCGTTTCCTCTTTCCTTCCTTCATACACCCATTCCTTCCTTTGTACCTTCCTTTCTTTGTACCTTACTTCCTTTCTTCCTACCTTCTTCCTTTCTTGCTTACTTCCTACCCTCTTCCTTTCTTTCTTTCATCCTTTTTCCTTCCTTTTATCCTTTTTCCTTCATACAACCCTTCCTAACTTTCCAGCCTACTTCATGTACCCTCCTTCCTTTCCTCTTTCCTTCTTTGTACACCCCTTCCTTCCCTCATCCTTTCCTGCTAACTTCCTTAACCTCCTTTCTTTCCTCTTTCCTTCCTTTCCTCTTTTCTTCCTCTCTTTCCTTCCTTTGTACCTTCCTGCCTTTATTCCTTCTTTTATCCCTTCCTTTCTTATTTTCATACCTTCGTTTCTTCCCTCCTTTGTTTGTACTGTCCTTTCTTCCTTTTTTCCCTTCCATTGCACCTTCCTTTGTACCTTCCTTTTTCCTTTGTTCCTTCCTTCCTTTCTTCTAGCCTCCTCTGCAGGCGTCTTTATAATCTAAGAATTTCAATTTTTATGTATCCTGCATTTCCTGTGTTGCTGGTATTGAGGTACTAGGCGCTAGTTAGAATCCCACAGGAATCCCAAAGAGAAAGAGAGAAATAGATATGTCAGCATGCGCAGAGGAGGCTACCTTACCTCCTTTGTTCCTTCTTTCTCCCTCCCTTTGTCCTTTCTTTACTCTCTTCCTTAGCACACCCCTTTATTCCTTCATACCTTCTTCCTTTTTTTGCTTACTTTCTACCCTCACACCTTTCTTCTTTCCTTCGTACACCCTTTCCTTCCTTCCTTTGCACCTTCCTTCCTTTCTTACTACCTTCTTTCTTTCTTGTTTACTTCCTGTACCCTCCTCCCTTTCCTATAATTGCTTCATACACCTCTTTCCTCCTTCCTTCCTTCCTGACTTCCCTCCCTTCTTCCTTTCTTGATTCGTACCTTCCTTTCTTTGTACCTTCCCTTCTTACTTACTTCCTACCCTCCTGCCTTTCTTCCTTCCTTTCCCTCCATTCTCCCTCTCTTCCTTCCTTGCTTCTCACTTTCTTTTGTCCTTTCTAAACTTCTCCTTTTCTTTATATCTTCTTTCCTTGTTCCTTTTTTTCCCTTTCTTTTATTCATTGCTCATTATTTTCCTTCCTCGTTCCCAGGTCGCGCCTGCCTTCTTTTTCTATTACATTTTCTATACCTTATTTAAAATGTCTCCTTTAGTTTTATTTTCTACCCATCCATTTTATTTATTTACTCATTCACTTATTTATCTATTTATTGATTGATTGATTCATTCATTTACTAATACATTCCTTTCTTCATTCAGTTATTTTTTGCTACTTTCTTTTTTCCTACCTTTTCACCTTCCTACCCTTCTTCCTTCCTTCCCTCCTTCCTTCATTCCTATCCTCCTTACTCTCTTCCTTCCTTTCTACCTACCCTAAACTTTGTCAATTCTCTGCTACCTTCCATCCTCTCCATCTTCCTTTCCTTCCTTCCTTCCATAGTACCTTCTTTTGTACCCTCGGTCTTTCCCTTTTATCCATTCATGCTTCCTTCCTTCATTTCTTTGTCTATTCTTTCTTCATTCCTTTCTCTTTTTTCCTTCATTCATCCCTTCTTTGCTACCCTCTCCTTTCTAAATAATTAATTATACGTTGTTCTCATCTACCTAAATCATTTCTCCTTTCTATCGATCTTCCTGTCTTCAAGTCTGACCTTTTTACCACCTCATTTATTCATTCATATTATTTATTTGTTGATTTGAATTTATTTTAATTCATTATTACAGAATTTTTAATATACAAGAGAAAATGACCCTGGAGGAATTAAGTATATCTCTTAATTAGTTTCTTCAACAACTACTGATAAAGTGAGGTTTGGTCAGCTCTTTTTAACATGTGATATAGTTTTTGAAAATGAGCCTGCTTGGTATAATATTTAATTTTTAAAACTTATAATAAGTCTTCACAAAATATTTGTCTGTCTCAAGTGACACTGCAGGAGTAATATTATATAATACCTAATTCCAAGTGGTTTTAGCAGAATGCTAGACTGGTCTTTCCACACCCAGCGCCAGTCATTATAGCTGATCACCTCAACCTCTCCAAGTTTGAAGACCATCCCTGTGTGACTGTGTTTACTGCACATCCTACCAGAGTTAACCCTATCACCATGCATCTAGGGGGCCGTAAACCTTGAAAACAAATAGTCCAGTTTCCAGTTACTAGAGACCGCTGAGCTTCCTGACAAGGCGCATTTATACAGGGTTATAGCCTCCTTTTCAAGAAAGACCCATGGGAGTAAACGCGATATTTTTCTGTTGTTAACAAAACAAAACAAAACCAAAAAATCACGTTTACTCCCATGGGTCTTTCTTGAAAAGGATGCTAACCCTGTATAAATGCGCCTTTTGTCAGGAAGCTCAGTGGTTTCTAGTAACTGGAAACTTGACTATTGAGATGACCTTTCATGTGCTAGTAAGGCCATTATGATTTGTCAATAATTGTTTTTTTAAGAATTAACAAATCATGTGGCCCTTATTAGGACATACAAAATCATATAAAATGGACACTATAGAAATGAAAGCTTTCTAAAGTGGCTCAGCATGGTCATTGTAAAAACAGTAGACAGACTATTACGATTTGTCTGAGTAAAAGCAAAGTTCAAGGTCAGCAAAACTTAGTCTTAATTTCTAGTCTTGAACTTTGTCTCTACTCAGACAAATCTTAATAACAAACAAAGGACAATGGGTTCTACCCTGAGAAGATTAAGATTATCACATTAGAGATTGAACTAATAAGTGAGGGAATTAACTCTTGGAAACATGATGTCTCTAATATATTTCAATATACTTCCAGATGCTCAACTGATATGGCAGACAAGAAAAAAGTGCATTCACTGAAAGTGATTATAAACATGTCAGGAAGAGGCACAGCTCACTGGGTTCTTAGCTGTTATATAAAATAGGAAGCTACAAGTATTTATATTCCATCCACTCAACTCAACCTGTTTTAATTTTTTCCCTGCACCTTGATTTTGTTATCAAATCAATAATTTATATATGATAGTGGATAAGGAGAAGAAGCAGTAGAAAAGATGAAGTATCTGACCCCCTAATCCACCTCCCATGCATGTATCATATCATTATGACAGCTGTGACAGTTGGATGAATCACTAGTATTTGTTAGGCTATAGTTGTTCACCAAACTATCACAGCTGTCATAATAAATAACTGCGTTAATTCCCTCTCAGCCTAGTACTGAGGCACCCAGCTCTCATGTGGTAAGAACAACTCAGGGTGAGTCCCAGGGCATGCAAGGTCATGCGATCACTCTGTGATATTATGTTCACTTCTAGAAATGGGGAACACCTGGGGACGTTTTAATAACTAGGCTATAGGTTCCTTCAGACATGTTTTACAAAATAGGATGCTAAAATTGTATGGCTTCAAGAAATTCAATTAAGAGGGGATTTTTTTCAAGTTCGAGCAGTGAACGACAAAAACTCCTGAGTTGAAGAATAGCTGTTGTACAAAACTAAAACCATTTCTATAAGAAAGTTTAAGTTGTTTGTAAGTAGTTTTGGCCGCTAAAAGTTGAATCAAAGTGTTAATCCAAAGCGAAAATCTCGATCGAAAATGAGATTTAGGCCTTCATTTGCTCATTTGCTGTATGTTTTCTTTATATTCAGCTTGAAAGAGCTTAATCCCAACACAACTTCAAGAAAAAGTCTTTGTACAATTCAAAAATCCGTTTTAAACAGGAATTTTATCGTGGTACATCAGTTTGTAACCGGTAGAAAAAGGATTTGAGTGTTAATCCAGAACGAAAATTTGGATTAAAACTCGCACGAAGGTGTAGTTTTTGGCACTTTTCGCCATTATTGCTCGTCATTGAAAAATATCTCCTCTTAAATCACTTAAGTCAAGTCTCTCTCCAGTCTCAGAATTTATATCCTTCAACTGGTGAGATTGGAGAGTGGAAAACTAGATTTAGACTGGGATGGAGGAGGGGTGAAAATGGCCTCCAATTGTTTCCTTGCAAGGGAAATTAAAGCAAATTAAGGGATCGAGGGCTGCAGGCTATATGTCATATAGTGTGGTCGAATGGATCAAGCAACTGCATGCTCCATCACAGGCTCATTTGACATTACTCATCACAATATAATATATCCAATCTTGTCCACAACTCTATCAAAACGTTTCCTGTCTGTTAACAGAAGTATCTGGCCTTATTTCCCTAGCACTTGCCATTTAAAGCAATTTTGGGGTTAAGGGTCACTGGAGAAATTACCTTTCCTAGTGACTCCAGCAGAGTCCTAGACTCTTGGAAGCGCACCTTGTGAAGCGCATTACAAGATCAGTCATGAGCTGGTCATCTTAGCCTCTCCAAGTGTGAAGACCGCATCCGTGTCATCCTACCCGAGGTAACCCTGTCACTATCACAGAACACGGTGGATCTAGGGGAGCTGTAAACCCTGAAAACAAATCAGCAGACCCTTCGATCAGGTCCTAGTGGTCATAAGATTTGTCCATTGAGACAAAGGTCACGGCCAGAAACATCAAATGGACACTGGATCAGAAAGACCCTTCAATCTGGTCCTTATAGAAGTCATTATGATTTGTCCACTGTGGCAGAGTTCCAGACTTAAAAGATCAAATGGACACTGGATCAGAAAAGTAAAGCTTGCCAAATCCATATGTGACGATTGGTGTCTTAATTTAAACTCCTATTTATCTTCAGCTGCTGCAATGCTTTGGTGAAGAACAAACCTATAAAATAATGGATTTCTCTCAGCCTAGTACTAAGGTATCCTCTTATATGTTGAGCACAAGTGCAATTCTCAGACTGAAGTCACTGTGCATGTGATATCACGTTCTTATCTACATATAAACAGGGAATACCTGGGTACTAGGCTAATTTCCTCTCTGTTCTACAAAATAGGAAGCATATTCCTTGAAATAATAATATCCTAAAACATGAGGGAGGAAAACTGTATAAAAGAATTAGATTGGAATTGGGAAGGATATATTAAGCAATCTAATGTCCTCCTTTAGACTTCCCTCCCCCATTGGCGCTCCATATCACCACCTGGAGCTTGCTGGGTAAAGAAAGTCACCAGAGTGGTTGTCCTGATCGTGAAGTGTAAGTTTCACATTACTGGCTTAAACCTCTATGTTGTATAAAATTATTAATATTGCTTGAGATTAATTCAAAGCACTAAACTCCAGCTCTCTCTCTCTTTCTCTCTCTTTCAGACGACCCTAAATAACATCATTGAAGGTGATGGATAGAGAAACAGAATGTCTAGAAAGATCGACTGGGATGGGGGAGGGTGAACTCTCTGACCCCCTTTCACCCTCCCCCATTGGCACTCCATATTACCACCTGGAGCTTGTTGGCTAGAGAAACTCACCTGAGTGGTTGTCCTGATTGTGAAGTGTAAGTTTCACATTACTTGCTTAAACCTCTATGTTGTATAAAATAAATTATTATATTGCTTGAGATTAATTCAATTAAAGCACTAAACTCCAGCTCTCCCTCCCCCATCCCAGTCAATTTTTTTTTCCAGACATTCTGTCTGGAAAAAATTGACTGGGACAGGGGAGGGCGAGACTCCTTTCACCCTCCCCCATCGGCACTCCATATTACCACCTGGAGCTTGCTGGGTAAAGAAACTCACCAGAGTGGTTGTCCTGATTGTGAAGTGTAAGTTTCACATGACTGGCTTAAACCTCTATGTTGTATCAAATTGCAAGCTGAAATATTTATCATATTCAGTAGTAGGAAAAGGACAGTTCTGCACAGAGGTACGAGGTACAACCCCTCTCCCCAGCCTGGCAGGGCGACCCCAGTATGCAAGGTACGACGAGGGGTACAACTTGTCCCCCCAGCCTTGCAGGGCGACTCTGACAGTTGAGGTACGACGAGGGGTATGAGGTACGACCACTCCCCCTCGAGCCCGGGCAACTGCATGCTCCATCACAGGCTCATTTGACATTACTCATCACAATATAATATATCCAATCTTGTCCACAACTCTATCAAAACGTTTCCTGTCTGTTAACAGAAGTATCTGGCCTTATTTCCCTAGCACTTGCCATTTAAAGCAATTTTGGGGTTAAGGGTCACTGGAGAAATACCTTTCCTAGTGACTCCAGCAGAGTCCTAGACTGGTATATCTCTCCACACCCAGCACCTTGTGAAGCGCAATACAAGATCAGTCATGAGCTGGTCATCTTAGCCTCTCCAAGTGTGAAGACCGTCCGTGTCATCCTACCCGAGGTAACCCTGTCACTATCACAGAACACGGTGGATCTAGGGGAGCTGTAAACCCTGAAACAAATCAAGCAGATCCTTCGATCAGGTCCTAGTGGTCATAAGATTTGTCCATCAAGACAAAGGTCACGGCCAGAAACATCAAATGGACACTGGATCAGAAAGACCCTTCAATCAGGTCCTAGAAGTCATTATGATTTGTCCACTGTGGCAAAGTTCGAGACTTAAAAGATCAAATGGACACTGGTTCAGAAAGACCCTTCAATCCGGTCCTAGAAGTCATTATGATTTGTCCACTGTGGCAAAGTTCCAGACTTAAAAGATCAAATGGACACTGGATCAGAAAAGTAAAGCTTGCCAAATCCATGTGATGATTGGTGTGAGTTTAAACTCCTATTTATCGCTGCAATGCTTTGGGTGGGTGAAGAACTAGCCTATAAATGGGTTCCTCTCAGCCTAGTACTAATTAAGGTATCCTCTTATATGGTGATCAGCACAAGTGCACGTTCCAGACTGAAGTCACTGTGATATCACCTTCACGTCTACATATAAAATGGGAATACCTGGGTACTAGGCTAAGTTCCTCTCTGTTTTACAAAATAGGAAGCATATTCCTTGAAATAATAATATCCTAAAACATGAGGGAGAAAGAAAACTGTAAAAAAGAATTAGATTGGGATTGGGAAGGATAAGCAATCTGATCACCCCCTTTAGACTTCCCATGCTGGCACTCAATATCTCCATCTGGCATGTGTGACTGAGTTAAGGTATCAGGGTACCCCAAAGTTTCTCAACGACTTTTACTTTTTTACATTTTCTGATAGAATAAGCTATGATTTAGTGAAAAAATTGTTTCACTAGCGATTTTTAATAGCGAGTTATAAACGAAAAACTTTTTTCCAGCTTCATCCCTGGCAATTATCTGTTGACATCACTTGTCAATTGACCTGTCATCAAGAGAGCTTGTCAGTGAAGAATATATTTGTCTAAACTATCGAAACCTTTGTAAAAAGATTATTCAACAAGAGCCAAAGTTCAATGGGATCAAATTGCCTTGACTTCCCGCCATTTGTGTGGGAAACGTAACAAGATTTTGGTTTCCCTTTACTTCAGCTGTCATTGGGCAAGATTATTATGTGTTATAATCCCCTTGTATCAGCAAACCCGCTTCTTTGCTCCAAAATAGTCACATTTTTGCGTTTTTCTCGGAAGTGAATTTACGTTCAATTAGTCGTGAATTTTGAGTTCCCGGTCAAAGGGATTTTAATGGATTCATCTGAAATTTGGCAGAGGTCGTCTTCGATAGTTGTTCTTTAAAAGTGTCTCCGATTTTCGACTTTTTGCTCCATTCCAAAGTTATCGTCTGTTTTGTATCGGATACAGCTATTTTGGCGGTGTTGTAACTTTAGGAACGTATAACAGAACAGCGGGGCAACTAATCAAAAATCTGAGACACGCTTTTGACCAGTGATATCTCATGATCTCAGAAAGATAGTAAACATTGTTTTCGGATCAATATTGATTGACCAGGAACTCCGTGAAGACACCTCGGTGAAATTTTGAATTATTCGCTCTAACCTAAAAGGAAAAAATTATTTTGCGATAAAAATAGAATATAAATAGAAATAGTTTTTACATTTATTCACCTTTCTAAAAATGTATACTTTAATGGGGTTTAGAATAAAAGTTTTGGCGCAATATAGAGTTGAACACACACCGGTCACTAGGGGTACCCTGATACCTTAATTAAGCAAAGTAATATATGCACCACATGGAAACATTCACTGAAATGTCTGTCATGATCAGGCAGTGTAAGTTTCACATCACATCATGTATGTTGTATAAAATTATCATATTGCTCGAGGTTAATTCAAAGCACTAAACGCCAGCTCTCTCTCTCTCTCTCTTTCAGACGACCCTAAATAACATCATTCGGTGATGGATATAGAGAAACAGAATGTGTAGAAAGATCCACTGGGATGGGGGAGGGTGAATGACCCTTTCGCCCTCCCCCATCGGCGCTCCATATTACCACCTAGAGCTTGTTGGCTAGAGAAACTCACCTGAGTGGTTGTCCTGATCGTGAAGTGTAAGTTTCACATTACTGTGTTAAACCTCTATATGTTGTATAAAATTATTACATTGCTTTAGATTAATTCAAAGCACTAAACGCCAGCTCTCTCTCTCTCTCTCTCTCTCTCTCTTTCAGACGACCCTAAATAACATCATTTGGTGATGGATAGAGAAACAGAATGTCTGGAAAAACTGGGATGGGGGAGGGTGAACTCTCTGACCCCCTTTCACCCTCGCCCATCGGCGCTCCATATTACCAACTGGAGCTTGATGGATAGAGAAACTCACCTGAGTGGTTGCCCTGATCGTGAAGTGTAAGTTTCACATTACTGTGTTAAACCTCTATATGTTGTATAAAATTATTACATTGCTTGAGATTAATTCAAAGCACTAAACCCCAGCTCGCTCTCTCTCTCTCTCTCTCTTTCTCTTTCAGACGACCCTAAATAACATCATTCGGTGATGGATAGAGAAACAGAATGTGTAGAAAGATCCACTGGGATGGGGGAGGGTGAATGACCCTTTCGCCCTCCCCCATCGGCGCTCCATATTACCACCTAGAGCTTGTTGGCTAGAGAAACTCACCTGAGTGGTTGTCCTGATCGTGAAGTGTAAGTTTCACATCACTGGCTTAAACCTCTATGTTGTATAAAATTATTATATTGCTTGAGATTAATTCAAAGCACTAAACCCCAGCTCACTCGCTCTCTCTCTCTCTCTTTCAGACGACCCTAAATAACATCATTCGGTGATGGATAGAGAAACAGAATGTGTAGAAAGATCCACTGGGATGGGGGAGGGTGAATGACCCTTTCGCCCTTCCCCATCGGTGCTCCATATTACCACCTAGAGCTTGTTGGCTAGAGAAACTCACCTGAGTGGTTGTCCTGATCGTGAAGTGTAAGTTTCACATTACTGTGTTAAACCTCTATATGTTGTATAAAATTATTACATTGCTTTAGATTAATTCAAAGCACTAAACGCCAGCTCTCTCTCTCTTTCTCTCTCTCTCTCTCTCTTTCAGACGACCCTAAATAACATCATTTGGTGATGGATAGAGAAACAGAATGTCTGGAAAAACTGGGATGGGGGAGGGTGAACTCTCTGACCCCCTTTCGCCCTCCCCCATCAGCGCTCCATATTACCACCTAGAGCTTGATGGCTAGAGAAACTCACCTGAGTGGTTGTCCTGATCGTGAAGTGTAAGTTTCACATTACTGTGTTAAACCTCTATATGTTGTATAAAATTATTACATTGCTTTAGATTAATTCAAAGCACTAAACGCCATCTCTCTCTCTCTCTCTCTCTCTCTCTCTCTCTCTCTCTCTCTCTCTCTCTCTCTCTCTCTCTCTCTCTTTCAAACGACCCTAAATAACATCATTTGGTGATGGATAGAGAAACAGAATGTCTGGAAAAACTGGGATGGGGGAGGGTGAACTCTCTGACCCCCTTTCACCCTCCCCCATCGGCGCTCCATATTACCACCTGGAGCTTGATGGCTAGAGAAACTCACCTGAGTGGTTGTCCTGATCGTGAAGTGTAAGTTTCACATTACTGTGTTAAACCTCTATATGTTGTATAAAATTATTACATTGCTTTAGATTAATTCAAAGCACTAAACGCCATCTCTCTCTCTCTCTCTCTCTCTCTCTCTCTCTCTCTCTTTCAGACGACCCTAAATAACATCATTTGGTGATGGATAGAGAAACAGAATGTCTGGAAAAACTGGGATGGGGGAGGGTGAACTCTCTGACCCCCTTTCACCCTCCCCCATCGGCGCTCCATATTACCACCTGGAGCTTGATGGCTAGAGAAACTCACCTGAGTGGTTGTCCTGATTGTGAAGTGTAAGTTTCACATTACTGGCTTAAACCTCTATGTTGTATAAAATTATTATATTGCTTGAGATTAATTCAAAGCACTAAACCCCAGCTCGCTCGCTCTCTCTCTCTCTCTCTCTTTCAGACGACCCTAAATAACATCATTCGGTGATGGATAGAGAAACAGAATGTGTAGAAAGATCCACTGGGATGGGGGAGGGTGAATGACCCTTTCGCCCTCCCCCATCGGCGCTCCATATTACCACCTAGAGCTTGTTGGCTAGAGAAACTCACCTGAGTGGTTGTCCTGATTGTGAAGTGTAAGTTTCACATTACTGTGTTAAACCTCTATATGTTGTATAAAATTATTACATTGCTTGAGATTAATTCAAAGCACTAAACCCCAGCCCGCTCTCTCTCTCTCTCTCTCTTTCAGACGACCCTAAATAACATCATTCGGTGATGGATAGAGAAACAGAATGTGTAGAAAGATCCACTGGGATGGGGGAGGGTGAATGACCCTTTCGCCCTCCCCCATCGGCGCTCCATATTACCACCTAGAGCTTGTTGGCTAGAGAAACTCACCTGAGTGGTTGTCCTGATTGTGAAGTGTAAGTTTCACATTACTGTGTTAAACCTCTATATGTTGTATAAAATTATTACATTGCTTGAGATTAATTCAAAGCACTAAACCCCAGCTCGCTCTCTCTTTCTCTCTCTCTCTCTCTCTTTCAGACGACCCTAAATAACATCATTTGGTGATGGATAGAGAAACAGAATGTCTGGAAAAACTGGGATGGGGGAGGGTGAACTCTCTGACCCCCTTTCGCCCTCCCCCATCAGCGCTCCATATTACCACCTAGAGCTTGATGGCTAGAGAAACTCACCTGAGTGGTTGTCCTGATCGTGAAGTGTAAGTTTCACATTACTGTGTTAAACCTCTATATGTTGTATAAAATTATTACATTGCTTTAGATTAATTCAAAGCACTAAACCCCAGCTCTCTCTCTCTCTCTCTCTCTCTCTCTCTCTCTCTCTCTCTCTCTCTCTCTCTCTCTCTCTCTCTCTCTTTCAGACGACCCTAAATAACATCATTCGGTGATGGATAGAGAAACAGAATGTGTAGAAAGATCCACTGGGATGGGGGAGGGTGAATGACCCTTTCGCCCTCCCCCATCAGCGCTCCATATTACCACCTAGAGCTTGATGGCTAGAGAAACTCACCTGAGTGGTTGTCCTGATCGTGAAGTGTAAGTTTCACATTACTGTGTTAAACCTCTATACGTTGTATAAAATTATTACATTGCTTGAGATTAATTCAAAGCACTAAACCCCAGCTCGCTCTCTCTCTCTCTCTCTCTTTCAGACGACCCTAAATAACATCATTCGGTGATGGATAGAGAAACAGAATGTGTAGAAAGATCCACTGGGATGGGGGAGGGTGAATGACCCTTTCGCCCTCCCCCATCGGCGCTCCATATTACCACCTAGAGCTTGTTGGCTAGAGAAACTCACCTGAGTGGTTGTCCTGATCGTGAAGTGTAAGTTTCACATTACTGTGTTAAACCTCTATATGTTGTATAAAATTATTACATTGCTTGAGATTAATTCAAAGCACTAAACCCCAGCTCGCTCTCTCTCTCTCTCTCTCTCTCTCTCTCTTTCAGACGACCCTAAATAACATCATTCGGTGATGGATAGAGAAACAGAATGTGTAGAAAGATCCACTGGGATGGGGGAGGGTGAATGACCCTTTCGCTCTTCCCCATCGGTGCTCCATATTACCACCTAGAGCTTGTTGGCTAGAGAAACTCACCTGAGTGGTTGTCCTGATCGTGAAGTGTAAGTTTCACATTACTGTGTTAAACCTCTATATGTTGTATAAAATTTTTACATTGCTTTAGATTAATTCAAAGCACTAAACGCCAGCTCTCTCTCTCTTTCTCTCTCTCTCTCTCTCTTTCAGACGACCCTAAATAACATCATTTGGTGATGGATAGAGAAACAGAATGTCTGGAAAAACTGGGATGGGGGAGGGTGAACTCTCTGACCCCCTTTCGCCCTCCCCCATCAGCGCTCCATATTACCACCTAGAGCTTGATGGCTAGAGAAACTCACCTGAGTGGTTGTCCTGATCGTGAAGTGTAAGTTTCACATTACTGTGTTAAACCTCTATATGTTGTATAAAATTATTACATTGCTTTAGATTAATTCAAAGCACTAAACGCCAGCTCTCTCTCTCTCTCTCTCTCTCTCTCTCTCTCTCTCTCTCTCTCTCTCTTTCAGACGACCCTAAATAACATCATTTGGTGATGGATAGAGAAACAGAATGTCTGGAAAAACTGGGATGGGGGAGGGTGAACTCTCTGACCCCCTTTCACCCTCCCCCATCGGCGCTCCATATTATCACCTGGAGCTTGATGGATAGAGAAACTCACCTGAGTGGTTGCCCTGATCGTGAAGTGTAAGTTTCACATTACTGTGTTAAACCTCTATATGTTGTATAAAATTATTACATTGCTTGAGATTAATTCAAAGCACTAAACCCCAGCTCGCTCTCTCTCTCTCTCTCTCTCTCTCTCTCTCTCTCTCTTTCAGACGACCCTAAATAACATCATTCGGTGATGGATAGAGAAACAGAATGTGTAGAAAGATCCACTGGGATGGGGGAGGGTGAATGACCCTTTCGCCCTCCCCCATCGGCGCTCCATATTACCACCTGGAGCTTGATGGATAGAGAAACTCACCTGAGTGGTTGTCCTGATCGTGAAGTGTAAGTTTCACATCACTGGCTTAAACCTCTATGTTGTATAAAATTATTATAATTTATTGCTTGAGATTAATTCAAAGCACTAAACCCCAGCTCGCTCGTTCTCTCTCTCTCTCTTTCAGACGACCCTAAATAACATCATTCGGTGATGGATAGAGAAACAGAATGTGTAGAAAGATCCACTGGGATGGGGGAGGGTGAATGACCCTTTCGCCCTCCCCCATCAGCGCTCCATATTACCACCTAGAGCTTGATGGCTAGAGAAACTCACCTGAGTGGTTGTCCTGATCGTGAAGTGTAAGTTTCACATCACTGGCTTAAACCTCTATGTTGTATAAAATTATTACATTGCTTGAGGTTAATTCAAAGCACTAAACCCCAGCTCTCTCTCTCTCTCTTTCAGATGACCCTAAATAACATCATTCGGTGATGGATAGAGAAACAGAATGTCTAGAAAAATCCACTGGGATGGGGGAGGGTGAATGACCCTTTCGCCCTCCCCCATCGGCGCTCCATATTACCACCTAGAGCTTGATGGCTAGAGAAACTCACCTGAGTGGTTGTCCTGATCGTGAAGTGTAAGTTTCACATTACTGTGTTAAACCTCTATATGTTGTATAAAATTATTACATTGCTTGAGATTAATTCAAAGCACTAAACCCCAGCTCGCTCTCTCTCTCTCTCTCTCTTTCTCTTTCAGACGACCCTAAATAACATCATTCGGTGATGGATAGAGAAACAGAATGTGTAGAAAGATCCACTGGGATGGGGGAGGGTGAATGACCCTTTCGCCCTCCCCCATCGGCGCTCCATATTACCACCTAGAGCTTGTTGGCTAGAGAAACTCACCTGAGTGGTTGTCCTGATCGTGAAGTGTAAGTTTCACATCACTGGCTTAAACCTCTATGTTGTATCAAATTGCAAGCTGAAATATTTATCATATTCAGTAGTAGGAAAAGGACAGTTCTGCACAGAGGTACGAGGTACAACCCCTCTCCCCAGCCTGGCAGGGCGACCCCAGTATGCGAGGTACGACGAGGGGTACAACTTGTCCCCCCCAGCCTTGCAGGGCGACTCTGGCAGTTGAGGTACAACAAGGGGTATGAGGTACGACCACCCCCCCTCGAGCCCGGTAGGGCTACCCCTCTCCCTCTAGCCCAGTAAGGCTATCCCTCTCCCTTTCTAAGGTATATTGGGGTATCATGGGGTACGATACAAACGTACGATAGTAGCGCAGCAAGTGTCAGGCAATTGGGTATGGTGAGGGTTATGAATGAGGTATGAGCGTGGTGAGTTTCCGGTACAGATATTACGAGTTTATGGGGTCGATGGCATCATGAGTTTGATGGTGCAATAATCACCAGCCAGTCAATAACTGTTTTATACAGGATAATGTGATTGGATATGACATAAACTGGAACTGTAAATTTATTGTCTTTGTTTGAAAAAAATATAACTCTGTTGCGAAGTAACCCAGAAATGAGCAAAATATATTCTTGGGAATCAAGCTGACGTGTCACGCTTAAGCATCTAATATTTCAATTCATTGACTCCATAAAACAACCTCATGAACGTAATACAATTTTATTAACAATTACACAACCTTTCGTATAACGTATTTTTCTACTCTTTTTTTTCGTTTATCATAAATGTCCATATTTATGTAGTGAATTGAGCTGTCAAAGTCTAGACAAGAAGTCATTCACCATAGTATTGATTTATATCAAGTTTCTTATTTTCTGCTTCGTTGTTGATCTTCCTGTTGTTGCTGTAGTCCCATTAATTTCCTTCAACGTATTTGCTCTTTTAAGGGTACACCACCAAACTGTCCACAACCTGACGAAACCCCCATTTTGCTCGTTTCTGTGTTACTTCGCAACAGAGATATTTTTTTCAAACAAAGACAATAAATTTACGGTTCCAATTTGTTTTCATTTATGTCATATCCAATCACATGATCCTATATCAAACAGTTATTGACTGGCTGGTGATTATTGCACCATCAAACTCATGATGTCATCGACCCCATAAACTTGTAATATCTGTACTGGAAACTCACCACGCTCCTGCCTCATTCATAACCCTCACCATACCCAATTGCCTGACACTCGCTGCGCTCGTATCGTACATTTGTATTGTACCCTATGATACCCTGGCAATATACCTCAGAAAGGGAGAGGGATAGCCCTACCGGGCTAGAGGGAGAGGGGTAGCCCTACTGGGCTCATACCCCTTGTCGTACCTCACCTGCCGGAGTCGTCCTGCTGGGCTGGGGGGTCGTACCTCATACCCCTTGTCGTACCTCACATACTGGGGTCGCCCTGCCAGGCTGGGGGAGGGGGCCGTACCTCGTACCTCTGCGCAGAACTGTCCTTTTCCTACTACTATATTCCTTAGTTCATTACTGGGTTCCTCGCAGCTTAGTACCCTGGCAACCTCTTATGGAGACCACAAGCACAAAACCCAGGTCAAGATCTGTCTGTTATATCATGTTCACGTCTATCCATGGGGAGTGCCTGGGTACTAGGCTATAATGGAAAGTGTATTGTTTGAAAAAATTACATCCTTAAAATGTGATGGAGAGAGGAAACTGTAGTTCATTTGAAAGAGGGAAAACTGCATGTATTCAATATAAATTTCTTTGGGATTCTTCTATGTTTTAGGAAATAGGAAGCTAACATTATATCACATCTTCATTTGGTTTATATATAATGAATTTATAACTTATGCTTGTATATATAGCAGACTAAACTCTTTAAAGACTTACTATTTTTCTATCTTACAAACAGATATTTCCATCAAATCTAACAAAGGCCTTGGCAAGTATCAAGAACACAACAAAGAAGTTTTTCTGACAATTCGGGACTTTTGAAAGCACATACCCCCCCCCCAAAAAAAAAAAATTTCACAACAAATACAACGACTCTATTTTCTTGTACAAGCAATCTGTATCATTAACTGTATGTGTTTAACTTTACCTTACTCGCTTCTGGGTTTCATTCAATGTCTGACCAAAACTTTCAGATTCTTTGCAATTAACTTGTTTGAAAGTGAAAGCATTAGACGAATGACAACCTCAATAGTTGACTAAAATAATACTGATTGTAAATTTGTTATGCAATCAATTGTAAAATCCTTATGACTTGACTGAATATACATATACCTTATGCTTATTGACAGAACAGTCTAGTTTCATTTTATTCTATTTAAATGATGGAGTTGTGAGTACCAGTATCTTGTGAGTATGAACTGATGATGATCACATCAATGAGGACCTGTTTTGTGTGTGTGTGTGTGTGGAAGGAAGGGGGGGGGGGGGGGGGTGTTCTTGCTCACATCTCTTTAATGTCCTGCCCCAACTATCCTTAAAATTACAGAATTGTAGCCTTCTCCGATGGGAACTCCTTTTGGGCTTCCTGCATCTAGAAGAGCTAGACTGGAAAGGAGGGGCAGTCGAGGGGAAGAGGTAATGTATCTTTAAAGCAATCTTCCCCTTCATGTTTTTTTCAATATTTCAAGTCAAACGATAGCACAGGCACTGAAGAAGTGTCATTAAACTAGCTCGTTTTTAGCGATCCAGGAATTAATATATTTGAATTAAGAGTGCATTTTTTAGACCACTTTGAACTGAAATTTGTCCCAGAGATTGATATTCTAAGTCCATTTCTCAGACTTACTGCAATTTTCGTAATTATGCAAACTGACCTTCAAACAGTCCGTTGGAATTTAGTTTAATTTTTGCCCAGGGGGTTGGGTGGGGTGGGGACTCTCATATATCATTGGGCGGGGATGATCATCGTATCTTTTAGGGGTCAAAATCAGGGATCTGGTATCTTTTAGGGTGTATTAAACGTTTTCGGGCCTCCAAAGTCTAAGCTGGTACGTATATCAGTATCTTTTAGGGGTAAAAATCTTATGCTGCCACGCCCACCTTCATAAGACTCCGGTATCTTTTAGGGGTATTTTTGAAAATTTCCGACGATCATCTCCATCCATTTTCGATGGGAGTCCCCCCCCGGGAATTTTTGCTTCTGCCCATTTTGAAACAAACCAAAAAATACTCATAAAGATCCCAAAAACCCATGAAAGACTTCGTATGGCCTTCAGACAAAATGTAACAGCTAAATGTGATTTTGGTTTTAGTTAGATCTTGGTATTTTTAATTTTTAATTGGTAAATTTGATTGACGAATGCTAATTTGGCAAAACAAAAACTGAGATTGCATGATTTTGAATGCTGCAGTAAGAGTTAACCCTTTCGCTCCTACAGCGCCCGAAACCGGCCGTAAAAATTCTACTCGTCTAAAAAATTACTTCTTCCTAAAAAAGGACAACTCAAACTCAACTTTGGTACCAAAGTAAACTCTAGTAAATGAGTCAAGTTTTGAAAATCAAACATTGTGAAACAACTGGCGATTTCTGCAGAAATTCGTCATTTCAAGGCAAGGAAAGGAAAAAATCACCATTTTGGGCTCAATTTTCATCCTTGAAAATCACACATTTTGGACCTCAGTTTTTCTCAACAAATTATCCTTTCCTGCACACGAAACAGCATTAACAACCAAATTCAGTCCTAGTCTTGTGTTCTCATGGACTTTTTGGCCTTCTTTTCCTTTCACGGACACAGCTGCGGCTGATTCATTGTGGCCATTTTGCAAGCACGTGTTTTTGGACTTTTACGACCTAAATGCATTCTGGGTAATTCAGCTCCTACGCGACAGCCACAGCCCTTCACTCCATCTTTTACAGTTTTTAGTAAAGTCTCGAGCCCCCTCGGAATTCTGCCCAAATTTCGCGCTTGCTGTGTTCCTCAATCGTCACAACTCCCAAAAAATGCCATGGCAGGTCCGAGAAATTCCCCTTGGACGAGCTTCAAAGCACACTTCGTCTTGGCGCCACTCAAAATTCACCCAGTCAAAGCTACGAGTCAAAATGCCTACGAAGTGTTACACCTTGACGAATTCTTACGGCAAGTAAGCTCTCTGCTACTTCCAGGCTTAATGATGCCCAGCCAGTAGGAACCAAAGGCGAAAAAAGGCTCGAAAATTCACAGAAATCCAAGTTTTCTGGACTTTCAAACGCCAACATCACTCGACCAAAAACGCTACCGCTTCAAACTGGTTTCAACCGGTTAACTTGAGCCCTCAATAGTACAAAACAGCAGAAGTTTCTATGGTTACTCCAGTAAGCAGGCGAAAAAATACACAAATCGATTATGACCTCAAAATTGCGTAAAAACCTCAAAAATCCCCAGTAGCGAAAGGGTTAATAATATAACTTAAATAATGTTTAAATAATGTACATCAATTTGACCAATAATATCACGGATATTATAGACTAAATTAAAGATCATCTAGCATTTTAGCGGGAAATTATGGCAGGAATTAGTTCTTGATTTTGGAACAAGAGCTGTGATTGGTTAATCTTGGCGAATGGAATGTTGTGCTCAAGTAAGCAGCTGCTTGTTAGGGGAGAAGTGTAGCCTGCATCACATCCAGACTTTTCCTCCGTTAAAACCGTGTTCTGAGACCACCAGCAAATAGCACGATTATAGATAACAGACACTGATTGGCTGGGGCTTTTTTTGAATTCTAACGAGACTCGTGATTGGCTTGCTTAATGTTCGTTGTGTTGATGTTTTGACAGCTTGATGGACTCCAGTTATTAACAAACTTTATTGCTAGCATGACCCGGGGTTAATCTCATAATAATATTTCTCTTTGAGAGAATGTTTTGTAAACTAAGGCTATTATTTAGCAATATGTTCAATTGGAATGTTTTGAAAGTTTCTTTTTATAGCAAGCAAATCAATGTATCTAACTGGTAGGTTGTTTTGATTGAAAAAATCTGTCTGTGTTTTCATAATCACAGTAAATTATCTAACGGAAGTGTCGTCATGGCGAAGACAAACACACCAGTGATCATAGAGCCAATCATGAGTTTCGTTAGAGTATATAAAAGCGCCAGCCAATCAGCGTCTGTTATCTATAATCGTGCAATTTGCTGGGGGTGTCAGAACACGGTTTTGTTCATTATTTCGCAGACGGGCTTAACGGAGGAAAAGTCCAGATGTGACGCAGGCTAGGAGAAGTGCTGCGTGATGACACAAACAGCAGCTGCATATATAGGAGACTATTTAAATATGTGTTATACAATGTCTTAGCAATTTGTATGAAGAAAAATATTTTCAATCAATAATAGAACTCAAAGTTGGGTATGACTTCGTATATTAAGTACACAAATATAAGATACAGTCGGCTACGTAATTCAATACAAATGTATTGTGTCCTTTGTAAGTATAACTTACGTACGTTGGAGTTTTTGTTGTGGCTGAGACGTCCTCTACACGAAGTCAGAACCTCCAAGTCAAACTTACATGTAATAATGCCTACAAACTTTGAACTCATATTCCATAGCTCTGTATTATGTGGCATGGCCTAGACGTGAAAATAAAAACAAGTTGTGTCAGGAGCTGTGAATTTATTCATTTATATAAAATACCAGGAAAATACTGTAGTCAACTCACATTTAAGCTTAACTTATTCAGGTTATCGAGATTTCTTCGACAATCTAAGCAAGTTTGTCATTAAAACAGCTGGTAGAAACGTCACCACTAAGTTGGAGTACTTCATATTAACGATTAAATACAGTCGCTTTTCCAATAACTTGAAAGTAGGCTCCAATAAATTTGAAATTTTCAGTAAAAAGCCAGGAAAAAAGTGTCCACCATGTTTTTATGGGTCAGTCCTTCACGACCACAGGAGGCCACAGGAACCCCAATCATACGCCGGGCTGCCACAGGCAGCCCAAGCGCAACACTTTTATAAGAGAATGTATGCGTCCTCGGAGACCCAGGGCGTCAGGGAGGGGGGAGGGGAGCGGAGGGGAAAGGAAAGAGGGGAAAAGGACGCCCTGGGCTTTTGACTACCCCTAACTTGTCTTGAAGCCAAAATTAATCCAATTAGATGGTCTAACGTAAACAAAGTTCAAATGACAAAAATATCTGGCTCATTTCAATTATCGCTATGATATAGTGACAGTTGCTCAGCCATATCCTGTGAGAAGTTCCTCAAATACATCTTGGGTCTCCGAGGACGGAATGTATGGGGATCTGGGGATTTAGAAGTTAAGTTGGAAATATTTATATAAAGATTCCAGGACTTACTTGTTGTGTTATCCTGTTGCTTTTTTTGAGCCTTGTACGCAGTCTCGGCAAATTTCACTCGAACCGGAAGAACCCTCCCCCGACTTGTCTCCACTGAGAAAAAAAATCATGTTTTTTTTTTTGTTTTTGTTTTTGTTTTTGTTTTTGTTTTTGTTTTTGTTTTCGTTTTTGTTTTTGTTTTTTGTATTTTGTTGTTGTTGTTGTTGTTGTTTTTTTTTTTTAATTTGAAAATCTTGATTCCAAATAATTGATTTTTAATAAAAGAAAGAAAGAAAGAAAGAAAAAAGAAAGAAAAGAAAAGAAAAGAAAAGAAAAGAAAAGAAAAGAAAAGAAAAGAAAAGAAAAGAAAAGAAAAGAAAAGAAAAGAAAAGAAAAGAAAAGAAAAGAAAAGAAAAGTAAAGAAAAGAAAAGAAAAGAAAAAAGTTAAGAAAAGAAAAGAAAAGAAAAGAAAACTAGTAATTTATAGAATGATTTCATATTCAAAAACAAAATCTAAATAAGACAAATAAAATAATCAATTTTCCGTGAGAAATTTAATGCATCAATAATATCAAGCATGTATACAATTTGTCTCCATGCGCATTTTTGTGTTTATGGTTTGAACGAATGTAGCTCCAAGTCTCGCTCGTTAATGTTTTCCGTTGTTTTGGGCTTCGTCATTTTTCCATTCCTTGGGCTTCCTGTGTCGGAATTTAGAATACACCACAGGGAACCCAAGCAACAGAAAAAATTAACGGGCGAGATCTCGTTGCCAGAGCCGATTTTTCTTACAGCAGGGTTTGCGCAGTAAGAAAAAGCTCTGGGGACGAAATGCTGAGACAAATGAGACATAAGCAGTCTACCTACCGCTAGTGCGCTGTGGATAATGATTTATATCGAAGGCACCCCAGATGGGAAAATATCACGCGTCAAAGTCAGCTTTAATAAAAACGCTACCCTGTTCCAGAGTAAGTACCACAAAAATATACCTTGTCCCAGTGAAATGTTTTGCATTTTGACATGCAATAGTTTGTGTTATCGGTTTTGTCAAACATTTAATGAAAAGTCAATCTGATTTTCCGACTGATTTCTTTTGGTACCTAATTACAGAGCGACGTTTTTGCAACATCCAGACGTATTTTGTAAAAAAAAATCTACTCTGTTCCAGAAAGAGAAAGAGCTATTTTATATACCCTGTTCCAGAGTAAAATCGCTGAAAACCATACCCTGTTTAGCGGCACGTACCCGTATAGCAAATATAGGGGAGTACCCCCCGGTGTCCACTATTTAAGGGATGATGTTTAAGTCCGCTTTCCACCTAGCGAGCACCTCTCTGACCACCGTTTGAATAGTCACTCCGTCATCACAAGCTCTCGTAGGCGACTGCACACTGTGGAGAACATTGGCTTCGATCAAACGAGATCGCATGCAAGGTAGCGCCAGCAAGTCAACGGAAGTTTTGACTTGCAACTTGCTTGTCGTTGATGGAAGTTTTGCCTCGTTTGAACGCTAAACTCCCCAAGTTATTTTTCTTGTTTTTTAGCCTGACGACGTTCTGCACATTGCTTCTCCAACAAGTAAGTAGGTGGACTAGCTCGAATGGATCATATGTTCCCTTCTAGTCCTTCCCCACTGCATATTTTTCTTAGTATTGAGTAGTTTTTTCCTTGTATTTATTAATTTCTGATTAGTTTTCTTATATATGTATGTACATTTTCCACTATGTTAAATGCAGTGTAAATGGATTAAATTAAAAAAAAATTAAATTAAGTCAAAACTTGCGTAGACTTGCACCTCCTTTGTTTCGCTCGCTTAGGCACCGATCAAACGACGATATGTGCAAAGGCCTACCCCGGGCCCTAAAATCGCCGTTATTTTGGGCGATCTTATGCAATTTTAGGCGATCTTGGCGATCTTGGGAAATTTTAGCCATTTCGAGTTGGTGCTCTTAATATATAGGCGCTATTGGGCGATATTGAGCGATCTTGGGCGATATATTAAGCAATATTAGGCGATTTTAGGGCCCGGAGTAGGCCCATGCAAGCTTACATTGTACTATACGTCGTTTGATAGGAGCCTAAAAGAGCGAAACTCAGCATCGATGTCTGTGCGATGTGCGACTAAGGTCCTCTGTTTATATAGAAATTGCAGTTCTGACCTCTTAATCTTATACAGCCCCATTCACATCAACAATTAAGTCAGACATGTTTAAAAGTGGTTTAACTAAACAAGGTTAAAAAGTTGTTGCGCATATCGTGCACACTTCACAACTAAATAGGGTAACACTGTTTCATTGAAATATCTTAGCAAAATGATTTGAAATTGTTCTTCCCAAAGATGACTGAACACTGAAGCGATAATCGACAAATTGAAAAAACCTAAACCCGGTTTAGTTCAACTACTAGTTTAGTTGGTGTGAATGTACCATTAAGAAATTATAGAATTTAGTTCGGGATTATTTCGCATTTGGTACACTTAGCAGTCAGCCTAGAGTGGGTTTGGAGATTTGGGATTCCTGTGGTAAATTTACGCGAACGCGCGAGACTTAGAGCAGAGGAAAAACATTCCACCACAGGAATCCCAAACACCCTAGAACACCTGCTTTGCAAACTACAAAGAACTTAGACATTCTGGGAGATCAGAGGTGATCCATAGCCTCCTTTGCATTCTGATCCAAAAGGAAGAGGCATGATCAATGGCTACCTGTTGTAATAATCTGATGGGCAAGAAATTTAAAACGTGAAATTGCATTTTATCAACATAAGTAAAATACAACTTTCAATTGAATCACAAGTCCTTATTTTCACGGGTAGAAAAATCTGTTCTACGTTTAAACTGTCCATGACAGGCTGATTTGAAAATCACAGTAATAATTATTATTATATTTTTTTCATTTAAGCCCTATACTCGTGTGCTATCGAGGACTTATGGTAATTAGATTAATATAATATTTATCATCATCAACAACAGCAGCATTACCATCACTACAGTAATCATCATCATCACTACAGTACTGATCATCATTATCATCATCATCAAATCAACAACAACAGCAGCAGCAGCATTGCCATCACTACAGTAATCATCATCATCATTACAGTACTGTCAGCATCACATGCAATAAACACCAACATCACTGTGATCACATAATAAGACTTTCATCACCATTACCCAGTAACAAAGAAACAACTAACTAAACCCAGAAACGAAAAGAGCACAGATAATCAGAGTCCATGGTTGTAATCATTATCAGTTCATACTCATAACAAACTGGATACTCACACCAACTCCGACATTTAAACAACAAAATGAAACTAGACATGTTATGTCATGAGTTACATGTATTCAGTCAAGTCATAAGGATTTTACAATTGATTGCAAAAAGAATTTACAATCGGTATTTTAGTCAACTATTTTGGTTTTCATTCGTCTGATGCCTCCACTTTCAAACGGCAAATCAATTGCAAAGAACTCGCTTGCGTTTCTGATGTATTTTCGTGGGAAAGTTTTAGTCAGACATTGAATGAAACCCAGTAGGAAAGTAAAGTAACATATAACAGTATAATACAGATTGCTTGTACAAGAAAACAGTCGTTGTGGTTGTTGTCAGGTTTCGTAGTCAGTTCACACAATTAGTCCCTCAATAAGAGGTTACTCCTTTGTCATCTTCATAATACTTGCCAAGGCCTTTCACGTTAGTTATCGTGGTATCATCTGTGTCTAAGATAGAGAAAGAGTAACTTTTACTCGAGATGAGGTTAAGGATGTTTAGAAGAGTGAGTTAGAAAAAACGTATAAACCTAAATATATAGGATATAGATATACAGAGTAGATGAGTAGAGTAGAATAGTATACAAAATATAGATTTGAAAATTACCCTCAACTTTGACGCTACTGTCATCTGTTTCAACGTCGTCACTTGTTGTGGCTTTTGCATCGTCTTCAACTGATGTGTCATCAGTCGATGCATCGTATTTGTCTGCATCTTCGTCATCACTTGCACTGTCATTGACTACGTCGCCGAAACTATTCGCAGCCTTGTCATCTAAGACGCCGTCATCAGATGGCTCGTTCTTAGTAGCCTTTCTGTCACTGGTTGCACCTTTAATTATCTTGATGTCATTTGTATCGTCTCTAACAACATCACTGTCAACATTCGTATTGTCATCGTCTGCGTTAAGGGCTACATCGTCTTCCACTAAGTTGTCTTCAATTGGAGCGTCGTTATCATCGACATTGATTGCATCGTTGTCATCAGCGTTGTTGTCGTTTGATGCGTCATCATTATCTACGTCCCTCTTCTTTAGGCCTGCGACTCGGTCGACGGCTGTATCGTCATCAGATTCATCGGTTGCATTGTCGTCGTTAACGTCTTCGTCACCGGTTGCATCGTCATCGTCAACGTCTTCATCATTGGTTGCATCGTCATCGTCAACGTCTTGGTCATTGGTTGCATCGTCATCGTCATCGTCTTCGTCATTGGTTGCATCGTCCTCGTCCTCGTCTTCGTCATTGGTTGCATCTTCATCGTCATCGTCTTCGTCACCGGTTGCATCGTCATCGTCAACGTCTTGGTCATTGGTTGCATCATCATCGTCAACGTCTTCGTCATTGGTTGCATCGTCATCGTCAACGTCTTCGTCGTTGGTTACATCATCATCGTCAACGACGTCGTCTTTGGTTGCGTCGTCATCGTTAACGTCTTCGTCGTTGGTTGCATCGTCGTCGTCATCGTCGTCGTTGATTGCATCGTTGTCATTATCGTTGTTGTCGTTTGACGAGTCATCATCATCTACGTCCCTCTTCTTTAGGTCTGCGGCTCGGTGGACGGCTGTATGGTCATCAAATTCATCGTCATTGGTTGCATCTTCATCTTCAACGTCTTTGTCATTGATTGCATCATTGTTATCGGCATCGTCTTCATTGATTTCATCGTCGCCGACGACGTCGTCGTTGGTTGCATCGTCGTGGTTAACATCTTCGTCATTGGTTGCATCGTCGTGGTCAACGTCTTCGTCACCGACTGCATCGTCATCACTGTCTTCGTCATTGGTTGCATCGTCGTGGTTAACGTCTTCGTCACCGACTGCATCGTCATCACTGTCTTCGTCATTGGTTGCACCGTCGTCGTAATCGTCTTCATCATTGGTTGCATCGTCATCGTCAACGTCTTTGTCTTTGGTTGCATCGTCGTCGTCATCTTTGTCACTGGTTGCATCGTCTTCGTGAGCGTCGCCGATACTGTCCCCATCGTCGTTACCAGCGTCGTAGTTAATAGCGTCGCTGATTTTGGTTGCTTCGTCGTCAGAGTAGCCATCTCTGGTTGCTTGTTTGTCGTTCTGTACATTGTCATCAACATCATTGGTTACATCGTCATCGCTCATGGATACTTCAGTATTATCATAGTTTGATTTGAGGTCTTTCAGCACGATATCATTTTTGTTCTCCGGTTGTTTCCGGATCTCAGTACTTCCCCCAGACTTAAGTGTGCCTCCGAGCTTTTTTAAGTGAGGAAAGTCGCCATCTGCAAAGAAAGAACCGTTCATATAGAGGGATTTCATGGCAGCCATGTTTGTGGGCAAGTACAATAGAAAGCTTTTGAATGACAAAAGATTTCATTTCTATTGGGAGAAAATCACTATTATTTTGATCACAAACATATGTCCGCCGTGAAATCCCTCTATTGGAAGAAACGATTGCTAAGGACGTGTGAAGGTGTGAAAGACTCAGAAGTCCACACTAGCTGATTTTTTAGATTCAAAGTTAGTTGAAATTTGTTTTAAAAAAGAGTAAGCTGCTGCATGGTCTAAAGTTCTCAACGATTTTCAATAATTCATAAGAATAAGGTTTTCAAGCTTATCGGCGCAGTTTATTATTAGTTTTTGCCAAAGTTAATCTTTGTTGCCGAGAGCTTTACCTTTTACGTTCAAGAATGATAATTAGCTAAAATGTATGGTTTTTCAAAGCGTTCTTTTATTTTAATTTCATTTATTAGCTTACGGGTGAAGCCAACAATTCATTTTATAAGAAACGCAAGTTTGACCTGCTTTGAAAAACCATACATTTTAGCTAATTATCATTCTTGGACGTAAAAATAGCACGCGCGCGCGTTCTCAAAATTCTGAATTTCACTTACCGCTTCCCGACTGGTGCAGGGAGACGGACTTTTCGAAGGTAAAGCTTGCAAAAGAGATTAAAATGAGTAAAAAACAAAGGGCTTTCAACCCCATGATTTCAGTCGTTCATCTCTTTTAAATTTTACATAGTGCTTGGGTAAATTTTCCGTACAATTAAAGCTAATTAGAATGCTGACGTCATATGTCTCATGACGTCATGTGTGGAAATGAGGGATTGTGGGTACAAACCAGTGCCACAGGAACCCCAACCCCGTTGAGGAAAGTAAAAAAGTTACATTTTTTCAAAAAAAGTTGTTTTATTACACAGAATTGTTATGTTGACTTTATCTACAATTCTGTTGGATATTTAGATGGTAATTTTGTATATTGAAGTTTAATTTTCAAATGAACGAACTTTTTTTAATTTTAAAACACTCATTTTCTACAAATGATACAATATATAGAGGCTTTGCACCATCACATGATGGCAGCCATGACAGGAGGCACAACCATTAGAGTCTTTCCCCTTGGGAAACTGAACTCTTTCTCATGCACCTGGGCCTGTGTGCCAACATGTTCTTGTCATAGTCAGACCCGGCATGAAGGATCTTCCTGTGGCTGGAACGTTTTGGCCCTTGGTCCCGGCACCACAAGTTTTTGATAACTGCGTAGAATATTTTCAGTGCTTCTATTCCTAGGGTTTTGGGAGGTTATCTTTCTAGTTTTTTATATACTTTAGTGACGGCGGGTACCTCGCATGGGACTTCGTGTCCCGTTTGTACCCAGTCTTGGACAGTGCCTTTTAGTTTACGTTAATTTTTGTTTTGTTGTTTTTCTACTTTCTCTATTTTTGTATCTTAGTTATATTATTTCTGCGGTTTGTCCAATACAGTTGTGAAAAAAAAGTAAACCTAGATTAGTCCACACTCTATTGTTCCTGCCTCCTGTCATGGCTGCCGTCACGTGATGGTGCAAAGCATTCTTTCGATTCAGTATTCTCTCTCTGTAAATTTAAAGCACGAGGATTGTTTGTACGGACACTTTTGTTGCCTACTGATTTTATACTGATCCACAGGGCCGCTAATCGATCACGAATCTACGAGGCTATTTTATACTAAATTTCTATAACGTTACATCAATGATTTCATATTTCCTAATTAAAAATATCTATTTCTTTTCTATTTATCTAGTATATGCTTTTAAGGCAGTTCGGAAAATAGAAGCCTGTGATTTCTTTTTGTACTGTCTTCCATCATGGGATATATACCAAATATAATAATTTCATTATAATATATACATATATCTAAGAACTATCGAAAATTTGTCCGTACTCCAAGACTGTTAGAAATAAAATGGATGTATGCATGTCAGTAAAACTGATAAAATTAACACAAATCTTTGTTTTCAGTCACTTTATCAAGTGTTCAATTGAGTCGTATCCAGGATAACGCCTGTCGTATAACATTGCCATATAATGAATGCATCATGGCATTTATCATTACTAACATCACCATGGCAACAGGTAACACACGATGGCAACAACAACACGTCACGCAGGAACAGTTCTTCTTGAAGACGCGTCACGCAATTCAAACTACAGTCACGCGTTCATAAAGCAGTCTTTCCATTGCGTTCGGCCATACATGAGGCGTCAACTTGGTTGACCTTGCTTCTTTATCCAGTCTTTTAGCAAAGTACCAAAGGTAACATGGATAACCCAAGCCAAGGGGTATGGAGATGAGCAGAAAAGCGAGATTAAACTGAAATGATACATTATAGTTAGCCACTAAGGCATCTCTTTTCTCTCTATTGGGTATTGGGCTTCCTGTGTTCAAAAATGAGACGAGCGGGGATACTGAGGAGAGGGGAGGTGAGAGAGGAAAGAGTGTTGGCATCTAGCTTTTCCCTACCTAGCACCTAGTCCCTCTCTATCAACAACACAGGAAACCCGACAAAATTTTGGCTACATTGTTGTACAAATATTAGAAATACAGTAGAACCCCATTAACCCGAACTCCCAGAGGAAGCTAAAAATTGTTCGATATAGCGGGGGTTCGAGTAAACCGATTGAAATTGACTGAAAAAGTAAAGACTCACTCAAGGGAAATGAGTTTGCGTTCGAGATAGCGAGGTTTTCGAGCTAAAGGGTTCGAGTTAGCGGGTTTCTTGGTGTTATTTGTAAATCATCTTTAGATTCAAATCATCTTTTGATTTTCAGGTGAAGGTTCCTCACCCACCGATGGTGTGTCAGATCATATCCTGTCGACGTTTTCGAAACGGTTCTTTCATAGCTTTTATATTTTCAGCAGTAAATCAGTTTTGGTGTTAATTACTATTGTGTTTTTACCTTGAGTATTTCGTCAGGGAAGTAGTTTTCCATGATGTTAAATATAGGAAGCTGTAACATTTGTATTACGGCACACACAACTGAACCAATACCAAACAGTTTACCAAAATGGTTGGAGGGAAACCTGTTTGAGTAGAGAAAACAAAAATCAGGTCGAGAAATCGATAAAATCGATAAAAATGCCAAGTCAAACTTTAATCAGAATAAAATTTTCAGCGCGCGCGTCGTATTTGCTAAATCACTCTAAAAAGCTAGGGTGACTTCAATAAAGCATTTACATTTGCAACTTACTTTACAACTATTGCAATTATTCGTAAGTTACAAGTATAAAAAAAATTATCGAATAAACGTAGCTTGCGTTGCTGGCTCTCAAGGGAAGGGGAGAGGAGGGGAGGGGAGGGGGGAAGGAGGGAAAAGGGGAGGGGAGGGCCTCCCCTCCTCTTCCCTTGAGAGCCAGCAACGCAGGCTAGAATAAACAACTATAAAAGAACCACCTTTAGGTCCATGCAAAGCTTAACAAGACGTCTGAAAGTTCACTCGGCGGGCTGGCTTCGACACCCCTCGTCTGAGCATGCGCTGTAGAGACCTATCTACATTTCATGACGTACGAAGAGAAATCTGGCCGGGTATTATGACTCACGACCGCCGAGTAAAAATGGACATCTCTACGATGACCATCTCTCGTCAATGGCCATCCTTGCGAAAAGGCCAACCCCTACGGCCAATTGTCAACAGTGACATTCCTAATATGGGCATGTCCTTATTAACAGCTCTATAATGTCCACACATTTAAAATGGCCTCTCTGTTCTCAGAGTATAGGTAAAATACTCACGCCACAAGAAAGAGGTTTGAAAATCCTCCGTTGTAGAAACATCGTAAAAGTGTGACCAAGATGAAAGAGAATATCTGAGATTCAGAGACAGAGCGTGCAATTAAGTTTTGTTATAGTACATTGAAATCTCACGATTGCATGATCGTTTTTGTATTTCAGTTCTAGTTCAATGAAAACATTTTAAGAGGAAACAAAACAGCGCACCTAGCTCAAAATATCCCATCTCCCCTTTGATACTTCCCTCCTCATATGAGTATGAATGAAGCTAAACACGGATTCGACTGGAAAAAAATAACTCAAACTAGAAAACCAGGTCAAAATCATGAAAGAATTTAAAGCAAGAGCCTAGTGCGCTCGTTTGGAGGTCGGTGCACCACTGAACCACCTTTGAAATTTCCGCTGAGATATGTTGAGTATGCACCGAACGAAAAGATGAAACCAAACTGCCCCTTCTGAGATGCTAAATCCTCTCCCATTTAAGATATCTCCGCTGGTCCTACTGTAGGATTTTTCTTCAAACATGCCATGTAAACTAAAATCTATTCTACGACTATAATCACGTGGTGCTAAACCCACCCTGCTAACCATTGTGACGATCCTAGACTTGCCTTTCGCTTGCCCTTCGCTAGCTCCTCGGAAAGCTCTCGTAACCGGACGCGCCCGACTGAGAATCCGATTTGCCAACGAATAAAAAAACCGAGTGAGAGTTGGAATATGTCTACTGTTTTACTGACCTGTAACTTGACGTTTGGAATCACCGTCAATAAGCTTAACAAAACCAAGAGAAATCCACTACAAGCATAATACACAGTACAACCACGAACTTCACAAGCTCGAACCTCTGCAAGGGTGTCGATCTTTACATGGAGTTCGCCTTTACAGTCACACGGAGATTCCGCCGAGACTACAGTTGTAACGTCTTTGCGCTTAGTACCAGATCGTCTGGACATTTCTACAGCTGCTGTGATGAGAGCACCAACAAGTGGACCGAGGGCGAGGCTGCTAAGCTGTGATATACCATAATAGTCTGCGTATGTACTTACTACAAACAGATAAAGATGCTCCAATCACTTATTCTTGATACAAGGCTAACGATAAAGGCGCTGTTACAAAGCGACAATTTTTTAAGTGATCTTGTAATAGTGGGGAAATATGTTGCATGAAACACCATGTAAAGCCCGTTTTTCACGAGCGATGGAAGCAGCAAGCGGAAGCAACAAACGCAGACTCAGTATTGCATTTCTCACCTAGGTGTGAAAAAAAAAGACAATGAACAGTACATGCATCACTGAGTCTGCGCATGTTACTTCCGCTTCTGCTTCCGTCGCTCGTGAAAACCGACCCTGACAAACGACTTGCAACTTTTCGTACAACTCTTCTTGCAACATTGCGTGCATCAGAGAGTTGCATTATTGCAACGTGTGTTCACCCCTGGAATAGTTGCAGGTTTAGCATGGAGTTCTACTTCTGCAACATTTTCTGCAGGATTGCGTGCAACGCAGCAGGGGTGGACACGGTGCAACTGTGTTACGCGCAGTGGTAAGAACCTGATTCTATTCATAGGGATATCCCGAACCATGAAAAATGGAGAAGATTCAATAGTCCAGTTCCGAGACATGCTTCACCTGTCACATAAAAGGATTTAAAACGAGGCTACGTGCTAAAACTTTTGTCTTGTTACGAATGACTGAGCTATATTTACGTAGCCTCGTCTTGATATTTGTGTATGTGGCAAGTGAAGTGTATCTCGGAAGTCGGCTTTCCTCATATCATACAGGAATCATATCCTACCACAGGGATCCCGTCTGTCAAACATACCTGAGTCCTTGTCCATATTTGGTAATGCCATCATGAATTGCTGAAAAGTCGTAACAAAGAAGAAAAGACGGAGTCGGCAAATCCCAACAAATAGACAAGTCGCCACAAAGACCCCACTTCTCATATATTTAAACAGTTCTCTGAAATCCGCAAACCTCTTTTCGTTATTGACTTTATCAAGCGTTTTCTCTGTTTTCTGCATCCAATAAGGTTTTGTTTTGGAATGTTTTTGATCTCCGTGATCATCGTCGTGGAAGTCTGGAAAAAGTATGATAGAACTGAGTAGAAGAACCAATGATGAGTACAGAAATGCTTGGCAGAGAACTTGGTAAGAAATGCCACGATCGTAAAGCACCTTGAATTTAAAATAAAGAAGAAAAAAAGGATAAACAAAATGATACATCTGTAATGCTGAAAACCTCCCTATCCGAGGCTTTTACACCCCTTCTACCATGCGCGCCCCTCGTTCGTTCACCAGTGCCCCGCTCACGGGTATAATTTTGCTACACTGAGATAAGACTAGAATGAAGTCAAAACAAGCGTAATTAGGGGTATGAGGGGAGTGGAACCCCGAAGCCCTCACTTTGTATGCTAAGTGTTATAAACTATAACACTGTAGTCACCCGGTTTGCTCCTAAAGGAGACCGTTATGTACGCGCTCCTTAGGCCGGGGGCGGTCATTATTTACAGAGCATTAAGCCATTACATTTTTCATTTGCATTCCTCACCCATTTTCCCTGTAAGTAATGACCCTTATCAATGTATTAGTATAACCTCTATATAACGGAGAACACTATTTTTCGTCCCATGAGTGTTCGTATTAAAGAGGTTTGACCGTTTGTCATACCTTGAATATGAGGAAGAGAACAGCACACGATGTCAACGCACATCCAAACAAGCTATTGACTGTTGATTTCCACTTCCCATATAACGTTACAGACTGCAGAGTTTTACAAAGAGAAAATAAAAAATTGTGTAGATTGGAGCTCGTCTTATTCTTGCACCCCGGAGAGAAATTGGCCATCGTCCCGGCGTTAGCTAGCCTGAGTACGTATCTGGCTTTCTTGAAGAAGGGGGAAAGATACTAAGGTTACCAGTTCAAGTTGGTTCAACATGCTGGAGGAAATGTCTTTCGAGAACCGAGTTCGAGAAAAGGTCGAGGATTGAGCTCTGGTTGGGCCAGGGGCACGTCTCTCGAAGCCCCGATAATTTTACGGGCCCGTTGAGTTACGGGGGAAAAAATTAAGAGAATGCGCAAGCACCCGTAGACTTTCCCGTAAAATTATACAAATCGATAATACAGCGCGCTTTGAAAACACCTGAAAAAATTATTTGGTAACGGGCCCCTGGACTTTGGATCTTGGAATGACTGACAAGGAAATGTATTCTTGGTCATTGATGACTAAACCCAATGTAAACACAGCCTATAGTCAGTTTTGTTGAGTAAGAACATGCACTTATTAAATTTTTTTGATCGGTACCAAGAGAGTTGGTACATAGATAAACTGGGCTTTATGCTATCACTGACTTATAAGCAAACAATTAACAAAATAACCTTCATTATTGACACGAACAGTCCAGTGTATGCTATGGCTAGAGTTATCAGTGCTGGTGTGAGTAGTTGTGGGGTTTCTGGAACAAGATTACGAAAAGTAAGTTACAGGATATATTCAGGGTAGTGAGACTTCAAAGTCGGGGGGATGGGAGGATGAGGGGGAGACGTCGCAACATCGAAATGTTGAGTGCCAGGGTGCAGTGTTTCACAACGCCATTATTAGGTATCCTGTGTAGCTGGCTCTAGGGGGAGGGGAAGGGTTGAGTTGCATAAAAATTGCATGGAATGTGCTTAAACAGGAAACTCAAATCCAGAATCAGACAATATCCAGATGTTTCAGCCAGTCGTCGTTTCCTTTGTTTTGACTACAGTTGATTCTCGATAACTCGAACCTTCAAGGAAAATTTAAAAAAGTTCGAGTTATCGGGGTTTCGAGTTACCGAGGGTAATATTACAGTCAATGTACTTGGAGCAAATTCAGGGGAAAATCCAATTTTTCGATTTAGCGCCAGCTTCGAGTTACTGAGGGTTCGAGTTGATATGTGCTGACCACACTAGTCGGATAACATAAAGAAGGATTTGTGACAATGTCAAGTTCAATTTCCTAAACTCAAGTTGTATTGGTGGTTGGTTTACCTACCGTGCGAGGTGAAGGTTAAAAGTCCTGCTGACACTGCAAACATCGCACTGCAAGTTAAACAGACAAGTGTTACTCTGAGGGGGAGGGGAATGGAGGGATTCGAGGGAGGTAGGGAGGTAGGGGCGATTTTGTTTCCATGGATCGAGAAATTAAAACTCTGAATTAGACAATACTTCAGTCGTATTAAGATGCCGATCAAGAAAGAAAAACAGCCGTTTTTTTGCTAAAATGTATATTATATACATTTTTTATAAAAATGTATATTATACGCGGACTAACCAGATATCACTAACAATTTGTACAGTTTGTGTACACTGAATGAGCTTTTATTTATCAGGTATTTCAGTTTAAATTCGTAAAACAGAAAAAGAATTACCATAGCTGGAAATAGCATGTTAAAATTAGCAAGACAATGAAGTTTGAAGGAATTAAATCCAAAACTCGCGAGAATATGAATTTTTGAAAATTAAGTGTGAATTTGTAAGAAAATCTCTTGCCTACCAGCGAATGTTTTCATACAAAATGTCGATTTCGGAAAATTCATATCTTCGTGAGTTTGAAAGTAACTTCATTCAAACTTCACAGTTTTATTAATTTTGACGTGCTCTTTCCAGCTATGTATACAGTATTATATTTCTGTACTGTGAATTTTGGAATTAAGCTTACATGATAAAAGCCTAGCTCACTGCTTGTCAAAACCTTACCATGAAAATATTTTCACTGCCTTTGCGCCATATCTATCGATAGCCCAACCAGCAGTAAACATATGAATAGCGTTGACCATAATAGCGATGTTGTGGCTAAGATTTAAGCTTGTCTCCTGTTCAACACACATTTGAGGTTCATCTCCAGTAGATCGATGACTGCCATTTAGCCTGTTGTGTGTCACTTCTGAGCACAAATGCGAACCAATTCCTTCTTCTTCAAGAATTATCAAAAGGGACGGCCATCCGAGCAAAACAGCCGAGAAAAATGTCATCTCGATCAAAGATACAACGAATAAAATCGTCAACCGACAACGACTTAAATTTCCTGTCACGGACGGCATTACGGACTTGTGTTCTCAAATTAAATGAAGTTTGGCCCAAACTCAAAAGTTCAGTATTTTCTATTTGTAGATCCTGATGGACCGTCCATTCCATTTCCCAAGAATTTAGAAATTGCCTTTGATTCAGTGTTCACCGTTGAAAAACTCCAACAAGCGGAAACCTGTTTGGTCAGCTAGTTTCAGCTGTTACGTAATTTTTTCCGTAACCCCCTGAAGAGGCAGACAGAATAGACATGTTAAATAAAATGGCACTGCCTTCACATTCTACATTCGCCGTTTTCAAAAGAGCTGGTTAATTTTAATAAGTGGAAGGTAATTTAGCTCTAACCAAAAGGTCTTTTAGAGACTTGTCCTTCCTGTAAGACACCGTAGGAGGATCTGGATAAATCCTTTTCAGGTTTTCAGTTTGAGATAACAAATGCCAGTGCTTAATGAGAATTTTCTTTAGATTAGGTGTAGCCTAGCCTGCGTAGCGGCCCTGGGGAGGGGAAGGGCCGCTACGCAGGCTAGGTGTAGCCGGGTTAAAAGTAGTGACAAAAGGTAAAATCTGTTTCGATGTTCTGCCTTTGTTTTCCAATGCTGATTGTCTTGCGGAGAACTCAACAGTAGATAGGATCAACAGCAGTGTCACTTGAAACACTAGTGGCACAAAAACATTAGATAATTCTATCTGGACAAATGGATCATTTGATCTGAATACCAGATTGACGCCTGTCTATTTCTACGTACTGAACATAAAAAGTATCAACTAGAATCCCATAGCTCACACGAAACTCGCGCGCTGATTGGCTATCAAGTCCATCGAGGAGTGAGAATTCAGCGTGGAATTGCATAATTACACAGGCAGCCCGCAACCGTTTTGATTCCTTTTCCTTCTCATAATCGGCGTTTGAAAAATAATTATTTTTTGTAGTTCAATATAAAATGAAAATACAAGCCAATAAAAAAGATCCAACAGATTTCAAGACAAAGGAAACTATTTTTCCAAAGATATTGACGGTAAAACATGGAGGGAGAATTCAGCGTGGAATTGCATACTTACACAGGTAGCCCGCGATTGCTGTGTTTCTTCTTTTTGTTTTTAGCGAAACTTGATTTAAAATAGTTCAAAAACAAACTTCAATAGCTGCCAAAAATTATCATGAGAAAACAAGCAAAGAAAAAGACGCAATAACTAATAGGAAAAGGACATTTTTACGCCTAGTACATAATATGAAAGCGAGGGCTTGAAGTCCGTCGATCGTGGTCTGGTGTTTTTCGACAACTTCGACATTACTTTTATCACTTCAGTAGAAAAAAATGATCACTTATTTCAAAACATAAAGAATAGATTATATCCGGATGCAGTCATAGATGTTTTTGAAAACAAAACAATATAAATACACAGTCCAATAGATTTGTTTGAGCGATTTATTTTCAACTGAAGTTGTCAGAACGAATTATCCAAAAAACACCGGTAAAAAGGCATTCAAAACATAACCAAAAAAAACAGCAAGATAGAAAACTATTATCATGTCTGAATAGCAAGCAGTCGATAGTTAGGGGAACACAATTTTCGACTTTACTTAAGCTTACTTTTTCCGCAGTGTCAATGAAATGCTTCAGACCATTTTTCCCGACAAAACAAGTGTTGTTTTGCCATTCATGAGATCGACATTCCTCCAGGACAATGTTTACATGGTTTCGAGTTCCAATTGCAGTCAAATAAAGTACATTTTCCAGTAGTTTGACAATAATTTTGTTCCTCAAATACTCGACACGAGTTTGAAGCAAAGTAAGTTTGCAAGTGAGACGATTTTCATTCACGACTACAGCTTCATTCTCATTCGCTGGCTATTTTTGTGTACTTGCTCTTGAATTACTAATGAGACAACAACAACAACAACAAAAGCTTTGTTTAGAAGGAGGGATAGGCTCGATTTCTCAGTAACTGTGAAGGATTCCTGGCTGAGGTCGAGAAAGTCTAATCAGAACCCTTCGATTTCACGGCTAGAAATCAGGCCTAGATCAGGAAAAATGAAAGAAAGACCAAAGAAGAAAGAGAGAGTAGGGAGGTTAAGCTCCTTGTTCCTCTCCACTCAAAGACTCTTGAACCGCATTGACTTGAAGGGCATCCTTGCCAGACTTTCGCAGATACTTGCAAACTTTCCGCAGTTTCACAAAATGTTAAAAATTTCTCACAACAACCATGAGTCTATTAGTCGACTGATTGCTTCAAACATGGAAAGAGATTTAGCCAGAGGTTGAATTGTGAATCTGAATCTTTAGAGAGAAAAAACTCCCAACAAAGTGGAAAACTATCGAGATCGACGTTTTTGTCAACTCTGTTTGGGCTTCCTGTCGATCTTCTCGCACCAGAGGTAACCCAAGCTGTACATTTGTAAATGGGATTTCACGAACGATCCGCTGAAAGATAAGTGTTGAAGACCACTGTTGAATAAACTGAAGGAAACATCATTCCAGCTGTGATAAGGTTCTGGTTAAAATCCTTAACCGAAATCCTTCGCGGCTGGAAATCAAGCCTGTAACGTAACTCATACTGCTGTTCCGTTTCTTTTTCTTTTTCTCTTTCTTTTGTATTTCTGTATAGTTTCAAGCCGTTTCGTGCTCATTTGAGGGAGCTTTAGCGATTTGAATTTTTCTAAAATAAAAATAAGGTTCCGAGCAACAGAACTTGGAGCCATATTAAATGTCTTCTTGATTGGAAAACAAAGGGAAGTTTCATTTCAAACAAAAGAAGTTCACATTCCACACATTCTACGGTGCAGTTCTTTGTTTCAAGATGCACGAAGTTGGAAAATAGTGTTACGGCAAAAAGGTCTTGTGATAGATCTATAGACTACATATACTGGCATATATTTCAAATGCACAGCTTGGACTGCCTGTGCTCGGATGGCTATTTTTGATTTTTGATTAATAATCAGAAATAATCACTGATGAAATGGTACTTCACAATTTTTTTCTGTAGTTGAATTAATCATAACTATTTTAGGCATTTTTTTTCCGCGATTCGGAACTGACAATGACGTCATTCTAAAAATAGACACAAATCAAGAACAAAATGGCGGCGAACAGAGGGAGAACGAAAGTAGACAGTTCAAATCCGTTCTACGACGACCCAGAAGATGACTTTGAATTAGTAAATGGCGATCAGATTAAACAACAAATGAGGCAAACACAGCAGAGAAGTTTAGACAGTACAAAGCGTTCTTTAGCTTTGATTGATGATTCCCATGATTTGGCCTGCAAGACGGCTGAAGAATTGGTTTATCAAGGCGAACAGCTGGACCGAATAGAGAAAAATCTAGATATTATACACGATGATATGGTGGTTGCTAATAGAAATATTAAATCAATGAAGAGTATCTGGGGAACTATGGCGAATTATTTCAAAAGGGCTCCAAAGAAGACAGCTACGGACGCTCCAGTTGAAACTCCGAAAGATGGATTGACTGCTATGACAACTACGACTGCCTTCGATTCTCCTGAGTTTGGAGTACCTAGCTCTAGCTCTAGCTACCGTACCAGTAGTCAAACTCAGAGTCTCGCTTACAACGATCCTTATGAAAGACAATTGGACGAAAACTTAGATTTGATTACTCGAGGATTGGGACGATTGAAAGAGGACGCATTGATTTTGGGGAGTGAAATTGATCGACAGAATGAGCAGTTGCCTAGAATTACTATGAAGGCAGAGAGTGCTGATCTCAAGGTTACCAAAGCTCAGAAAGAAATAAGAAAGATTTTATAGAATACGAAGGAAAGAATTAATTTCATGAATGTGAAAAATATATTGTGAAATTTGGTCATTTATAAATTTGCTGACAGTTGTACAGCCATTTCTCAGAATTGAATATCTATATTTTATCAATCTATTTTGACTAACTAGGTATTTCTAAACCTTTAAAGCCTGATTCACACAAGGAATGGAAGTGATTATTCTCAGAAAAGATGTCTTTCCAGATATACTGGCACTTCACTTGTTACATAGCCTGTGAACAGGCTCTTGTGGGAGGGGGGAAAGGAACAAGGGAGGGGAGGGAAGGGGAGAAGGAGAGACCCTTCTCTTTGCTCCCCCTTGCCTTCTCCCTCCCCCGAGAGCCTGTTCACTGGCTCCTTGTTACATAAATAAGAATCAAGACAAAGGCTATGGACATAAAGCTCAGTCATTCTCAACAAAACAATCGACCTTTATGCACAGCTGGCCTCATTCTAATTCCTTGGTTCAGAACTGGGTTATTCCTTGGAAATCTACATGATTCCCACTGGCTTTCAAATACAAACTAGACCAGTTGTGAATCAATTAATTAACGGAGATATAAATTAAGCTTAGAAATGTATGTTGTAAAGTTTTGGATTTTTGTTGATAAATAATTAAGTTATCATGCATGTTAAACTTGTGTAACTTCCCTGAAGGATATTCCATGGGAAATATTAAGTTTATAAGACTGCTTCAATAGAGCTAACATTAATATATACAAACCCTGGATGTATCTTTAAACCAAATTAGTATAATTGGAATGTACATATTAAAAATTATGGCCAAAAATGCATTTGTATAGTATGTGAAATATGTAGTAGACGATGTAAACTTTTTTAACACAAACTGTCCTTGTTAGTTGACAAATACCCAAGCAATCTCGAACCCAGCACCTGCGTTCCCCTTGGTCACTACCGAGGAACGAAAGGCGTTCACTTCCGCTGACCAGAAGCTGGCAAAACTCTGAGCTTGAGATTGATACCCAAGGGGATCAGGTCACAGGTGTCTGGGACTAAATCCACCACCATTGGGTACAAATAAGACCCAAACTTTTTGGGTAGGGTGTAGTCTCCCTCCCAGCCGTGTTTAGCCTTGTCACGCATCACGCAATGCTCCCTCGGAAAAACACGAGGGAGACTTTCCGAGGGAGCGTTGCATGACGAGGCTAAACACGGCTGCGAGGGAGACTAGGTAGGGTGCCACCAGAACCTCAAAACCCTGATGCAATCTCAGACCTAAAATTTTGATTCTCAAAACCCTATTCCAGACTAAAGCTTTAAAATTTACACCCTGTCCCAGATTATGTTTTTAAATAAACATTTCCTGGCCTCTTATTGAGCTTTTTATAAAATGAAATAAGACAATGTAAACTGATAGTGGGGCTACTACAGAAATGATTCCCTATGCCAGACCTGGGAGCCGAAAGCCATACCCTATCAGGTGGCACATACCAGTGACAATGTATAGTGTATAATGTATAGTGTATATATAGCAGTGCACACCCCCACACCAGGGGCGGATCCAGGGGGGGTGTCCATAGGTGCACTTGACGCCCCCCTAGCGCCATACTGATACATATTTTTTTCTATAGGCTTCTTGCGAGATGACATCATCAGGTTCCATTGTTAGGAGGCCGCCATCTTGGATGTGACGTCATCTCTCAAGAGGCCTTTGGGACACCCCCTTTGCAAAATCCTGGATCTGCCACTGCACACCCAGCTAACACTGTTTCTATTGTGGTAAAATTATACATCATCAAAGGTTTAAGTTCTGATATGAAAGCTACATGTATACTATATCAGCAAAAAGGACCAACTAATTATCAGTGAGACAGCAATAAAAAGTCTGTTTTTAATTTTTAGCATTCATTCTGGTTCTGAGTAAGATTGTCTCATAGAACAGCAGATGCTTTTATCAGCAAGAAAAAGCTCAAGTTACATGTATTCTAAGTTTTTCATTTGCCTTGGGGTACAGAACTCTTTATCTTACTTTCCATGTTTTCCACGTTAGTTTTCTTTGGAAATGAAATATTTTCATAATTATGAGGTATATATTATTAAAAAGACTGCAAGCAGTCCAACTTCCTCCAGATTCAGTAAAGATGAGTTTTTTAGAATAAATGATGTGGACAAGTGAAAAATAGACCTTTTCAGCTCTGTATGCTAGTAAGGTGCAATTGCTAAATTCAGATGTGACATAACCTTGAGAATAATATTCTTGTAATATTATTATTCTTTTATAATGAACAAGTTATTTACAAATGACAGAATCTACTCCCAAGAATGACATCACATGATCTAATTAACAATTACATGTCAAAGACCAACATTCTTTAAGAGTGCACACCATATATCTGTGAAACAACTAACTATTTAGCTAGCGCATAATAGTATAATTATAGTTATCAACTATTTAGTTATGGACAAACTAAGCATTTGCCGAGGCATGAACTACACAAAGATGGCTAGATAGGTTGCTATTGTTATTTGCACTGTTCTGCTTCAGTGCTATCCACTGGTTTGTACAAAATAGTGCAATTATCAGACAATACATGTTAAGTTTTATTGCACTGCAGATATATGGCATGTACTCTTAAGACAAAAGTATCTACCAACTTGTACGTAGGTCAAACTTAAAATAAATTAATGAAAAAGTGAGTCAGCTACCACTGTTTTTCTTTTTAAAACCAGTGTTTTTCTCAACCATGGGCTATAACAAATAGCCCCCTAGTAGAGTAGCCAATTGGAATGCAGATGATAGACCACAAGTTGGAAACTAAAATAGGATAGCAATCAAAGCCTAAAGGGTCCATTCTCTTGTCTTTATTATCACATTTTGAAACTAGTATCTTGTTGTCCAAGAAAATTGAAATCGAGGAACACCATTGCATTAGGTCTGTTGGTAACACCAACTAATCTCAAAAGCTGATTGCATTGCAAAATGCAATACATATTCAAGCATAATTTGCTCAGAAAATCAAACTATCATCCAACAGACATCATGTTGCATGGAATATACATCCAAATCTAATCGTTCAAGAATTATCTCACTTTTAATAAAATTGCCTAATTGGTTTAAATAAACACAATCTGATCTTAATAAGATGCTTTCACCACAATTTTCAGCCAGCTGTTTTTATCTTCCATCAATGACTTCATTATGAACACAATAATAATAATATATGTAGTTATTAGGTTAAGTAAATGGAGATAAAAAGCACCAAAAAATATTTTGTGGTTTGGTTGCACATATAGTTTCAAAAAATAGATATAAAAATGTTCAATGAGTTTTGGACAGGCTTTGGACTGTGTGATTATTTAACATTTGTGTTTGTAGTACGTAGTAGGAGTATGGTGTGGTATATGAAATTTTCCACTGGTTGAAATTTTTAGGGCATTTTTTGCTTTTGTAATCCATTTCCTTTTTGTTGAAACCCCTAAAACTAACTTAAATACAAAACTTGCCACAACCTGTGGAAAATTAAAACCAGTAGAAAAATAAACCGCAACAAATATGTGTAGTCTTACTAATTAATTGAATTGAATTCAAACTAATTAAAATGGAAAATAATGAAGAATAGAAATATATCATGCAAGCCTGACATTACAAATTATTTGCTTTATCGGAAAAAGGAATTCACTATCAAATTTGTCAAAAGATTTATCAAAAGATATGAAGTTTTAAATCTTAGCATTTTTACAAAGAAATGTACGGTGGACGGGCATCACATGCTCGGTGAGCCATGTTATCATGCTAAACACATACATTTCTTTATAAAAATTCCACAAAGATATCTACAAGCTTCAAAAGTCATAACTTCATCAATTTAAAGGCAATCTTTATGAAACTCTGCAATTTTAATAATATAGGTGTGATGAATTTGATAGTGAATTCATTTTTTTGATAAATAAAATGTTTCATAATGTCACGTTAGCGTGATAAGTGTCTATAAGTGAACTGAACATTTTGTCATATTGTTATCTAAGTTGCAAGTAATCCTGTACAAAAAAATATAAATCACTGAGTTATAAACAGAAAACCTCTTCACAGATATCCTTAAAGGAGTAAAAACATTTAAATTAATCTTAACTAAACTATTCTGAAGATTTATAAAATAAAAATATTCACAATAAACTTTTTACAATTGAATTTCAATCTTATTGATCATATCATTTGGTACTATTTGAGACAAATCTCAAAAAGTGTGTTTTTCCTTGCAAAAATATAAATATATTTTGTCTAGACAAATGCATATTGATTCTCAACTGCACGTGAGTGGTTCTGCTCAATGCTTTCTATAGTTGCTCTAACAGATCCTCCCTGAATCACGGCAGGTTGGTTGATGCGACTTGATTGAACACTGTAAGATCTACGTAACCCTTCACCCCTACCACCAACATTACGTTGATGGGGTGGTAACGTCTGTGTTGATGAAGATCCATTGGTTTGACTGACAACAAAATTGGTCAACATTACATCTGATGGTCCACCACTTTCTAGAGGAATGGGGTTTGCACGGAAATGTTCTAGCATTTCAAAGATACTTTGAAACCAGAGGTGCTTGTACACGGACACTGTCCCTCGGCATTAAGTGAGAGTCGTAAATGCTGAAGTTACAAAACAAAAACCATCAATGAAGCACATAAGGGCTGGTTTCAGGATGAAAATTATTACATGTACAAAGGAAATAGTCAGCATTTTAACTCCCATTACCTTTGCTCTGCCTTGATAGTTGAAGGTCAAAACATACTCCCCTCGTCTGGTTTCACTCTGCCGTACCAGAAATATCCCATGCCACTGTTGACTGCCCTGTGATACAAGATGTGATGCCCCAAGTCTGGAGAGAGTTCCATGAAACCATGGGTAATTGGCTAGGGGGTGGTTGTGTTCTGATGCTGAGATCCAAATAGGAGCTTCTAATAAATGATTAATGGATCATTATTAGTACTGGCACTCACACTCACTATCTCTATATTAAATATTTTACATACTTAACTAACAAGTTGATTTTTGCTGAAGATGGGAAAACCAGAGATCCCAGAGGAAAACATATTGTTTGTGGTGTGGGAGGGTTGTCCAGAATCACCATTAGATACCATTGGTGAAATATGTTTTACCAATGGTATCTATTGGTGAATTTCCACAGGAAGCCCATGCAAATGTAATAGGCGATTAGCTGATAATTTAAACAGGAGGCCCAAATAAATGCAATACAAAATGTGCATCTCATTCTACTTGTGGTATATTTACATAACTACCTTACATCATATGTATAGAATTAGTGTCTCTCTCTGTATATGATGTTGTGTGAAAAAATAATTTTGGAGAGGGGGGGGTATCACCAATGGTATCTATTGGTAAATATCCACAGAGAGTTCATACAATGTATTACAAAGTGTTTCACTCTGTAGTTTCATGCATTTGGTTTAAAAAAAATTTTTGTGGAAGGATGTTACCAATGAAACCAATGGTACCATTGGTACCATTGGTGACCATAGTGGCTACAAAAAAATGACATTTCAAATGTTGGAAGTAGGCCATTGGGTATCCTGTGTTGAATGACATTCAGATTGAGAGATGCAGGGGCTTGAAAGTGTTCACCAATGGTACCAATGGTACCATTGGTAAACTGAAATCACCATTGGTAAATGGCTTTGTCTAATGGTGAAAGTAGGCCATTGGGTATCCTGTGCTGAATGGCATTCAGATTGAGAGATGCAGGGGCTTGAAGGTGTTCACCAATGGTACCAATGGTACCATTGGTAAACTGAAATCACCATTGGTAAATGACGTTGTCTAATGGTGAAATGAGGCCATTGGGTATCCTGTGTTGAATGACATTGAGATTGAGAGATGCAGGGGCTTGAAGGTGTTCACCAATGGTACCAATGGTACCATTGGTAAAGTGAAATCACCATTGGTAAATGACGTTGTCTAATGGTGAAATTAGGCAATTGGGTATCCTGTGCTGAATGGCATTCAGATTGAGAGATGCAGGGGCTTGAATGTGTTCACCAATGGTACCAATGGTACCATTGGTAAATTGAAATCACCATTGGTAAATGGCGTTGTCTAATGGTGAAATTAGGCCATTGGGTATCCTGTGCTGAATGACATTCAGATTGAGAGATGCAGGGGCTTGAAGGTGTTCACCAATGGTACCAATGGTACCATTGGTAAACTGAAATCACCATTGGTAAATGGCTTTGTCTAATGGTGAAATTAGGCCATTGGGTATCCTGTGCTGAATGACATTCAGATTGAGAGATGCAGGGGCTTGAATGTGTTCACCAATGGTACCAATGGTACCATTGGTAAACTGAAATCACCATTGGTAAATGGCTTTGTCTAATGGTGAAATTAGGCCATTGGGTATCCTGTGCTGAATGGCATTCAGATTGAGAGATGCAGGGGCTTGAAAGTGTTCACCAATGGTACCAATGGTACCATTGGTAAATTGAAATCACCATTGGTAAATGACGTTGTCTAATGGTGAAATTAGGCCATTGGGTATCCTGTGTTGAATGACATTGAGATTGAGAGATGCAGGGGCTTGAAAGTGTTCACCAATGGTACCAATGGTACCATTGGTAAATTGAAATCACCATTGGTAAATGACGTTGTCTAATGGTGAAATTAGGCCATTGGGTATCCTGTGCTGAATGACATTCAGATTGAGAGATGCAGGGGCTTGAAGGCGTTCACCAATGGTACCAATGGTACCATTGGTAAACTGAAATCACCATTGGTAAATGACGTTGTCTAATGGTGAAATTAGGCCATTGGGTATCCTGTGTTGAATGGCATTCAGATTGAGAGATGCAGGGGCTTGAATGTGTTCACCAATGGTACCAATGGTACCATTGGTAAACTGAAATCACCATTGGTAAATGGCTTTGTCTAATGGTGAAATTAGGCCATTGGGTATCCTGTGCTGAATGACATTCAGATTGAGAGATGCAGGGGCTTGAATGTGTTCACCAATGGTACCAATGGTACCATTGGTAAACTGAAATCACCATTGGTAAATGGCTTTGTCTAATGGTGAAATTAGGCCATTGGGTATCCTGTGCTGAATGACATTCAGATTGAGAGATGCAGGGGCTTGAATGTGTTCACCAATGGTACCAATGGTACCATTGGTGAACTGAAATCACCATTGGTAAATGGCTTTGTCTAATGGTGAAATTAGGCCATTGGGTATCCTGTGCTGAATGGCATTCAGATTGAGAGATGCAGGGGCTTGAATGTGTTCACCAATGGTACCAATGGTACCATTGGTAAAGTGAAATGACCATTGGTAAATGGCTTTGTCTAATGGTGAAATTAGGCCATTGGGTATCCTGTGTTGAATGGCATTCAGATTGAGAGATGCAGGGGCTTGAATGTGTTCACCAATGGTACCAATGGTACCATTGGTAAAGTGAAATCACCATTGGTAAATGGCTTTGTCTAATGGTGAAATTAGGTCTTTGGGTATCCTGTATGTGTTGACCAATGGTACCATTGTGCAAAGTCCGATTCTTTGGTAAATTCTTTGGAGAATAATTGCTGATAGAACGTGTTTCGTCGTTTTCAAAAGTTAATATTCTTGGATAAAGACTGGTGTTAATCTAAATGGAATTGGCAACTGATCTTATGACACTGTGTGACAATGTGAGTACTTCAAAAGCAAAATGTTTGAAGTTTAAGCTTATATTTAAAACTGAAACGGAGTTGTTATGACTGTTAAATCATATTCGTAGCGAACTTCTGTTTTGTATTGGTATTGAAGCTTTGTTTACACGGTTATCCTGTATTCTTTCAGGAACGATTATGTTGGCTATTGTTTATATGGAGTAAACGATTCTTGTTGAGTTAAGCTGTCAATGATTTAGGGTAATTATACGAGTCTAATATACACTGTTTGTGAACATTTGATGTCGCAACACTTCGATCGTTGATGTAAATATGTCAACTTTAACGGTCTTGTATATCAGACGAAAAGATACAGAAAGATCGATACTGTTTGTTTTAGACTTAGTTCGCGCGTATATTACTATTTTGCACTCGTTAAAACGCGAAGTGCAGCGAATCTCAAATCGCTTTTGTACGTTTTTCTAAATTATTATTGATTTTCACTAGTGTAATTTTGTTATTATTTAATTCTTCAAAGATATGATTTATTCGTAATATCTCCGTTTTTACGTATTGTTTTGGTATGCAATAAGTTAAGTTAATTACTATCAAAGTTTTATTGAAGAGTGTGAACATGCTAGCTAGAGGTCATGTGAGCTGTATTTGATCTCCTCAATAATCAATCTAAGTTATGGTGGCCGGTCCGTGTACCCTCCGGCCATTCGATTTTTGGAAAATACCAAAATTGGATTTGCTCGATATATTTGCGTTTTTCGTGATTTGGAAAATTGAATTTTAGCGAAAATCGGACATTTCCTTTTTTCAAAAATTGTAAATATACCTCTTAATTTTTAACTTTAAAAATGGATTTCAATTTTCGTTTTTCAAAAAAAGGAAAATTGGAAAGATACCAAAGTTGACTTGACCGGGGGAGGGGTAAAAGTTGTTATTAAACCCCAGACTTCTCTCCAACAACGTAAAATTTACATAAATTAAAAATGGCCGACCGATAAGAGTGATTTACGAAAATCACAAGGCTTTTGGCCTAAAATTGCAACGTAATTCTATGATTTTGCTTAACCAGCCTCCTTGGATATGCAAACCAAACACAGATAAGCAAGGCACTTTATAAATTATCGCAGTTCATAAATCGAGGCGAAAGATTAAGCAGGTTAAAGATGGATCACGAACCGGTTTTTGGCCTAAACTGTATTCTGCCTCCTAATGGATATGCAACCCAGACACAGATTAGCAAGACACTTTTTAAATGATTGCAGTTCATTCGTAACAAGATAACATTCGTAAGAAGACTTCTTTTCATCAGCATAATTATATAAATCGAGGGGATGGATTTATAGATGGATTTGCTAAGGATGGATTATATTTACTTTATGTCTTATATTTTTACACCTGGTTTTGGCCTGCAAGCCTTTCATGGATTTAATTAAGCCCCACCAAGACTAATAATTATTGGTTTATTGACTTGATCCTTATACAAGGAGAGATTTAAAGACAACTGATAACAAGAGCAACATTTTTATTAAGCATCATCTCGTGCACATGGGTGCCCACTTCCCTTTACAGCCTTCCTGAATCAATATTTTATAAACTCAAATAGCATTGAAGTATGTGCAATGCCTGGACTAACATTTAGATGAATAATTTCAACAGCTAAACCATCACATGAGATGGGTAGTATTTTACTGGCTTCTACAAACTTGTCTACTACTGATGTCTAGATGAATATTAAATATTAAATATTAAATATTCATCTAGACAAAATATTTCTGACATCTAGAGGCCAATACAACACTGCACATTAAATTTTAATCAACCAACAAATCATACAACTGTATTACTGTGCAGTGTTGTATTGGCCTCTAGATGTCAGAAATATTTTGTCAACTCAACTATGAAATGATGTGCATAGCACTGACATCTTGATGAATATTTCACCAACCTACAAATGATATGTGTAAGAGGGTTGTCCAATAATAACATATTTATGCATAGCATTGTATGGTATGTGACCATAACAGTACTAAGTTAGTAACAGTACATTGTAGAATGACACAATACAAAAAAATACATTACAGTTACATACTGAGAAAGATGATTGATAGTTGTAAAAACCCACGAGTTTCCAATAGGGTAGTTTGTAGTTTCTCAGATAACTGCAGTAGTTGTAATCAGTAAGAATTGTTTGATACGAAACCACAGTAAATATGTGGTTTGCAGTATCTGATTCTCTCCAATAAAAGTTGTTGTGTCGTCTCATTTGAGTGTTTCTTATCTTTGCTTTGGTTTGGTTTTAAACCATATACGGCTACAAGGATCCTAACTTGTTTGGATCAACTGGGTTAAAATCTATCCATTCTATGGCATCTTTTACTAGAGTGCTAGAGTAGGCTCGTCTGCATTAGCTGTCGCTCTAATCACCAAGCAAAGTCGAGATTTTAGGCCCAAAACCCTCTCAATTTACGATCAAATACACAAATACATTGGGTACTCTTTGCTTGTCATTCGGCCATTTTTAATTTATGCACATTATTCGGTGTTCGGGGAGGTCTGAGTTTAAGTCAACTAAAAGTCTTCTCCCTCCCCTGGTCAAGTCAACTTTGGTATCTTTCCAATTTTCCTTTTTTTGAAAAACGAAAATTGAAATCCATTTTTAAAGTTAAAAATTAAGAGGTATATTTACAATTTTTGAAAAAAGGAAATGTCCGATTTTCGCTAAAATTCAATTTTCCAAATCACGAAAAACGCAAATATATCGAGCAAATCCAATTTTGGTATTTTCCAAAAATCGAATGGCCGGAGGGTACACGGACCGTGGCCCATACCTATTAGTTTGTTTGTTTTGGACATGAATTTCAATCGCATCTCTTTACATGAATACCTTTTCTGATGTCCGAGAAATTTGCAGCCATTTATGAACAAAATATATGGAGACATGAGAAGCTAAACGCCAATGTTATTTTAATCAAACTTTGAGAGTAATTTTTGTGCATTACCATGAGATGAATGGTGCGAATTTGTATTCCTATGACTTCTACAAATTCTGTCAAATTGTTTTGTGAAAATTTCTATGTATGGGATAAAACAAGATGTTAACATACTTGTTGCCAAGACTGTTGTTGAGTTTTTGCTGCACTAGGTAATATATTTCAGTGAGTTTCAAAAGTAAGCAACTACATCGAGTTGTGTTTTAGCTGCCAAGTTAAAACTCTGATGGTTTTTTGATTTAATTATTCATAACAACACCTTAATTTTTGTTTCAAAATTTTTCCTTGGAGAGCTTGTAGGCAAGCCAATTTTAATGTGATCTGAATTATATATGACTTCATTGATATCAATCAGTGAATAATTTGCACCAATCTCTTGTAGGTAATATTAGGGTAGTATTGTTAGCAGTAATAGTTTATTATGTTTTCCCTCATTTTGAATGACTGATGTAAAATAGTGTGAGGCCTGGGGCCGTGATGTTGGAATTGATTATGTGGTTACCCCCCTTTAGCTAGGGGAGATTTGCCATGAAAAATTTGAAAAGTAGGTAGGTTCATTTTTCAGCTCTTGGTTTTCATTTCCAAATTTTTATTCTGGACCTCCTCCCCTTTCCATCCAGTCATCTAGTTGATAAATTGTTTGGCGGTTTGCAGCCCTTATCTTTGATGGGGCATGCACATATCGGATTTGTTATGTGATGGTCAATTTGACCATTTCATTAAGTAATGTTATTATAATAAAAGCAGTCATGTGCCCTTGGCACATAGCCAAATTTTATCCAATACATTTGAGTAGTGTCTGGCATTTTTTCCCATTAAACAGAGCTAGCTAGGTCAGCAATCATGTCAGGATTCATGTAATATTTTGATACAACTATGGGGGGTGGCATTAATTAATATTTTTTTGAAAAAGATGAAATTTTTATATGATTTTGTAATATTGTATTGAGGTGTAATGTAATGCATGTAAAAATAGAATTTTTTATCCATCCTCTACCTTGAAAATAAATGAATGTGAAAGCAAATTCTTTTGAAGCATCTTAATAGTATAAAGTAACTGGTAGTTTTAAATTGGCAAGTGATCATAAATGCTTATATGACCTTTTAAGGCTTAAAAATGTCAAAGAGTACGTACATTGTATAAGTTTGTAAAATTTTATTATGAAGAAGGAAATTTTCATTATTATAATATTGGACATACAACATGCAATTTATGATTAGTAGTTTATGAAAATATATTATTAGTACAATGATAGTGTACAATAGGAAATATTGATTTTATATTAGTTGGACTTGCTCTGAAATATATTTAAAAACAGAGAATGGAAGAGTTCAGTTGAAAAAATGCATCATTCTGTAATAAAAGTAAAATCTTATATAAAAATGGAAATATTTTTGATTAAAAGAAACAGTTGTAACTCTATTTACTAATTGTTTTCTTTTGAAAATCATATTGCTTGTAATTCCTAGCAGTTTCTATGAGCATCATGCTCGTTCACAATTAATCACAAAAATTAATGTTACCTGTTGTATTATTGTAAAAATTGAAATTTGTCAAGGTTTGTAGGCACTGAAATTGTTAAAAATATCATGACTGTGGAAATTAATTGATGCTATGGTATATATTTTTAAAGCATATGTAATTGTTAACAAAGATTGAAAACATGTGAAGGGGAAAACCTGCCTTCCATTTAATATTATGTACATAAATTTTTGTAAAAGCTATATTGATTGTCGCTTTTAGCATATATACAATTTTGGATAATGAACTGAAACAAGGGTTATTGAATACAAAGTGGATATGCAATAGCATTTATCAAAAAATATATTCGATAATGGTTTTTCTAATTAATCCTTTGTTTTTTTGATGGCGATTGCTGGCCATTGATTTGTCCTTTCTTTAATTCATAGTCTTTACTGTGAGTTTCACTGTGAAAAGAGCAAAATAAAAAAATAAATGAACAATATTTAGAAATAAATGGTTTATTTAACATGGAATTTAACTGATAGGCCTAAAGTGCAACTGAATTCTTCAATTGAACCATATTCAAATATTATTTAGCACAGGTATGCGAAATAGACTGGGAAAACGTCTCTTACTTTGGTGCAATAGTAAGTTATCGTTATATAAAATTGGTCATATGACCAATAAGGAATCATTTCATACATATATTTCAGAAATGGCTGTCGTATGAGAGGTATCAACTCAAGGGGACAAGGCTGAAAAGGAGTTTTGTATTAATATAAACGTTCCTTGTGACAGTGTTTCTTTGATACATATATGTTTATAAAGTGGACTTTTACAGCATAACAGATATTGCAAAATTCCTTGTTAGACATCATTTGACAAAAATCATAATTTTATTTGAAGGCATGTAGCCACAACATTAATATTCCTGCAATAAAACTTACTGGACTTGATAAGTGTTAATATGTACGGTATTTAAACATTTATAATGTTATTTGGACTTCAGGGTATAATTTTATGAAAATAATATTAATATTATAGGAAAGTTTAAGATATTTGATAGAATACTCTTAATTTTATTTTAGTAGGTATTTTAATGAAGGTTATTGCTGAAAAAGCATAATGGTTATAAATCCGTTAAACTATAATTTGTTTACTATGAACAAAGATACTTTGCAGTAGTTATCTTGGAAATGAAGGAACATGTGTCCAAGTTGTAGTATTAGCAAGCATAAAGTGAGTTATTGGTATTGTAATGATGACAAGTGTAATTAAAGATAGACGGTGAAAAATTTCTCCAAATGTTCCTTTTTGTTTTAAAAATGCAGTATTTGAAACTTTAGAGTTATATCTACAATTTATGAATGAATTAAGTTGTAAAATGACTGAGCAGGGGACATATTTGTTAAAAAAACGTTTGTTTGTATAAAGTTTTTCATCAATTACTTAATTATGAAAATTGGTGCATTTGCTAACAATTAACTCATGTATTTTTAAAGTGTGTTGGGTTTTTATTCCTTCTCTTTTTTCAATGTCAGATATGAACAATTGTGAATTTTTTTTTTGAAAAACATGGTAGTCAAAGTTTAAAATCCAATTAGAAAATATAGAAGCACTAAAGGACATACCCTGACACACTTTGTTGGAAGAATCCTTCTATAATATATGATGCATTAAAATTTTATCTTTATATATGCTCTCATCCTTGTTGAAACAAAGGTCAAACCCTGAGAGACTGGGTTTGTTTAAATGTGTAATGTGTTATAAACGGTTAAGTTTTTCCAAAATTTATATTAAAAATGAGTGGTTTGTTATTTTAGATTTCAAAATATGTATAAACTTTATTGGCAAGCAATCACAAATAATTTATTGAAGGCACTATGTTTGTTAAGAAATATTCTCCTTATTTTGTCCCATGTATTCTTAAATTAAATGAATGGAAATTGTCACTCGATGAAGCAAACACATTTCTAATATTCTTAAATTGTTTTGAATTCATGATTGCACCCTTAATTTTTTTTTTCCAGCAACAATTAATGAATTACCTTAATTTTTTTATTATCTATGATGGATAATTGAAATATATGTATTATATGTGTTAATGTTACGAAAATCTTTACATATTTAAAAGATAATTTGTATTTAGGAATTGAAATAATTTTTAACTTGTGGTAAACAATGTATCTTATGTTATAATTAAGTTTAATAAAATCATTCAGTATTGCATGTTAAGTGTTATGGATGTTACTACTTACAAAGTTTCTCCATTATTACAGAACGAATCTCTGTAATCTTGCAATGGTATAGTTAGTTGTGCCAATTTAGCTGCAAAAGCAGCTACTTCTTCTTGACTTGCATCCTCTGTTGGAGGTTCATCTTTCAACAGGAAGTAAACCTGAAATGAATTTTAAGGTACAATGTAGTTCTAATATGGTTTAAAATACATGTTAGTGTCAAGTGATTATATTATTAATAGACTTATTATAAGTTATTTCCCTACATGAATGTTAATCAAGCAGATGAAATAAGCCTAGAGATTTTAGCAAGTTTTGCACAATTAAAGAACGTTAATAAGAATCAGATTTTATGTAAATTGCATATATGTACATACCATTGTTTTGTTTCCTGTGCAGTAAGATTCAATAGTACCCAGGTTGTACTTAGGCATGTTGTTTGCACATTGATGTGCCAGTTGTCTTCCATGGAAGCCATTAATGTTTTTCCGGAAGACACCTTTGACAGTTAATACCGGGAATGAAACCACTGTGCTGTCAATTAGGACAATCTGCTTCAGGATTGTCCTAATTGGATCATTTGGCTGCAGAGTTGGTGGTTCTTCATGACTTGGCTGCAATGTCTTATGATTAAGAATGCCTTAAAATAAAGAAAAAATAAGATTGAATTATTTTACTGATTCTAAAAACAACAATTTTTTTATTGTTTAATATCTGAAGAACTTTCAACTTGTAGTCATAATAAGATGTCAGGGTAGTAACGAGGTATATTCTTTTTCTGTGATCCCAATCCCAGGGCTAAAATTGTAATCCTTGATTCCCAAAATAAGGACAATTTTGATCCCTGATCCAGTGTTAAAAAAGTGATCCTGTTTTCAAAATTTTAAAGACAGTGATTCCGATCTGAAGGTTATAATTAGATCCGAGCCAAAAAATAATGCTGATGTGATCTTGAACCCCAAAATAACACTGATCCCTGATCCCATATAATTGTTACTACCCTGAAATGTGTAAATCATCAAAACATTATGAAAGGTTTCTCTTAATTTTATAGAATTGTGTTGGTTTAAAAATTTTTTTGAAACCAGCTTGAATAGCATTTCTATTACTTGAAATTTAGTTAATGAATTTAATTAGACCATGGTAATAACACCTAAATTGAATGCAGTTTGAAATATTTCAAACCAAAACCACAAAAGATCTACATTATATGTTTGAATTTTGTTGCTGTCATTTTAAGGAACAAAAATGAACTATACTTGTCAGATTATAGATCTGCATGCTTGACTAGAGTTAACTAAGATATTTCAAGATATATATAAGGTCCATTAGATGGGGATCTGTGTAAATATGAAACACCTAGATTATTTCTATCTGAAGATGAAGTAGTTAATTAACTAGCACTCTGCCCAAAACATTGCGTTTCATGCAATCTCATTTATAGTAAATGGAGAAATTTTGAAAAATGTATAAAAGATCAATGGGGTTGAGTAATTGATATCAATCATTCACGAATTAAATGCTAAATTATACTTGTCATTTTTCTATTTGTACATTTGATTGTAAAGAAATTGTTGCAGCTTTGGGTTAATTATTATTGGAAGTTGTATACAAAGGAATTACTTAGTTTAAAGTCATTTCAATTTGAGAGTATTGTCATTGAAGTACAATAACCCTTTAAATGAATATTTAATTAAAGAAAGGCATTCATTATTTACAAAATATTTTAAATTAGTGGTGTAGTTAAATGTGAATGAAGATTCAAATATTTGGAGTAACTAGTTATCCAACTTTTAAGTTAAATAAATTTTGTGATTGTGAATATAAAAGTGATTTTGGGGGTTAGATATACATATTTTTGGAATAAAATAATCAAAGAATAATTTTATATTGTGAAGGAGGTGTTACATTGGTTATGTAACCACTGAATATGGCCATATTGAGTTGGATTTCAGAAGTCTTGTCTTCAATTTTCCAAAAGTAGAAAATACATTCTAGAAATGTCCTTTTCATAAGCTTATGCATTGTAAAATTTTGTTCTGTAAAGATGCAATGTAAAAGTCAAAATATTTAATAATTAATATGTATTTAGGTACTTAATAACTAGTTATTTTTTTGGTTAATATTTAAAGAAATAGTGTCATTGTTGCTTACATTGCTGTTTGATACTGGAATCAACAATTGATTTTGCAATTCCAAGTGCTTGGGTTGTGATCAAATGAGGAATGTTTATATTCCTGAAGCTGAGTGCCTTTGGTTGTGGTTCTGCCTGGGCATCGTCATCCTCTGTTTCATCATCATAGGTTGTGTTGTCATTATGTGCAGCATCATTTTCTGGTGGTTGTTCAGTTTGAGTGTGAGGTGGTTCTAATTGTGATGTTTGGTCGTCATGTGACGATTCTTCAATGGGTGGATCTTGTGAGGGTTCTTCATTATTTTGTGAAGTGCCTGGTTGTTCAAGTACCCACATTTCATACAGGTGCAGAAGCAACTGGATTGGAACGGACAAGCGCAATACTTGTCCTTTGCCTCTTGAATATAATCCTTAAATAGAAATTAAAAATATATAAAATAAGTGATTAAGCAAAACAATCACAAAATATCTGGTATTAATATGTTTAAGGGAATAGCCTGACATTGAGAATTTGACTTGTAGTTTTGAGATAAGGTTAAAAACTGATGTTTATGGGAATTTGTGAATTAGTGAGATAAAATGGGCTTTATATATACTAATAAGTGTAATCTTTAACTTAAAGTCAATTTCATTTTTAAGTATTGTCTTTGATTAGATTAATATACAAGTACTACAAATTTTTGTAACCTCAACAAAACTATATTTAAGAAAAAGATCTGTTCATGACTGGTAACTATGTTGAAAAATTAAGAAGAATATAAAAGTTTTGATACAGGGTTCCCAGCCATTCTGAAACATTAAATTCCCTGACTTTTCACTGACCTTTCCCTGACTATAACTCAGTTTTTCCTGACTATTTGCACAAGACAAACACAACAAATCATATTAAGTTACTTCCAATATGGCTGCTTTTAAGTTGTATCCAGGCCATTTTTATCATATTTTGACTATGTCACACAAAACAAAAAATAGAAAATGTTGGTGTAAGTAACATGACCAGTTTTTTAAATGCTCCAAATAAATTATTCTCTCTTTGAAAGTTTTTTCTTTACTTAAAATTGCATCTACAAGAAATGTTTTTAGATACTTATACAAAATTCCCTGACATTTCCAGATTTGAAGTGAAAATCTCAATTTTCCTGACCAAATAAAGTATTATCTGTCTTTTATTGATTTTTCTTTAACTGTTTTTATCTGATTCTTGGGAACCCTGCGATAATCCTTTTTCCTGCTAATACCCTTTTCCTTTAACCCCATTTTCTTTTCCTCATTTACATTCTGTTTTGTATTAAGTCTTGGCTTAGCTTCCTTATCTAAATAAACAACTTATTTACACTTATAAGTAATTATATTTCGTTTCTTCTAATATTGTCCTTCTTCTTTTCTACTGTGAATTTTTTAAAAAAAAATGCTTGTAAAAATATCTTATATTTTAATGCTGTGGTTTGACTAGCCTAGGTATTACTGCAGGCCATCACTTTTACTACTTGTAATTATTACTGTAAAAAAATGAACTGAAACATGAAACTGGAAACTACGATAATTCAAAGTACAAGTATGTGTAAAGATTGATTTGCATGTTTTTATTTTTTCGCTAGTCAACTTGACAAGATCATGTTGGCAAGAATAACTAGAGTAGATATTTAACTTTTTTTAAAAGAATATGAAGAGTTGATATTACAGTTAAATATATATATGACATTTATACTAAAAATGAGGGTTTGTGATAATACATGGATGGGATAAAGGTCATCATAGTTTGTGACATTTATTATACCTCAAGCATACCAGTAATTAATGCTTGATGATTTGTTTTTTGTAATTGAGAGGGTTAATGTAAAATTAACAGCTATGGCACTTAGAACAATGAAGTTTGTATATGATAATATCTAATTAAGCTTAAATGATCTAGTCAAAACATAACTTTTAACATAAGAGTTCATCCAAAGCTACCCTGGGCTCCATGGTTTATTATTGACTCCTCTAAAGTGCTTTCTGTTGTAGGTGAGTGCCGAAAGTGTGAGATGCAAAATTAAACCCCTTGGTGCACAAGTTAATCGTTGGAAAGGGCAAGGCGATACAATTAATATAGGAATAATTCGATGTTTGTTACCTGGAACTATGGTGTCATACTTATTGAGCTTGCAAATTTCTTCCCAGTCATCATGGATTGTGTCATAACAGGCATTTTCTTGCAGAGCAAATTCTCTTCTTTTTACCTTAATTAAGATATAAAAATTGAGAAGTTAGTATAATCAATAAATTTTTTTTTCTATAAGTAACATTAGGATAATCTTGCTGTGTTGATCACTTTGAAGGTACAATATAAGCAAAAAGTCCTTCACTGATTAGCGTTACACAGATATTATGTTATAATCATATTCAACCAAAATTGGTATAATGTAACAAAGGTTGGTGGAGAGAATGCATTCTGTACCAAAGAAAACACAAAAGTGAAATTAAATTGATTGATTGTTTTTATTTATTACCTTAACAACTTTAGTTTTGTTCTGTTCGTGTAATTTGTAGGTCGTGTCACCCAAATTGTATAAACAGCATAAAAATTCCACTAAAAACACAATAAAAAGACAATATTTAAATATGGTAATGAAACAAGTTTGAAAATGAAAGACTAAAAGAGAGAATGGGTGGGGGAGGGGAGTGAAAGAGGGAGTGGAGGCTGGGACTGACAACAAAACAAGAAAGGAGAAGTTGGTGGTGATTATTAGCAAAATTTTAATATTTGACTTTTTTTGTAGCACAAGATGTGGTTAGGTGCATAAATTTTTTTTTGTTTACCTAAAATGTCTCTAAAACCTTGAACTTCCATTCTTTCATCTTCACTCAATCTTCTTTCAGCCATTGTGCAAAACACTGGTCTTGGGAAGAACCAAATTATTCGCGAAGTGAATCCTTTTGCAGAATTATGAACATCCCTAATGATTGGCAATGCTGAGTGGGGTTGTGTAAAACCCATCATAGTGAAACTTTGTTGATTCATAATAAAGTTGGCATTCCCAGTAACTGAAATTATAGAAATGAATTTTTTTTTAAATATATAATTATATACTTATTGCACATGCGTGGGACACATTACTTCAGGTTTCTTTAAAAAGCTATAATCTTTGTCAGGTTTTATCAAATGGAAGTGTTTTTTAAATATTTATATTCTTTGCACCCTTTTTTTTACAGCCGAGCATGGGATTTGCGAAAAATTAAGAAATGCGAACGTTATTGGCATAAGTGGCTCATTTTTGACTTTCAAAAAATCCTAAAATGTTTATTTGGAAACCATTCTGAAAACCCATGCTCGATTCTATGCACCTTGGTCTCAAGATTAAAATAATGCACTTTAAATTCTCAAATATACAGTGTTGAAAAAAATTATAGCTTTTTTCTGTGTCTATGACGTCATAGATGACGTCATGCAATGGCGTCATAAAATGCGAAAGTTCCCTCAGGGAAGACAAACTACAAAATATAAAAGCGATATGACAATTCGGTGGCATTTTATAGAATTTTACAAATTTAATTCAAAATTTTGTTCATTTCTGAGTCAAAGCTGATAAACAAATATAATAATAAATTATAATATTTCCTTACTTGTTTCCCTAGTCCTGGCATTTCCTGTAAACATTGACAGGAAATCTTGATATTCTTTCGTGTCAGAAACTGAATTTTTCTGAGATGAGTACATGTTCATTGTACTGAAGAAACTTGTCAGCTCATCAAATAAGCCAAGTTGTCGACCTCCTCCTACAGCCATTCTCTCTCCAAAACGTTCCCACGTGCAGTTGCTGAGCAACATGTCTTCGACGTCTGTTCCATGGATTTGGAGAGCATTGGCTACATCTTTCATAACATTTGTCAGCCAGTTATGGAAAACACTTTTGCATCTTCCTGAAAAATACAGTGAAATATTTGTAAATTCAAAAAAGTACATTGAAATCAACATATTAAATATACATATAGTATAAATATAACCTTGGGTAAGTTAATAATTTTTTTTTAATGATGTGATTTTCCTAGAAAGATTATAAAACTGTTTAATACCATAAAACATATGAAAGTGAACATTAAAGAGAAAGACATATATGTAAATTATATTTCATGTGGATATAGGTATATGCTGCACTTATCATTTTTCTTGTTATTTTAAGCAATTGGTAAAATGTTGTAATTTTTAATGAAAAATGTTGTGTAACATACAGAACATCAAAGATATCTTTTTTATCAGGTGAAATTATAAATTTGATAATCTTTATGAATTTTCACATTTTTATTAAAAAATAGAAGTTGTAGTAAATTATAAACTAAATGTCCAAAACAGAATGACAAGATTGAAATAATTGTACATCTTTTCCAACTCTAGTCAGAGAGTGGAAGTTTTACTACCTGTCATGGATGTAACACAACAGTGTCACGGATGCAGCACACATGAAATTTTAAATGAAATAATTTGTGGTTGATTTGAAACTATTTCAACATAAATTTGAACATGTTAACTAAACAATGAGAGTTAATGGAGTAGGTATGTTTGTTAGGAGAATCCTGCCAACTTTAACATTTTTCTCTTGCAAATGAAATTGCTTGCCAAAACTATCTAAGCTTATATCTAATTTAACTCAACCCACTTGAAGAACTGGAATGTTGGACAAGACCAAAATTTTGTGTTCAGGAAGAGTAAAATATAGTCAGTAATCAATACTGTATTTTCTAAAAACTAATTTGCAAATTAGATTTTTTGCCAGTCTTATGTGGAATTGCGTAGTTGCTGATAAATGCAAAATTTTGTAATTTAAGTGGCTATTTATATCTTTCAAATCAATCATTAAGGAATAAGTTTATGCTAAAATAAGAAAGACATATTTTCAACTAGTTGTTATGGATTTTTTTGTTGATCTTTGAACAGTATATAGGGATATTTGAGTATTTCATGTTTCAACAACCCGAAAAATAACCAGAAAACAATGCATCATATTACTTTTCTTTAGAAGTCATACAAATAAAAATAATCGCTATATGAATTAAGACTTAAGTTAAAAAGCTTGACTGAAATCTCAATAGCACTTAAATGTATAAAAATTGTTAATTATTTTACTGAAAATCAATGAAAGTTAAGTTATTGGATGGTGTGTTTTCAATAGAAAATATAATAAAACTTTTTGTGGAATAAAGTTAAGCTTCTGATTTTTGAATTCAGTTGTCCTTTTACATTTTAAGCTTATGGGCGCTGTTACACTGTGCAATTTTTGCAGCAATTGTCTCGCAAAGGCATCTAAAACAAATTGTAGAGAAATTTATGGCTCTGTAATACACAATGCAATCTTCCTAGCAACTTGTCTCGCAACGGCGTTTCAAAACAAGTTGTAGAGAAAATTATGGCGCTGTTACACTGTGCAATTTTCCCAGCAACTGGACAAAAATATTGCAAGTTGGTGGGGAAAACTGCACAGTTTAACAGCGCGTCAATTTTCTTTGCAACTTGATTTGCAAAGGCGTTTCGAGACAAGTTGCTGGGAAAATTGCACTGTGTAACAGGTCCTTATAGCTAAACTGCAAAGTGAGATAACGTTATTTTAAAGTTGAACTTACAATGAAAGGAATTGCGGTGAATTTTGAATTCTGATTTCTATGTGTTGTCCAAAGATAAAGTTTTCTGTTTGCTTTTCAAGAAATAAAGAATCAAACCATGGTACGGACAAATGATTTTTAGTTAGACGAAATTGAACAATAATTTACTTGGGCCTAATTTAGCGCCCAGTCTCTTTGCGAAAGTTGAAATGGATTACGTCACAATAAAAGATCTGACGACATGATCGCTAGACAGAAATTCATACAAACTTGACAGTAAATCGTGAGTGTAATAGATACTAGTTTCAGTTTGATGTTAATGGAGATCGTGAAATTGTTATAAGTATTCAGGATAAAATAGAAATTGAAAGTTAATATTGCTATAATTTTGATAATATGTCAGCAACGTGTCAAGTACTTGGTTCGTTCCCGCTAAAGAGTGGCTTTATTCTGATTTTTCAAAGAGTAGCTTTATAGCGGAGTAACAATAATAAAAGTTAGCTTTGAAAAATACACTGAAAAATTGTTAACATATTTCATATGAGTTCATTGGTTTACTTTATGAGCTAATTTGTTGTCACATTTTGGTAGTATAGCAATGAATCAAAAAATCTTACGGCAGTGAACAATGGCGCAAAGCGAGTGTGCTATCACTCTTAGTTCTTTTTACTGATATATGGCTGGTGAAAAAAAGGTTCATGAAAAGAAAAGTAAAAACTTATTTTGATGATGAAAATTTTAAAAACAACAAAGTCACTGTTTCTAGAGGAATTTGAGTTCCGAAGAATTATGTGTTCGTCGAAATGGTGTGAAGCCGTTTAAAATATGAGCGACAGTAACACGTGAAATAGAGAATCGTACCTGTTGGAATTGCACAAGCTACCCACGTTATTGCTGGCTCCGACCACTCTCCATCAATTGTCACCGAAGTATGGCCCATACAGTACGAAACCAATGTCGTGATACCTAACAACACTGTTGTTGGCTGTTGCTTTAGACCCTTTCCGATTAGTGAGCAAATCTGTAAATATAGGGAAATGTATGAGTAATTATTTATAAGAGAAACAAATGTCTATAAATAATACATACTCGTTGTAATTGTGGTGACACAAGAGACCAATCAAGATCTATATCTTCACATTGCTCGAAGAGAGCTTCCAAGTTTTTAGCGTCTGTCATGTTTGTGATCGATGATTTCGACGGAATGCCAAAGCAGATATGAAACTCTTGTTTTTCTAGAACCTGAAATCCCGAAGAACCAATCATAGCGAAGAGCGGTAAAATTAAAAAAAAGGAATTAACCAATAGGCATGAAGATTGTCAGCATCCAAAAGACACAATAGGTGATATATACTTTGTGAACTACATTTGTAAACGCGTTGACGTGTCAACATCAATCGTTTTGTTCAAATTGAGAAAAATCTATATATTAAAAACGGGAGGAATATCTTCTTCATTGATAGTTATATACTTTGAGTAGTTACTCTTAAGTTACGATGTTTATATACAGAGTTACTTTTGGATTTGATGTGAGATCTGAAATCAATTTGATGTTTGGCGGCATATGAAGGTGTGAAAATCACATAACATACAATAGAATGAAGTTTATCAAAAACCAAGAGCTTTATTAGTGGTGAAACCTACAATTAAAATAAATAATTCATAGGGAGAATGTATTTGATGTGACATTTGCGACAGACCCTTTAATCTTTAGACGTTAGGAAATATCATAAGAAAATGGATTGTGAAGAGATGCAGCAATATGTAAGGTTTGTTGTCTATTCATCGAGAGAGGCAATAAGAACTGAAAGAATGAGGCTTTTTAAAGAAATCAATGGAGAGTTGTTTTATAAATTGTCTTGGTGGCCGAAGAAATTTGAGAGGATATTTTGGCAGAAGCCCATGACAGATCAGGGAACATTTGAACTTATGCTTTTTTTGATTGGCAACGGCTGTGAGCCATCAATTGCTCAAAAGTGGATCATTTCATCTACGCATTGGTCAGGATCGGAAGCGCAAGCAAGAAAACGCCAAATTCAAACAAAATGGATAACTGATGGTATTGTTAGTGGTTCTTTCAAGGATAAATGGTTTCATTACGATTTACACAAGAACCTGTTCGTGTATTTTAATGGAAGGCCTATTTAAGGCAGTGGATTTATGCTTTCAGATAGAAGAGTAACTTGTTTTCAGCGATGTTTCATATTAACAATTCTATACACGTCATGCCTGGTCATGTCAGGATAGTGTATGTACGTTTGATGACAAGAGTGAATGACTTTGACCATGGACGAACATGTGCTGTACTTTGGGATATATGATATGGATACTTGTTTTTTTTTGTTTTTGTTTTTTTCGCAAAGTTAAATTGTGATCATCATAAACCATATTTTTATGTTTGTTTGTTTAAACTCTAATGTACTTGATAATGCGGTTTCGTTTTCAATAAATCGAAGAATACTAACTCCAGGGTTTTTTGTTTCGAGACCAAGCTTTGAACACTGATCCCACAGTTTATGTTATGCATGACTTGATGTTTACGTCTACCTAACAAGGTGCAGTTAAAGTTTTGAAATAGCGGAATTTTATTGTGTGTGCTTTAAAAAAAAACTGAATTGTGAGAAAGAATCTCTGCAATATATTTGGTTACCCTAAAAATAAATTTTTACTTTGTATGTGATGAAATTGTATTATCATTTGTTTTATCAAGAGAGCATAAACAAGTGAGGGAAACGTGTTTTTGGGGCGCGCGCCGTGATGATTCCCATCTGTGCTATTTTTATTGATTGGATGAGTTAATTTTTCGTCCTACCCTACTACCATGCGTCATAATTTGACACTTCCGGTGCCAGAGAACCGTTTAGTAGAGATTTGAGTTTAAAAAAAATCAAATTAAATCAAATAATAATAAATAATAATAATTCTTTAATTAATGATGGTAAAGGCATTAATTACCGGTTATCCATGAGAAGAAAAGAAAAAAAAGGGAAACAAGAATACGATAAAATCTTAGTGTAGCATATCAAATCTCGATTTTAATTTAATTTAATGTTATTATCATTTAATCAATGATGTCAGACTATTACTAATATTATATTGACATTTCTGCTAATTAGAAAGTCCTACTAGTCTTAAATAAAGTTTTCAAAATTGTATTGACGTTAAGCTGTTTTTTTTTGTAGCCTTTTTCTGAAACTATTATGGAAAGTTATGTCCTTGAACGAGTTATATAAATTATTCCATAGATGGACGACATGCACTTGAATGAAAAGTCCTGAGCCCTGAAATCCTCTTACATGAATGTGTCAGAATATTATCATTAGTAGCCGATCGAGTGTGGTTCCTATGAGTAGATTTACGAGTTGAAAATAGGAACTAAATATTCAGAACAATGACCTTGAGTTACTTTTTGCAGCAGTCTAATCTTCTAATGAGTATTATATCATCTGTAGGCAACCAATTTAATTTATCAAAAAGCTTCACAGAGCTGTAATTAATGGAAGCATCTAATATTATTCTGCACATCATTTTTGTAATCGTAACAACTTTTCAAGGTTTTCAATTGTTCTACACGGTACAATATTCAACAATTGGGTTTAATGAGGACTTTATATAAGTTACATATGTCTACATTCAATAGTTAGAAAAACCTTTGCTCTCCTAAGAAGGCAAATTCTAGAGTTCACTTTTTTTATCAAATAGTCAATATGTAGGTTGCATGAAAAATGAGAGTCTACGACGACACCAAGAAGCGTTCATAGAAAAGAAAGCTATCATCGTTCTGTTTGTGTTTATATTATCTCAATCATCAAAATTGTGTACTTTCTGATTACAAAGCACGTTTTTGATGAGAAAAAAGGCAGAAAAGACGAGGATTTTGTTGTGTTTTTGAAAGAAATTTAGCGGAAATGTTCGTGCTACTGACGCATCACATGTATCGCGCGCGCTTAGGATAATCTAAAATTTTTGCTCATTTAGATGGGAAAAAACTCGTTTGTTTTTATAATTTATATATTTAGTTATTTATTGGACATAGACATTTGTTCGTGGAATTTAGAATATATTTAGAATCGATTGTGTGATATTACGAAGGTCAAATCGCGAAATTCTACTCCTTGAATTTTTCGACGTACGGGAATAGGGTAAGACGAAAATGAAACTGCATCCGGTTACTAAAAATAGCACAGATGGGAATCCTTCCCGCGCGCGCCCCATTAACAGGTTTCCTTGTCTTATTTATGCTCTCTTAGTTTTATTTAAAGCGTCAAATACAGTAGACAATGAGGTATCTTTGACCGTGATGCAACGTACAGCCAGTTTTTTAAAATCAGTTAGTTTTAATAATTATTGCCAACGCTAGCCGTTTGTGATTGTGTAAAATTGCTTTACTCAATGTGCTAAATATATATGAATGTGTCCGACACTGATCCTTGAGATTTATATTTTGTAGTACAACATTGAGGTTAACTAGCGGTGTTCGTCACACAACGCACAGGAGATGTACAAGACACATTTCTTATATTAGAGAAAGCGGTGTAGTTTCGTGAGTTTTAGGGGAACAGTTTTGCTAATGTGGATACATCTGCTGTTTTCTGCTTGTATACTTCACTTTCTATTAGGATTGGCTAGTTTTACATGTAAAAAAGCAAATGAACTATTTGAAATTGATACATCTGCCAGTGACATCAACATGGCATTGGAGGGACTGGGCTATTGCATTAAATTCCAACTCGCTATAGCCGTGATTTTCCCCCGTTGTTGCTCAAATGAAGTTGTAGCTCATCGACCTCTTCCCCAGCTCCATCCTCAAGCTTGTGATATTTGTTAGCTGTCAGTTTTGGTTTTGGCTTTGCTGAGAGCTATTGTTATTGTAACTTAACATTCTCATTTTGTATGTTGTACGGTAGTTTTTGAATAATAATAAAGCGGGTATGTCAGGGACATAGCCCCCGGGGGAGCACATGCATATATTTACTATACGGGAACGGTCGCTTGTCAGTGTCGTGATTTTAGTTCCTGCGGTGTTTAACAGGTTATAGATTTACGGTAAATTGTCTTAAACAGGGTCAATTTTTTTCAAATAGTGTAATTTTCAAGGGGAACTTATGGGGACAAAGGTGTTGCTTGATGTTAGCATACTAGCGACGCAATTAAAATATTAATGGTCTAAACCGCCTATTCTTTTTTTTTATGTACAATTTTCCTCACAGTTTTAAATTGGGTCCGTAAAATGTCCTTTGTGTTATATAGGGTATCGTTTCGAGAATGTAATGTCTTAAACAAGGTCAGGTTTGAGGAAGCTGGGCGGCTCGTTCTCATCAAATAAATTTGCAACCTCTGTTTTGTGTGGTACCTTCGCGAACTAAGCTCAGCACACATTGCATGCTGCGACCATGTTACTAAAGCGATTTTGAGTTACAGAACGGTCATTGCATGACACGGTTACGACACAGTTACAGCAGAATTTTTGAAAGTTTTTTTAGACATTATGGTACTGTTATGGGCACCGGACGGACTGTACCGTTTCCCATTTATATGAAAAACGCTCTAAGTTTATTGTGTTGGAGACAAATTGTTTTTTTGAAATAAATAATGTATGTGAAGGACACTTAATAATGTAGCTCTTGCGACAATTCAAATAACTAGTTGCGATATTTTGAAGTCGTCATAAATCTGATGATTATTGTGAGAGGGAATTCAAACATTGTTAAGTGTTTTTGAAAATATTGCAAAATCGTCTCTTGTTATCTCCAGAATATACACTTATTACAGGAAAAAAAAAACAGCTTTGAGAGCCAAAAAAGTTAAGCCAATACAATTAATTTAGATGATATTTATAATGATTTCAAGCCAAACGCGTTTCTATTTTATTGAAATGGTTACAAATAAAGAAAATTAATTATCTTACATTTCGGGTCGGCCTTACAACCCTAATAGTTTGCCTTGAATGCGTGACCATTAAAGTAGGCCTTAAGGTAATTCCAAAGTTTTGCAGTGCGCATCTCCACTGCGCATAGCATAGTTCAGCGTTCTTTGATTTGTTTGATTGTAAAAGATATATATTTGACTTAAAATGGTGCAAGCTTTAGTCTTATGAAGTTTTGAACATTAGACACGTTTTAAGAGGCGCGGTTACTGGCCTCAGTGCTCTTTGGTCACAGGCTGTTTACGACGTCTTGTTTTAAACTTTAGCGCGTCGTAGCGCGGAAACGAGCACGGGCACCTATTCTTTTTATTTTTGCAAATCAACGGTAATAAGGTTCTCTATCATATATGTAATTTTATTCAAGATTCTGTTTCCAGTTTTATAGGTATTTTATAAAACGTGCGGTCGGAAGGTGCTTTCACGCTGCTTCAAGGGCATGACTATCAACCAATTTTACCTTCTCGCTTGTAGCAAACGCATTTTTACAACAATTTATTGCATCATAATACAAGGCAATTGTCCAAAGAGAGAAAATGAGCTCATATTAGTCAGCTAGCACTGCTCAGATTTAAGAAATTAATTATTTTTGACACGATTTTGATTTTCGAATCTTGACCCCTCAAGTCACAAAAGATGGTGTACTTTAAAGCAATCTAGCGCAAAAACGGCTACGGTGACCCCCATTTTTTATTTCATTTTTGGGATAAGCAACTCAAAAATTATACTATGTGAAGTTTTACGAGAATTCCATTTCTAGTTTTATTTCTACGGAATTTCCTGATATGTGAAACACGCGGAAACCCTAAAAGGTACATGTATAAGGCAGTTATATTGTCCAGTGAAAGAGATTCGATTTAATTCCTATAACATTTGTTAGCGAATACCCATCCTGTCACTGCCATTTACCCTACTGGCCATCTCCTTATTTATTTTTAAAATGTATATACCGTTATTAAATTAGTCAGGGTTCAGATAATAAGAGACAAGTTTTTGTTTATTGTTTCTGACAATTTGAGTGCTTACAATATGTCCATTAAAAACTAGTTGGTTATGATTTATGAAATATGAACAATAGTGGGTTTTTGAATGTGTATAATCACCTTAACGTTTCGGTTATTGTTTTAAATGACTGTTCACTAATTTCTCATATAAAATTTGTACTTATTAGTTCAATTTTGTTTAGAAGGTTTTCACAAATATATTTTCAGCACTTTTACAAGGAGTCAGCCCTCGTAATTAATGAAAGCAGAAAAACATGAGAAAATATAATAAGATTGAGTGCTGTATATTATTAACTTTTTATGAATTTTTTGTTGTTGATTTGTTGCCAAAAATCCAAGATTTAAAATACACTTCTAAAAAAAGTCAAAAAATAATAAAACTGTAAAGGCAAAAATGTAATTTTAAACAGATTGCGTTTAGAGTGAAAATACTCATATACATAGTGTCCTTACATAGATTAACTTCATAATTCAGTTCCAGTTCGTGCTCTGAGGGTGGTCTTTTTTTCGTTCAGTCTATGTGTTCAATGTTATATTAATTAAATAAATAACATCAAAGGCCAAGAATGACATCTTCATTGTGACAGTCAAGTATATAAAGCATTGTGAAGAGAAACCTCCAACGATTCATGTGCTTTGTAATTCTGTCGTAGTTCGATAACCAAGAAAATAATTGTTCGCATACTTCTGTGTTTACATCCTGGAAAGGAAGATACATTATTTGATATTAATATTGTTTGGCAAAACGTGTTGTTTAAGATCAGAGTTTTAAATTAATTTAACATGATTTGTTACAGTGTGACTAGTACAACCAAGGCCACTCAAATAAATGTTCATGCAAATTATCCAATCACAATCAAGCTAACGAACAATAGAATCTCTAGAAATGGTAAATATTTCACTTAAATGAATATAATTTGTTTGAATATGTACAAACTACAACAAGATTGAACAAGAACATCTTAGACTGTAGAAACTCACAACAAATCTATTGAAAGCATCAAAAATGTATGTTGAAATTTTGTCTAAAATTTTGTTTGGGTGGCCTTGGTTGGTGTAGTTTTAGTGTAATAAATACAGAGATGGTATCAATTGTGAAGTATTGAAAAAATTGTATTGATTTACTGCATCAACCATTTTGACTTGAGTTTTCTCAGCCAACGTCATCATTGCTATACATGTAATTGGTAAACATAACCTATCTAAATTAAGTTTTAAAGTTAGAGAAAGATTTTAGGCTGAATTGATTAAGGAATAAAACAAACAAACAAAAAAAGGTTCATGAATTGTAGTTGCCTTGAAAGGTTTTTAGTGGCATTTAATTAATTTTATATTTTTTATCTTAGTTAAGGTTTTTTGTTGTTGTGTTACATTTAAAGAAAACAATGAAGGTATGAGATGAAATGGGTTGACATCTAATATTTAATTTTCCATCTACTTTTATATTAAAGAAACCATGAAATAAGGTAATTTTAATTGCAAATTAAAAACAGGGGGTTGTTCCTCAAAAAACTAAATAATTTACCATAGCCATTAAAGGCCCTGTTACATGATGCAATTTTTTTTTAACTTGCAATGCAACACCGTTGCGTTGCAAGTTGCAGAAGAGATTGTGCATGTAACACCCTTCCCTGCAACTTGCAATACAACATTGCAAGTTGCAGAAAAAGTTGACTTCTACTTTTTGCAACGTTGTGAAGCACGTTGCAGCGTGTAACATCTATCCAGCAACCTGCAATGCAATCCCTGCGCAAATGACCAATTAGAACGTAGTGACCACGGATATATCTAGTTTTTTGATGGCAAAGAATGAGTTGCATTGCGAGTTGCAAAGGGAATTGCGAGCGTCTGACATCTTGACAGCATCTTGCAATGTCTGCTTTTGTCAGCATTGCATTGCAAGTTACAAGAAAAATTGCACCGTGTAACAGTGCGTTAACTAAACCATAATAAAGGTCATCAAGTCTTAAAATGAAATAAAGCAAGTCTTTTGACAAATGGTCCCCCATATTCCCTTTCAAAATGTTTATAGGGATGACAATACGTTAAAGAACAAACTTCCAAAAAACTTATCTATATACCTTCTTTGGACTGCTTCAAAAGAGAATTTAAGATATTTATCTGATTAATTTATAATTTTTAATATTTCATGCTTTTTTTAATTTTTATTGTAAGGACATCAACACCCTGTGTGAGGCCCATGATCTTGAATTATTATTATTATTATTATTATTATTATTATTATTATTATTATTCTATTTAATCACAGGATATTTCTTATTTACAAATTTCCTGGTTCTACTCTAGTCAGGCTTTAGCCTAAAGCCTCAGACATTCAAAACCAAAAGCTACAAAAATTACATGTACATTTCTTATCAGTAGAGTGCTCTTCATTAACCCGTAAAATAATTATTATTAATTATTATTATTATATTATTATTTACGCTGACATTGATGGTTTCAACAGCCCTTCCATCATAACTGGTGACACACATCGTTCCGACTTGTTGGTGTCTACTCCAGATTGCCTTTATATACTGGAACTAACTGTTGGTTTTGAGTCTAATCTAGAAAAAAACGTTATTCGAAAAGAAAACAAATACAAAAATACCATCGAAAAATTACATAATTACTATAAATCTGTGACATTTGTTAACCTTTCCATAAGTGCACTTGGAGTCTTTTCAAATGAATGTTCATCATTCTTAGACATGTTAAAAAGTTTAAAAATAGATAAAAGACATCAAATGTATATAGTTAAAAAAAGAATTAGCATTGCTATTAGATCTACTTATTTCATATTTTGTAAAAGAAACAAGAATTGGGATAATCCCGATCGATGAAATTTTAAACTTGTTACTAACAATATAGATATGATATGTAGTTTTAAAGATATTATGTATATATGTATATGTATTTTTAGTAGTATTGTCAGTTCTGGTATCCAGTTGTAAATTACCTATTAAGTGAGATTTACCATTACATTTTATGAGATAAAACATATGAATAAGTTTTCATTATTATTATTATTATTATTATTATTATTATTATTATTATTATTATTATTATTATTATTATTATTATTATTATTATTATTATTATTATTATTATTATCATTATTATTATTTGGAGGGGGGGGGAATCAATTGTTATCATATATTTGAATAAAAATTGGAAAAAGGTATAATCATTACAGGATCTGGAGTCACACATAGTACTTTCTATGCTTTTTTCCTGTAAAAATGAGCTGCTCTATTTGGGTTTTCTTTAGTTAACCAGAAGTTGCATGCAATCTATTTGAATATAATACAAAAAAAACTTACTTTTAATCCAATGGAAGTATGAGGGTTACAGTTATTTCGGCACCATCTATCAATGTGATTTTTAAAATGAAATCGATCACATATTATTTCCATTTCTGATAGCTTCTTTGCTGTTGGAGTGTTTTGAGAACGGCATGGATTTTGTGCGAATTTCTTTAGATGACATGCATCGTCATAGCATATAATTTCTAAAACAAAGATATAAAATTGTTAAAAGAATATAAGTAATGTTACATTCATATATATTAGTCCACTCTGTTGGCTAAGCTTGGAGTTCAAGAATTTTGGACCATTTTTTTCTTGATTCAAGATTAGGAGCTGAAATGTCAATTAATGGTGTGAATCATAGATTATTAAATTGTTATGGAAGGAGTTCTGCTCCATCGCAGAGTATCAAATTTGAGAGAAAAAAAATGCATGGTAAAAAATTATTTGTTTGTATTAACCCCAGCACCTTCCAATGAAAAATTAAAATTGAGTAAAAAAAAAGGTAATTGACATATCTGTAGATACAGATTACTGTAAAGGCTATAATAATGACTGCATAATTGTTATTTTGACCAGAATAGCACATTTGGTCGTGGTTATCAGCTTCATAGTCATTAAAATATTAAAATAAGAAATATATTTTGTAGTGCCAGAAAATATCCATACTCCACCACGCAAGGAATATTGTATAATATTCCCTACCCCTCGAAATTTCAATTTTTGTATTATGATATTGACCCCCCATGCATTCTCTGTAACTTCCAAAAATTGAAAACTTGCATTAATCCCCCTGAAAAATGTATTGTTTCAATTTAGTAGTTTAGAGCTAACAGAAAAGTCCACAGTTCAGCAAATAAAATGGTAATCAATCGCTTGGCCATGTGCAGTCGTATACCGATTTGTCTAAAGTAACGTGTATTTCAAACCATAAAACTAACTTTTGATGATTTAAACCATACCAAACATATTTGGGAGAGTAGTTAACAACTGGCTTACTTTAGAACTCTTTAAGTTGAATGAAGCAGGAAATTTTCCCGGGGGGGGGACTCCGATCGTAAATGGACGGGGATGCTCGTCGTACCTTTTAGGGGTGAAAATCTGCAATCTGGTACCTTTTAGGGTGTCTCAGACTTAATTGGACTACCAGAGACATAGCTGTTACCTTTTAGGGACTGTTTTGGGGTAAATAAACTACCTAAAATAAGCATGAAAGGGACGATTTCGATGATCTGGATTGAATCTTCAAAGCACATCGATAACAAAGTGTTTCATTACTTTAATTCTTTATTATTGTTTTTGAATTGGTACCTTTTAGGGGTAGAAATCAATTGTTGCCACTCCCACTCAGGTACCTTTTAGGGGTCATTTCCAAAATTTCCGACGAGCATCCCCGTCCTCTTATATATAGGAGTCCCCCCCCCCCCCGGGGAAATTTTACTGTATCTCTATTCCGATTAAGGAAAGTTTACGATTGTCTGTAATCAAAAGGCATTCAACAGCAGCAAGCGAAAATTTCTTTGATTTGCTTAGGTAAAAGGATATATCTTCTGGAAATTTTGTTTGATTTGTTTACCTCCCTGTCCTTAGTTCTTGGCAAGGGTATATGCCCCCCCCCCCCCCCCCACCACCACCCCTCAGATTTTCCAATTTTCCTGTGGTGGGGTATGGATATTTTCTGGAACTACACATTACATAATCCAATCCTTTTATTTTCAGTGCGTTCATGATAGCTGTCAAATCATAATAGACTGCAATAGATTGATTTCTTTGTACTGGTTATCCTAGATGAATGTAATTATTATTTTATTGTTGCATGCAAAATTATTTTAATTTGAAAAAACATCAATTTGATTGAATGATATGATATCATCTTAATCATGTTAATCATAAATCATAGATGATAAGATTTGGTAGATATTCTTCTAAATTGTGTAATTCTCTACAAAATATTGTTAATCAAACAACATGTATTACACATACATATTTGATATTTTATTTAAATGATCTAGAAATAATTAATCACCTATTTGAAAATTCAAATCATTGAAATAAAATGTAACATGGCAAATAATAGTATTACCTGTTCTTTGCATATGTGTTTTGTTTAATAAAGTATGCAGATGTGCATAAACCTGTGTTTTGCTTTCGCTTCCAAAGAGTTCACAGACATCTATAACAACACCACATGGTCTTTCAAAGACCAGAATTCCTAGGAGACAAATAAATGTAAAAGATATAAAAGAAATTACTAAATTATGTGACATTCATATTAGTATTAAATTATCAACTGGTAGTAGTTACGTTATAAATATGAAGTTGCTGTTTGGAGACAACAACTGAAGTGTCCCCTCAAGTATATTTTAAAATTGTTTTTATTTTTCTCCATGTTTTGAGGAATATAGTATGCCTATATTAATTGTATGATTGAAATTGTGCATTTTCAAAAACAGACCACTTTGTAAATATTTTTAGTGCACCTTAAAATGTTATTTAAGGTCGCTGATTTAAAGTAGTTTTCTTCAGGTGGCATTGTACATTTTCATTTGGAATGTACATAGACAACTTAATACGCACTAATGGACTTGGTTTGTATACCAAATATGAGGATAAGATGTATCAGGAACCGGTAATATAAAATGAAGAATTAAAAATAAATTATTTAAAGTAAATTTCTGAATTTATGATGCATTGGTGTGGAATACTATGCAATTTTATATACTAGCACTTATATGTGCTATCAAAAATAATATGTGCAAGGTAATATGCTTATTACAAGTCAAATGGTTGTTTAATGCAATATTTCCTCAATGTTCCTGAGGTGTTTTGTTTACTTCATGTATTTTTATTCTGTTAAATGTTATATCCAAGAATAGAAATTCACCAAGTGTAGAATCTTTGTATAAGTATTCAATAATTCTACAATTAATGCAGAAGATTTTTTAAGCAAGGCTAAATGAAAGTTGAAACTTTAATTTGCTTACCAGCTGTTTTAGCATTTTTACATTTATGTCTCCCCTTTTCTGTGCCACAACTCAGACGTTTCTTTGAAGGTCCATCTTGTACAAATATATCGTTATCATTTCCAACTGCAAAACCATGGCTTGAAAAGTAATAATATTAATGAGTAGTAATAAATTATAAGTTGTGAACCAAATGAAGATCTGTAATTGTGCATTATAATAATTAATTCTGTTAGTTAATTGAATCTAAAATATGAATAATGCATTATTAGTTGGGATAATTTTTTTAGAACTCTTTTTTTTTTTAAATTTGTATACATGTAGTCAAATGTTTAAAATTCATTTTGTGGGAAGGTCAGTGTAAGTTTTAAGACTACATGTACAGTACAGTGCATGGAAGGGGAAACAGCAAAATTGAAAATGCCCTTTATGGAACTAAATTCTAATAAAGGTTACTTGTTGTATTGCATTAAAGTATTATAAAACGTGTGCACATGTCTCTGTACTGTGATATAAAACATAATGGAAATGTAGTGCAATGGAAAAGCTAGCCTAGGAACACGAGGCATAGCTGAGTATTTCTCTTGCTTTTCAAATGGTTTACAATCTTCCTGAGTGTTTATATCACAGAACAGAGAAGAGAAACATATGCAATTGTTTTATATTGATTTTATAAAATATTTTGATTTTTTTTATAAAAAAAAGTGTGAAAACGCAAAAAAAAACAAAGAAAAAAGGATAGGTCATAATGCTTGATGTTGAGTGTTATAAGGCTTTGAAAACGTTATGTGGCACCTGCTATATTTAAATATTTTAGAACACACGAAACTTGATCAGATTTGATATCAGCATGTGCATGCAAAATATGTTAAATGTTATGCAGACAAATGCGTGAGTGCATAACCTTAACTTATGATACAGTTTAAAAAATAAAGTAATATATATCTGATTAAATTAATTTTGAATAAAATGGATAGTTAATGTAAAGAACTATGTATAGCAAAAGGAGACTGTTGATATCATGCAGTGAATTTTTTTCACTACAAGATCTATGAGTTTACAGCTGAGATGGTGGGGAAACTTTCTATGAATATCATTAAAAAATTAATTGTTGTTTGATAAGGCAACAATAATTGTGATAACTGTGGTTACGATCTAATTAGGATCATTAATGTTCAAATTCACATCAAATGTAATATTTGATTTTTTCCAAGATTTATGAGTTTTTTATCACTAATTTTTCTTTTATAAACAACTTAAAAATGTCTTTATAGCTTTTAAGCTGTATAAAAAACGGGTTATATTTATCAAATATATTTTGGAAATTTGTTTCAATATTACTAATAATTTTAATTATTTCACCTAATGTCTGTACATAAGGGGGTACATATTTTTATGCTTTGAAATGAGAGTTAGTGTACTATATATTTTTAAAAGATATTTTTTTTGATGATTATCAAAATAGTGACCATCCTGCCTTGTTAAATAATGTGTGTTTCTTAAACTTGATCCTTTTTCCTCTTTTTATTTGTCTTGATTGAGAATAATTTTAAGTATTTAAAATATGTTTACATAATTAAAACTGATATTAAAAAACTCATTAATAATTCATAAGGCAAACACAATGAAAATCGCCACCGTGACAATGTCTTTATATCTGATAAAGATTTGGCCTAATTTACATCAACTTTAATCTCTATTTTCTCCAAGATAAATGAAGATATTTTGAATTTCTTTAGAGAACTATACTCTAATATGTGTTGGAGTTTTTTAAAGCCATACAAAGAACTCATGTGTTGGAGTTTTTTAAAGCCATACAAAGAACTCGAGATAGTGATACATAGAACTCAATATACTATACATAAGGTGAAATTGTTACTAATTTATATTAATTTACTGTGCAAAATGATGCATTGTGTCCCCCAATGTTGTTAACATTTGGTCTTTTCTGATCTGTTCATCATCATTGGAGGGAAAATATTCATGAATTCATTATGAGTGATTGGTAGATTCAAAAGAAGCTTTGCTATCAAAAAGATTGTCAATTAAGGAAATTTGAAATGAAAACAAAATTCGTAATTTGCTTGTTGCAGTGATGTAAAATTTGGCTATAAAAGTGAATATACATATGACATTATACAATGGTTTAAATTGACATAGGTGGAATATCTAGCAAATCATGTACCTTATTTTGTAGTATATACATGAGCTTTAAGAGTGTGTGTATTCAATAAAAAATATGTGATGAGTGCTTGGGATGTACAGAGTATGCCATAAGAAACCATTATATAATTATTTTATCCCACAGCTGAAAAATGTTAGCATTTAACACAATGTGTCATGGAAATAAACAATGAAGTATTGTCAAATATACAATGTAATTTGCTCATTGATTAAATAAAATGATTTTTACCTTTTGAAAGTGTTATTCTTTTCAAGCGTAGGCTGGTTATTTAGTGAAGATATGCTGATGTGTCTTCTTTTCTGTCCTATTTCTTTCACTGTATCTGTCTGTTGGTAGACAAGCTGGCCATCTGTCACAAGTTCTTGAATTTTATGTGGTAAATTATCAAACTTTACCCATGACGTACAACCATTACTCCATTTAATCTGAAACAAGAATATTGTAATTATACAAAATTAAAGGTACATGTCTAATGTAATAAGGGTTATTTGAATGAACTAATAGCTTTCATTGGTGCTACTTTGATCTGGCAACAAATTTTTGAGATATAAGGTATATTAATAAAAGTTAGTGTTAAAATGTTTGCAATATATCTATACTATAAATATTGATTGGTTATTTTAGTAAATACCCATACTCCTACAATAGAGTGTAATAATTTATTATACACAAATCATTATGTGACCTACTTCAAAGAATTTTCCATTTCTTGTTTCTCTGTCATTTAATATTGCCAAAGGAAGCAAGTCATCTTTATTTTCTTCATCACTTGAAGTCGAGCTATTTTCTGTCATTAGATGAACATCATCCCTGAAGGTGAGGGCAGTTGTGATATGGTTCTCACAGAAACGTGATCCCTTTGATGGTGTGTTAATACATCCTAAAGATTAAATGATAAATTACATTATTGATTAGTGAGATCATGAAATAAAAATAATACAAGTACATATTAAGTAATTAATTTTCTTACAGTTGTTATGAAATTTTTTTGAAATGATGATATATCTGTTCTTGAAATTCATTTTTCATAATTACAAAGGTTTCTTCACTTAAAAAATACATTTTTTTTTTCTAAGAAGTTAATTTTTGTTGTGCATTTTGTAATGTTCCCTGTCAAAGGGAAGATATTCATTTGCTTCCATAGACCAAAGGCGGTACCTTTAGGGTCTATTTTGCATCAATAAACTACTTAAAATAAGTGGGAAAGGGTTGATTTGGATGATCTTCATTGAATACTGAAAGCACATCAATAACAAAGTGGTTTATATGACTTTTAATTTTATCATTGTTTTTGAATTAGTACATTTTAGGGATAGAAATGAATTTTTGTTGTTCTCACTGTAGGACCTTTTGTGGGACATTTTCAAAATGATGAGCATCCTCATCCACTTATATTAGAAGTTCCGTCATGGGGTATTAAATGTTTAGAACATATTGTTACATATGTTTAGAATAATTGGTAGGTAGTTCTGAATAATATTAAAATAACAAAGAAAAGTATTAATTGATATTAAATACAATATGGATAGGAACCACATAATTATGAAGAGCATTGCTTTCTTTGCATTTTGGTTCAATATGATATAAGGTATTTTATAAATTGATTGACACATTCAGGTGGAATGTGTCCACAATGTTTCATTATAGTAATTAGGTAATTAGAATTAGATAGTTCTTTATTGTGATGTGCATAGTGTTATCTTATGAAAGTCACTATGACGCATATTTTTTTATTTTTAAACTCAGTTCTTTTTAAAGAGCATTAGTGAAGATTTTTTTATCCTTGTTTTCCTTAATTTTTATTTTCTGAGATATGAAGGTTTCAAATGTTAAAATGAAAATTTAATGATGTCAGAGGAGGCAACACTGTAAACTTATCATGGGTTTTACAAAATGAGCACTTCAATTCAAGAGCAAGATTTTTCACTAAACAGCAGGCTTTGCTAATGGAAATGAGTTAAATAAATGCAAAAAATACAAGTAATTTAAATTCTCTTGCTTTTGTATAATAAATGATTACTCCTCTACGTCGTAACATTTGCATTTTGAAATGTGAAACCTTTATAATTCAGAAAATATGGAGTGAGGAAAAACAAGATAAAAAGATCTTTATTATGATTAATATCAAGTACTGAGTTTAACAATAAAAAAATATCCATCTATGATGTTAATAGTTTTCATATTTATGGTTCTTTTTATTGAGAGTAATAATAGAACTTACCAACAGTAATTCCACCATCCATACCATCAAATTCAAGAAGGGTGATGTTTTTACAAGAGCACACTTGTCTGGAGTTCTTCATGTTGCCATCCAAGACAACAACATTTTTGCAACCATTCTTTGGACAACAGTGTTCTTAAAAGAAGAAATTTAGGATCAGTACTGAAATAATTACATTTTATTAATTATAAATGTTTTTAAATAAGGCCTTGTTACACTGTGCAATTTTTCCAGCAACTTCTCTTGCAACAACATTGCAAAATTTATTGGTGGATTGCACAGTGTACCAGGGGTTGTCTCACTATTAGTTGTTTTGATTAGTTACGCGCAGTAGAGGTCAAACTACTTTCACAATTAATGCATTACACCATATTGCAATGCCCTTGCAGTGTACTTTGGAAGTAAATTTTTCTGCAATTTTTGAGGAACATTTTCAATGAGTGCATGGACTATTTATCATTCAGCATCCTGAATCACTCTCTGGTTAATTGCCTTGGCCAAAAATTTTGCAAGTTGCTGGGGAAAATTACATAGTGTAAATTGGCCATACTTTTTTGTGCAACTTACTTTACAAAGATGTTGTGAGACAAGTTGCTGAAAATTATACAGTGTAATAGCAGCTCAGGTTTAAAATTCTGAATTATATTTGTGAAAAATAGAAATATTCAATGTCTAATAAAATTTAAAAAAAAAGATACATTGTTACATACCACCCCATTTGTTCAGGAATGATGAATGAAATGGCTCAGTTAACATTTTAGCCATTTCATTTCTATCACACGGAAAGTAAGGCATCTCTAATCCATGTTTGGTAATTATTTGCAAGGATGCAAACAATATAAATCCTTCTTCCAGTCGTCTTCTGTCCAAAGAAGATCTTTGATTTACAGTTGATTGGAGGTTACCATGCACTCTTCTAAATGATTTAAAAACATGTTCAATTAGCATGATATATTCATAAATAGTTCATCTGATATAGAAAAAGATGAAATAATTTGTTTTTGACATGTGTTTGTACAGTTTCAATCCTAAGAAGATGTCCATGATTACAACATTGAAGTTTTTCAATGAAAGTTTTTGAGTATTTACTGGTCTGTGGCAAATGTTTGGGGGACTGAGAACGAGCGCTCTGATTGGTCAATTCCGGTCACTTCAGAATTGTTTTGTTGTTTTGGTTTTTTTGGGAAGGGAATGAAGAAATTTGTGCCAAAAAAGACGTGTAAATGTTAAATTTGGCATTCCATTCTACAGCATGTGTATTTTCCACGGTCTGACGACTTTCCTTAAGAAGGCTGTAGCGTTTTTCTGTGATTGTTGTGGATTTAGAGGATCGTGAACTGTGTAAGCCGTTGCTCGAAATGACGAAGAAACAAGATCAAAGACGACCGCCAACGATATTTTATGGCGATCCTACTCGTAAACTTTTATTCCTGAGGATATAATATATAGCCTAAGCAACACAACAATTGTTGAGCGACATACTTTACATACCCATATCGAGATTCAGGGTACATGGCCGGAGAACGGCGTTTTGAAAAACTTTGGTTGGTGAATGAAGCACGTGCAAAATCAAAACTTCAAACTTTGTTGATTCGTATTTACAGAGGAAAAAAATCGCGACGGATAATAAGAAACTTTTCACATTACTATAACAAGAATCATATGAACTTATTATCATTATTTTTCCCAAAACTGAAGTCATATCCGTGTATTGAACCAAAAATGGGACAATTTACTCACCTGTAGTTTGCCGTAAATCAATCATAAGTTTGACAAAGTTTCAAAGACAATTATCCGAAAAAGTGCAAAAATCTTGTGTGTTTTTTATGAGATCTAGAATATATCCTGCCTAAGCCACGTAGGACTGGCTGGTAATACTTACTGGGACTGAATGGAAGAGTTCTCACATTCAGGTAAGCTGAAAAATTTCGTGAAAGTTTTGATAGTTGGTGTTTGTTAGTTCGTACGCGCCATGTCGCGTTAGTCGGCTTACAAAGTTCACGATCTTCTACATCCACAAAAATCACAGTAAAACACTTCAGCCTTCATAAGCAACGTCTCCAAACCATGGAAAATACACACGCTGTAGAACAGAATGCCAGATTAAAAATTTACACGTCTATTTTTGCACAAATTTCTTCATTCGCCTCCCAGAAACTAAACAACAACACATTCCAAAGTGACCGGAAGTGACCAATCAAAGCACTCGTTCTCAGTCCCCCAAACATTTGCCACAGACCAGTATTTATGTCATTTTCAAAATTTAAAAAGAAATCAGATTATTTTAGAGATAAGTATTAACATAACACTTATAACATTAATTTATAGTTTATTTGGGAATGGGTAGAGTGCATGCACTTAATCCGTGAAACAAACACTACTAATTACTACTAAATAGTGTTGATTAGACAATAGGAAACAAAGGAATTACCATAATTTAGCACTATTTTGTACTATTTATGTTTTACGGATTAAGTGCGTGCACTCTACTTTGTGACAGTGCAATACTGCAGTTTGTTGAATTTATACTACAGGGAACCAGTTTATGGTTCAACGTGGGTCTTGTACAAAAAATTTATTACAACAAAATGACAATTCCTCTTACTGTAGGTGCACAAATCTAAATTTCCTTTTAAGTTGATTTTGGAGTGTCTTTTACATGGGCACAAGTGTGCTAGTTAAATAATAACATCAAATGGCTGTGTTTGTCACACAATGCACAGGAGATAAACAGGAAACATTTGATATATAAGGAAGCGGTGTACTTTCATGAGTTTTTTGGAGAACAGTTCTGCTAATGCGAATGCACCAGCTGTTTTCTGCTTTAACACTTCAGTTTCTATTAGAAAAAGCTAGTAGAATATTCATATATATGGTGATCGTAATTCTACAAAAATATATATATTATTATTGTGTGGTCAATTTCAATAAGTTTTGTATGGGTCATAACAAGCAAATATTGTCTAACCCTTAATTGCACATTGGTTTATAAGCATTTTCTATTGGATAAATTATAATTTAAAAAGCGAATCTATATCTTTTTTTATATATATTAAGTATTAAGTTATTAAATAAATTTGTTACAGTAATTTCAGACTTCAGTCAAAATTATTGTTTGGTTTTATCCATTCCTTTGGGAATTAATAGACAATGAATTAGTAGCCATTTTGGATGAGTAAACAAGAGATGCTAATGAGAAATCTTATGTTAAATCTCATTCAAGGTGGCTGCTCAATTGTCTCATGCAACCCAAGAATATTCAGATATAAAATGAAATGGTTTAACTAACGGTAAAAAATATAACTATAACCTACCTTTGCATGTTTCTGTCGAACTCTTGTTGGTGGTGTAAATTAAAACGTCTATTAAATGACGATGTATAGGTGGAAAATGGTAGTGCTCCTACAACAAGAAGGCTGGCAAAATCTTTCAACAAGTCAACATCAAGTGCCGTTTCATCTGATGACAGCAAGTATTGTTGGTTTAGAGCTTCTGAATCATAATGCTTTTGTCCATCCAAAGACCAGTAACCGTAATTTTCAGTGATTTTGCAGTGACGACATATTTTCGAGACACGTGCAGCGGGGAAGACGCCATGTTTTATGTCGTATACAACTACGACATGGTGCTTTTTGTCGATGCTTAATTTTTTAAAACATGATCGACAACACGTTCTGTCCGACATGAGAACATATCCAGATGGAAAATTACTTTGTATTCCGAACTGAACCCATGTCTGAAATACGATCTTCTCCTTTGCCACGATGTGTTGTTCAATGGACAACAAGCTCTCGCATTCCGCCGCGAAGATATTTGTGGCGTCTTCTTCTTCTTTCGATTTGGCAATGTTCAATGGCTGTTCGCCAAAAACAAATCGCTTTACAACAAAACACAACTTATGTAAACGTAAAAAACTTGAACCGAATAAACGAAAAATAAAAAACAACTTAGAAAGTGCTAAATAATCGCTTTTAAATATGGAACGCATTTCGACAATGTTGAACTGAAAATTAACTAAATGTTACTATGGTTACAAAACTCCAACGTGTGATCGCATATATAATATATCTATTTTTAGTATTCACGTAACACGTTCTGATCAACATTCAATGACGTTCTAGTTGAATATGACAGACCGCTTTACCGCTTAATCCAAAAACTTCAGCTTTTTAAAACGACCATAACACAAAATTCCAAAAACTTGAGTTTTGGAAACGACGATAACACACAATATATTATATTATCGGTTGTCTTCGATTCCCATGCAAACAGACGTATAAAATCAAATGATTTTTGTATCCAAACACTTCAGCTTTGGGAAACGACTATAACACACAATAACTTGAGCTTTTGGAAACGACGATAACACATTATATTATATGGCCGCTTGTGATCGATTGCTAAGCAACAGTCTAATTACTAGATTAAATAGATCTGAAAAGACTTTTGTATCTAAGAAATTGAGCTTTTGGATTCGACGATAAACGCAATAACTTGAGCTTTTGGAAACGACGATAACACACATTATATTATATGGCCGCTTTGTGATCGATTGCTAAGCAAACAGTCTAATTATTCAATAGATCTGAAAAGGCTTTTGTATCTAAGAACTTCAACTTTTGGAAACGACGATAACACACATTTATTTATAATGGCCGCTTGTGATTGATTGCCAAGCAAACAGTCGAATTATTCAATAAATCTGAAAAGACTTTAATTATGTGGCCGGTTGTTGTGATCGATTGCTAAGCAAACAGTCTAATTATTCAATAGATCTGAAAAGCCTTTTGTATCTAAGAACTTCAACTTTTGGAAACGACGATAACACACATTTATTTATAATGGCCGCTTGTGATTGATTGCCAAGCAAACAGTCGAATTATTCAATAAATCTGAAAAGACTTTAATTATGTGGCCGGTTGTGATGCAATTATTCATGCAGGGTATCAATTTACCAAAAGAACCATACTTCACCAATGGTTCACCAATGGTGAATTCGATTTACCAATGGTACCATTGGTACCTAGCCTCCTCCGCAGGCAACACTGCATTGTTATCTTTTTTGGCTCGCTCCCAGTCTCTCTTCTTTGCAACAGGAAGCCCAGGAAGCCCAAGAGATAAAAGGAGTTGCCTGCGGAGGAGGCTACATTGGTACCATTGGTGAAGCCGGCCGTAGCAGTTGATACCACAGGAATCCCAAAGCCAAGCAATTGATACCACAGGAATCCCAATCACGAACGTGCATATTGTGATAGGGTTTTTAGAGGGAACCCTGTGGAAATTCACCAATAGACTCCATTGGTAAAACACATTTTACCAATGGTATCTAATGGTGCATATTGTGATAGGGTTTTTAGAGGGAACCCTGTGGAAATTCACCAATAGACTCCATTGGTAAAACACATTTTACCAATGGTATCTAATGGTGATTCTGGACATACTTGTGGTGTGGCAGAGATTAAATCACATCAAACAAACTCAGTTTGTATCCATAACCCCAAGCTGGGACTCAAACCATAAACCACAGAGGTGAATAGAGCAGATTTCGTATGGATGTGAAACAGACCGCGCCGTGCCGTAACCATGTCAGTGCCGTGATCTCTATAAAAACATTCAAAATTCCTGCCGTAACCGTGCCGTGACCGTGCGGTACTGTTTTCACAGCCATATGAAATCTACTCTGACTAGCAAGCACTCTCATTGCTTGGCCAACCATGCCAAGATAAGCTTTCTCTCCGAGATGGGCACCTTCATGATCAGCATTGAAGATTATATCATCACATTGCATTCTCATATTTTGTTTGTTAAATCTCTCTTTTATTTTCCTCACCTTCAGTTTCGTTATTACTTGGTGGCTCAGGACTAGTAACTGGTGTCACTGGTAATGATGGCATATCAGTGCTTGTTGGTGATCGTGGGGGAAGTTCTGGAGGTGGACCTCTGCTTAGAGGCTCAACTGAAGAAAAGATTGTGAATGAATTAGTTGGCAAACTTTATCTGTTGATAGCAATTCTTAAGAATTCTTAGAAAAATCCTAGGAATTCTTAGGAATTCCCAAGCTTTTTTCGCAAGGGTTAAAGCATTTATGCCTATTTTATGTCCAAAGTCAAATAAAATCTGTCTAAGAATGCAACAGTCATTCTTCTTGATTATATTTTTGTTGTTCTTGTAGGCCTAACATCCCAGAAAAAAACCTCTTGGGCCTTCATTTTTGACTGCTGTAAGAATACAAATTCCATGACATTTTAATCTAAATTCCATGACTTTCCAGGTTTCCCAGGACCTGTACCAACCCTGTCTGACACAATAAAGGGCCATTTATATGAGACCAAATAAAATGTGCCTTACATAAGACATGCCTTATATAAGGTGTACACATCTCCCTATAATCGTCACTTTTTGTCTAAGATGCATCTAATTCAAGCCTCATGGAGGAACAGCTCAGAATGTTGTTCCTTGATAAGGCCCATCTTGGACAAAAAGTGGCATCTATATGGAGAGGTGCGCACCTTATTTAAGTTGTGCCTTAGCTAAGACGTGTCTTTATATCACACTACTAATAACGCATACAAACTAGGCATAAGCCTTGGTTAAAAAAGCATGTATTGTTGATATCTTTAGTGACAGGATAAGAGCTTACTAGGGCTTTCCAAGTTTGGTGGTCTGTTGAAAGTCCTGAGAGATGACTGTCTCAATCCTGGGCTTGATGGATTTCTTTTTCTTGTAGGTCTGTTTTCTATTTAAAAAGATAACAAAAGAATATAAACAAACACATTCTCCTTCCTTCTTTCTGTTTCTGAATGCTCAAATATAAAGAACTTGGACAAATGATCCCCAATGCCATCATTCTTGTTCTGTTGCTTGCTTCTCACTCCTAAAGGAAAAACTGCTGGGAATGTTGTCTCTTAGAACTTGTCCTTGAAGTAAAAATTTGGTTCTGGTACTATTTTCAGTGATATGGTAATTTGTCAATATATATGCATACCTAATACATACATACATACATGATTGAGACTCCCTCAACAGGGCTTTTCAGCTCAATTTACAAATCCTAACTAAATCATATAAATCAAACATAAATGGATTAAGAATCCCAACTGGCAAGGAGGCAAACCAGTTGGCTATATTACAAGCATGGCCGAGAAACTGAATTTGAACTAATCGAAATCGGAACAAATTCAGTCTCAGCTAGTGGCCAGAGCGGGAATCGAACCTGGGACCGCCAGATTGCGAGACCAACGCTCTGACCACTCGGCCATGCTGCCTCCTATAAAGAGGCTTGAGCCTAATCAGCTCAACTAAAAGCCTCTTTGCATGTGTTGTGTGACATGTTAAATTTTAATCCAATATTAACACAAGAGCACACCAAAATCAGTAAAAATTGAAATTTTGAGGTAGTTTCAATGAATAGTGCCGAAGTTATGGGTGGCCAAAGTTGGTTCTTTTTTTATAGAAACCTTTGGTGGTGGGCAAGCAGTGCAATTTCAGTTTCTACTAACTTAGGTGTTTTTAGAAATTGTTTTTATTGGATTAAAATTTAAAATGTCATGCAACACATGCAAAGGCCATTAGAAACAAAAGATAACTCTTTACTTTATATTAGGTATATTAGGTACATTATCCCCAACTAGTAGAGCACTAGTGACTTAACACTCAAATAAAGTTGTTGTTGTTGTTGTTGTTGTTTACTTTCAGAACAAGTTCTAACAGACAATTTTCTCAGGAGTATCTTTCTGGGAGTGACAAACAAGCAACAGATTAATATACAGGGGTTTCATTAACATTAGCAATAGCGGGTTCCACTACTAAAGATAGGTGTCTGAAATACAGATATCCTACCATTAAAATATTGTATAACCAGAAAAATAATAGCTGGCAGCGAATGGCAAAACAGACAGCGATAAACCGCCAGCAACCACCTATTAATGAAACCCTTGAATACCCCTGGGTTCCTGATGATGTAGTGCCAATGGCATTGTGAACCAGGGCAACATATAAACCAAACTACCACATGCAACGTTTATGTTGTGGCTTGTGGTATGAAATTTCTGAAGTATCTTGGGGTTAGGTTTGTACAAAGTCTTTCCTAATATTAATAAACCTCTACCCAAGGTACTGAAAAAAATCATACCACAAAATTGTTTAAATGTTTATGCTATATTCTACCTGTGTCATTAGCAGGACCATGTAGATTCAGGTGTAATGACTGTCGAGCCTTTCTTGGCCCTGGAGGTGTTGATACTAGGTGATGAGTAACTGGTGATTCAGGTGGGACACTTGATGTTGGTGTACTCGGTCTATTGAAAGGAATGATCAATGCTTGTTACATCAATGAAAATGTTTTGTATGATAAGTGGAAGATGACAATATATTTTTTCCAAGAAATTTAACTGTGCACTGCAATAATAGTCCAGTTTCCAATTACTAGAGACCACTAAGCTTCCTGACAAAAGGCACATTTGTGCAGCCTTAGCCTCCTTTTCAAGAAAACTCATGGGAATAAACTCGATTGTTGTGTTGTTCTTTATCAACAATTTCTGCATTTCTCCCACTGGTATTTTTGAATAATTTATGTTGACTTGAGGCTAACGCTGTATAAATGCACCTTTTGTCAGGAAACTTAGCGGTCTCTAGTAATAAGAAACTGGACTATTGAATTCTGTCGATTGGCTCATCATCCAAATGTGGACACCTCATTGGATGAATTATTGGATATCCTGTACAAAACCCGCATATGACAAAGTGATGACATGCCACAGAAACTTGGACGTGTTAACATCTTTGCAAAGAAATGGCACTGATGCAGTCAATACCATGATTTTTCTCAAAAAACATTTACAGTACATGTTGTGGTTTGCTTTAGTGCTATTGGACCTTTGGGAAATGGTGCTCTATAAATGTATTATATTATTATTATTGTTTGAAATTACTTTTGGAAACTAGTTTGATTTTTAGTTCCCATTTTTTTTCATTGGGATAAGGACCATAAAAAATAGAAATCAAACTAGTTTGAACATTTTCCAACCAAAAATAATTTCCAACCACAATACATACACTGAGGAAGGTCCTTGGTCTTCTTCAATACAGGACTGTAGTTCACTCAGCCAGTTATCCATCTCTTCTTTATCATTAGCTGCCAACATGTATTCCCTTTTATTCACAGCCTATAAGAATAAAAACAAGCCTAGTTTTAATATATATACTGTTAGGGACCATTCACATGAAGGTGAGTTGCCCCTGTTAGCAGGGATAACTCTTTTGTTTTGTGTACCCCAGGATAAACCAAAAGAGTTACCCCTGCTAGCAGGGACAACTTGCCTTCATGTGAATGGGCCCTAAATGACTGCAGACTCCAAGGGCTTTCAGTTCAAATTGACCCTGTTGATTGGGGCTTATTTGAAATTTGGGCTGATTTGAGCTGGGGGGGGGGGGGGGGGGGGTTATTTAAAATTCAGAATGAAATACCACACATATTTTAACCCTTCTTTACACAACTATGGTGCATAACACCCTAGATTTGGAGACTGCAGTTTGGTGTCACCATTACATTTTTGAATGAATAAGACCACAATGTGTAGTTCCAAAAAATATCCATACCCCCACCAAGGAGGGAATTTGTAAATGGACCCCCTACCCTCTGGAACTTCCATTTTTCTTCCATACAAACTCCGTAATTTTGTTTTTCTGACCCCCTCCCTCCCCTCCGGAATTTCCAATTCCCTCCACTGTGGGGTATGGATATTTTCTGGAACTACACAATAACAACAGCCTGCCCAAAATATATGGAGGCAACAAGCCTTAGTCCTTTCTCTTGATAAATACTACATTTTTAACCTCCAACCAATTCCTGGTTCTCAGTGTATTTGCCTATGGGGGGTTCAACTAGAGCAGATTTCGTATGAGTGTGAAATGGACCATGCCGTGTCATGACCGTGTCAGTGCTGTGTGGCCTATAAAAACATTTGAAATTCCTGCCATAACCATGCCGTGACCGTGCAGTGCCATTTTCACAGTCATATTAAATCTACTCTATATATCAGTCTTATTTATTTACTACATTCCTGATGATAGTCCTACCTTGATAACAAACACATTCTGTCCCATTGGCATCTCTAACTCTGTAGCAGGTCGCACTTCATGGATTAAGAAACAAAATATCCCATTCTTGGGCTTTGCTGACTGAAGATACAAGATTAAATGAAAGTTAATAGTGACACCAATAATTATTATAAATCATTATCATTTATAATCATTGATTATATATTACTAATTGATGATCTGATAATAGAGTGATTTAGCAATTAAAACACGATATGAAGGAGGATGCCATGGGTGCTGGCAAATTTTGCTCAAAATGGTTGGTGATGTCACTGACATAAAGAAGTGGATGTGAAAACAACCAAAATAGCACCCTGAACATGGCATTGCGATGTTGTCAAGGTAGTCACACAATAAACGTTTCCTGTTCTCATGTGGCTACAGTGGCTGTCAAATCTATGAAGGAAAATTATATAACAGACATGTAGTTACCTGTAATGCCCATTTCATACTAGCAAAATAACATGGCCATATAACAGCATAAAGAAAATACTTTTTTCTTGTTTCTGCAATGTTGCATTATTTCAACATTTTGTGATGTCAAATCCATTGTCAATAAGCTAGAGTACGGACAATGAAAAACTGCTTGCGATATGGTTTTTACAACAATTATTTGTGATAAAAGGTGAAAAATCAAATGGGGTAATGAGTGTGCACAATAGAACATGTCAGCACCACTGTCTGAACTCTTATTACTAATGGCTTTCAACCAATCAGATATGAGATTTGGCTTGAGTGTTGAAAAATTCACAATGGTGATATAAAACATTGTCATTGAGTGTTTTATTATCTTTGCATGACCTTCTGGTAATCTTATGTTATTAGTCTGGCTTAACTGGAGACTTAGAAATTTTAAAAACAATTCTTTTCCAGATATTTCCTAAATATATTCTTTTCCAGATATTCTCTTAACAGGTCTTTTAAAAACAAGATAACCTTGTTCCTCCTTGTTTTCTTTCTCATTCTTTCAAATTTATACATTACTTGAATCACACACCCATTTTACATTCTTAGTTGTAAAAAATTTTGTCTGGTAAGTTTTTTTTGTCAAATTTCCTTTCCTGTCCTTACTTGCGAGATATTTATTTAAATATAAGTATTTTGAACTACAATGAGATTTAATGTTTATCATGCTTTTATGTTTGAAAGTTCCGTCATTGACTGAAGTTACATGTCATAATTATGTCTTTTTAGTTTCGACAAATGACGTATTGACTTTCCATTCTACATTATAAAAATATCACTCGTAATTGAATTAAGTTTCCTTTTCACTACACCAGCATATTTGTTTGAACGCAAAATATTGCATTACACTTCTAAAAGTAGCACAATGTATATGTAAATAACTCAATTATATTGCCAAAGGCGTGAAAATCAAACAAACATTCAAACATCTTGACAGACAAACCAAATAATTTACCTTTGGTGGACAGTAGAACTCCAGCATGAAGCCCCCCGGAGCTTTCAAGATCACGACTCGACATTTTTGCCAGAAGAAATCTTCTGTGTCGACTCCTTGATCTAAATTCATAAGATAATTCATAATTCCTTCTTTGCGTATGCAACTGGTCAAAGTTCTAGCGCTTCTCTCAGTAGATTGCTCATCGTTAATCGAAGGCGACGTAACTCGCTGTTCACCAGCGTTTCCTATTTTAGGGGCCGAAGTCTCGTCAATTGATCGTTTAAACAAGTCTTTGACATCTCGGAGCTTTCGCATAAAACTAAAAGCGGAGTTGTCTCGCTCCTTTTTTTCTGGTGAATGTTTGAAGTTTCCAGTAAGATGAATGCTTGAACCCCAGTCATCAGGACCAAAGACCTCGGTCGGTGACTCGGGTTCAACGATGTCTTCCAGTCCGTTCTTGTGTACCTCATGGTTGAAACACTCCAGAAAATAATCTACGAATCGTTTAGAGAACGTATAAGAAGCTCCTGAGACGTCGTAAACAGGGTTATCGTTCACAAACTGAAGGAATTCACGTGAGAAAGTTTTCGCAGCATTTTCTGCTCGGTCTTTGCAGAACTCTTCCCATCGACCGCTCGGAAATGTCGAGGCAACTTCGCCATTATAACACGCCATGGACCACAACTTTACCGTCACATTCTACTTTGAAGGAAGCATTTCCATGCCTTTAAAATATAGAAAGGAAAACCTACAAATAGTTTTTTGATTCGAGCATTGTAAACTTTCACGAGAATGGCTTGCGGGAGATCCCAAAATACCATGCGCAATGCAAAATAAACATCCGCGACACGCACTTCCGTCAATATATTGATCCCAGCTGTAAACAAATTTTGATAATATGCTCTCCTACAATATCCTCCGAAATAGTTAATATAATGTAAATTACAAAGAGAAAGAAAAAAAGGGCTACCGTTTGAAAAATCAGTAATCGATTTCCGCTCCGTTCCTTTCCGGGGGCCGCCTAGAGGAGGGGGTGGGTATATAAGGGACTTCCGTCCGGCCGAGGTCGTACACGCGTGACTATCACTGAAATATTCATCGACTATCCATGGGATCACTTAACAATTTTATTAATAGAATATATAGGAAGTTTCCAGGAATAAATAACCCTTGGATAAAATTCCCTTCAGCTCATCAAGGTTACTTTGTTTCTTTTTCTTTCGATTTGCTTTCTCGGTTGTCACTTTTTGGCCAATCAGACTACGTACAACATCACATTTCGAAACAAATGAATTTCACAGTTTATTTAGAAAAATAATAAAATGAGATTCAAAAACACTTGAAAATATAAGAGTACACCTATGTACAATTCCCAGGGAAAAAATATTTTATTTGTTAGGTCATCAAATTATCTCTACACGTCACATCTCGTGCATTGCGTGCGTAACAACAAGTAGGGCTGTGAAAATACGATAAAATCGAGCAAGTCATCGATAAAAGTTATTTAATTAACTAATTCCTACTATTTTACAAATTCTATGTTGTAATTGGAGGATGTTTTTGTTCTTATCTGCAATATTCTCATTTCAAGGGTTCGTATCTCGTCATCAACTATATATCATTTCCTCATATATCTCCTTCCGTCTTCCTCTCCACTCAATTTCTCTCCGTCCGTTTTCTTCATATTCATGTTTTCCTTCGATATTTAGTTTACTTCCTTCATTACCGCATTACTCTCATTTCCCCGTTCTGTTTTCCTCGTCTTCCTTTCAGCCTTCCTCGCACCCTTTCTTGTTTCAAGTGTTCTGTTCTTTTTTACTGTTTGTTCCTCTTTGTCATTTTGTTCATTTCTACATTTCCGTGAGCATAACAATCATTCCTCGCCTCGATACAAGATTTCCCACCGATTACCCATTGATATCGACGTCCTCCTTGCCCCCTGCCCAGACGTGGTGAGGCACTTCTGGTTCCCGGAAGTACCACATAATGTCCGCGCAGGAGGCTACGCCCTCACGACCAACTGTTACTTTCTGGCTCTGACAGTGTTAAAGTTTTAAAAGAGAGCGTTTGTCTTTTTTAAAAAGAGAGCATCGCAGTTTGCGCAAATATCGGGTCATACAAGGGCGGGGAATGTCCGCCTAAATTTAAGGAAGTTGTCTATTTTAGGTAGACGCAAGAGAGCATAAATATTTATGCTCTCTTGGTAGACGTCAGCCATTAAGACCCGGTTCTGCCCCAGAGCAAGTTATAGAAAACAATCCAGATGGAAGTGTCAGCCTTAGAGAAAGGTCTTCGCTTTTATACAGTGTAAGAGAGTTCGCGTTATTTGTTATAGAGATGGTACGTTTGGGTCAAACATGAGCGGGGAGTCGTAATTACTACTGCTTGTGCTCATTTTTCGTTTTCCTTTCTCATCCTTGTGTCGATGTTTCTTTTTCTTCTTCTTGTGTTTTCTTGGTTCGTTGCTGTCAGTTTCCTTGGGATTCAGCTCGCTACTGCTATCAACACCACTTTCTTCGTTTCCCAACTAGAAAATAAACGAATGAGTGAATGAATAAGGGGAATAAAGTGAAAATGGGAAATGAGTAAAAGAATGAAAACCAGAAAAAAAAGAACGAATGTTGGCAAATGGATAACTGAAGAATAAAACGAGGACAGCTAGAGGAAAGAATGGCTTCATAATAATGAATGAGAGCCGGTGAACATAAAATAATGGATAAGTGAAAGCGCGGAGAAAAGACGAAAGAAGTGAAGAAAGCTAGACGAAAAAATGGCTTCACGATGTTGAATGAGAGTGAATGAAAAACGAATGAATAAGTGAAGGCGCGGAGCACCAATCGTTAAATAAAGGAAACTGGCAAATGGATATAAACACTCTTGAAGGATCGTCCCGTTTTCTAAAGCGTAGAGAGTTTTCTAAGGTGTAGAGAGTCGTCCACAAACGAAGGGAAAGCCAGAAGCCTGAGAACGAGGTTAAAGCGAACTTGCCTTTTCTACGCAAAAATTGTTAACAAATCATAGGGCAGATTTTTTATGAATGAGAAACGTACTTTGTACGGACGCGCACGTTTACGTTACGGAAACGCAGCCAATCAGTATTCTAGGCTACAGTTACGGTACAGTTTCAGGACGTTAAAAATCGTGTTGTACTGCTTCGAACTCAAACGAAATTTACTCTATTATGTATTACAATTGCTGCGACAAAACAAAGAGAGTCCAGAGCTGACACCACAGACGTGGTTGTCGTATGATATATCACCTTGATCTTCAATTTCAGTTTATTGCCTTCTGAACAAGCAGACTCGACGCTCATTGGAGTGCCGGGCTGGGAATCCAAATGACTCAAGTCTAAAAGCAAACAAAGAGGATCAACGTTGAAATGACTAAATAACTGTATATTAAAGTGTCCAATGCCTTCTAGCGCTTGCGCACTAATACTGGGGGACACTAGCCTTTCGTTTCTCGGTCGCAGACCAAGAGGAACGCAGGCTCTGGGTACGAGATTGTGTACAAACACAACATTCTACTATATTCTACAATCTAATTTCTACGCACACAACTCTCAGCTCACTAGTTCGTTTTTACTGAGGAAAGAAACCCGCAGAACCCCCCCAAAAAAACCTTCAAGCAAGGGAAAGAAAGAACTATCGAACTCAAGTCACATGTGATGCCCCGACTGGGAATTGAATCCGGGACCAGAGAGGACACAGATAATTGCTGTCACCGCTCGGCCATCCTTGCATCTTTACTTTAGCTAGTAACTGACCCTGTGCTAGTTTGGGCCTTTCTTTTATTTTTGAGGTTTGGGGGATTGAGGTTGAGTTTGTGACTAATGTGACTTACCGCTGGGCGAAAGCGGGCGCGAGGTCTTTCTCTTTCTTTTGTGACTCTTCTTCGATGTTTTTGAAGCGGTTGATTCCTCTCCACTTACAGATCCAGCCTGGAAAGATAAGAAAATTAACCGACTATGTTATGAGGATGTTAAAGAAGGAAAATATAGCAATGTCAAAAAGATAAGCGGGGAAGAGGAGAATCGTGCAGTTTAGAAGGAAAAGCGAGGAAGGGAAATGTATAGAAAAAAACTGAAAGGAAGGAAGAAGGACGTGCGAAAGAATGGGAGGGTGGTAGAGAATGGGAAAAGTAATCAAAGGGCCGAAGAATAAAGAATCTAATCTCGGAGGAAGGATAGAGGGATGGTTGGTTAGACGGAAGAATACAGAAAGAGATGAAGGAAAGATAATGAAATCAAAACAAGAAATAAATGAAATTGCGAACTCTACCGGTGATGAAGGCATCGCAAGTGGAGAAAGACTCATTATTTTCTCTTTCTTCAAGTCAATGACGATACCCATCTGTTCACACAGAAATAAATAATAATGACTTTCTCGAAGGTAAAAAAGAACGGTGCAAAAACGAAAAAGGAAGGAGAAAAGTGAGAAAAGTTAGGTACGGTGGGAGTAGGTTGCGGCAGGTTGCAATTGGGACGAAATTTCTGTTCCTTTCCTCGGTCATTCCTAATACTATAGATTTATTTGTTTGTCTCTTTTGTTTATGATTTGTAGCGAATTCATTAAACTACATATATAATAACTGTAAAAAGGGAGAGAAAGTCAAAAGGATATTAAATATATCAGCCCTTCATTTCTTTCCTTCGGGAAGGTCAAAAGTTGTTAACAAATGGACTTATTCAATCTTTAGCTGGGTTATCTGCTGCATTGGGAAGGGGCGGGGAAGGCTGGGAGTTAGCCAAGGGTTTCCACAGGAAGCCCAAACAACTCACCCCCTGTGGAGTAACACATGTTGGTGTAAGTCTTCCAAATAGTGCGTTGTACAAGTCACATGCATCGCTACGTAATCGAGCATCGTTTACTGTGCTGAATTGAGAATAAAGGAATTAGTTACGTATAACAGTTATTAAGTAACGCTACTTGATGACCATATAAGGACTAATGACTACACCACTACTTGGTGGCCATATAAGGACTAATGACGTCATAAGTAACGCTACTTGATGACCATATAAGGACTACTGACGTCATCACAACTTGGTGGCCATATAAGGACTACTGACGTCACCACTACTTGGTGGCCATATAAGGACTAATGACGTCATAAGTAACGCTACTTGATGACCATATAAGGACTAATGACGTCATCACTACTTGGTGACCATATTAGGAATAGTGATGTCAATACATACTTCATCACGTGCCATAGTCTTTCCACAGCGTTCTCTGTACAAAGAGGTGAATCTGCTTTCCGTGTAAAGGGAGGGTTTTCGGCCAGGGATCGTAACGTGAAATGCCTACAAATAGACATCACTCAACATAAATTTCGGACTGTGAAACAATTACTAATAGTTAGTGTTTAATAGTGTCTAATAGTTGTATTGCAAAAAAAGAAAATAATGGGTGCAGAGTCTACTAGTGTCTATTAGCTTAGTAACTATTTCACAGTCCGGTGAAAATCACTCTATGTTGTTATATTCAGATGTTCTAGTAATCGTGTCAGTTGCTGTAACTGTCTACGATGATAGTGATGGCGGTGGTGATGATGCTATGATGACAGATATGATTATCATACGATGGTAATAGGGATGGGGTGGCTGTTACAGTGACATATTCGGAAGCTAATAATCCGCATTGCAGCCTAAAGGCTGAAATACGAGGACGCAGCTTAAGTGCAAAGCCTAAATAAAGTGCTATACTGCCGCCATACAACCAATGACTGAAAAGTTAAAGTGTTTTAAATGTTTGAGTTTGAGTGTTAGTGTGCAGTAGCTTACAGGACCCTTTTGTGACTTTTATACTTGGACGCGCGGAAAATTGGGGCAAGTAGGGGAGGGAGAAGAGAGAGGAAGTTAGTCTAGCTGCAGTGACATCGACGACAGAGCGCGTTGGGACTGGGACGAAGTCATACCGGTCTGAGTTCGTATCGGCTGCCATACATTTCTTTACTTGTGTTCACATGAGACCAGTCTAAAAATGAACCCAGACCGGTTTGACTTCGTCCTGGTTCTGGACCGAGACGAGTGACTTTCGTACTGGTCTGAGTTCGTACCGCTCTCATGTAAACGCAAGCAAATTTCATACCAGTCTGGAATTTCAAAGCCTTCATGCTTTAGGGTCTTCTGATGTCTTTGCGTTCGTTCTGGTCTCATTTTATCGAACAAACATTTCGTCCCGGTCTCATGTAAACGGCTTCAAGAGTTCTGTACCGGTACAAGAAGTTCGTACCTGTCTGAGTTCGTCCCGGTATCATGTAATTACCCCTTGCAATAAGGGTTTTTCTCTGAGTACCCGAGATTTTCCCTCTCTCTATTATCCTTACCTGATAAACGGGACAGGGTCTTTTTCGATGACCGTCAGTAGAATACTAAGCACCCGCTCGTTGCGTTCGACTACAATAATTCAAATTTGAGCATCAGTTCGTACCTCTTGGCTTTCGGTAATGGAAGATAATAATTACGATAATATGATAAATACGACAGATGACAAACCGATACCATCAATAATTCCAAGAAAGTCTGAGTATTACTTTTGAACTCACCCTTTGCAATATCCACAAGACAATCAATAGCACACTTTCTGATATCCTCAAAATGTCCATAACTAGAACAAAAGCATTTATCATTAGAGGCCTACTCTGGGATCTGATCTCGCCTTAACCCGCTGCGAGTTTCAGCGAGTTTTGGCGGGTTAAGGGAAACTGGCCCCTCTAGAGCTATGCGGGTTATGGTGAGTTTGGGCGGGTTTAAGCGGGTTAAGGGAAACTGGCCCTTTCAGAGCTCTGCAAGTTATGGCGAGTTTGGGCGGGTTAAGGGAAACATAACCTACTCTGGTAACAGTGCATAATATATAATGGGTTCACTATAGCATAATACCATAGCATAGCACAGCATACTATGAGATGTGTACACTATGGTATAATGCTATAGCATAGTACATTATACTATGAGATGGGCTCACTATAGTATAGCATCGTACAGTATACTATGAGATGGGTACACTATGGTGTAATGCTATAGCATAGTACAGTATACTATGAGATGGGTACACTATGGTGTAATGCTATAGCATAGTACAGTATACTATGAGATGGGTACACTATGGTGTAATGCTATAGCATAGTACAGTAAACTATGAGATGGATACACTATGGTGTAATGCTATAGCATAGTACAGTATACTATGAGATGGGTACACTATGGTATAATACTATAACATAGTACAGTATACTATGAGATGGGTTGTTGACCCCATTTGAAATCCATTGGATTTTTTTTGGCCTCCAATTAATTTGATTTTCCTTTAAAAAAATCAGCCCGACACGAAAGAATTTGTAGCCAATTTCTGTGTATCAGGCAGATTCCTCTTTTTCCTTAACAAAGCTTGTTTAAAAAATATCAGGCCAACATCATAAAGTGCAAATTGGCCTTATAGCATAATACATTATACTTAATGAGGGGTACATTGTGGTGTTAACACTAGTATATAGTAACCACAAAGCAGCTCCATTGGGGGGACAAACAAAAGGCTTTTTTTGCTCTTGAGAATCAAAATTCATTGTTTTGTCCCCCAGACAGAGTTGAATCCCAACATGCTGCAAGGGGTCTATACTTTGAGATGGGTACACTATGGTCTGATAATATAGCATATAGGACAGCATGTACTATTAGATTGAATGAGTGAGAAATACATTTGTTTTTTGTTTTACCTCACTTCCCTTGCCTATTTTATAATATTTTGTTACTTTTTAGAAAGCAAAGAATACAAATATCCCCATCCTACTAGGCTTCCAGATCAATTTTCCAGATCACAACGTATCGGGGCCCCGCAGAATCATGGTTCCATAAATTGGTTTGTGACGTCACAGTGCGTCGTGTAAATAATCATATAAAGGACTTGAAATGGCACACAGAAATATAAGAAAGTCAAACACAACAGCAAAAAATTGTTCATTTATACACAGTCGATTTTTTCGATGACAATGCTAAATAATTATAGGTTTTTGTCAGAGTTTCTGTGTACTTGGGCTATCTGTGCCGGTAAATTGTTGGGGGGACTGGGTAGAACAACATTTCAAAATGGCGGCAAAGAAGAAGGTCTTTTTATTTTGCATTGGTTCGCATTGGTTTGCTTCTTTGTATTAAACAAGAAAAGACAACAATTAACAATATTCTGGTAAGTAAACCCTTAATGTATTGCAGTTGTTGTATACTTCACTTAATAGAAGAAATGCTATTTTATATTTTATATTATTATTTATTTAATTAATTTAAGCTTAAATGTACGACCCCACCAGCTATGCTGAATATTTTATCGTGCTTAAATAAAGTTATCATATCATATCAATGCCTTTCGCCAGTCTAACTTTTGTACTATGTTTACGTACTATTTATTTCACGGGGTTTTTGACTTCTCTCTACGGATTAAGTAAACGAGTATCTACACCGTTTTGAAGACCATGCACTGATGAAATCAGTGAATATTACTGTTTGTCTTAATATCTCAATTCAAACTCCCATAACAGTTTTAACTGTAAGTGAATTTTTAAAACATATAAGCTTAATGCATTAGAGTGATGGCACTTAATCCGTTAAATAGGTATTAGTCTAACAGACATTAGTAGACACTATTTCTATTGTTTTCTTTTGTTATGATAAGGCTATTAGACATTGACAACTAATATTTTGTTTCACAGGCTAAGTGCTCTCATCTATTTTTCATTTATTATTGTTAGTTTTAAACACAACCTCTAGAGTGATTTTCATCGGACTGTGAAACAATTACTAATAGTCAGTGTTTAGTAGTGTCTAATAGTTGTATTGCAACCAAAAGAAAACAATGGGTGCAGAGTCCACTAGTGTCTATTAGCTTAGTGGCTATTTCACAGTCCGGTGAAAATCACTCTACTAGGTAGACCAAACTAATAGCTACTAGTGTTTAGTAATTTAATCAATGAAATAAGGGTCTACTAGTGTCTATCAGTCTTCTAACTATTCAATGTTTTTTTTAAAGTACCTCAATATTGACACTTTGTCCAATAAATACTACAATACTAGAACTGCAATTAAAAACAACCTAGTTCTGCCTAAATACAAAAGAGTTTCAGGTTCTCGTATGTTTCAAACAAGTGCAATTTGTCTTTGAAAAAATATTGACCCTTCCATTCGCAATATTGCCTCGCATAGGCAATTCATACAAAGAATCCAGCAGAAGCTCCTAAAGCAAAATTCTGAACTTGAACATTTACAAATAAATGTAACATTCTTGTAAGGAATTCTAGTTCAATTAGTCAATTCAATATAATTCAATTTAATTTAGTTTATTTTATTTTTTGAGGGCCATATTGTAAACTACTGGGTCACCAGTAAATATGCTTTCACCCTCAATAAATAAAGTCTTCATCATCATAATATTGAGGTACTTTAAAAAAATTGAATAGTTAGAAGACTGATAGACACTAGTAGACCCTAGTCCAGTCCCAGACTCTCTTTCTTGCCGCTCCAGGACTCGCGGAGAAAGAGAGTCCAGTATAACTTGCATGCACATGTCAGCTTAGTGACCACGCGATCACCACATTCATGTGGTGCTCGCGTGGTTACAAATCCTAAAAGTCATCTAATGATTCAAGATGGCTGAAGAAGAAAGTGTTTTGTATACACGATATCAGTCTCATTTCGGAAAGCCATTTGTTGATTCAGTGAGCTATGCACTTGGAAAAACCAACTATAATCTTTTACCAAAGTTTGAGCAGTTACAGGCTATTTACGGATGGACAGTTGGGAAAGACGTATTTGTGAATTTTTCGATACGCATCACTACCACTGCTACCAAACACTGACATTTGCATATTGCAAGCTCGCAAAATACTAATTAATCAATTGATTGGCTCATTTTGCACATGCGCATGCAAGTTATACTGGACTCTCTTTCTCCGCGAGTCCTGGAGCGGCAAGAAAGAGAGTCTGGGACTGGACTATAGTAGACCCTTATTTCATTGACTAAATTACTAAACACTAGTAGCTATTAGTTTCTGTTGCACATGCAGGTTTTTAGAAACCACTCCATAACTGCTTATTTTCTAATTTCTATTTTCTGATTTCTAAATGTTTAGGGGAACTGACAGGTACATGAGGTACCTCTTGCAGTAGCATAATAATTATTTATGAGACTTATTAAATTAAGAGTAGTGGTTAAGGCTAGTTAAGGGAATTTACTGACTTTGGGTGTAGCGAGTTAGTGTGGGTTTTGGCGGGTTAAGGCGGGTTAAGGGAATTTCTTCGTGTTGGGTGTGGCGAGTTAGGGCGGGTTAGGGCGGGTTTGGGCGGGTTTGGGCGGGTTAAGGCGAGATCAGATCCCAGAGTAGGCCTCATTAGCCCCTTAAATAGGATATTCATGGACTTTCCGTGTAGTTACAACTGAGTTAGAAATAGTTTATATTAGCCTCCTCTACAGGCAACTCCTTGGGTTTCCTTTAGCAACGGTTATTGGGCTTCCTTTGTAACGATTTTATTGACTGTGAGGGGACCCATTCTCCCTCCTCTCACTTCTCCTAAACAGGAAGCCCAAGAACAAAGGAAACTCACAGGAAACTGCGGAGGAAGTATATATGGTGCACACACCTTGAATAGTACTCAAATGTCTTGGAGTCGGACGGAACTTGGCCGTTGACTTGGAGAGCACGCAGAGCCCTCAAACAACTGGAGAAAGATTATAAATGCAAAATTAAATAAATAAATAAATAAATAAATAAATAAATAAATAAATAAATAAATAAATAAGTAAATAAGTAAATGAATGAATGAATGGATGAATGAAAGCTGACAAAAGTATGATGAGTGAACGATGAAACAATGAATGTGCATTTGAACAAATAAATGACATGACAAAAGCTTGAATACCTTACAGTGACGCCATAGCGATAAGATGGCAACAATTTCTCTAAGTTGAGACGTCTGGTCACTTCACTGAGTACGAGTTGAGTTTCTTCTTTTAATTTCACAACTTGTTTACCAGTACTTTACAAGTAACAATGAAAAAATTAATAGAATAACAATTGGCACTAAGTAATTAGAAAACAAGACAGGCAAAACATTTGTTTTATCTTTTCATAAAGCGTTGGCACGTTAAGTTATGTACGCTTCTATAAAGGAAAAGCATGCCCCTCCCCTCCCCTCTCCCTCCCCTGAGCCTGTTCACAATATGAAAGTTACCTAGATGTTGCTCCAGCAACAGATGTTACTCCAGCAGTGACAGTCTTAGCCAAAGCATCTATCAAACAGGCAATGTAATAGTTGTCCGAATACTGAAGGAAAAGATAAAAACGGTAATAATAATATTATCAGTTATCATTGTACTAAAATGAATGGCATGTCAACGTATCATTGCAGAGTCATATATGATACTTGCACAGCAGTTCGACGCATGTTGCAAATTGGCGGGAAAAATTTTAGGAGGGAACATTTTACTACTGCACGGCACCTCAAAGGCGCGCGTAAAGGATAATTTGGCGGGAAAAATTAACACAGATTTAGATAAGATAGGCATCTTTGAAACTGAAAACAGTTTTTAACAACAATTTGCTAGTTAGCCCTGTTTTCTTGTTCGCTAACTCATCTGAAAACGCTCAAGGCATAGAAATACGAAACATCGATATTTCAACAGTTTCATACTCCATGTGGTTCTTATTTTCGTAAGGTTAAGCTATGTTCAGTCACCCCTCCCCCCTGTGGAGAAAAATGGGGAGGGATAAGCGTGGTATTCTCGACCTTTGGAACCCTTGGCATTCTCCTGAAGCGTTACACCTATTTCAAAAAACCTTGTGGGACCAAAGACCCCAAGCATACACGACTCACCCGAAAGGGAGTATGGGTAGATATTATTGAAGCAATAAAACCACACGAATATCACCATGACATCCAAATCTAGCTTGCTACATCCTTATACAACAAATAACGTTCATTCCTTGCTGTCTAAAATCATGACCAAAGACGAAAATTGAGATAAGTTTTGCATCTACCCATGCTCCCTTTCGGTCTAGTCGCGTTGCTTTAGGTCTCTCGTCCGACAACCTTTTGTGAAATAGGTGTATGTTTTACGATTAGTCTGTTAGCTTGGATAGAATGCCACTGAGAATTCATACCTTGTTTGTACGATTATCGTTGTACTTCAACAAGTCCAGTAAAAATTGTAGAATTTCACGAGGGCATTGCGAGTGAACGTTACGAATGGAAGCAATGGCTACAGGAAGAGTCTATGAAATGAAAAACCAAAACACGAATGGACGTAAATAAATGGAATCAATATAAGATTTGGTGGGATACCTGTGGTGCAAGAGGTGCTGTACATCAGCGTAGTCCACACTATTTTTGCACTTGTTTCGAACACGGAGAAAAGAGTTTGATTAGAAAGAAATGCAAAGTCTCTGTAAATCTAAATACACACATTCAGAGCGCTAGTCGAGGAAAGCATTTATTTAACATGAAACCATTGAAAATCCTCTGAATAAAATATGCTGCTGTAACAGAATATGACGTTTGACGTAGTCTGCATAACGTAAATATACTGATGCTACGTACGTCTCTCTGCCGCAGACCAACGTACCTTGAGAAGAAAATACGATATAAAGTTGGAGAAGTCGTTGTAGCGAATAATTTGAGGACAAGATTTTGAAGAAAAGAAGTGCTTAAAGATGTTCATCATTGCTGCGTGGCCTGCCCAGCTATCGGCCGACGAGGTCGCAACCTAACAGAGAAAGGAACATGCACAGATAGTTTATTTGGTACCAAAACAACAAAGAGAATTAAAAAGAAATGAAAGAAAAAAGGATTAAAATACATGGTTTTCTATGGCTGCACACCTTTTATGTGATAACCAAGATTTAGAAAAAATAGGATACCTTGGAACCTCCCTTTTCTCCCTCCTCTTTCCCCTCCTTCCTTCCACCTCCTTTCATTCTTTCATTTCTCTCTTCCCTTCCTCTTCCTTTAGTCCTCAGAGCCTTTTAATAGTCTGGGAAATGATGGAGTGAATAAAATTGGTCATCCAAAGTACGTCTTTTCCTGTGTTACCTTTGCCAAGCAGTGACAAGCATCTTGTCGTATTTTATAGAAACATTCTTTTTGTTTTACAACATCGATTAAGGCCTCACGAGTGGCTGGTGTAGGAAACCGATCGAGCGCTTCTAGAGCCTGCAATAAAACAGAAATAGAGAGGTAATAAAACACCTAGACTGGCAAAGCAATGATTAGCAACGTTGATATACACCGACGTAGCCCAAACTAGGTCACTCGCTAGTCTCCTTTTGGCCTTTTTAAAGTGGTGTACGCCCCGTGAAGTTCAGTCACAGTCAATTCTTATATGATGAAAATGAAATCTAGAACGTGAAAAAGCCTCAACTGAAGTTCTAGCGAGAACGGGAACCTCAACTATGACGGTGCACGCACGATCATAAACGTACGCGTGACGTCCGTGTTTGACAAAAACGTCTCGTGCTTAAGGCCCGGTAATACGAGCAACAAAATCGTGCAACGTTGCAAGTTGAAGAGCAAATGTTGCACGCGGGGTGGTAATACGAGCAACATTGGCTCTGCAACTTGCAACGCAACAATGTTGCGCGACAAGTTGCACAATTGTTGTTCGTATTACCGAGCTCCCTAGAGTTTTAAGAACTACGTGACGACCCCGCGCGCCACTTAGGCGCACTGAACACTTCTAAAGCAGACTAGTCCGTCCCATTCTACGAACTTGCTTTTTATTAAATCAAGTGAAAAGCGTGAAATGAAATACCTTTGCTTGCGCCATAACGTCTCGCTCGTGTCCGTAACTGGTACTGCCACATGTAATCCGGCTGTTCAAACGTAACATGACGCAAGCCACGTTACCTTCTGGATCGATACGTATCCACAAGACTGGCGAATCAGAGCTGAGGCAGAGATTATATTATTCGTGAGATAAAGAAGTGTGAAATAGTAAGTGGGTCACAGTCATAAGAAATCTGCTCATGTATTGTACCTCTTGCTCGTATAGTGAGCTTCAGCTGATGTAGTGTATATTAAAGAAAACAGTCTTCGTAACTATTTTGGAGTATCAAAATTTTATGACTTTCAATGACATTTTCCATTGACTATTTTTATGTTTCCATGACCAAAATTTATCTGACGCTTTTGATGAAACTGGATTAATTTTCAAAGGAAAAAATAAGATTTTATCATTTTTCCTAAAATGAAGCTATCAATTTTTGTTCTCGTTCCATTTTCCATGATTTTCCACGCCCTTAATCTAAATTCTTTTCCAGGCGTAGAAATAAAATCATGACATTCCATGACTTTCCAGGTTTTCCATGACCCGTACGAACCTTTTCAATTTCAAACAATTCTGGGGTTTCCAAAAAATGAACCTTAAATGAAATTATCTCATTTTCATCGTGAACAACTTGTTACGCAACAAAATTGCCTTTTGCAAGGTGAGGCAACGTGTCGCCAGAGAACAGCCTTCTACTCTCTTTGAACTACAAAAATTCCAAGGGTTTATGACCATCTCTTGTTTGCGCACCACTAACTATCACTTGACTGATGAAGACTGGGAGATCGACTGTGGCACAGTCGAAATATTTCAAGGTAAATCGTTTTTGCTAAAATGTATTGTTTGGGCTTCCTGTGGTCATTTCGGTCAATCCACGAGTTATCTCCACCATTGGCGGTTAATTTGATTGCTCTGAGTACCTTATATATCTGTTTTATTAACGGAAATTCAGTTGGTTGCTCATTACCAACGTCGTTCTAACTGTTTTGCGACAAATCATATTTTCAGTTACTGCAAAGCAAAAGGTCATATTATTTCATGAAAGGGTTCAAAGTTGGACACTTACTCCATAGCATCAAGGTTCATGTCAACTTCTTCTCCTGTCATTAGCGGAATCTTTTTCTTTTTGTTCCTGAAAAAGATCAAGAAAATTTATGTAGAAAAGGGTATCATTCACCTTTCTCTCGCTAGCTTGGCATTCTAAAATATTAATTTTATTGAAAAAAGGAGTTCATCATCAAATTTTTCACATGGATAATGCAAAGTTATAGTTTCGTAATGATGGCTTATCAAATCGAATCAGTATTTACATTTAATAGCTAATTTAACAAAGAAATGTATGTTGAACGAGCAAGAAATATTTTAGAATGTTCTTGAGACTAAGTTCTATCGTCCGTTTTATGGAGTTTTGAGTAAAGCTACTCCTTACAAGCCTGGGCTTCCTGTGTATTTAGCATACCTTCTGCTCTTTGAGTGACAAGGTAGTTCATGTCGACTGGATATATCTTCTATTTGTACAGTATGATTAAATGAACCATCCAATTCCTGTATGCATACTGTTAATGGTCCCTTAAAGAAGAACATGGAAAATGTTCAGTTATGTCTAATAATGATAATAATGAGAGTAATAATGATGATGATAAATCGATAAATCAGTGACTTGCAAGATCCTAAGACATTATGTGATTGAATGATGGCAACAGTGGCGGGCTTAATGATGATTGATGATGATGATGATGAAGATGATAATGGTATAACTACATGTACATATAATTCATAATTGTCTAATTTATAAATCCTTGAACATTATGAAAGTGATTAATATTGGCGTAGCAATGGTGAAAATGATAATGATGATGATGATGATGATAGCATGATACATACCACATATTTGGTGGTCCCTCGTGACAAGTCCTGCTTAATGTCTAACTCCACAATGTTTCTTTTTCTATTGAAGACAAAGCTGCCATGAAATTTAGCAACACCACTGTGACATCTGAATGATAAGTTGTCAAGGACGACACATCAGTTTTATTCAAGAATTCATTTTCAGCCCTGTCAATGTGCCAACAGTAAGCCATACAGCACAATACCTGCCACCACAACTCCACACTACACTTCAAAAACAAGAAATAAACCTTGCTTCTGACTCTTTAGTTATCTACACAGTCTGCACTACAAAACAAATGACAGAGCTTCAATTGAAGGCATACATCTCTTTAAGGTGGAGACTTTCTTCAGGCAGACCATAAGAGCTGCTGGTTTCTTTGTAAATAAAATCTAATAATAATGAAAGGATACATCCACTGGTCTATAAACACATTGATGTCCTTGCCTGACACTGTTGATATAGACTTTAGAAACTACAAAAATAAAATCACAAGAAGATTATTTGAAGAAAAAAGAGAGGCAAAAGTACTATTGAAGATCAGAAACTAGAGTGCATAGTGGATTGGAAGATCGAAGATCAACAAATATAAGGTATGGCAATTACCAAATTCACATTTGTGAAGATCATAAAATTGAGCAAGTCATGTAGAAAAAAGAACTAAAGGGAAGAATTTCATGTACTAGTGGTGTTGGGGTCCAACAATTAGTCCATAATTTAATTGATATATTAAAAACTAATTATTTGGAGGACCTTTGGATAAAGAAATGATGTAAGAGGAATGATTAAACATTACACTACTCACTCCTGTAGTAGAAAGAAGAAGGTTTTTCCATAGACTGGGGTCAACTTTAGGCTGTGCTGTAGTGTTGGCTAGAGACAACAGCTTGTTGAACACCTGGGTATGGATAAAGTATTAACACACATTAAATTATGTATCACAACATAAAACACAAAATAATATAGAAGTACAGTGATGGTAGATAACAGCTGCCTAACTGTCAGTGGGTAACATATGGCCAACCGTCACTGGCTGCTGTTATGTATCTGATAACAGAGACCTTAAGCAACCAAAAACAATATAACGAACAATGATGCAGACATTGTGTGCACATCCTTCATGCTTGCCATGGTGCTCAAGTTTTTAAGATATGAGAATTAAAGCCTCAAATGACATTCAGCCAAAAACAGGAGCCTCAATGACAACGGTGCATGATGAAATAGAATGTCCTCATGACTTCTGTGTCAATGGCTTTGGTTGATTAATAAATATTGGGTGCCATTGGATTTGGTTAGTCTCCTTGACGACCACTGATGGTTTTGTCACACAACACTTCAGGGAGAGAACCATTGTGTGACAAAACCCTCAGCAACTGCAAAAGAGACTAAGATTTGTTATTCTACACTTAAACTGCACATACAAATTATGGGATAGTGGTCAGTTCCAAGGATTTCTGGTAGAAAATCTGAGGGTAACCCCCTCTACTCATGAATATGATTCAATGTTTTTGACTTCTCCCTAAATTGTGTCACTCAGCATGGCTTTAAAAAATGGGGGAAGAGGCTTTGCCAAGTAAGGCACAGTAATGTAATGAATCTTTAAGTAATGGTCAAATTTTTTTTACCAGATAGTATTAGATTGCAATTAATTTAGTTTTTGTTTTTCTTTAGCATAGCTGCATGTCGACTATGGTGGATTAATTATCATTAATTATTATAAATAATCTTTCGCACCTGTAATAATGGTTCCTGTCCAATACGATTCTCAATCATTCTCAACACCAAATGAGACTTGCTCCAAGCGACCTCCCTCTGTTTGACTCCAATAAGGTGAGGATGGAGATGAATGGCAGAGAATGCTGCAGCTGCTGGTGATGGATCAGGTGGTGAACTTAAAGATGAACTTCCTGATGCTGTAAGGATAGTTGTACCAAGTGGACTGTGCAGTGGAGGAAGACCTGGACCTTCCATCTCATACTTACATACTGACTCATTTTCCTAAAATGCAAGGCATGCAGTGATACAGTTAAAACTCTACCATATATATTAGTTTGCTGCCAGATAACACAGATAACACGGGGTCTAACCTGGGAATCTGTTCTATTTTACTTAATAGGAAATCTGTAATACCCAAACTTGTAAAAATAGAACAGATTCCCAGGGATTTCCTGGTTAGACCCAGGGAAGCCCCATGTTTGACCCAAGCTAGGAATTGACTTTTTTGTGTGTAAAGGGATCATTTAATACAGTCTTCACTATACATATGGTACAGAATAAGAGTAACATATCATAACTGTTATTCTAATACTGTTTTAAATCTTCATCTGCAGACATGAAGATCCTACCATTTCGATATACAAAATGGTTTACCGGTAATGTTTAAACAATTATTGTTTAAAGAAAGCACCTTTAGTTAGAATTTTTTAAATCTCTACGAGCTGTCTGGTTAGGACTGCAACATTAGACCATCTTTCCACATGACATAAGAAGCCTTTAGCTGGGCATCAGTTAATACTTTAGAGTTTGTACTTTGTTACAACATACCTTCATAATCCAATGTCTGTATTCATTGTTACCAAACACTTTCTTGACAAATAAACTGTAAAGATATCCTGAAATACCTGTACATAGCCAGGCATCAGACCTGAAGGAATCAATAAACATAAATTTACTAAGCTTCTACTTGACTCTTTGTCAGCTTTTGACATCAAGAAAGTGTTATTGATGAGCTACATGTAATATACATGTAAATTTCTACAACAAGGACAGGATGAAAGTACAAAATTAATGTGTCAATGTACAAGTGAACAATAAAAAAAACAATAAAAAAAACAAGGGAAATGAGTGATAAAGAATGGAAAGGAGGAAGTGGAAGAATAGGAAAGGAGGAGGGAATGGAGAAATGAAAAAGGAGAAGGGAATGGAGGAATGGGAAAAGAGGAAGTGGAAAATGGAGAGGAAAGCAGGAAGAGGAAATGCCAATGAAGAGGAGATGAAAGAGGGAAATGGGAAGGATGAAAAGGGGAAAGAGGGGGTTGGAAGGTTGTGTAATAAAAGGCACTTTCAGATCTTGTTATACACAAACATGTAAGCCTTACCAGTCCTGCATGCAGATATAACAACCAAAAAACTGTTCAGCCAATGCCTTTGCAAGAATTCTTCTTGTAGTGAATGTTTGGTCTATGATACGAGGTGAGTGTAGAAGGCTGGTACTAGAATAAATTGTGTATTTTACAGTTACAACCATTCTCAGTAAGGATGGCAACAATATAGCATTGTTGACCTGGAAGCATGCAGACTGTATGCATATGTAGTATGTGAGTATATGCAATATGTGCACATAATTATGTTAGTGTATATAATTATATTAAACAATAAAAGTAGCAGGTATGCTGCAAGACTTCTAAAAACCACACTTTTTTCCTGTGCTACCAGAAAAGTAAGTATTTCTGTGGCCCTGTTCTAGATTAACTGTCAAGGAAAGGCTTACACAATGAAGAAAACAATTCAGAAAATGTCAATTCAGAAGTTTTCATATAACTAGGAAAATGGCACAGCCACTGTACGGCACAGTTGCAGCAAGAATTTTGATTGTTTTATATACAACACAGCACACGAACACAGTGACAATATGGCACAGTAAGTATATCTCACTCATATGAAAATTGTTCTAGAAAAGAAAGAAAACATTGTCAAAGTGCAGCATCATGTACAACCCAAAGCTAATAGAGCATAATGGTTTGGAAACTCAGCAAACATCAAAAGGACTGACAAAGAAGCAAACATGGATGTTGAGTAAGGTCTTGACCGTGCACAATTTTTTGTTTTACCTTCACTTATTATGCTTGACGTACCTGACCCAAACGTTTTCATTGGCTGATTGTCTGATATGTGTAGGAATGCTTCTGTTTTGTGCACGGTCACGGTTGGAAAAAGTGAACAAAAAGATAGAACAATGGGTTTCCTAACCATTTCACTCTTACTATCAACTTTGGTACAACCCTATCAGTCATAGAGCAGATTATGTTTGAGTGAGAGGACTACGCCACAGTGGTGACTGTGTCAGTGCTGTGTTGTCTACAAAAACATTCAAAATTCCACCCGTGACCATGCTGTGCCATTACCATGCTGTTTCCACAGTCATATGAAAACTGCTCTAATACGAAAGACAATAATGACTAGTAGAGCAGCTTTTTATGAAGTCCATGCTGAGCCATATTGCATTATTCTGTCTCAATGTTTTGATCGTACAGCACATGTAGTCATGAATGAACAAGTTAGAGTAGATTTCACAATTCCTGCCAGTAACCATGCTATGCCATGACCATGTCAATTTCACAGTCATTCACAATATTGATGATTACAATCCACTCACTTGAATATCGACATAGAAGCATATGTCATCTTGTCATCATAAGCTTCATCCACAAAAACCTGTTTGTACTGAGTGTAAGGATAACGACTGCTGAGATGTTCTTCATAAAATTCAAACACATCATGAATGAAAGATGATGTATGTTTAAGGTGAGATAACAGACCAGGAAGACAAAAGTTGGTAACTTCTGGCATAACTGGATCAACATGAATTTCAAATGGTCTGAAAACAGAAAGGTTCAAGTTAAAAAATTGAAGCCGCTGTTACACACTGAAACTTTCCTCTGAAACTTGCCTCAATCACCGTTGCGAGACGAGTTTCACAACACATTGCACTGTGTAACACAGTCGCATAGATTCCAATGGAAAAATGATTTTTCCATTGGAGTCCAGTCGTGACTATCTACACAGGAAACCCACATAATACAACACGGATTGGTGTCCTGTGCTACTGTCCACAGGAAACCCAATTCATACTTCTGAACCAAGCATGAGGCATTGACGAATGGAGTCCAATCGATTCCATTGGAGACCAGTAGATTCCATCGGAATCGTAAAATTCTAGTCGTCAAACAATGGAACCAAAATAGCTCTAATATGTTATACGCCGTTTCCAAAGAACTACGATACAAGTATCGCCTTTTGTTGGCTGTAAAATACGAAATCAATTCGCTTAATTGTCCGTCAAAACTCCTTGCGAAATCAAAACTCGCCATCGATCGGAATCGCAAAATTCTAGTCGTCAAACAATGGAACCAAAATAACTCTAATATGTTATACGCCGTTTCCAAAGAACTACGATACAAGTATCGCCTTTTGTTGGCTGTAAAATACGAAATCAATTCGCTTAATTGTCCCCAATCGATTCCATTGGAGACAAGTAGATTCCATCGGAATCGTATATAAAATTCTAGTCGTCAAACACTTATGGAACCAAAATAGCTCTAATATGTTATACGCCGTTTCCAAAGAACTACGATACAAGTATCGCCTTTTGTTGGCTGTAAAATACGAAATCAATTCGCTTAATTGTCCGTCAAAACTCCTTGCGAAATCAAAACTGATCGCCATCGATCGGAATCGCAAAATTCTAGTCGTCAAACAATGTAACCAAAATAGCTCTAATATGTTATACGCCGTTTCCAAAGAACTACGATACAAGTATCGCCTTTTGTTGGCTGTAAAATACGAAATCAATTCGCTTAATTGTCCCTCAAAACTCCTGGCAAAATCAAAACTGATCGCCATCGGAATCGTAAAATTCTAGTCGTCAAACAATGGAACCAAAATAGCTCTAATATGTTATACGCCGTTTCCAAAGAACTACGATACAAGTATCGCCTTTTATTGGCTGTAAAACACGAAACCAAATCACACAGGAAACCCAAACTTTGAGTTTTCACGACTAGAATTTTGAGAATTCCAATGGAATCCAGTCGACTCCAATGGTTCCATTGGACTCCAATCGACTAAATATCAGAGGCCTTCACCATCTAGTGAAAAAGACAAGCTATGGTTACCCTGTGGTCAATTTACACAGGCAACCCACATCTCGAGTTTTCACGACTAGAATTTTGAGAATTCCAATGGAATCTAGTCGACTCCAATGGTTCCATTGGACTCCAATCGACTAAATATCAGAGGCCTTCACCATCTAGTGTAAAAGATAAGCTATGGTTACCCTGTGGTCAATTTACACAGGAAACCCACATCTCGAGTTTTCACGACTAGAATTTTGAGAATTCCAATGGAATCTAGTTGACTCCAATGGTTCCATTGGAGTCCAATCGACTAAATATCGGTAGCCCTTCATAATCTAGTATAAAGGACAAACTGTTTATCCTGAAGTCGATTTACACAGGAAACCCACCCCTCAGACTTTTCCAATTCTTATCTATGGTTACCCTGTCGCCCTGTAAATAATAAACACAGGAAACCCATACTTTTAAATGGCAACATTTATGAGGCCCTTCAAGCCACTCCATCTGTTCCAATGGTTCCAATGGACAAATCCGTCAACAACACAGAAAAAAAAAATTTCAATAAAGACACTAAGTCCTTCAATGCCCACATGCACAGGAAACCCAAAACTTAGGTGACAACAATAATCAGTAAATTAACATTAGGAAACCCAAACTCTATATTTCTTACGACTAGACTCCAATGGAAATATGTATTTTCCATCGGAATCTATGCGACTGTATTGGACAACCCTCTCATTTAGCTGAAACTTTCCCCAGGTTGGTTTCACAAAACAGTTTCAAGAAAGGTAGAACTGCTTTCTACTTCTGCAACAGAAACTTAATTTCAGCATGTAACACCCCTTATGAAACTCATCTCGCATCAGCAATCGACATAAGTTTCAGATAATAGTTTCAGCATGTAACAGCACCTTTAAAGGGAGTGTAATGCTGTCACCAAACAACTGAATTATGTCAACTTAGGGATACTTACCCTACAGCTAAAGCAATATTAGGTGCAGACGTTGGAATATTTAGTTCATATTGATAGGTCTTGGTTTTGTCATCAGCATTTAAAATCTAGTATCAAAAGTAAAATTCACATAATATATTAAGTGTAGTGTAAAGAAATCAGTACCACATTTGTAGAGCTCCAGGCAAAAATGGCATAAGTGAGTGATTATGTACTTATTGACTGAGTGGGAGGGCGGGTCAGGAAATATTTGCCTTGAGGTCCATACAGAATGAATGAAAGCCAAATATTTTCTCATCTGGCCCAACCTAACTCAGGCAATAAGTATTTTATCATATGACTTTTTATCATTTTATTCACATTTTTGGACATGTCCATAGGTCTGGGTCTGGATACAGGTTTTTCCATACTACTTTCGAAAATCAGTATGTGCCGATCAGGTGACTATTTCCAAGAGTTTCCTTAGGAGCTCAAGTGCACATGGGGCCAAATATGGGTCATATCATTGGTAGACTTTACCTGTTCCTTTAGTTCTCCAGAGCTAACAGCAATCATATCTTTACTAGTAGTTATATCAATACTCCAGGTACATACTTCAGAGTATGAATCAACACATGGAAACCATAACCTGCAGTATAACATGGAAACATGAAACACCTGTTCTATTAAAGTGCACCTAACCCCCTCTCAGATCCAATTTGGATCAAAAGTTGGGACGTTTCTAAGAATGTTGGGGAAAAAATTAGGCAAATTGATCAAATCGCATAAACAACCATCCAAAAATTAATGTCATATCTAGTTGTTTGCTTATTATGATGTTGATAAAGCAGAATTTGTATGAAAACTTATGTGCCATGCCGTGTCTCAACATTATGTTTGGATAAGATGTCATAGCCAGCCCCTTCCTTTCTTCCTCCCTTCCCCTCTCTCCCTAAAATTCCCATCCCCCATCCCTTTCTCTTCCTCCTCCCCTCCCCACCCTCCCTCCCCCATAGCATGTTCACAGGCTTAAGGTATCAACATCGACCAATCTCAATCATAACACTTAGACATGGCATGAAACAGAGTGGATTTCATATGACTGTGAAAACAGCACTGCACAGTCACAGTATGGTTACATCAGGAATTTGGAATGTTTTATAGACAGCATGGCACTGACACAACCATGGCACAGAATGGTCCGTTTCACACTTATACGAAATCTGTTCTAACAATAATATATATTGGTAGAGCACAGACTTTCATAGTCATGAATCAAACATCAAAGGTGATGGTAATAATGATCATGATAGTGATGATGATAATATTAATATCATACCTTGAAGAATTTCCATAACCATATGTAAACAAGTGAGCAGATCTCTGCATAACAAGATATATATTACACATTATAAAATAGTCTTACAGTTGTTCAGGAGAAACATGTATGTAATGGTTACCTGTGGCGCGCATGCGCAATGTAGTTTGTACAGCACGAGGTCGTTGCGAGTGGAGTGAGCGTGTCTAGTAGTGTAAGAGTGTGACTGATGTTCGAGTTCAGAATAAAAATGTAAAATCGTATCGTACATTCTGGTAGCAGAGCGAGGTTTTCAACCACCGAAAACCATGTCAATCGAAAGACTGAAGAAAGAGAAGACGAAAGCGAAAGCGGCTTTCACCAAGACAAGGAATCGACTGCTAATGACATTAGAGGGCGGACTATCGTCAAGACAACAAATAAGACAGCAAATGGATGCGTTAAGCGAGGCAATGGAGTACGTTATTGGTACAATCGAAGATCTGGAAACATTCTACGAAGGTACTGGAGATATAGAGAGTGGAAGACGGCTTTCAAGTGAGTTAGAAACGATAGCAGAGGAATTCGAAGAAGCGGAGGAGATCGTGAATGGTTGTCTAAACAAAAGCGCTGAGTCATCGAACATGGGGAATCTTACGCCCAGCAACGAAACAAAGAAACGCTTACCATCGAAACAAATTCCAGCTCAGCAACAAGTAGAGATTCTACAGCAAGAAGTTAGTAAACAAGAAGAAGAAATATCCAAGATCGTCAAAGAAATCGAATCAAGCTTCAAATTATTACAACAAGAACACGTCGACCCAGACGAACCGGCGCGCCAACCAGATAACGTGGCGCCAAACAAGACACCAACTAGACAGGACGTCGGGAGCGAAAAGGATATACTACCCTCACCGGCCAAAAAAGAACAGGAATCCAAAACCAACAAAACTCAAGCGAAAGATGGAGTACTTAGTTGCCAAAATACCCAAAAGGATGAATCAACGTTATTTTCTGAAGAAACACAGACATCAACAATCGACGAAAGACCGTCATCTTACGATAAACCACAGGGATCCCAATCCACACCAACTGATCAAAAATCGCCATGGCTCAATAATCAGAAAGCCTGTGATACTTTGGTAACAGATAGAAAACCCTTGTGTCTAAAGGAAACCCAGTCAGCATCTACAGAGAAAGAACACTCTTCGTTACATAAAGCACAGGAAACCCAATCAACATCGAATAAAGAACACTCATCGTTGGATAAACCACAAGATACCCGATCCTCATCAATTACAGATAAAGAACCTTCATCGTCTAAAAGACTACAGGAATCCCAAGATACATTTACCTTGCCCATTGGAGGGCATATCGCAGCATCAACGCCAATGTGTCCTCATCCATCATCACACTACGTTACACAGCACTCATCATTGGAAATGGATTCGTCAAGATTATTAACACGTGTTTCAATACCGAAGTTCAGTGGGGACAAGAGAAACTACGAATCGTGGAAAGCAGCCTTTATGTCTTGTGTCGACAAAACAACAGCTACATCAGAGTATAAGCTACTGCGTCTACGTAATAGTCTTGAAGGAGAGGCTTTGAGAGTCATTGACAGCCTTGGGCACTCTGCTGCAGCATATGAGATTGCTAAAGAGAGATTGGAGAGAAAATATGGTGGAAAACGCAGACAGATTATGCTTCGCCTGGACGAGCTGGACAAGTTTAAACCTATTCGCGATGGAAATGCAAAGGACTTAGAACGTTTTGCAGAGCTTTTAGACGTGATCACTGTGAATCTTCATGATGCTGGTCAAGAAAGCGAGCTAGGAAACGGTTCGTTGTACATTACCCTTCAACGAAAATTAAGTGAAAATCTATTGTCCAAGTACAGCCGTTGGGTCTTTGAGAATAAACAGAAAGAGTCTGTTGAAATTCTCAGAGAATTTATCAATCAAGAGTCAGAATTCCTCACAACAGCTTCGGAAACCATAAAGGGACTGAACAAAGAAAGTAGTAAGAGAGAGAATTCTGCCAAAACCTTTGTTACATCGCCATCATCTGTGCAAGAGAGTAAAAGTTATCTGAAGTGCAAGATCTGCAACAAGGCTCACGGAATATGGAACTGTGACAATTTTAAGTCATTGAGTACCAGGGAACGATGGCACAAGGCGAAAGAACTAAGTCTGTGTTATAGATGTTTAGGCTCTGGACACCAAGGAAAATCATGCACCAGGAGTAGAGTTTGTGGAGTGCGTGACTGTCAGCATTTTCATCACAGACTTTTGCATCAAGATGAAAGAAATGCCGAGACGACCGGAAACCCAACCCAAGTGAAGGAAACCTCCAAACCAGTGTCAAGTTCTCAAGAAAGTGGAACTCTCCAAAGTGCTAGTGCATGTAACCAGTCGTCAAGATCACAACAGAGTGAAGGTTCGCGTCGTTACAGTGGCTGGTGGACGCCTCGACAGCATCCTCCCAAGGAAGGGGAGTCTGAACACAGATCGCACACAACTACTTTATCAACAGAAAAGGCACAAACAACAGAGTTCATAGCTTTGAGAACTGTACCTGTGTATGTGATTAATGGAACCAAAAGAGTAAAAGTGAACGCACTTCTCGACGATGCAAGTACCAAAACTTATTTGAATGCTGATGTTGCTGCAGAGCTCGGGCTCGAAGGAACACCTCAAGAGCTAACTGTAAATGTTCTGAATGATAACCAAGAGACACTACATACTTCTATTGTGGAGTTCAGGATTTGCAGCCTTGATGGAAATACAAGCGTTGCAGCTTCAGCCTACACTGCTGAAAAAGTGACTGGTAGTATGAAAGCAGTTGATTGGAACCAACACAAGCAAGAATGGAGCCATTTGAAGTCAATAGAATTTCCATCAACGGGACCTCGACCAAATGTAGATCTTCTTATCGGAGTGGATCATGCAGAGCTGATGTGTGCCATCAAGGAAGTAAAAGGACAGGCAGGAGAACCAATAGCTAGATTAACACCACTTGGATGGACATGCATTGGTCAAACAACTACACCACTTGATAATGCTCGTACCAACTACACGTTTACAGCTACAGCCTACAATGAGCTGAATAATCTTATCCGTCGTTTCTGGGACATTGAAGAACCTATCAGTTCAGAGCTGATCACTCCTGAAGACAGGATTGCCAAGAATACAGTAGCAGAATCTCTTACTTTTACAGATGGTCATTATTGCGTTGGATTGCCATGGAAGAGAGACAGACGTTCTTTACCTGATAGTTATAGTATGGCTTTACGACGCCTACAGAATACAGAGAAACGTTTGCAATCCGCAAGTCAAGTTGGCAAAGACTACAATGAAGTTATACAGAGCTACATTCAGCGTGGATACATTCACAAAGTACCACCAGAAGACAGAAAACCTGGTGAAGGATGGTATATGCCACATTTTCCAATTCTGAGACCTGATAAAGCCACTACCAAGACTCGTATAGTCTTTGATGCATCAGCAAAATGTCAGGATGTTTCTCTCAATGACATGATGTATCAAGGTCCCAAGCTTCAGAATGACTTGGTTACAGTTTTGCTTAGATTTCGTCGTGACCCGGTTGCATTGATGTGTGACATTAAAGAGATGTATCTACAGATAAAGCTAAAAGAAGAAGACCGACCCTACCACCGTTTTCTGTGGAGACAACTAGAGACTGAAAGAGAACCTGATGTCTATGAATTCGAAAGAGTTGTCTTTGGAGTAGCATCGTCCCCATTCTTGGCACAGTATGTTGCACGTCACCATGCCCAAGAGAATCAGAAGACACACCCTCTTGCTGCCGATACAATCCTTAACAGCACCTATATGGATGATTCTATGGATTCAATGCCTAACGTTGAGACTGCAATCGAGTTGTATGAGCAGCTGGCTCAGCTGTGGGCTTCTGCCGGAATGCATGCACGTAAATGGTTATCAAACTCCCAAGAGGTGCTACAAGCTATACCGACAGCAGATTGTGTTACTGAAGTGGATCTCGACAAGGATGAGCTACCTGTTACAAAGACATTAGGAGTGACATGGTCTCCTAAGGAGGACGAATTCAAGTTTCAAGTTAACCAACCAAAGGAAAAGTACACAAGCACCAAGCGAGGATTTCTGAAACGAATAGCAACACTATTTGATCCCCTTGGCTTCTTGACACCATACGTTATCCGTGCGAGGATCCTTCTTCAAAACATGTGGACAAAAGGCCTCGACTGGGATGAACCGTTAGATGCAACACTGGAAGCTAAAGCTCAAGAATGGTTCGATGAGCTATTGGAACTGTCTGAGATTCAAATACCACGATGTCTTAGACTTGCAGCCGAAGTTGAAGAGGTAACTCTTCATACCTTTGTTGACGCTTCACAAGAAGCTTATGGAGCTGTGACATACGTTAGACATGTGTACAAAGATGGAACTGTTTCATGTAACCTAGTTGCATCGAAATCAAAAGTTGCACCACTTCATGCAGTTAGCATTCCCCGACTAGAACTAATGTCAGCCATCGTAGGACTTCGACAAGCTGAGAAAGTTGGTCCTGTTCTAAGAGTAGATAAGCCAATGTGGCAGTTTTGGTCCGATAGTATGGACACTCTGTACTGGATTCGAGGACAGAGCAGACAGTTCAAACCTTTTGTTGCAATTTGTTTGAACTTGAGCCACAGATTGACTGGACTAAAAGTGAAGAACGATGTATGTGAAAAACGGCGGAAGTGAATATCGATATAAGTGAAGAACATCGGAAGTAAAGCAAAACGTAGTAGAAGACAACGATGTGCATGCTTAACATCCCTCGAAAATAAATAATACAATAACGAATGCTTCAAAACTAAATGTTTGAACCGATGGATTACACATTTGAACCAAAGCATTGCATGTTTGAACCGAAGGATTACACATTTGAACCAAAGCATTGCATGTTTGAACCGAAGGACTGAAGGACTGAAGTAGATCTTTGAATTTTAGGCAAGAAAAACGCGCCATATGTACTAGCCAGAGTCCTGAGGTTCCAAGACAACTGTAGAGCACCACCTAAAAGGCGAGAGCTTGGTCCACTTCAAAGAGAGGAACTAATTACGTCAGAGCAACTTCTCATCAAGAAAGCTCAAGAACAAGCATTTAACGAAGAAATCTAAGCACTTAAAGCAGGAGAGAGTCTGTCTGGATCTTCCAAGCTGCTACCGCTGAATCCATTCATTGATGGTATTCTCCGTTGTAATGGAAGACTCTGCTATGCTGAATGTCCATGGGAGTCCCGGTTTCCAGTTATACTTCCTAAAGGCAACCACATTACGAGGCTGATAATAAAGGAACACCATGAGCTAGTAAAGCATGGCGGAACAAATCAAGTCCTAGCAGAGTTGTCGAGCAAATACTGGATCCTCTCAGCAAGAGAAGCAATAAAAAAGTGGGAAAGAGAATGAATGGAGTGTAGAAGAAGAAAAGTAATGCCACATAGACCACTGATGGCACCATTCACCAACCATACGTACACGTATGTCAATGCGAGCCTTTAGCCAGACATCGCTGGACTATGCAGGCCCCTTCATCACTAAGCAAGGACGAGGTAAAGTTCGTCAGAAGAGATACCTCTGCCTCTTTACGTGCTTAAGTACGCGTGCAGTACATTTAGAGGTTGCCTACAGTTTAGACACTGACTCTTTCCTTAATGCTTTCTTTCGAATGGCATCAAGGAGAGGCATGCCAGAAGAAGTTCTATCCGACAATGGTACCAACTTTGTTGGTGCACATAATGAACTTGAAGCCTTGAAAGCACTAGATTACAACAAGATTCAAGATACTACATCTATTTATGGAGTCTAATGGCACTTCAACCCGCCTTTAGCTCCACACTTCAGTGGAGTAAAGGAAATTATGGTAAAGGCAGCAAAGAAGGCAATTCTAGCCATATTGGGGTCAGCTGAAATAACAGATGAAGAGCTTGTAAGTGCAGTTGTTAGGAGCAGAAGCCCTCATCAACTCGAGACCTTTAACATATCAGTCAGCTCACCCAGAAGATACAGTACCCCTTACACCCAACCACTTTTTACATGGTCAACTTGGAGGCAAGTTCGCACCTGAAACTGCGGACACCACCTCCTTTAACCCCAGAAAAAGATGGAGAAGAGTACAAGAGCTGGTGCGCCATTTTTGGCACCGTTGGTTGAGGGAGTGGTTACCTAGCCTTAATACAAGAAAAAAAGTGATTTCACAGCAAAGAAAATCCTGGAAGAAGGAGACATAGTCATTCTGATGTCCCCTGATACCCCCAGAGGAAAATGGCCTCTTGGACAGATTGTGAAGACTCACCCGGGACCTGATGGACAAGTTAGAGTAGCTGATGTGCTAAGTTGGGAAGACTACTCTGACAAGACCAGCTGTTAAACTGTGCCCTCCGGAACCATAGGAACTGAACTATTATGAACACTGTTGTTGTTTAGTATTGTTTATCAATCATTGTATAACTATCAGCTACTAGATCTGATAGGAAGGGGAGGATGTTCAGAAGGATTTGGGATACCTGTGTATATGTATGCGCATGCGTGATAGAGGAGGTCGAGCGACCACGAGGAGTAATAAAAGAAAGTTTGAGTTAACAAAGCCACAGAAATTTATAGTATATGCAATCTCCAGTACAGGTACCGTGTAGTAGGCATCTTTAAGGTCTACCGACGCCGCCATGTGGCATCCTGATCGCATTAACTGGATAGCATGATCAAGAGTATTCATCTTAAAATGATGATAAACGACATTCTCATTAAACTGTTTTAGATTTAATATCATACGATGCGTGCCATCCTTTTTCGGTCTTAAGAATATTGTAGAAATGAAATCGTCCGCTTCTTTTGTCGATTCAATAATGACTCCTTTGTGGTAAGTTTATCAATTTCCTGCCTAACAATGGCATGTTCAGTTGTGTTAAAAACATTTGAAATTTCTGCTGTAACTGTGCCATGACCATGCAGTGCCATTTTCACAGTCATACAAAATCTACTCTATAGTTACTATTCTCACTATAGTGTACCTTAAGGCCCGGACACACAGTGCAACATTTCTTGAAACATTTGCTGAAACATCGCATGCAACACAATGTTGCAACATGTGTACACCCATTACAATGTTTTGCAAAACATTGCACATAACAGCCATAGAAGTAGGATCAAGTTTTACTTCTGTAACTGTCCAGAACTGTTGACAGTGCACAATATTGCATGAGATGTTTCAGTGGTGGACACACGGTGCAACCATCTTGCACGTGGTGTTTCAGCAAATGTTTTGGGAAAAGTTGCACCGTGTGTCCAGGCCCTTAGAGGTTGCCTGGTATTTTGGAAGATACTGTACTTTTATATTATTAAAAGAGTATAAACATGTACTAACCCATGGCACATGCTTGGACCTCTTTTGGTATTCTTATTGTCAACTCTCCTCCACTTTTATCAGGATCATAAATACAAACAAAATTTTGCTGACAAGCTAAGAAGTAATCCAAGTTTCTCCTGAAAAACATATATTGTACATCAAAACACAAATGCAATAAATAAATAAATAAACAAACAAACAAATGAATGAATGAATAGATGGATGGATGGATGGATGACTGAGTGAATGAGTAAGTGAATGAATGAATAAAGCATGATCATCTAATCAAATTGTACACCTCTAAATCACCTACTTTTTAGCATCACCACAAACTGGCTTTCCTCTTGCATCATCCAACTGAAATCCTGCTTCATACCAATCACCTTTTCTTTCATCCCTAATACATATACGCATAATTCTTGCAAAAGTGTTAAGGGAATAATTTGGCCTGACTGCAGAACATCACACCAATAATTCTTAATTCTTTGTTTATATATTAAGATGAAAGGTATAAAAATAAATATAAAAAGGATATTGCATTGTTTGCAGTTGAGTTTCACTCTGTTCAGATTATAAGCCAAAGGGAGAATCCTGAGCTCTACAAACCCCTAAATGGAAAATGAAAATGCATCGTTGTGAGGAAAAATTACTACAGTAGCTGTGAATAGTAGCTGAATTTCTAAAACCCTCAAAGGGAGTGATAAATTGAAAGGTTTCAAGATACAAGTAAAAGATTTATTTTGGGAAAAAACGGTTTGTGTTCTACATGACCATCAGATGGCGGGAAGCTATTAAAAGTGCGCGCAAGATATTTGAGCTCAAGATAGATGATTTCTATTGTAACACCAAGAACACTTTGTACTTACAAAAAGACATTTTCTCTGGAAGTCTATCGAGGTGATGCACAAAGTCTGGTGGACCGTAAAATATCAAAATACGAGAAATATCAGAAGTCAATAACATCGTATGGTCACTACAACGCTAACAACAAAAGCTGATTATACTTATTTGATACTTATAATTTAAAATTCCTTGGCGTTGTTTGCTTGCTCATTCTTCTTATAACTTCCTCAAGTCTCTAAATTACTCAAAATGCTAAACATCGGGAACAGTTTGCCGAATTACCGGCTCCATGCAGAATCCTTGTTCTGCTCATTGTTGTCCGCCATCTTGGATCACTTTAGTACCTAGTCCTCCCTAGTCCTTCCATCGCTTCAATTTTTCTACAGGAACCCCAACAACACAAGACAAACACCCGGGCCACCTTCGGGAAAAGATGACGTTTCCGCGGTTATAGACAAGTATCGATGAAAGTAGATGAGCCTGTAAAAAGGCTCTGGAAAGGGGATGAGAGGGAATAGAAGATGGAGGGGAATAGTGTAGGAGAGCCTCCCTCCCCGTTTCCCATTCCCCCTCCAAACAAAGGAGAAAGTTGCCTGTTTTAAAGCTAGGGATCCATGGCACGGGTCCACAGGGCCCAGAGTGATTGGCGAAAAAACCTAATAAACAAAAATATATAATCAATAAACTACCACTTGGCCAAAGGGAGTACACCCTTGGGTATTTGATACTACGTCGACCTACGTCTGTTACGCAGTCGTTTCGGTCAGCGACTAATAATAATTATAATAATTATAATAATAATTAATACTCAGGAAAAAAAAGCTCAGCCTGAGTTGAGTTGTCATTTCGGAAAATGACAAATTGTGTTAATGACTGAATGAATATCTTTTCGCACTTCATGTAAACGGCGCTATTCTGGTAGATCACGAGAAATAATTTCTTCGCGGATCCCGAATCACGGAAAAAATCTCGATCACGCCATGCGAAACCCTGTAGCTTCCAACTTCACGAGCTCGTGGTATTTAGCGAGGGATTTGACCCCCTTTTTGGCCATGTTGTAGATAACAAAGAAGTCAGCAATATTATGGTCAAAAATTTGTCGTCCATCAACAAAGTAAATACGAATCTGCTGACCTATTTCTAGTATTTGGCTAGAATAACTGGTACGTGTTCCATGTCCACAAGTTTTGAAAAGCCACCAGTTGGTCTTCAAAAAATGTCTGGGATTTCAATTGACTGTACTTAATCTGTAGTCTAAGCGATCATCCAAATTAAGTTTTTATATCAGAATTTACATTTACCCAATTAACCGAGTAAATGAAATTTGAAAAAATGTTGAAAAAATGTAGTAAAGTGAGATGGAACGAAAGGGAAATATGGAGGTATCTCATTAAGTCTGACGTAATTACCACTCCCATTTGCCCTGTAGGATACTTGTAAATTGCTAGTGATGTCATCACACAAGAGGGTTTGCGGCCGTTTTGAACAAATTTCAAGATGTTGTTAAAACAGTGATTTATCAAGGTAAAACTAGCAACGAAATGGTTTCTTAGAGGCTAGGAGAATCCCCCTAAGCTTGAGAACATTACTTATTAGATGGCTGGCACATGGATGTCTGTGGTTTTTGTACTTTGTTGTGTATTGTCAATCGTTCCTAGTGTATTCCCATACGTTCAACAACAGGCTCCGGGTAGAGGTGATTATGCTGTTAGTGAATTGACGCCAACACAGAAACAAGATATGCTTGATGCCCACAATGCTTACAGGTCGGCAGTAAAACCAAATGCCGCTAATATGGAATACCAGGTGAGATGGGATGGAAGAAAAAAAAATAAAGAAGAAATGAAATAAAAGAAAAAGATATCTATAGAAAATATTACATGGCCGCGCGGATTTTATTATCTTCTCGTGTTGAGATTTTATCTTGCGAGTGAGCACAGCAACCAAGTAAGAAACCCTCAAAGTTATAATTCGTGTCTCCAAGGACCATGTCATTAATATTGTTAAATATGTAATTATCGATGAAAAAAAATGTTGTGGATTTTCAACGCATTTTCTTTAAACGATCATGACACAATCGTTACTTTAACATTTGATAGATTTAGAGAGGGAAGGAGGGAGGGAGAGAGGGCAGAAGGAAGGAAGAGATGGAGGGAAGGAAGAAAGGAAGAAAGGAGGAAGGGATGCAGGAAGAAAGAAGGGAAGGAGAGAGAAAGATGGAAGGAGGAGGCTGGGAGATGAGGGAGGGAAGTAACAGGAGGGAGGGACGAGGGACGAGTTAATAAATATCATACCAGGGCCGTAACCACCATTTCAACATTCATTACGCGGTTTTTTAAAAGTTGATCCGTTTTTTTCGCTATTCTACACGAATTAATGCTTTTAAAACTGTAATAACAATGGTTCCAACGGTAAAAGTTGGTCCGGTTGAAACCTGACTAACAGTACCGGTGGCTACGGCCCTGCATAATAGTTTGTTTTGTTGGTTGGTGATTTAGATATGGAGTGATGACCTTGCTAACCTGGCACAAATGTGGACCAATAAATGTATTTGGGGACATGGCTTTGTAAAATTTGGAGATAACTACCCCCGTAACCCTACCGTCGCTTTGAGAGGAGACCAGCTTGGTAAGTGTTACCATGGTTTTTGATGCAGGACGATGATTGGTTAGTCTAAATGCGTCAAAAAGGGAAACGAAGGGGCATTTCGCTTGGGCTTCCTGTTGGAATTTACAGAACCGCACTATTCCGAACATAATTATGCATTTTCTTTGTATCAAAATATAGCCGAACCTCTTGCCACCGACACGGGTAAAAAACACATTGCGCATGCTCGAAAATTCGGCGGGAATTCGTGGACGCGTCGTGTTTACAACTTTTGTGTATTATGCGAACTTCTCGTGTATTATTTGACCAGGGAAAGAGAACAACTAAAGCGATGTTTTAGGAAAAAATAACCACTATATCTTTTCACGGACAGCTTTAACTTTCAAGATTTACCAAACCTCCAATGATTTTATTTGAAAAACTCCCGAGTATGCGCAATGCACTCGTGTCCTTGCCACCTTAGGTGTACCTTATACAGGGCGGTTTTAATATAGAGTAATTAATTGTGGATAGGATCGATGGAAAGGATCGTAAATCCTGTCTGTTGTGGAGGGATAGCCTCCGTAAGGTTACGTTACACTAGACGACAATTTTTATATAGAGCAGATTTTGTATGAGTGTGAAACGGACCGCGCCGTACCGTGACCGTGTCAGTGCCGTGTTGTCTATAAAAACATTCGAAATTCTTGCCGTAACCGTGCCGTAACCGTGCGGTGCTGTTTTCACACTCATACGAAATCTGCTCTATTATATATGTATTTGTATATTATATATGTTGTACTTCTTACCGAAGGTCAAAATCTAGCAAGGGAGTATGGTAAAATAACAAACCCAGAGGTACGCGTTGAGAAATGGCATAATGAAGTCAATTACTACACATTTAACAAATTCCGGTCTCCTATGGGAGCTGATCAGTGTGTTCCAGGGAAAGTTTGTGGTCATTACACTCAGGTAAATGTAATGCAAATTAGCTCCCCTCCCCCTCCCCAAGGGTCTGCCACGGGTAGAGGGTCTCAATGGGGTTAACCGATAGCCGTAAAAGGGCCAAAAATGTAACCGTAAGCCGTAAAAATGCAGAAAAATTAACCGTTAGCCGTAATAAAAAGTTAACCGTAATAGCTTTTCCAGCGTTCTCAGGCTAAACAATGAAAATTAATGTTTAACCATCAAGAACAATGGAAATTAGTTATTAACCCACTTTAACCGTAATCGTAAGAAAGGCATAATATTAACCGTTAACCGTAATAGCCACCACCCCATTGAGACCCTCACGGGTAGCCTGCATGGCTGGCCCTTGTGGAGGGGGGAGGGGAGAGTTGGAGAACGGGGAAAGGGACCTATATATCATACTCTCTTTCGATTCCGTCTGAAAATAGGATAATAAATCAATGTCATTATAATGATTAAACTTTTGTTGCGTAAGTAAGTAGTCATGCTGCACGCAAATGGGTGTTGAGTACGGAGTCAAGCTCTATTTTTCTTAAGGTTATAACGACAAGTTAAAGCCTAAAACAAACCCGCACCCTATATCGTCAATTATTTTTTACACGATACATTTTCTTGCGCGCAACGTTGCAAAAGTAGAATTCAATTTTGTTTATTCAACTTTTAATAAGTAACGCTTCACGCAACAGTTGGACACATTTCGCAATTTTGCTGTTACGCGCAACGTTGCAATCTAAGTAAAGTTGTACCGTGCATCTTGGTCTTTGTGAGAGTATTGGATACGTCGATGACCCTTCGTGACATTGACCTTAAAGGATGGCACACAATTTAGCCCCCTCCCCTCATTGCGTAGAAAGAGTGTGGATCGAGCTGAGGGGGCAGTGCGCATCACTTGGTAGCTGAGCCATCCTTATTTCTTGTATTAGTGTATTTTATTATTCCTTAAATTAAAGACACAAATGGAGTCTAAAACTTTTATCTCCAGCTTGTATGGGCGTTAAGTAGAAACCTTGGCTGTGGCATGAAGTGGTGTAATAAAAATTTTGATAGTGGCTGGCACCCCCCTGACAATCCTGGTGAAACTTTGGTTAACTGTAACTACGCTCCAAGGTACGTCGTCATAGCAACCCTTATCATGCTCTAAAATTCGTTGCCATAACAACCAATTAATGATAGCAAGGCGATGATGAGCCACATCCTTAATCAGGAGTCCCTGCCTTAATGTAATGTAAAGTCGTTCTTTCCCCGTCTTTTTCTTTTTTCTTTACAATAGGGGGGAAGGTTGGGGATTGACATAAGCTACGATAAAATATCCCTTCACTGCTCCTACAACTTAGTGAAGTATTTTATATATTTTTAGCGGAAATATTGTTGGCCAATATCCCTACAAAATTGGAAAACCCTGTTCAAAGTGTGCGTCTGGCAAGGGATGGTGCTACAACAACCTTTGCAGTTAAGTTATTCATCTTTTGATGATGGCCTACTTAAAGTTTATGTAAGAGAACCTATATTCTTCCTGATGGTCTGTTTTAAGTTCACCGTAGCTCTGGTTGCACCTGGGAGGCTTAATTAAGTAAACCAGCAGCTTCAAAACGAGTCCAAGGCTTATGAAACTGACGGATGTTTAACCAACCTTTTGAACGAATTCGCTTACAATTTAGCATCGTGCAAGGCATGATGAATCTTAAGATCCCTTTCCACCATATTAAATTAATTTATTTTCTATTCGATCACATTCAATTACAAAACAACAAACTTTTTTTATTTGCACTTGTGTTAACAATTTTTTTTGTTACATAATTCACAGTATACTTTGTTAAATAGAATTTACAAGAAACGTTCAGAATTCTTCGTATTTTTTATAGATTTTTTTTAGATGCCAGATTTTTGTACTGATTATGTATATAAGTTAAAATATAGTTTGAGTGCTGGGAGTTTCCTTCACCGCCAAGCGAAGAGGAAAGGGCTTGGGAACGAGGTTGCCAGCTCACCCAAAACAAAGACGCTCGGCGTTCACTCGGCGGGCTGTCGACCCTCCTCGGCTGAGCATGCGCTGTAGAGACCTGTCTGTATTTTGTGATGGACTTAAAAAACTTATATTATTACTCGGCCAGCTATACCCGACAAGTGAATGTCTGAAAAGGATTCTTGTCTTCAGAGGTTTGAAACAACAATGATTTTAAGTGAAGTCGATCGTCCTCAAAATGCCGACATACCATGCAGATGTACCTTGGCAGTATCTTCAATAATCTTTGAAATATCTTGTATACTTTTTAGGAGATTGCAAAGACCACAGCTCCAGTTGTGGAAAAACTCTAACGAAAGACTTGTGCGCAACTGACGTGGACAAAATGAAAAAATTCTGTCCTTTAATGTGTAATCTTTGTGGTAAGAACTACAACGTACCCAAGTCTCAATTAATGCAACACCAGGTCTGCGAAGGGTTCTTAATTAATCAGTTTTATAGTTTTATGGTTACCCTGTGTCGAGATAAATGTTGTCACGTGATGTTGTCCTCAACCAGTATAAATGATACCACATTTCCCAGTGTCATGGACTGGTATGGCTGAAGCGATTGGGCGAGGGGGAGGGGGGAGGGGACGGGAAATGGACATAAGGTCAACTAATAGTAAATCATGAAAGCAAGGGATTTATTATACGTATTCGTTACAAACCTGTGTGTTATTTCTTAAGGCCATCCTGACTGATCCTTTCGTTTCCACAACCAAGTTTGAAATTTAATTATTGTTTTCTTTTATTTGACAGAATGTCCACTACAGTGTCAAAAGGGTACTCTAATTAAAAACCAGTGTATATGCAATTGTCCCTCCGGATGGCGACCGCCGGACTGTTCTGGTACGATACTGCAGTCTCAACAATTAAAATTCAACTTCCCGAATTCTTTACGACTTTGCGCGCGCAAGCGAGGTCAGGGGACCAAAATAAGAAATGATGGCATTCACTTGAAACTCTTGCATTTATACTAGAAAAACGTTGATTATGTCATTTTAGAAATAGTAGAAACTTTAGGGAATTTCCTCATAGCCCTTCTTATGCACTTTTATCCGAATTTGAAAGTATTACATTCGTTTTCTGTTAAATTGTTTCAGTATTTCAAAGAATGCTTAATTTGATATCTTTTCCCCTGATCTCGCTTGCACACGTATAAATCGTAATGTATTCTGGGAAACTCTGGGAAGGCGCATAAACACTAGTGCCATAAGACAACACTCGTCCTTATTTTCTGTTTATTTCTATTTATTTTTTTTTAGAAAAATGCGAAGATAAACCCTTCAAAAGCGCTTGCAAGCAGTACCTAAGTGACGGGAGAAAATGCGATCAATCATTCATGCAAGAAAACTGCCCGGCAACTTGTGGTATTTGTGGTATGTATCGACACTAGCAAAATGTGTATAACGAGGTTTAATTTGACTGCATATATATAAGACAATAATGAGCATGTTTAAATCACATTCCTCAGACGATGGCTCGGGTGATGGCCCAGTAGTACCGACAACCATTGTTACCATAGGAACCCCTGTTGCCGTAGCAACTACCGCTGCTCCTCCTCTAACCGCTGCTCCTCCTCTAACCGTTGCTCCACCAACAAGTGGTCCTGCTCAACCACAAGGTAAGGAATGAAAATGATTACTGCACTTTTTGATTCGACATCATCATTATTCCTAATCAACGTGTGTACTTCGCCAAGTATTAACGTTTATAAAATAACCATCAAATAATGTGCGCTCTCATTGGTCGAAGGACACATATACTACGAACTCTAAATATGTACGTACACAGAATTCGCGCACACTTTTTGAATTTTTGGTAGTGTAAATGAATACTGAACGTGCTCAAAAAGAATGTTATATTTTTTAAAAGAAACAGAAAACTTGCCCGCGCAGTGCTGTGACAGTGTGCAGATTTAGGGCACTTGGAGATTGATCAGAACAATCGAGAAGCCTTCAACACTTCTCTCATGTGCTGATCAATGCCCACGTGCTCTAAATCTGCACATAGCACATGCGTGCGCTTTTATTTCTTCAACAGTGTTGCGCCAAAATTTGCTGTCTAGTGTACATCGCCTTTAAGCCTTCTCATTCCCAAAATATGCATTTTCAAATTTATAATTGTCTAGACTAGTATCTAAGAAGTCTCTGATCTGATGTTGAAAACTTTCTTAGAATGCAAGGACGGCAATTATCAGTGTCCAATGTGGGCTGCTGGAGGAGAATGCGAGCAAAACCGCGAATGGATGTTACAGAACTGCAAAGTTAGCTGTAACCAGTGCAAAGGTACGACATAAAGTTAGCTGTAAATTAACCAGTGCAAAGGTACGACATAAAGTTAGCTGTAAATTAACCAGTGCAAAGGTACGATATAAAGTATTTCTGAAAATCGATTCTTCATTTGCAACACAGCCACATGTAGCAATTCATCTTGTCATTGTCATCAATCATATCAGTCTGTAATGTAATGCGTTGCTGAGTCTGCGTATTTTCCTCCCGCTCCATGCTTATGCCGCTATAGTGTGAACCTAGTCTTTTTCATACATGTATAAGATTGAAATATAGTAGTTTTTTCTTTTCTTATCAGAATGCCAAGATCTTCTTGAAAGCTGCCCAGACATGGCTCTCAAAGGAGAGTGCCTCAAAATTCCCGAGAGAATGTTGACTAAGTGTAGACGGAAGTTGTGGGCTTTGTAAAGGTTTGACCACTGTGTTCATTTGCCATTCAAACGTTAAGCTTTGTATGATATGATAGTCTATGAAGACTGATACAATCATTAGAAAGGAACCCAGTTTTAGCGCGATTTGTTAGTCTCGCGTCTGGTTTCCTGTTGTTGATCGTAACCGTCGTGGCACTGGAAACCAGGACCGATAAAAGAGACTAGCATCAGATTCATTGAAACTACACTGAAAAGCTCTCAAAGAGCTGTTCAAAAACGGGTTAGTTTGTTTTCTGAAGGTTCTCATGGGAAGTATTAGATTTTTATATATATAAGAATCTTTAGAGGTATCAGTGACATCATACACTCCACACAAACATTTAGCTCCATTAGCATTCTTTGTAACTTGTAATGAAATATTCTCAACGTATAAGTGTCTACAATTGAAGCAAAACTGATTCAGATAAATGAATCCTTCGCCTAACAATGTAAGACAAACTCCCTTCACACCAACTTTTAGGTTTTATAAGAAATAAATTGGTTTAAGGAAACAAAACATAAAGAAATGTATGGAACTGCATGAATGCTAAGGTTGAGTGTTCACGTGAACGATTCTGATGCTAGTCCCCCTTGAAGTCTCCTTAGAGAGAGAGGTTTCAAATCTATGTTATTCTCCAAAACCCCAGTCCGGATTGCATTTTTGAAAATGACTGTGTGTCATATTATTTGACCCTAGTGTATGATAAAGAGATTTGGTGTCCTGCCTGGTCAGCTAAAGGATATTGTAGCATTGGTGACCATTGGGCATGGATGATAAACAACTGTCCACAAAGCTGCGATGTACCAGGTATATAATGAACTTTTAACCTTTTATGTAACATATCTATTGGACGTTTTTATACTTGATATATCATATTATTGAATAATCATCGAGCTCCCCGGACAATTAAAGATAATTAAGTAAACATACTGCAGTATGGTTGATGATCAGACGATGAGTTTGTTTCGGCTGTTGTCTTTACATCTCCACGGATTGAGCTAAAATTTAGATAAAATTATAAAGGAATCGAAACAAAAACAGAATCAAAGAAAGGTAGGTAGATAGATAGATAGATAGATAGATAGGAAGGAAGGAAGGAAGGAAAAGAAAGGAAAGGAAAGGAAAGGAAAGGAAAGGAAAGGAAAGGAAAGGAAAGGAAAGGAAAGGAAAGGAAGGAAGGAAGGAAGGGAGGGAGAAAGGAAGAAAGGAAGGACTGAAGAAAGGAATGAAGGAAGGAAATTAGGGACCTACTCTCGATTTGATAAATAAAACATCAAGTGTCAATCATTGAATAAATCATTTTTACGTGAAATATCCCGCGCGGCCGAGCAATTTTAACCGAGGAGAATTCAAATGACATTTTCTTTTATTTTCAGTATCTGGTGTCCAGTACTGCTCAACTAAACCCGACGGTTATTACCCAACTCCCATATCATGTAAAGGTTACATCGATTGTACATCGGGGAGGACAAAATACGTCTCATGTCCTAGTGGTAAAGCATTCGATAAAAACACCAAAAGCTGTCGAATGGCGGACAGTGTTATGTGCGAAATGACTGAAGACTCGAGAGAGTAATTTAGACAGTTTGAAAGACTTGAATTCCTGGCTTGTGTACTTCTTGTTAATAATTTTGGACTGTTTCCAGATTGGATAACTTTTTTTCGAGAGGAAACTCTGAAACTATTGTTTACAATGATGAGCGCCAGTTGAAGGGGTACTCACTACTCAGTGCAATTCTACTGTTCGACATTTATAACAACACAAGTTGTTGTTCTTAAGGATACACGTCATCTTGTTACAAAACTGGCTCAATCAGTATCTTCATTGCACTCTACAGTGGTGCTTACCATATAAACCAATCCGTCCGGTTGGAAATTCATTTGCTAATGGTAAAAAAGAGCGGGAAACTTGACTTCCGGCAAACGGTATACGCGTCTACCGGAAGAACCAAAAAGGGCGGGAAAAGTGGATTACCTCATGATCAATCGTAAGGCCGAGGTTTTCGGAACTTTCCGATTGGAATGACACATAACATTTGTTTTTCCAACCTGAATTTCCGCGGTTTTTGGAGGTAAATGGTAAGCATCCCAGTACGAAATCGTCATTTAACTCTTCAAGTAATCAACGCTGTATTGATTATCTGTTCATGAAGGCTTGGGATACCTGTGCAGTGAGCTCTCGAGTTCTACTTCTGCAACGTTGCGTGCAACGTTGCAACGCGTAGCGAAGAAGTGTCTTTGTACTTGAGGATCTAGGGGAGGCTGTAAAATATACTTGAAATTAAAACACATTTGAATACAATGTACAGTGAATGTTTAATAATTGTTGTGGAGAAACATCTCGTCCATTTCTTATGGTATGCCACCCACCTGCACCCGCCGAGTTTCCCAAAAGTAATATGCCACCCGCCGAGTGTATGAGTGTGTGTGTGTTAAGACCTTAATTAATAGCAATGCCTTACAAGGATGGGCTGAAAAAATACGCATGGAAGTACGTTTCTACTTTTTACAAAAAACAAGCTGAAAATGGGACAAATCGATGAAATTGTCAAATCGTATTATAGAGAGCGTAGTAGTGGCATTTCGTGAATTCACCCCAAAACAATAACAACAACAACTACAAACAAACAAACGTCATGCATTGAGCACTCTTATCTTAAAAGTCTGGAGGAAGTTAGGTGGAAAGTTTATCTTATAATTACACGTTCTTCAGAGATCGAATAGACCGATTTAACTTGGCTCAATGTTTTCACAATACAATGCCTTTGGGAACAATTTTCTTTGTATGAAATACTGTATTTAGAAAAGAATATTATTTAGCAAGAATTTCAATGTTTTTTGTTCAAAACAAACCACCGTTAATTCAAAATGTTTAGATTACAATATGCATTTAAATTACACAATACTGATTGCTTCATTCTGTAATATGAAATAATAGACCAATTTAGCTTGCTGCCCAATTTACCCAATTCAGTCCTCTCGGGAATACGTGATTAAATCCTTTGCCCGAAGTCACACTCTTCCGTGCTATTGAATATATATAGGAAGACAGAATGTTAACAATAACAAAGGCAAAGAAAAAATTCTACTGCAATAAAGAGAAGATTGTACCGCAACTAAAAATGAGATTGATCATAAATTAGACTTCCTAAATAGGTTGATTGTAGAAAGAAAAGAACAGAGAAGTCTGAAAAGAAATTAATGAAATCACAAATATACAGTAACTTCCCTTTACTAGAATGTAGTTGATAATACTGATCGATAAAGAAGCAAGAATTAGAAAAACATGAATGAATGAATGAATTCATTAAAGAATGAACGATCGAGAGGAAGAATAAAAATCATACTAAAAGTCCGGCATCAAAAGCAAGAAGGATATCGAATAAATGAATGAATATCAACAAATGAAAGTGAAGAAAGAACAAACAAAACTGCATGAAGGAAAGACGGAAAGAAGGAAAGATCCAATCAAGGAGGAAGGAAGGAAAGATCACAATCTGAAAGATAGCAACAAGCGCGCTAGAGGGCTTGAGTTTGCATCCTTCAAAAAGGGAGTTTATACACTTAATTTATCGACCAATTTCTTGTCATTCACCTACTTCGTTTAAGAGCTATAACTGATACTTAAGAATTAAGTTTAGCAAGCTATAAAAACACTCTCTTTTGCAATGAATATCATTCACCAAGCAATAGCTCATAACAAGATTAATTTGACATCGGAAAAAATATAAAAAATCTAGTAAATTCTAAATATATTTTAATGAAATTATGGAAGCAATTATTTGCAATAATACGCATAGTTCTTTCGTCACAATATTATTTGTTTTACGAGAAAATACTGACTTTAATTTTCGTCCTTCTTATTGTTTGGTTCAGCTGGATGCCAGAAAAAGCCTCATATGCCGGCCTTGCACCTGTTCGCTCTTATGTCATCTGCATATTGATTACGTGGTTGTTTGGTGTTAATTTTGCCATCAAACTGATAGTTGATTGGATGAACTCTTGAATGCTTGTAAAATCGATAAGAAAGATTCAATGAATTCGAATAAGAATTTAGTTTACATGGAAACAAAAACGATAGGGGATAAACAATCAACTGAACTGAGAGATAGATATCTTAAAATTGAGCGAATGTTTGCTTTTGGAAATTCTTCAGTTTAGTGAAGTTTAAGATGAAATGATAAGACAATCATGGCTAATAAGAATTCTCAAGCGAAACTATAGTTGCTCTTTAAAGGCGATTTTTTTTACTACGATTGCAGTGTTGGAGAGTAAACCGTTGAAGACATTGAAGTCATGGGAGATCGTGATAAACTTAAGACCGGCAAGCTTGGCTCAAATATCATGGAGGAAAAGGAGTTGTACAAACGCCTAGACAACTTAAACAAGCAAATGCAAGTTCAAATGGTCAATATTGAAAATCAACAGAAGATAATCGCCAAAAGCTTCTACCAGCGACTCAATCGGAGTGTCAATTTGGCAAAAACACAAGAAAGCGTTGCTGCAAACTTCAAGTCGAACCGCCGGCTCGAGAAAGCTAAAATGTACAAAGTAAACAAAGCTAAAGAGATGTATGAAAACGGTGAAAGAAGAAATGAGCACTTCTTCACCATCTTTAATGCTTCGACAGTGGAACCAGAACTTTAGTGTGCCTTATCAAAAACAATATTCCTTTAAACCTGGAGTTAACACTAAACCTTCGAAAATACTTGAAGTCCGCTGTAAAATGTGGGAGAAGATTGCTGATTTTTGTATCACTGGGAGAGAACGGGTTCGTAGCGCGCCACCACGATTGAGAGAGCTTCACGCACCCGACCACGTAGAACGCGCGCACTATCACGCTTTAGAACTCGTTGGAATACAGAAATGGTTGGTAGAGACGCCATCAAGGCAGCCATTAATAGATCAGGTAAAAAGTGAAAAAATGGCGAGAAAAAGAGAGAACGCTAGTTTGTAGTGCTGTCGAGGAATTCGTTGGAACTCTTCATCCTTATCGACTTAAACCCGGTCCTACTCAAAAAGTTCACGATACTTAACAGTCTGTATTGTATTCTTTCTTCACCTGCACCTCCCAGTTAAGAATTCCTGGTCGACATAATGGTGTTGCAATCTCTGGCGTTACGAACTGTACTTTACACATTTAATTACTGCACCTGGGGAGTCAAACACTTGCTTTCTATATCAAACAATTTGACCCATTCTCGAAAAATCCGCAGGACAGTGCCGCGCATCGTGCTACCTGATTTTTGGGTACGTCTTGGAAGCAGGCGACCCCGGGGGGGGGGAGGGGGGGGATTTCTTCGGAGTCCAAACGCTAGGGATGATCGTCGGAAACCTCCAAAACGTACCCTAAAAAATACCCAAATGCCAAAATTTTCGACCCTAAAAAATACCTAACAGCTCAAAAATACCCCTAAAAAATACCAAAAAATCAATTACAAAAAGTGTTCTAATAAAAAGGCAGTACTAAGTAAAAAAAAATCGTCTCGTTTATTTTGTACCCCTAAAAAATACCATCTTTTCTGAAAAACCTTGGATTTTCTCTAACGACCCCTAAAAAATACCAAATCGGCGATTTCAACCCCTAAAAAATCCGACGATCATCCCTAGCACACCAATGTAGGGAGTACTCCCCCCCCCCCCCCCCCGGGCAGGCGACCCTGAATACCGATTTGCATGACAGCCTATTTATGATATGGCACCGATAATTTTGGACACGCGGGCCTATCATTTTTGGCACGGCACCCGTAATTGTTATCGTTTGAACAGAAAATTAATTGCTCTTATATATAGTGGTATCGCACCCAAAATATTGGCTCGGGTGACAAGATGGAATTCCGTGCCATAAGAAGGTTGTCGTGTAAATCGGGTTTAAATAGCGCAAAAATTACCGGGATCAAAAACAGGGAAGGATTCAGTTAGAAATAAACTCCCAAAAAGTCTAGTTTATTGGAAGTGTAGTGGCTCCGATAAGTGGTGAGATCTTTCGAGAAACAAGCTCTAATAATAGATAGATAAATAAATAAACATTGCTTAACTAGCATGTTTAGAAATTAGAAGTTAGAATAATATATCTCACTGCTAAACCTCAGTTGTATCCTGTCCATTTTATAATTACAATTTATGATAAATTTACTAATTGCTATCACCAGCCACACAGTTGGATCCACACGAGTGCAAAACGACTGCGCATGCGTGAATTTTGAAAACGAAAATTGCACAGAAAATCAACCCTAACAGCATTATGAGTTAAAACTGTTGCTTTATATACAAAAATTGTACAGCTTGGGCTACCTGTGGTTTACCGAATGAATCTATGGAAATGTTCCTTGGCTTTCACGCTGTTTTTCTCAGAAAAAACTGTGAGAGTGTAAACTAAAGGCAGTTGAAGCATGCAAAGTGCTGCAAGTTCACCAAAGATGAACGTTGACGCCCAGAGAATTGCTTTATAAATCTTATACTTTCGGTTTGAAAACGTTGTGCATGCATCTGAGTTGGACTGGTACAAATGTAGTTAAGTTTGGTTAGTAATTTTTTTGTCGTTTTAATAATAAATTAAAACTCAATTCAAATTATAGCGAGTATCAAGGCATATGCATGGCCGATGCAAGTTTACTGGGGAGCAATGACGATTCTTCAAGACTATTTACTAGTACTTGTGCTTGAAGAATATCGACGATATCTGTACAATTTTCCATCAAAGATTTTTGCTTAATTGGACTGACATGGTGCAACGTTAACCGCTTTGTGTCGCGCGCCGGTTGGTTGGGCTAAGATTGTTTTCATATATATAAACACGCTTAAAATATCAGCTTTATATCAATAAATGATTTCACAGACATTTAGGGGTCATGCTCTACATAATGTACAGCTGGTTCCAACATCTATTTCAATCTATCAGGCAATGAAAAGTTGCTTTTTTTCTATATTCTAACGTGTTTTAGCAGTACTTCTGAACACACCTCACTCGTGGCGGTTGGTATCAGCCCCAAAACGTTTTGCGGTTAGCTGTTGAAGCTCCGCATGTTTCAGTTGTAGCCGTGGGGAAAACAAAACAAATTCATCACCAGTTCTTGGAGAGCTAATAAAACGGTTTTTGATATTGAGTTTGCAATGTTCAGGCTTGATTTAATTTGATATGTAATTCTGAATTATTATGATGGAAGCTTATGGAATTGCCCTCTGGCAAAAATGAAATAATTGCATGCAAATTATATATACGGCCAATGTTCCTTTAAATTAGTTTTTTCAATAACTGATTAACAGTAATCTAGCTAAAGAGGAGCTGAAGGGTTTTGAAACACGAACACATTTGGCGCTAGAAATACAATCGACTCAATTAACCGTGTGACTCAACCGTGCAGTTCGTACAGGAGTCCTAAGTTAATGGTTTTGGATCATTCAAGCATTATACTTAAACAAAGACGATGCACTTATAAACATACCTTACTCATTACATCTTTTGAACATTGTTTTTGATGACTGAATGACTAGTGATTTTCCCGCCAAATTTTACTACAATGTTTTTGAAAGCTGACATAATGTTTCAGTTTAAGCAAAAGAGAAATCATGAGTAAACAGATATAAGAGGTAACTATAAACGTTGGAGAGGCAGAATCGTTATTTGTCAAAAGTCAAGTAATATTTATTGAAAATGAAACATGGAGCGGAACTGAGCACTTCGAGTTCCACGAGCATCCATACTTAGCCAATCAGAACACCAGTTCCGGCCAGTTTGACGCAATTTTAAATCCATCCAATGAGAACCCATTTGATCTATTCAGCCAATCAGACGTTTTGATTTTGGCGCCTTTTTTTCAGCGACATTACCTGAAACTATTGAAGCACTGAATGCATAAATAAGTTGAAGTTCAGATGTTTTACGGCATTCTGAGCATCGGCTTCTGCAACGAAACAAGGAAAAGAAAAAGTCTACCTGCAATTTCCACCAGTGAAATTTGCAACGATGAGTCTGAAAGCTGTTCTCTGTTTGTGTGCCTGTTTGGTGGGGATAAGTATTGGTAAGCTTTTTATTTATATAGTTCTTTACAATTTGTCAATGTATTTATCGAATTCATCTCAAGAAAAAAAAAAAAGATTATATTCATGTCAAGTATAAGACACTTGACCAACTTTTTCTTGGATCGTTGGAAAGTAGGAGAAACTAAGCGGAAGATAATAAAGATCTCGTGATGTGATAATAAACTAAATTACTAGCTCTTATACGGCAACTTTTCTTAAAATGAAAAATAGAATTAAGCTGCAATTTTCGAAATCTGTCAACTTTAATTTGTGAGTATTAACTGATATGAGTCATTATGATTTTCAATCATACATGCATACAAATATATGCAATCTTTTTTACGAGTATAAATTATTTTAAACCTTAGTTTTTGCAACGTTCTCTGTTACCTAATTCTTCTGATAATTTTTCTGCATTTCAAAATTGACCTTAGTGCTTTTGAATGTTATTAAATCGACTGGTACGGTAAGAAGTGAAATTCTTGCATATCAAAAATCAGATTTCTAAAACTGACCACTTTAAGTTGGAAATTTTTAATTGAAACAAAGAAAAAATAGAAAAACGGACTTTTTTTCCGTTAGAGCAGTGCGCGATCCGTTTATTGCGCCCTTGACACTTTGTTGTGTGTTAATCATGGTTAATCGTGTGAAACGCATAGCTTTCATTCTTCAGTCACGCGAGCTCAAACTGTCTGGTAAACACCAGGAGGTCTAAGTTATAACGCATTGATCAGACATAAAAAGTTTACAAACAATCCTTTTTGGCGTTCAGAAATCATTCTAACTGTTACTGATGTAATGCAAGAGCATGTTTTGTAACTGATGCCAATGAATTAATTACTTTTCGTATCCGGATTGGGCGCCGCATTGTACATAGAGTGTAGCACGTCTGTACTGCATATCGACACTCAATTGGCTTTCTTAAACAAAAGCGCGCGTTGAATTTAATTTTTTTAAAGAAAAAGCCTTTTCTTTCTTTCTTTCTTTCATTTTTTTTCTTTTTCTTTTTCTTTTTTCTTTTTCTTTTTTTCTCTTTGGTCATTATGGAAAGTCCAAATAGTATGAAATTGAAAGTTAATTAACATAACATTATGATTTTTTCTTTTGTTGAGAGGAGGGTGCTTTGGCGTGCGAGAAAGAGAAAGTTGACATTCAACGGTTACATTTGAAAATTGAAGAAATGTTTAATTTCGTGAGAGTTTTTAGCGATTTTCTTACTTGAAAGAATTTACGAAAAAGTGACTCCTGCTGTGAAGTTTATTAAATTTTTTTTCTCTTTTCATTTTCTCCCTTAATTCCTTCAACAAAAGGCTCTCAAAACATGATGCTGTAAAGTCTGTGGCGTTAGCTACTTACAATACGTGTGTACAAGATAAAATAAAGTAAAGAGCAGAACAGACAAAACAAAACAGACAAACAAAATCAAAACCGCCAACAACAAAAAAGAAAATAAAAAAGAAGAAAGAAAAAGGGAAGAAAAAATGAGCAGAGCAGATAAGTGCAGAGCAATCCAGAGCAAATTGAAACAACAGAGCAGGGGGGATAGGGGGGAAAGAAGAGAGGGGGAGGAAAAAGAACAAAAGAAGAACACACCCGAGCATGCGCAGAGACCAGAACAGCAGTGTACACCACAGGAACGCATAGTGAAAATCATATCATCAATAGAAGAGAATAAATTGATTGACAGCTATTGAAAGGCGACGCACTGCGCACGCGCCCACATCAAGCGGTAAGAAGAAACCCGGCTCGCAGGCTCAACCAGTGGGTTATTCTATTTGTTATGTTATAATTAATAAATCTCTATTACAAGCTTGATTGACAAATATTATTTATAGCGCAAGGAAAACTTACCTGCAAGGATAGACTAAGAGGCTGTATAGCTTACCCAAAAGCTATGTGCCATGACTCTCATTGGGCAGGCTTCATGGAGAAGAATTGTGGAAACACATGTGGATACTGCAGTAAGTAGAGCCAGCAGAGTTCTTTACAATGAGCATGCGTTCTTTGGGTTTCTTGTTCATGTGGTATTTTATACTAAGAGTGAAATAGTAAACTATTAAATTCAGGTTCAAGTATAAAACCAAAAATCATTTTTGGTACCTACGCTTTCATTTGACATTTGACATTTTTTTTATTTGCCATTTACACATAGATTTACACATTGAAATAAATAAAGTTGTGTTCTCTACAAAATAAAAATATAATTAAGTTTTTGACAAAGACAGAGTATGACAAAAAAATCACAGAAAAAAAGAAGTGCACATGTAGGGAGGGGACGACTCATTTAACTCACTCATTTAATTCACTTTATTTCTTGTTGTTTTTAGACTGCAGAAATTGGAAATGGGGCTGTTGTAAAAATACTGATGTACGTGCTGATGGCCCAGACAAAAAAGGATGCCCACGTGAGTTTAATGTTCAATTAGGATTGCGTGACTTTCTACCTGCGCACGTGAGTTTAATGTTCAATTAGGATTGCGTGACTTTCTACCTGCGCACGTGAGTTTAATGTTCAATTAGGATTGCGTGACTTTCTACCTTATATTGAACGATATGTGGCGTGATTATTGGATGCAATCTATTGACCGGGTAGAGTAAAGAAACACCGCGGCAAAATGTACCTGACGCACGCGTGCCTTCCCATTCCTTCTCAATGTTGGCCTCAATGAAAACAATCGGCAGGCAAACAAACAAACTTTGCCGGCGAAACTCAAGCCACAGAAGCCAAAAAAATTGAGGTTAAGGAGTTTGTAGTATATTGTATTGCCTGCCTTTTTCTCCCAACACTTTTCTAGATATGCTTGGGATTCCTGTGATCAAGACGCAGCTGTGCGAAAGCCCGCGAAAACTCGCTCAAGCGCAGTCGTTTTGACGCGTTGAATCATGGATTCAAGATATGATGTATACAGTACAACAAATATGAGAGAAATAATCAAAATAAAGAAAAATATGATTAAATATAAGATTAGATGTTCAGTGTCGTTTACACGTACTGTACTACAACTTAAAATGAAATTGTGCAGTAAATGTATGGATGGTTGTCAACTCTTGCTACCCAGCCATACATTCTTTGCAATTTTGGGATTTTTGTGATTTTCAAATCCTGCAGCATCGGAACTACTTAAGAAATTGTTTTCAAATTTTGAAGTTTTACTTGATATGACCTTTCATTTATTTTTTGTTGTGTTTTTGTTTGTTTGTTTGTTTCAATTTGTAGCGCAAAGTTCGATTTATGCCTATTTATAATAGTAATAAACCAAAAAATGTAAAGAAATCTACCACCAAGAACTGAACAGCTGATTTCAACCAATTTGTTTGTCTTGTTTAGAGAAACTGTGTTATGACAGGGAGCCCATGAACTGTAGAGATGCGAAACGCAATGGAATGTGTCACAAAGCGGTCAATAAAGAAATATGCCCCTGGAGCTGTGGTACTTGTAGTAAGTCGAAAAATCCTGAAGCTATAGAAGTTAAATAATTACCTTTATAGTAATTAATCCGGGGTGCTTACCATGCATTTAACCAATCCATCTGGTTGGAAATTCGTTTGCTTATGGTAAAAAGACAGGCGGGAAAAACTGACTTCCGATATTAAGTGGTACACGCGTCTACCGGAAGAACCGAAAAGAGCGGGAAAAGTGGATTTCCTAATTTGGTAGACCGAGTTACGGAATGACACATATCATTTGTTTTTCTAACCGTATTTATGGGTGAATGGTAAGCACCCCTTTTTTCTGCAGCATGTCTACGATATGGTTCTTCACTGATCTGCAAGCACGGACGCTCACTACTCAGTACATTGATAAATTTACACAACGCTCAGTCAACTCAAATGTTGATTTTTGTTGAGCAATTAAGTGGTATGTTAGAGAACCACGCATCAATCCTCAGTTCACATGTGATCCAGCGCTATAGGAAATCACCAAAACTGAATATTAAGTTGTTTTGTTTTTTTCTGTTGTAGTAAAAATGCCAGCCCCAGCTAAACTATGCAAAGATATCGGGTACGGATGTTGCTGGGATGGTTCTACAGCTTTAGATTCTAAGAAAAAAAGTTGTCCACGTAAGTCAGTATACTAAAGTGTCTAAAAACACAAATTGTAGTTCGTCTTGTGATGAATAGGCAGGGGAGGAGGGATGGGACGGGAATGGGTGTAAAGGAAAAAGAACACCTCTTTGTATTGCGAAAATACAATCCATATATGAAATATATGGAGGGATGGGAAGTGGAAGGGATGCAAGAGAAAAAGAACACTTCTTTCTATTGCGCAAATATCACTCCATATGAAATGATCAAATGCGCGCATGAAATCCTAAAATTCACTCAAACACACAAACACACTAGCGGTTTACTACATTCAGTTAAAAACATTCTGAGCTAGTCAGCACTGGCCCTACTGTCAACTAAACAGACCGGGGCGCCATCCTGTTATTAACCAGACACAACAGAGCTGAGAGTCAGTCACGGATTCAGATCGATTTAAGCATTTTACGGAAAACGCTCACAGCACGTAATTTTGTATAAAATAATAAATCTCCCGACTTATTGCTCGGAAAACGTTCAGACCACTCGACCAGTGTTGCTCTGACAGATCCTGATATTCTGGCTTTAGAAGCCTATTGCCAGACCAAACCAAATCTTTAAAACTGTGCATGTGTATGCAGGATGTATGATGATATATGCACTGCGTGGGCGTGGCATTTCCACGCGGTATTTGTTAATTCTACGACTGGATTTTCGTTCTAGCTTGTGTTGATCAATTCAAACACGCGTGCAGACAATTCAAAGTTACACCGTGCACCAATACGGGGGCCTTCTTCACAAGGACGTTCTTGGAAAAGTATTGCCACGAAACATGTGGACGATGTCGTAAGTACTGCTGTTCTATGGTTGTCATGGTGATCTTAAGTGCTTTTTCTTCGTTCTTTTTGACTAAAGGAAAAACACCGTTTTTGAATAGATAGCTTGGATAGCTTGCGTGGCCAGCTGTAAAAGGAGGGTAATGAGAGGGGAGGGGAGGGGAGAGGAGAGGGGGGGGAGGGGAGAGGAGCGTTTCCCTCCTCCCCAATCGCCCTTACCGTTCCTTAGAGCCAGTCGACGGAGGATCTAAGGAAAACTTTTTTATCGTTAACAAAAAAATTATCCGAATACGTGTGGATGTAGACTGATTTCATGAGTAGTCTGTTCGCTCCTCATTTGGGCTTCCTGTGGTGGTCGCTCATTGGTTGAAAAAGAGCAAAAACTAAGACTATCTGATTGCCGGATTTCAAGCCGTTATGGACTGGTACGAGTATCATAATATTGTGATAATCAATACAAGACCCACATAGTCAGAAAGAGCACATCGAGCTATACAAAACTCCAAAGTCTGGTGTTAGTTCACCCAGGATTAAATCTAAAGAACAGGCTCGTAACATGGTATATGGGATCAGGGATCAAGCCCCAAATTATGGCCAGGATCAGGGATCAGAGGCCTGGGCTCAGGGATCAAATGGGTGGGATCGAGGATCAGGGACATTGGGTCAGTCTCAGGGATCAGCTCAGTTTTTTGCACCGAGGATTAGGGATCAAAAATTTCTAAAAATATGGACTCAGAGATCAAAATTTCCGTAAAATCCCGGGATCAGTGAGACGAAAATATACCATGTTACGAGCCTGAAAGAAAACCATTCGTTTTAACCCAGGATTAGCGTTAATCGCCCTTCGAACAACCGGGCCCAGATCAATATTGAACGAGATGCAGTCACTCAAAAACTTCAAATATTACTAAGAAATTTACTAAGAAATGTATGAACGACCGGACTTATTGATCGGTAATCCATACATTTATCTCGTTCAATAATCATAACATTAACGCCAAACTTCGGAATTTTGCATAGCTCGAAGTGCTCTTTCCGATTTTGTGGGTCTTGTTTGCTCTTTTGTTGGTTATCGTAATATCAAGGAACTCGTCCCTAGTCTCTAACGGTTTGAAATCCGGCAATAGTTCATTTTCTTCTAAGTGTCGGTCCGGTCAGGCGTTTTTCCAGTCTAGTCTTGCATTCATCACAAGTCGGTCATCAAAGCGACGATACGTCCCATCGAAGTAAAAATCGTGTTGGCTGATATTTTATATCATTGCTTTCACAGCAAAATGCCGCGACCGAGATACCGCGTCTAGATGCAGTCGCTATTGGAGAAAGGGCTACTGTTACCATAGCATTTGGAAAGCATACTTGAAAAGCAGCTGCAAAAAAACATGTGGATTCTGTGAAGGTAGCTATTGTTTGATATTTGTATAGTTTGATACTTGGGAGGAGCTTTGCTTCTTTCCTTGCTAAAGGTGAGGTAATACGGGCAACAAAATCGTGCAACATTTCGCACATTGTTGCGATACAAGTTGCAGTGCAAATGTTGCTCGCATTACCACCCCGCGCGCAACAATTTTCTTTATTGCACGAAATAGAAGCACTTAATTTCTACTTTTTGCGAAAAAGAAAATTTGTTGCCCCCAGGTTGGTAATACGAGCAACATTTGCTGCAAACTTGCAACGCAACAATGTCGCGCGAATTGCTGCACGATTTTGTTGCCCGTATTACCGTACCTTAACACACTTTCTTTCTTTCTTACAGAGGAAAATGGGATTTTTGCATGATTCGAGCTGCTTGTAGGTCTTGGACGTCAGCTAATAGCAAAAAAAAATCTAAAATATTACAATGAAATAGAATTTATAGAATCAATCAGCTTTTTCTCGGCTATTTTTAATAACATAAAGATATAGTGCTGATGTTGGTACTGCGGGAACTAGTGCTAAATACAACTTTCGTTGAAAGTCGAGGTTGATTCATGAAAGTCCAATTAGCACTACAAGAATTTAGCATCAATAGGCGATATGCACTAACAGTTCACGTGACCATATCTCCTAGAAATCAAGCAGCACCGTCAAAATGAATGCCAGAAATGGAAAGATATTAGTTAAAATGCAAAGTTTCAATTCATAAGATGAAAGAGAGAAAAAGTGACAGCAAATTTAAGATCAGATATTTTCTGAAGATTCCTTCGGAAAAGCGCGTGGAATGGCACGATCTTGCTATCGAACGCGTTTTTCCAAACGAATCTTAAAAATATCCGATCTTAAATTCACTGTCATTTGTCCTGTATTACAACTTATGAGCTGAAACTTTGCTATTTTACTAATATTGAGACGCTCTTTCCATTTCTGGGGTTCATTTGACCTGTTGGTACATATCGCCTGTTCCCTGTTCGTGCCAACATAATGTAGGAAGTATAAATCTATTTGACCCACTGCATCGTGGGATAACCTTTAAAGCGCTATTGCCTTTAATTTTTTATTATATTTAATGAACTATCATAATTGTATTTACAGCTTGATAGGTTTATATTTTTGTATTTCTAAAAATTCCCCGAATGATTGGTAATAAGAGTTGTGGTAATACCTTAGTGTCTTTTTATCTTTTGGGGGTTTCATACTATAATAATAATACTTTATTCAAATTTCAATTATATCATTGACAACTTGAAAAGGAGAATGACAGGTTTGGTTCTAAAGAATTCCACAGGGATCCCATATCCAATAAGCGACCACTAAGACAAGTGCTTCATGATGTTAAAAAAGATTCCACCTTAGGGTACCCCGATAAAGTTTTGATTTCAGAATTATCGTCTCGGTACGGAAGTCGACTCTTAGCACTGATGTCTTGATCAAGTCACACGTGTGGGATAAACTGTTAGGTGTGATCGGACAAAACGCCAGGAGTTATGCGCAGTGACATCGTTACGAGCTTTGATGGTGAACATCCATCATGTGTTGAGCGAATCTGAAGCAAAAGTACCAGGGTTATTCCATTAATAAGTAAAACTTCGTTGCACGAATTTAAACAGGATTCGTACATTTTTGGGGGTATCAGAATTATGACTTTCAACGACCTTTTCCATGTCCATCTTCTATTTTCCGTGAGAAAAATTTAGCTGACACTTTTCATGAAACTGGTTAATATTCATTGGAAAAAATAAATTTTATCTCTTTTCCTAAAATGAAGCTACCGATAGTTTTTTTCACGCCATTTTCAAAGATTCTCCACGATCTTAATTTAATTGATTCCATGACTTCCTAGGCCTGGAAAAAAATTCCCTGACTTTCCAATTTTTTATGACTCGTACGAACCCTGATTAAAATAGTGGTAGCCTGCGTTGCTGGCGATCTGCGCTTTTTTCTTACTCCGCCCAAAAACCGCAGACAGCCAGCAACGCAGGCTAAAATAGTGGCAGTGTTTGCGACCAACCTTTTGGCACATTCTGACGCAGTATCTCTCTTGCACGACTCTATATGTGCCATCTTGTACAACACCTTAGATTTGGAGGGAAAAGAAAAAAATAATCTCAGTGAGGTTGTTGGAATTAATGGTCGAGCGAACAAGATGTAGGGAACTAAGGGGGAGGGGGAGGGGGAGGGGGAGGAGGAGGGGGAGGAGGAGGGGGAGCCGGGGGGAAGGGTTGGATGACTTAGGGACGGGTTGTCAAAAATCGTTTCACCACTTACCAGGAAAACCAACAGGTGAAGAATCAATAAATAGAAGAACGTTATTGTGCGTGCCATTTTGTTACCAAGCAGGAAACGTCCCTATGGAGAGAAACACGTCAGTGCGAGGGACAATGTGGTACATTAGTGAAAGGTCCATTTTGAGAGGTCTCTCTTAAATACGTCCTTAGTGAAATAAAAATTCGGGCACAGAAAATGTACCCGCTGATGATGGGCTGGATCACTAACTAACGTAAAGGACAGATATAAAAGAATATTTCTGACAAATCGTATCTACTTCTAAAACAAAAAACCAAGCTATCTATGGCAGAAAGATGGAAAGAGCAGATCTGGGTCGTGGAAATATGTAACATCTCTCTCTAGTCATACCATGTTTAGGGTTACTTTCTCATGTGGGCTTAGTCCCATGTATCGCTGCTGTTTTTCCTAATGGGAAAAATATCACAAATATTATTATATGACATATGTCTATCAGTCCCATAAGATCAGGCATTCTTCACGTAGTAATGTGCTGCTTATGCTTTTCTGTTTCAAAGTTTCATCCATTCCTTTGGGAATTCAAAAGACAATAGAGCGGTAGCCATGTTGGATGAACAAACAAGTCACGCTAATGAGAAATCTTTTGTTGAAGTTCATCCAAGATGGCTGCCGTGACGTCACATGCAACCCAAGAATAGAGGAATTTATATTAGAATACGAAAAGTCGTCTAAGACGAAAAATCCGTCGTGATTTGCTCGTCTAATGTGAATTTTTAAAGCGACTTTTTAGTTCTCAGACGAGTTTTCCGTCCCACTGTTCACTGTTTGGACGGGAAAATTGACGGATAAATTTGAGACGCAAAACTCGTCCTTTCACACGATTCATATTAGACGAGGAATTTTGAAAAAGGAAAACGAGTTTCCGGTTCGAGACGGAAAAACAGGTTTCCGTCTCTAATATGAATTCGACTAATATGACACAAGTTTATTGTACTATTGCTTATGTAATAAAGACAAAGATTGCTGTTTTGTCTTACACGTTGACTGAAGGCAGCAAATGGGTCCAGTCTTTGTTCATACTGTGAAGAATACCGACTGACTGCTTGGTCGTCGTCTCGTCCAGAAGAACCCTTTCGATGAAACAATGATAGAAGATGAGTTCAATGTATCTTTGTACGTTTTTAGTTGTTTCGTCTCAGGGCCGTAGCCACCATTTAAACATTGGTACGATTTTAAAAGTTGGTCCGGTTATTTCGTTTTCCTACACAAATTCATACTTTCAAAACTGCAATGACAATGGTTCTAACGGTAAAAGTTGGTCCGGTTGAAACCTGACTAACCGTACCGGTGGCTACGGCCCTGATTCTACGCTTTTTAATTCCTACCAACGTAGAGAAGAAACAGCTAAATAGTTACCGTTTAGTAGTGAGTTGTTTTAAATTTATCACATTTCTGACCAAAATAGAAATTAGTGATTCATCTAACGGTGTACCGGTGTATAGGGATAAAATATGAATAAATGAACGAATGCATAATTGAATAGAAATCCTTTTATGAATTAAAGTCCATATGCCACATAATCATTTGACAGACTAGCTAGAACATTTTACTAAATAACAAATGTTTCTATTGGACTCCCATCTGACTCAGATTTTTTGCCAATATATTTTTCATTTGCATCTATTTTTTTCTCATCTTCCAGACAAATACAACAACGAATATATAGAAGTCTGAGACATCTCCTAAAAGGAATGCTTACTGACTGATGTTTCAAACCTTTCATCAGACAAATGAGACTTTTCCTCCCCTCACCTTAGATGGATAGCTCTGCAAGAATTTGATCTTCTCATAAAGTTTAACGTTATCTGATCGCAGTGTGTCCACTTCGTTTTGTAAAACACTTATTTGTTGCTGCTGATGACGTGTTTGCTGTAGACAAAATGATTGGTTCATTACTTGCATATATATGACGTAACTTTATGTATTTCCCCCATCAGTGTTCCAAGACCATCAGTTATATTTTTTAAAATTCCAGTCTCAACGACGTAGCCTCTTCATTGTCTCCAAGGCACTAGCCTGCATGGCCAGCCCTCCAAGGGCGAGGGTAGGAAGAGGGAATAGTATGGGGACTGGGGGAGAGGGAAAAGTGGGAGGGCATCTGTTTCCTTTTGCCTTCTCCCTTCCCCTCCTCCCCCAAGTGCCAGCCATACAAGCTAAAGTTCTGAAGCCCCAATTACAGTGTACATTGCAGCCTTACATGACACAGCGCCAGTCACAACAATGGGAATCGAACTGTGAGCACTTTGCTAAAGATTGGGCAGTAACTAAGTAAGCAATTTTGGAGAAAACACTTACCACTTCCAGTTCCATGTTTCTCATTTTAAATCGTTCTCTTTGACTTGATACAATGGGAAGTAACGAGCTGGCTGCAGTAGGGTCAGTGGTTTCACCTGGAGTGAAAATTGTGAGTAATCAAGGATATGTTTACATGGCATGTGGAACCCCTGGGGGGAACCCCTGGGGCAGGTCCAGGGTTATACTTCAGGAGGGGTGTGGCATTATGGAAACTGGAAACTGTCCAGTGGATCAAGGGGATATTTTGGAAATTATTGAGAAGTAAAGGGCCCAAAGTTGTATCAGAAGACGGGTGCACACTGTCTATAACTCTCCCCTAAAGTAAAGTAAAGTAAACTAAAGAAAAGTGACCATGTTTTATGTCGATAACTTGTGACAGTAATCTGAGTAACTGATAAACTTGAGGTCAACAGTGTGCCCATTTTACTCCCCTCTCTCCATCAGTGCTCTGTTTTAAGGGTAATATTTAAAGCTACTTAAAGCTACACAGAAAGGAAAGAAGTTGAAACAAGGATGTGAGATCCGGGGATCAAACTCTGGACCTCTTGCACCGAAGGCCATGCACTAACCAACTGTGCCATCCTTGCTCCCTAATCTGCCATTAACCAAACCAGTTCTGTTTACATAGTAAAGTCCTTATGATCACCCTGCAGGGGCAGTGCAGACAAGGGGCTGGCGGGCTAGGGGGATACTGAAGCCCTCAACTTTTCATAAGAAATGATATTTTTTAGTAAGAATACAGTTTAAAGAAGCTCTGTCACAACCAAATTTAATGTCATCAATGACTTAGCCACTGCACTTTAAAAAATGCTTTGCCGCCCCTGCCCTGTTAATACAGCTACACCGCTATATAACCACCATATTATTACAGACAGTTCATTTTGGCACATACAGAGGTGGGCATATTAATGAGGTTCCACTGTTGATAGTTGGACAAAACAATTTGAAGGTAGCAGTTATGTAGTACGTCACTTACTAATTGGTGTCAATGAATGTTGGACAGCAGTTGCAACTAACTCTGTCTCTGATGGTGGTCCTGCCTCTCCCTGGACAACAAGTAAAATAATATACCAGGTAATATCAAAAATTCTATAAATGGTGGGCATAATGTTAACAAATAAATAAAAAAACTATTGATCGGAAGTAGGTAATAGACAGTGAACAATCTGCACAGTACAGTAAGCGGTTGGTAACTTTGTTCATTGACCACTCACCATTACCTTACTGACCACTTATTAACCACTTATCAAACACCTACTGTTACCTTACTGACCACTTATCGACCACTTACAACTATTTGCTGTTACCTTTCTGACCACTTATCGACCACTTACTGTTACCTTACTGACCACTTGTTGTTACTTTACCAGTCACTTATTGACCACCTACTGTTACCTTACCATATGGATTGTTCACTATTACCATTGAAGTATAATACTAAAACAGTTTTCAAAGGCACACATAATATATTGTATACAGTAAGTTTACCTCCCCCTGACCACGATATGCTGTAGGTAAGGCATTAACACTGAGTAGGTCACACTCCAGCTGTGTGATGAGCTCTTTTTGATCAGTAATTGTGTGTACAGCTTCCTTGTATTGCTTGTTGAGTTCTTGATATCTTGCTGTATTCAAAACATGAAAATACAATATTATAAAACAGGGTTCTGAATAGATTCAACTAGACACCAAGTACTCTCTTTTAAAAAACCTTTGGAAACAGTCATGTAATATGGGGCATATGGGTCCAGAAAAACTCATATCTGGACCTGGACCCAGGCACTCTTCCACTCAATATAAATAAATTTTAAAAATGTTCAATAGCCTGATTTAGATCAGGCCTTCCTGTCTAGCCCTCCCACTCAAACAATAAGTACATTACTATAAAACACATCCATGGCATACCTGCTAGTTCTGATTTCTCTACTTTTAGATTAGTGTTTTCAGATTGTAAGCCTGAAAATTGACATGTCACACAATCATCACCATCATCAAAATGTATGAACGAGCAGTGATTACCAACAATTCTCCATACTACAACCACTGTCACAGCACAGTAACAGCAGGAATTTTGAATGTCAATGCATGGTTCATACTTATACCAAATCTACTCTATCATCAACAACATCACTGACTATTGAAATACTAGTAATCATGATCCTTTGAGAGTGTTTTTTAGTCATGATGCCAGTCACTGCAAAGACTATGTTATAATTTCATTGGCTTTTTAATATCTTCATGGGTTATATAGTTTAACAAAGATGATCTTAATGTTGAGCTATGCTATATTAATACTTACGCTTGTTTTTCTCCACAAATAACATTTCAAGAGATTTTGGTGTAGCCTCCTGGTTTTCTTGGTCTTCCAATGAAGAAGAGAATTCAATCATCTTAAGGACACTAGTAGTGATCATAAGAGAGAAAATAATTACCAATCTTATATGTAACAAAAGTATATGCACAGTTCACAATGACGTCTTTCCTACCGGTATATGGTATACTACATGTATATCATACCTCAATTCTCTCTTGACTTCTTCATAATCTTCCTGATGAGAAAGCCTTTCTTCCTGTGAATATTACAGTATGATAATGTAATTATTAAGGTGCACAATAAAAATGTATGAAATACATGTCAACAGGCAATAAAGGATGAATGAACCCAAACATCTTGAAACAACTTGTTTGTACTTTTTGTTTGGCTCATATTTGATGAAGCAATAACATGACTGTTGCATTATTGGGTGCAGTCTATACCAAAGGTGACTTACCAAAGACTTGATATGAGCAGATTTTGATGTAACTTGTTCTTCTAATCTGTTAACCTGATAATTAGATAAATGATGCTTAAGAGTTCACTGATAAAGTCCGGAATTGAAGGGTACAAAATGAAAACATCCTAAGTTTAAATGATTTTTTTGTTGAAAATCCTTAATATTCATTGAATATAATGACGCTCTGATCACAAAAATCAATGATTTTTGTTACAGGACAATCTTGTCTCAAGTGCTACATGTTCATATATAGAAGGCCAATTTCTCACTAGGGTTATCTAAAAGATTTCAGTAGATGGTGAATTAACTTCAATCAGTAGATGGCACTGGGGGCCAATGCTTCATGACAAAAGCTTTTACTTTGCTTTTGGTTTGCTTTTCAATTGGCTGATTCTTTTGCTTTTCTCAGCAATTAAGTTTCAGTAAAAACCTCAAACTAAATGGTAATATCATCAGTTGCTTGCTGGTGCCTGTTGACAACCCTGAATTTCTTTTGAAACGGAATGTAATTTATAACAATGTATAGGCAGTAAAATAATACATTGCCAAGTCTGTGCATACTTAGTCTCCCTCGCAGCTGCTACCAGCATTGTCATGCAATGCTTTCTCCCCAGCTACTCAGGGGAGAAAGCGTTGCGTGATGACACTGGTAGTGGCTGCAACTCAGGGGAGAAAGCATTGTGTGACGACACTGGTAGCAGCTGTGAGGGAGACTAGTGCATACTGCTTGTTAACTTATAAATGTACACTCTTTGTTAGTGGTGAAAAGTATTACCTGAAGTGTGTTGCTCTCTTTCATTCTGGTTATGGTTGACTGCAAGTGTTGTATGTCAGTTACAAGTTGAGAAATCTAGAAGAAACAATACTGTCAAATAATATATAAAGACAACACCTTTATAAATACTTCACTTCAAAAAGGTTTACATGACTTTTCTTCTACATGTGCAGACCTGTCTTTCTTTAGCTGTTAGTTCGTGTTCAAGGGTTGATCTAGAAATGGCTTCAATTGCTGAGTCCTGTGGAAAATAAACAGTAAAATATATGTATTTGTGGGCATACAATTTGATCAACAATAAGTAGATGAGAAGATAAACTAGTTTTTCTGATGTTTTGATGGCAGCTCTCTTGCATTCATTATCAAGGATGCTTATCAAGTTAATGAACTGAGTTTATACATCAGATATCATTTTATAAACATCCTTGATAATGATGCAATAGAGCATTGAAAGATCAGAAAAATCAAGAAAAACTAGTTGTCATTTCAAATGACTTACCATGCCAGGCCTGTTCTGGTCACTGACATCCTACAACAGTTACAAAATAAATTTAGCAACATAATGATATCATTATGATTGGTGGTAAAAAAGTTATTGTTGATGAAGACCATAATGGTTCAAGGAATCTGTCAACTATGAACAAGTGTGGCAATGTGTTTAACAAGTGTAGCAAGTGCTCTGGTAGCATTGTGTAGTTCCAGTAAACATCCAGGAAAAAAATGTCAATTCCCAACTTGGGGTTTCCCTGGGTCTAACCTGGGAATCTGGTCTATTTTACTTGGGAAATCTGTATACCCAAACTCGTAAAATAGAACAGATTCCAAGGGGTTCCCTGGTTAGACTCGGGGAAGCCCTATGTTTGACCCAACCTGGAAATTTACATTTTTTCCTGTGTGTATTTTGATGGGCACTAACCTGGATCTCAAACTGTGCTCTTGCAAGCTCTTCCTTTAAAGATTCAACTTGTTTCTCAGCAGAGAGGGCTCTCTAAAATTATTAATATACATTATATATGCATTTACATGTTATAATACAATCATGCCACTATAAAAATATGGTATAATTAAGTTGTATCTACCTGGTTAGCTCTGTCAACATCTGATTCCAAAATCTCTATCTCTGATGATCTGACCACAGGAAATAAAAGCAGACATTAAGGCTCAGTTAAATAATAAATAATAATAATAAATAATAATAATAATAATAATAATAATAATGCTTGTAGAGCGCCTATACAAGTCAGTTCTAGGCGCTGTATAAAAATTAAAAAGAAAATTATAAATTGTAGGCCAGTTTAAATAAATAAGTCTTGACACTAGTCTTGACACTAGTCTTGACACTAGTCGATGCAACGATTTTGGCTGTAAGGCTCAGTTGTTCAAAATGTAATTTCTAACTTTGCACAACGTACCTTGCAGCTGTCACTTCATCAAACTTGCTTTTAATGTCAAACAACTCTGACTGAGTAGTGTCTAGTGCTATGGTAACACGGAGAAAAAAAACAAGCATGGGTCAGTGCAGATTCTGTGACATACAGGTTTATTGTTAAGTCGTCTGAAGGTTAAGTCGCCCGGAACTAAGTTGCCTGGAGAATAGTCGTTTCGCCCGGACTGATGTAGTAAACTCGCCCGATGTGAAAAATAGCATCTATTCAGTTGGTTTTTGTCTTTTTTACATCCTAGATAAACTCATCTATATTACTAAAGTTATTATTTTTATTTTGGAATAGTTTCTCAACGAAAAATAGGACTCAAATTCAGAGTTCGAACCCACGCGGTTGCCAAAGGACTTGTGCTTAATCTCTCAGTGATTGATTGCTTGAGTAGCTTTGACCTGTACTGATTGACTCAAAATCCATCCATGAATCCCATGTATTATCCTATATAAAATACGACTATTCTCTGGACGACTTAGTTCCGAGTGCACTTAACCTTTGGGCGACTTAACCTGTTACCTGACATACATTGTACACCAAAGCTGTGCTCTAGGCTCTCTGACACACAAGCTTTACCATATCATACTTTAGTTCAAATTTGCTTGACAATCTCCTCGGGCACCCAGCACTGCTAGAGCACAGCCTTGTACACTGATATATGTACATCTATAATTATATTAGGGAATAATGTATACCTAAAATATAATAAATCAGAATAGAGGGAGGGAACTAATTTAAAAAAATTGAATAATTCTCCAGGCTTTATACGATTACAATTAAAATTATCAAATGAATATACATTGAAGTGCTTACCAGCTTGCAAATTAGCTGACTTGTGCTCTGCCTCTCCAAGCTTTCTTGCAACAGCTACTTGAGTTTCTCTCAGCTGCTTTTCTTTTTCTGCAAATTCTCTTTGCAGTTCTTTTTCCCTTTCTTTCACTTTGGACTGAAATTATTGAAACATCTATGAATATCAGCCCAATATAGTGGACATGCCCCAACAATGACCACTTCTCTACAATGACAACCTCTGTATGATGACCACCTCTCTGCAATTACCACTTCTCTACAATGATCACCACTGTATGATGACCACAATCCTCTCTGCATAAACAGTACTTTCATACATCTAAGGGTTTACACCTTATATAAGGTATGTCTTATGTAAGGCACATCCTATTACATCCTTGTACAAGTGGCCCTAACATTCCACAAAGACCTAGTCATCTCTGAATCTCTTATCAACAATTCACTTCCCCTTTGAATACACCCACCACCATCACCACCACCACCATCACCACCACCACTGTAGACCACAACAACAACAACTTTATTAGTCAGGGAGAACCATTACCAGACTGATAATTTTCAGTTGTCCCTCAAAGCAATCTAAGGAGAACTTAGGATTTGATCTGTCATATCTAAAATCTTCGAAAAGCACGTCGCAAAGTCGTTGAACACTTTTCTTCATGACTTTAATCTCCTGTACAAATTACAGTCTGGTTTTAGGACACACCACTCTACAGTTACAGCTTTGATTCATCTCACTGATCAAATTTTGTTTGATATGGATAATGACAAAGTCACCGGTCTGCTTTTTATTGACTTCAAAAAAGCCTTTGACTCAATTAATCACAGCATTCTTCTAAAGAAATTGGAAATTTATCATTTTAGTCCTTTGGCACATCAATGGTTCGCCTCGTACCTGTCGGAGCGTCAGCAATATGTTAAAGTCAACTCGACAACTTCTAGTCTTATGAAGATACAACATGGCGTCCCACAAGGTTCAATCTTGGGACCCATTTTATTTTTGATATTCATCAACGACCTTCCACTTTACACTACAAATACGAAAATGTCTGTTTATGCTGACGACGCTACTATATATTCAAGTTCCAAGATTGACAAATTACCACTGTCTAAGCAGATAAATGATGACTTATACCATATAAGTCAGTGGTCAGCCAGAAATAAGCTATTGATTAATGAAAGCAAGACAAAATCGATGCTTATTGCAGGTAAACGTCTTCGAAAGCGCCTGGATAACGAGCAGCTACTACTTAACATTGAAGTAAATGGCTCTTCAATTGACCAAGTTACAACACACAAAGTTCTTGGATTACAACTAGATCATGACTTAATGTTTGACGTACATGTGGACGATTTATCATTAAAAGTTTCTAAACGTATTGGAGTTCTGCGAAGAATTAGTCCTTACCTAAAGCGCCAACAAAGGGAAACTTACTATAAAACTATCATCAAACCAACTTTGACTTATGCCTCACCTGTGTGGACATCGTGTGATAAAGACAACCTAAACAAACTTTTTAAACTTCAGAAGCGAGCAGCTAGAATCATTTTGGAAGCAGATCCAAAATCACCCTCTATCAACCTGTTCAATTCACTTGGATGGTTGCCATTTTACCAAGAGACTGTTATCAACAGTGGATCCCTGCTGTTTAACCGTATTGCTGGACAGACTCCAGATTATATTAAAGAAAACATTCAAACGAACTCTAACATTCACAATAGAAATACTCGCCATAGTAAATATAATTTTAGATGTCCTCTTTTCAATCGAAAAACTGAAGGAGGCAGGACATTTACAGTTCGGGCAATTAAATCATGGAACAGTCTTAGCAATGATATCAAAAGATCAAAATCCATTAAAGGTTTTAAAAATGGTTTGCATAATTTATATCTCCAGAAACAGAGAGAATTATTAAGGTTTGATATTTAGCTTATTCCATTAATTTTATAAATTTTTATATATATCTATATCTATATCTTTATATTTATATTTAGAGTTTTATCTATTTATATTTCAAAATTTATTATTGTCTAATATTACTTTATTACTATAATTTTGTCAAAGTATTGCTCGTAATTATGAATAATGGCTTTTGAAAGGCTAAAAGTTATTCTTTATTCATATTTTCACATTTTGCCAAGTTATCAGAAACAGAAAGCATTTGTTCTATAGTTTACTCGAAATTTATCAGTATATATTTTATCTATTTGCTCGTAATTATGAATAATGGCTTTTGAAAGGCTAAAATGGTTATATACATAAAACCATTTGGCCTTTTAAAAGTTATTCTTCATTCATATTTTCATATTTTGCCAAGTTATCAGAAACAAAAGCATTTGTTCAATAGTTTATTCGAAATTTATCAGTATATATTTTATCTATTTTATATTTTTATATTTTGTCGTTATTTATTGCTTTCTTTTATACATCTTTTTTTGAGGGCCACTGGGTTATCAGTGCAATTATTATAAATTGTAACTGTTGTGTGTTTTACCCTCGTTTAAATAAAGTTATTATTCTTATTCTTATTCTTGATCTGAGACCCGGGATTACATGATTTAATGAAGTGAAATAATATTCACCTGAACTCTGTCTTCTAGTTTGTCGTCATATTCTTTGATTTTCTCTTTTAGTTTGTTTATTGTGACCTCTACAAAAGAAACAAAAATCAAAATTGCAATTAGATTGAATACAATTAATATTGAAAATGTAATTGTGTTGTAATAATGTATACAAATTGTAAATAAATTACGAATTGTTCATTTAATTGTACAGACACACAACAGACCCACAACTCAGACATTCTGTAAACATTATCTGACCTTGGTTTTTGACTTCTGCAAATTCAGTATTGTACTCCTCCAATGTTTCTCTTAACTTTTTGTTTTCTATTTCATAGTCCTGCAATAAGATAAGGTTACAAAGTTCTTCAAGGACAAAAACATCTCAAAGACAGACAACCTTGACAACCCTGCAAGGTGGACTACTTTGTATTCACAGGTAAAAAACCTGACTAGATTGATATCTCTAATAAAAGTTATATTATAATTGGCATATTACGCGCACTCTGATTGGTCAAACAACCATGTGTGATTAGAGTACACACACATAGATGGCGTCATCGAATCTTATGCGCGCTCTGATTGGTTGGAATGTTTTGATAAATATTATTATGCCTCGACTTCATCTTATGGCGTACTTTTTGTTCTCACCACATTTTGACGTCATCTGTGCATCGATTGGAGTACAGACGCATGGAAAAATGGAATCTATTTGTTAAGTTGACACTAGAGTAGATTTCCTATGACTGGGAAAATAGCATGGTCATTGCACAGTACAACAGTTACAACTGTACGACAGGAATTTCAAATGTTTTATAAAGTTTATGGCACTGACATGGTTATAGTACAACACAGTAAGTTTCCCACTTAAACAAAAATCACTGTATTATAATCTGGTTAGTTTTAGATTTATTTAGTAATACCTGGATCTTGGAGGCTTTTTGTTGATGGATTTGAGCTTGTTCAAGGACAGGTAAAGGATCTAAAAAAGACAGCAAAGCAATGTTGTTGGAATTGTGTGATTGGAAGCCTCACTTCTGAATAAAGACCAGGGGGTCAGGTACATTTAAGTTTCAAAATTATCATCTGCCATGAGTAATAGTGCATGAGGGGGAATGGGGAGGGGGAGAACTATTTTATCTCCTCCTCGATCCCCCCAATTTATTGATCTCTAACAATATAAATAATAACTAAAGGATATCTAATAAGGATATCCTTATTAATATTAAATGGTCCAGTAATGTACCCAAATGCAACATGATGAACCAAATAATGGATTGGTCCATCCCCCATGAGTTGGGTGATATTTTATCCTCTCTCCTTCTAAAACAGGTGGAAAATGAGACATTATCAGAGATTTCCTATGTACTGTACTGTGGGGGGTACTGTAAGTACCTGGAACATCAATAAGTCTTTTGTAAATTGATAGAAATGCAGCCTCTGATGCCTTGCTTCTTTTAGAGAGTGCATCAACCTAAAGAAACACCTTGTTAGACAAATACTTATGAAAAACACAAACAAAGCACCAATGAGATAATAAATATTGTCATATTTTCAATTATATATAAATGACTGGTACATAAAATGAAATATCATATTACTATACCAAAACAAAATGTTTGCCTGGATTTACTTTAATAACAAAAAAAACATATAATGTTAGCTACTGCTAGTAGAAAAAAACCCTACAAGAATAAAAACAGTAAAGCCACACTTACAGCTTATACTGTAATGTAATTATGTAGTGTATTAGTTTTTAATTGACATTTTAAACCTTACCTCTCCTTGGAAGCTTTTCAGTAGAGGAGCAACTTTCTTCCTTAGTTCCTGTCACGTTTAAAACATCAATATTAAAGACAATTTTTATTGCGGTTTATAAAACTTTACAGGACAGCAAATGTACTAAGAATTGGGGATAAATTTATTATCAAATTCTACACGTCACCAACATTTAGACATGGTATTACCTCTGGAGTATTCTTCTTAAAATCTCGGCTGAGTTCCACGAGTTTTCTTCTGGAAGTCTCTGATTCATCTTGTCGATTTGCAAGTTCTGTCGCTGTAGTGTCTAGCGATTTCTAAACAAGAATAAAACCAAGAAATGAAGACGAGTGAAGACACAAGTTTTCAGGAAAAGTATCGTCATTTTTATAAAAAATAAAACATGTAGTATAAAATATATCATCTCTTATTCACTGCTGAAGGCACTGTAGAAATCATTTTGTACCTGAAGCTCTGGAAGATTGAATTCTTTCCAAAAATTCTTCATCGACTGCAAAGAAGCAGCCGCCATGTTGTTTTTCTTGATATTACCCAGAAGCGCCTTGCGCTGAATAGACATTACGTCATTGTGATATTCTTTCACGAAATTTTATTGGGTCATCACAAACTCCATTTTGATTGGTGTATGTTTGACCAATAAAAACCCGTCTAAGGTTGTTTTCGCGGGAAGAAGTGAAAATCCAATATGGCATCCGTCATGGAAAGAAATGTTTCAAGTTCGGACCCTTTTGCACGGCACAGAAGCCAGTACAAATGCACAACTCCGCCATGGAAAGAAACTTATAAAAAGGTACTTCAAATTGAGTGCAAATTCGTTGAATGTATCGAATTTGAATGGACAAAAATTTACTCATCGAATAATGAAGTTATGAATGGAAATGGATGTTGTCCTAAACTTTTACGTCATTTTATTTTTATATAGCGTTGTAAAGAAAGACTACGCATCGGACGACAAAAGTTTCTGGACAGATTCCGACAAATGGACAAAAATACAAGTGATCCTACATCACCTGTAGACTCTGAAGTCGAGAAAGTAATGGATGAAGAATGGAGTAAAATAGCCATAGAAAACAGCAACTTACCTGCATGGAAACCAAACAAGGATTCTTGTAGACCATTTGCAGGGGTGAGTTAGAAACAGTTGTATTGTACTCCCTCTTAGGTGCACACCCAAAGGACTAGACCTAAAATGTAATGCCCCCCCCCCCCCCCCCCCCCCCAACCCCCCTTCCCAGAGAGAGAGAGAGAGGACAATTTTATGTAGGCCTTTTGCAGGGATTCAAACAATTCCCCCGTCCTCCCCCTCCTGCTCCTTCTCCTCTTCAATTTATATCACTACTGGTATATTCTTAATATCCAAAATGACTGAATTTGTAAATGTATTGAGAGTGGTTTATTTTGATGATAATTTCCAGGATAAACTTGATGTCAGTGAAGAAGCAGAATTAAATGAGATACTGGACATTATGGAAGAGATACAAAGAGAACTGATTGAAGAAGGTAGGTGGTAATTGCATGAGCTGCATACACACTTACAATGAACTCTTTCATGGTGCAAAACTCTTTAAGGCAAATGTCTCTATAAGACATAATGTGAAGTACGATCATTTCCAAAGGATGCCCACCTTAGGCACCATTAGGGGGAGTTCCTTGAATGGGAACCTTTGTTGTTCCAAAAGCTGATGTGATTTTTGAGTGAAGTGCCCTGCACAGGAATTGAACGTGAGACCATAGAAGTGACAGACCAGTGCATTCACTACTCAGCCACCCTTGAATCACATAATTCATTTTAATTATCATCTGTGTTTAATCATACTTCAGAGCAACACATTCTAAGGCAATACAATGAAAACCTGAGATTTGAAGAAGAATCTCTTTGTGCTGCAATTGATAAACTGTCCACCAATGATGTCATATGTCCTGTATGTAAAAGGTAATATACCACAGCACTTGGTTGTTATATGGCAACCATACATGTATGTTTAAGGTTGATTGTAGGTTATTAAACATGGAGTATAAAACTATAAAATAGAGAATCAGTATTTACACATAGAATAAAAATACAATTTAAGAACTTTCTTATATACAACTTGTACATCCAGCATGAAAAAGGAACATACATCTTTCATATATCACCAGCATGCAAATGATACCCCTTTCGGGTAGAGCCTCCCCATGTTGACCATAGGGAATACCCCATACCCATGGTTGCCATAGAGAGCTCATTGTTCAGAATCTCATTTCTCTTAGAATGCATGCATGACATTGATATGTATTATTGTGTTGGTACTGCAGGAGTGCTCTTCACCAGAATAAACAAGTTATATTTTGTCAGTGTGGAACAAGGATTGACACTGAGGTAAGTGTAGTTCAGGTTGAGGTGATGTTATCTGGCATTATGAAAAGTTCACATGACAGGCTTAAGTCAGTAGCCCCTTCACAGTTCTCTGCACCATCTTGAAAGGTAGCCATGCCTTTGCATTGAAGTGAGACGAACGGTGAGCGTGCAATGATAAAGACCTGTGAATAATTGTCCTAGGTGTTAAAAAAGGTATCTATCATTGCACACTCACCATTTGTCTCGCTTTGATGCAAAGGCAATGGCTACCTTTTAAATGGTGCAGAGAACTGTGAAGGAGACTATTGGTTCAATGATTTGTCTTCTTTTTGAATTGTTTTAGTATGATGCTATAGATCTTTCATATGTCAAGACACAAATAGAAGAATCCATCACAACTCACAGGTAGATTTAGCTTCTAAAGACAAGACATTCACAATATAAACAATAGGGAGCCTAAGGGGGCTCCTAGCTTTTTCTTGAGCACATATTTGATCTTCACAGCAATCCTGCTGGCTTCTTCAGCTGCCAATTTACCAGTGGAATATTGCCCTCATTGTTTAATTCTCATTGGTCATTTAAACAATTTTCTCAGTCTTGTTTCTCTGTTTTGAACAGAGAAGAAGGATGTGCAGAGGAACCTGAGTTTATTGTATCAACAGCAGCAGGACTTGGAGTTAGTAACTTAATATCAAGATGTCAGGTAATGTGTTCTTATGTATCTTAATCACAGAGAAAACCACTGTCCTCTCTTGCCACAAATCCAACAAAACCAGAGAGATAAAATTATCACTATATTAAATGGTTGTTCTTCTGAGTCAAATGGTAAACCCTTAAATGGTAACTTTATATATCATTATTCCTCTGTCATACATAGCACTGAGTAGTTTCTTATGTACCAGTTAACAAAGAAGGGTGCTCACAATGGAACAATGCTCAAAACAAAGCACTCTATACTATGTTTTTGTATTACAAAACAATAGATTCTGGTACATGGTGACAGAGCCTGGCACTGCCATTCTTCTGACCATTGGCCAACAGTTCACAAATAGTCCACCAATAGTTAGTCAAAAGATCACTGACTGTTGGTGGTCAGCCAGCTGACTATTTTGATGCCACCAGTTACCTGAAAGATGTCCAATTTTTCACACGACAGACAAACAACAGGTGGATATCATTAACTTTCTTTTCTCTTTGCAGGCTTGTGGGTTCATGTACATAGTATTATAGAGTACTAAAGAATGTATAACACATGAAGTTTTTCAGTATCTGTTAAGAAAAATATTGAGAGTAATTACAGATGCCCCTACTAATCTCGTCTTTGCTGGTCAACTTTGATTTTTGACAGAATGAAATGCAACTAGTTTTGAGAACTTTTTTAACATTGCAATCAGTAAAATGTTTTCTCAGTTACAAAATATTTTAGAAACAGTAAGGATAATGCTCCTTAAAAACAGATAATTTACTACTGTTATTAGTGTCTGCTATAACCAGACACTAAAACCTGATTTCTGCTTGTAAAATAGCATGAGCACAATCTATAAGTGAGTTGAGTGGTGTAAATATATGTATTCATGAACATACTGAGCTGTGCTCATCTTTTTTTCTATGCAGAACTGTTTCTGTTGTTACAGTGAACTCGGCTTTAAGAGTTCCCTGTGGAATACCATTGTACAGACCACCATATTTCTCAATAGCGATATAATTATTATTGATTTCTTGTAATTAGATTATTATGTATTAAAGATATATTTTTATCAATCGATCTACCATAGTGATAGGTTGAAAGAAGGTACTCTTCCAAGAGAGGGGTGGTACTCAGGACAGTGTGAATATAGCTGTGGCTTTATTCACACTGGGTGGCATGGTTGGCCAAGTGGTGAGAGCACCCGCCTTTCACCACTGTGATCCAGGTTCGAGTCCCAGCTTGGGCATTGGATCATATGTGAATTGAGTTTGTTTGATGTGTCGTTCTCTACCATGCAATGAGGGTTTTTTTTTTTCAGGTTCTCCAGTTTTCCTCCCTCAGCAAAAATCAACATGAATTGAGTGATGTATGCAAAATATTTAATGTAGAGGTAGTGAGTGTGAGTGCCAGCAGAAGAATAGCCACTACATGGATCTCCTGTAGATTATTTATTTATTTATTTATAAAGCTAAAGTGATGACACCTACCCCCCAACATTTCCAAACCCCAAATTGCTTCACAGCTCATCTCTTTTATTCATTCATTCGTCCGTTCGTTCGTTCGTTCGTTTGTTCTTTCGTTCTTATGTTCGTTCATTCTTATGTTCGTTCATTCATTCATTCGTTTGTTTGTTTGTTTGTTCATTCATTCATTAGCTAAAGTGATGACACCTACCCCCCAACATTTCCAAACCCCAAATTGCTTCACAGCTCATCTCTTTTATTCATTCATTCGTCCGTTCGTTCTTATGTTCGTTCATTCTTATGTTTGTTCATTCATTCGTTTGTTTGTTTGTTTGTTTGTTTGTTCATTCATTCATTCATTCATTAGCTAAAGTGATGACACCTCCCCCCAACATTTCCAAACCCTAAATTGCTTCACAACTCATCTCTTTTGCCTGATTACCTGCCCCCACCCCCAAAGTATAGCCCCAACTTCAACCCAAGAACACCATGCACTTTGCTTAATTGGGGGATGGGGTGGAATGCAGTTTATTCTCTTTATTCCCATCTTTAAATCCCTAAAAATTGATCTTTTACTTTCTTCCTTCCCTCCCTGCCTGAATATGTACAGCACACAAGTTCTTTTAATAATATAGTTTTATTCTGTTCATTAGTTATTACCATCTTTGCTATGTGGACCCTATAGACATTATAAACATTGTAAAAAAATATACAAAAACCTAGTTAGCAATATGTCTCACAGCTAGACAAATCTAGCCTCCTCTACAAGAATTTTTTCTGTTCAAAACCTGAAGAATGTTTTGGGCTGACACAAGAATGACTTTGCAGGGGCTGGCTAGACAATCCTGACTTTCACTTGCAATATGCAAAAGCAATGATATAGAGTAGACTCCAGGGGCGGATCCAGGGGGGTGTCCATAGGTGCAACGGACATCCCCTAGCGCCGTATGAGATGATGTCATAAGATTCCATTATTAGGAGGCCGCCATCTTGGATGTGACGTCGTCTCTCAAGAGGCCTATTTGGGACACCCCCTTTACAAAATCCTGGATCTGCCCCTGGACTCAGTGCACTGTGCAGTAATAGTGCTTAAGCACACCTGTGAGAGTCCATGCTGTAAAACTGTTTATGTCACAAGAAACCAAATAATTATCCCCATCTCGATAGGGTACAATATGTGAGGGCAATGCCCTTTGTGACCATAGTATCTTTTATGAAAAGATTAAACTTAAAGTGGAAAATCTAGTTAATGTGACCTACTAAGTCTACCTATAAATACTACAAAATTAATAAATATATGACAATAGTACAGAAAATATACCACAAAGTACAAAACCTTTTTTCGGCTATTAGAGTTAACCCATGAAACATAGTGTATAAGTTAGAGTGTAATAATCATATGACGACAAAAGAACACAATGGAATTAGGGGGTGTTAGTGGTAAATACACTAAAGTGTGTTTCATGGGTTAATGAAAACCACTCTAAGCACTTTAGAGTGCTTACAATATATCCGTGAAACTTTGTAAGAAATTGCACTAATTAAACAATAGAAAACAAATGATTTCGCGCTATTTAGTACAATTTAGTTCGCTAACTCAGTTTTCACGGGTGTATTGTATAAGCACTCTAATAGTAGTTTTGCTTGGATTTTTTTCTGCAGTCTAGTTACCACAAGATCTATAATTATATATATAGTACAATAAAATACTGTCATTATCTGCTTTAAATTATTCTAATAAACTTCAATTTCTATGTACACTAATATAAAAGGCTTATGGCAAGGACACTGGATGCAACTTTTCTTGCAAATTGTCCGTGAAACTGACAACGAAGTGTGAGGCATCCTTGCCGACGTAACTCAGTTTTTAAACATCTCAGTACGCTCTGATATCTTTGAGAAAATAAATGTTCCAAGAAAATGGACGTTTTACCTACTTGAAATTTGACTACAACTGGCTTTGGGTAAAACAACACTTTTAAGGTTGGTGCCTACTATTGTCCGCGCGCACTGCTTTCTGCGCATGCAAAAACACTGAATTTTTGTCGGTAAAGCAATCGTAAAAGCAAGGCCTTTTTACGACTTTTTGAAAAAATAAACTTACAGAATTAAAGGAAAACCATTTAGCCTCTCCTGTGTTTGAATGAAATTCACAGTTGATAAATAGAACCTGAGTTACAACGCCTGTTTTGACTATCATTTCTACCAGAAACGATCTGTTTTCGCCGCCATCTTGAAAATTTCCCACAATGCATTGTAATTCGCTCTACTTTCCGGGGAGGGCTAGGGAATTTTTGATCATTTTCGCGAATTCTGATCAGTTTTCGCGCGTTTATCGGCAAATAACTTTCTAAATCGCACGGATACCCCTATTTTTTATTTTTGTAAATTGTAAAGTAGAGATTAACCTACTATTTTAAAATACTTTTATGAATTTAAAATTGAAACTTGATTGCAAAAAGTGGACTTTTCATTTGGCGGTCATGAACCAAAACAGGTCTAAAACTAGTAAAAAGTCATTGAAAAAAATTGTTATTCTGGTTTTTCATATTTCGTATGGCATTGACAAGTAAGAGAATTGTGTTGTAAACGTTTTAGTAAAAAAAGTTGGACATTTTTTCAAAATATGGGGTATTTATGATTTTTTCTTTGGGCCTCTAGAATAGGCAGATTTTGCAACATTTGATGGCGTGTAACTCATTAATATGCACGGTGACCCCCAATTTTTTCCTTGGATTCTAGCTCCCTATGATGGGTTCTTTGATACCCATGTGGTTTTTGGCCAAAAAAATTACCTTCCCATTAGTAGGCACCAACCTTAAAATAACATTTTTTTGAAAATATACTCTTGACGTCTTGCAGATTTAATATACCTCGATTAAACCTAGGAAGAAGGAACTCTGCTGAACATTTTCAAGCTAGCCTTCTAAAAAAGGGGAATTGAATGTCAGTTTTCGTTTTTTTAAGTTAAAATCTTAACGATAGGAGTCAGTTAATTTTTTCTTCACGTTTACTAAACCCCTTATTTGAAATTCTGATAATCGTTTCTTCAGGAATGGAAAAGTTTTATGGTTTAATGTTTCTGGATATAGACATCTAGTTTCTGAGGCTTAAGCATTTAAAATCTGAAAAAAAAAAACCACATTTCATTGCTAGACAGTATGGTGAATGTTTTTGCGACTTCATTCAAACGGAAATTCCATGGTTGACGTCACCTAATTTGCATTAATTTTTCCGATTCATTTTTCCGATTTCCAAATCAGTGCTTATAACTCAACCTCATTCAACCATTTTCATTCATGAAGACATGATTATCAAAAATTTCAAATTTAATAGTTTATGGGCACTTTAGGAAGCCGATTTTCTTGTCCGAAAGTCCATTTTATAGCCAACAACGAGCTACCCTGCGAGTACAAGGTTTTAGAAAGCTGATGCTCTTACCACAAGAAGCACAAAGCTAACAGCTTGTTAAAATTAGCTAGAGAACTTGGTCGTTACAGAGTTGACTCTCTATTCACATTTGGTTCTATACAAACGGATCCATTGCTGTTTGTTTGGTAGTTGGCTGCTTTTCTCCCGCCTTGCACACCATCGCAGACCACTAAAAAATATAGAGAAATTGGGTAAGACCATATGTTCGTTTTGGGACAGATTTGTCGCCAGATTTTACATATATGAAACAGCGTTCTGAACTTTCCGACACGGGTGAAAAGCGCATTGCGCATGCTCGAAAATTCGCCGTTTCCCGCCAAGATACAGTTGAGTGAATTACACTGAAACCGAGGCTTTGGCTAGTACAGGACTCACTCGACTGTCAGATCTTGGGAAACGGATATTCGTGGACGCGTTCGTGTTTACAAAGAAAAGTACCGTCGATCAGGAGCCCATTAATGGGCTCCTGCGTCGATTCAATTGTCGTGTATTATGCGAATTACTCACGTATTATTTGACTAGGGAAAGAGAACAGCTAAAGCGATGTTTTAGGGAAAAAATAAGCACCAACTTTTCACGGACAGCCAGTTAACTTTCAAGATTTACTAAACCTGCAATGATTTTATTTAAACTTTCGAGTATGCGCAATGCGTTTTAAACCCGTGTCAACTGTTTCTGAAGATCTCCCGCGCGGATTGACGCCATCAAAATAATGTTTTTTGTGAGTTCCCGTGTTGCGCATGCTCATGATCTTACGCAAGAACCAAACACAAATTCTTCCAGGAACTTTTGAACGTGGAAAATCTGGAGGTAGGATACTTACCGCTCCCATTTGAATAGCTAATATTCCCAGAGTCTGAGCGGGAAGGTGGCGTCTTTGGGGAAGGCTCCTCAGGATAAGTGATGATGTTGGGAGAGCGTCTTCTCTTGACAAACATGCGAATGATGACGCAAAACATCATAACGACCACTAACCCCAATACAGCTATCACAGCAATAAACGTTGTCGAGTTCACAGAAGCTGCAACGACAAAAATAGTTACATTAATTGAAGTCTAGAGGCAGTTGTCGTGCGAGTGTGAATCGGTCCGCACCGTGCCTAACCGTGTCCGTGCCATGATTGGAACAACCACCACCACCACCACAACAACAACAACAAAACGTTTGATCGTGCCGTTCTTACAGTCGTACGATAACTGACCTACATAGCACAGCACCTGAACAGCTCTTGCCAGAGACAGACTGGTCAATAAAAGCCTTTAAAAATAGGCTACGCCCTGACGTACTTTCCCCCCAAAAAATTTACCAAGAAAAAGAGTTACATAGTAAAAAAAAAGAAGTTTTAAAACTCACCTGGGCGCCTCCCTTTCAAAGCTTGTACGTCCACACACTCGCAGTTTTCGTGATCAAGACCTTTTTCCTTTCTAGCACATCTGTTAATAATTCGTTTTGTGCAGACACATCCACAGGATTCTGTATTCCAGACCTGGGCAACAATAAATACATCTCCGTAAGAACAAGTCTTTTTCACCGCATCTTCTACTAGGCTCGATTTTGCCTATAGCCTGAGGAAACAGACATCCTTTCGTGACACCAAAAAGAGTGGGCGAAATTAGGACGGCTGTTCTCACATTTAGTACAATTGTATGTTGAAAGGGCCATGTAACCTACTGTGCAACAGCTCTCTGAAGTTGGCAGGTTAACAGAGAAGTTTCTCATTCGGAACAAAATATAAAAGTAAAGAAGCGAGAAGGGAGGGGAGGGTAGATGTCAACTAGCATCGCCCTCCCTCCGTACAAAGTTCGATTTCATAGAGGATTAAAGTAAAAGAAAATAGACATCGATTTGAGTTACCTTTTTTGGTGGACAAATCTTGGGTGGTGTGTTACATTGGCATCGGCATGCGGTGCTATCCCATCTGAAGATTTACAAACACACGTTTTAATACACTTTATACGATAATTGGTTTATCACCCGTTCTGATTTGTCGAGAAACGAATGATGTATTAGTTTATATGATAATTGGTATATTACGCGCGCTCTGATTGGTCCAGAACCTTGTGTGATAACAGTACACACGCATAGATGACGTCAATGAAACTTACGCGCGCTCGACTTTGTCTCGTGGAGTACTTTTTTGTTCTCACCACATTTTGACGTCATCTGTGCATCTGTTAGAGTACAGACTGTACGGAAAAGTGAAATCTATTTGTTAAATACATGCATGGATAACGTCACAGAATCTTACGCACTCTGATTGGTTGAAATATTTTGATAACTATCATATATTCCCTTTTTCCGTGCGTCTATACTCTAACAGATACACAGATGACGCCTAAAATGTGGTGAATACAACAGCAACAACACTCAACTTCATTTCATGGCATACTGTATTATTTCAAAACTTACATGAAGCCAGACTTGCAAGGTTCAGGCGGTTTGTCGAGATACTTGCATTCACACAGACATTTATCTTCCACCCATTTTTCATATCCTGGTCGACAATCCATCGCAGACATAACACAGCCGCACCCACAGCTAGTGTGGTTTTTCATTGTAATCGATTGTTGACCGCCGCCGTTGACATCAAGAACTCGGACTTGAACTTCATGGTGGGTTTTCGCTAAGCACTTTCTCGTAGTTGGATGAGAAACGCAAGATCCATCGCACCGGTGGAGAAGTACAAAATATGGAAAATGTTCGATGCGGACAACTGTTGATCTCGGTGCACAATTAGCGGTGAATTTGGAAAATGCGTATAAGCCTAGAATGAACAAACATGAAGAAATGAATAAAGAAATGTGACGTGGATATGTTTGTGAGTCACGCTGGCAAGGGTACTACGTCACGCGGCCGTCCCGTTAATACAACATACGGCCAGTAATCGTCCACCCTCCATCCCCCAAAAAATCCTCCCTCCCCTCTCGAGAGTGGCCTAATAAAAGGATGTCTTCATACTATACTCGTCTTGCTAGGCTCGTCACACAACATTATGGCTGTCACACAACGCAGCGTTCGCGTGACGGACGAAGAAATCCCTTCCCCCAGTCTAAGTGGACAGGAAGGGAGAGAAGGGAAATAGTGAGAGGGCATCTATTGGAGTAGTATTGCTTGAAGGGGGCATTTTCCTTTTCTTTTATATTCTCGTGATTTCAGATATACTTCGTGATATTACGTGAAAACTTCGCGATATTATTTGAAAACTTCGTGGTGTTTGTTTGAGAGCACAAATTATTAACTGGAAGCACGACGAGAAAAAATGAAAACGAAAAGAAAACGAAAATAATAGGTTGCGTTTATAGGGAGAGGTTCGCACCTTATATAGTAACGCGCGTCTTATGTAAGGCCAATGTCACATACTCGAAGTTGTTTAATAATAAACAAATTTAGTTTCCAGTCGAAAAAGACCTCATTTACATAGCTTGTAGACGCTGTATGGAGAGGTCAAAAAGAGGAGTGTAAGAAATCCAATCCATCTGCCTTGGCGTGGGAGCGAATGAAAGTAAATCGGCTTCAAATTGGCCAAAGTTTTCCTCTTTCTCGATCAATTCTAAACTTTGAAAATAAACAAGAATACCTTTACTTTTTGTACAGCGTTTTTAAAAACAACTCTTAGCTTGGCCTCCGTTTCACTCACCTACGTAACTATTATAATAAATAATAATAATAACAAGAGAAATAATCTTTCTACAGCAGCATATCCACATAGTGGTTCTTCATCTTCATCTGCTGGAACAAATTTAATATTGAGCTACAATTTGTCAAGGATTTAAAACTACTTCATTCATTCATTTCCAAAAGCCAGAACTTCTTAAAATGCAATTTTTGTACCAATTCTATTTAGTTGACAAGAAAGATATTTGTAACACACAAAATTTATGAGTACTCGCAAGCTTATAGCCTTGCGCTCGATGTATGAAACGGGTGTATGAGAGCGAAAAACCAGGAAATTTTCTCCTTAAAATTATTACTAATATACATAAACATGCTCTTCCTTTACCTCGTCAATTCTTGGAAAATGAGGTCATACAAATTAAGGAAAAAAGAAGTTCCTCGTTTGGCTACACATGCAGCTGAATGTAAGTTTATATTACGTGAGTAATTTTGCTATTCTTTATTATATACAATCGAAAAAACCTTTGTTTTTACACTCAATAACAAAAATATCGGAGAAAAATAGAGAGAGTTGTTAGGGAGTCTCCCCGGAGTATCTTGTGACTGTCATGAATGGCAAAGCCGCCCCTCCCGGGAAAAACCCCCTTCGTCTTACACTCGAAAACCACCAAATTTTACTGTTTACTGTATACTTACGGTTTGCAGATATGAAGAAAATAACACACAAGAACCAAAATGTAGAACTCATCGCTTCCTAAATGGCTGTTTTTCTAAAGTGGCTCTTGATTTTCTGAAGTTGCTTCTCGGAATTCTTTGAGACCCTGTTGGAAAGCGTGACAGTACGGTGAGCTGGCTTTGATAAAAGAATGGAATGTCTGCCAATCTATGAGAATTTATACACTTCTCCGTATACAGGGGGAATTTTGTCAAAGTCACGTGATTGCCGAAACGTACATTATTGGCCGAAACGGGCTCGAAAACAAACAATTGGCTGGACGTACCAGAAAACGCAAGGAAAGACGATAGCCCACAAATTGATGTGAGAAGCAAGTTATTACATCAGAACTTTAAGCAAAGTATGAAAGGTAAATACACGTCATTGCAAGTGCTGAAGGAAGAATTCGATGGAAAAGAGAAAGATTACTTAAAATAGAAATATTTTAACCGCAACAAGTACGGAAACGAGGAAGAAATAGACCTGAAGAAGAGGAAAAAGAAACTTCTACTTTCTGCAATGACCTAAAGAAAAATTAAGAATACAGGACTGCAAAGAAAATATTATATACCTTTCGGTTCTAAATTACAGCGTTGCAAAAGTGTTTACACTATGCCATATATGGTGAATGAGGATTAGTTATAGAATATGAAAGATTATAAGATTCGTGATAAGATCTATATAAGGCTATAAAATATTTACTAAATTTTTCCACTAGTTTGATTTTTGTGGGGGTAATTTTAGGGCCGAATTGAGAGATTTATGGTGGGAAATTTATGCATTTGGATTATAGTTGGAAGATTTTTAACGCAATGCCCTCAGAAGTGAAATTTCAGTATGACAAAGTGCTTGTGATATGAAATTTTCTCATCCACACAAGCGGCAAAAATATATTTCTCAAGAAACTCAGCTAATGAACTACTGCACAGCTTTTGAGCAAGAGTGAAAGGCTCCGCTCTCTCTCTTTTTGTCAAGAAAGAACAATAGAAACAAAAGCAAAATACACTGTCATCGGCGGGATAGCATTTAATACTCAATTGGTGAAGTCATGATCAGCAAGACGTCATATGTATCATGCATACGTCAACTGATTTCGGTACTGAAGGAAAGCTATTGTGTAGGAAAAAACATGTATACCCATTTTGTACATTAACTTATTAATGTGGCTTTCACGTGCATGTAATTCAACATATGATTAAACTATTATTAGAAAATTGTTCGTTGCGTTTTTAACTTGCATACCCTGGTTTCACAGGCATTCTCGTGACGAACAATCGCCAATATAAGCCTTATAACTCGACGTTTTAATACATGTTTCATATTTATAAATGTGAAAGTATTTCCTGTCTCTTAACTTATTTATCTATTGTATTTGTGGAAGTATAAATATAACTTTTTTGTATGCGAACAGGTAGAATTTTTGTGTGCTTATCTTATAGATACTTGCATCAGAACTGAGTTAATATTAATATTAACTCTGATCAGAATACACAAACAAGAGAAATAGTCCCATTATAGTCCCCATTATAGTGAAATGTGACAATTAACTGGATTTGGCTTAAAGAAATACCGGGAATATTTACAGCTTTAAGCACAATGAATCTTATGATTTCAATCGAGCTCTTGGCCTTGCAAATTTACATATATAAGTATAAAACCATCAAAGTTTACGACTTTTAACCCTTGTCTAGTAAAATCAATTAGGGTACAATTGAGCAATCAGTTCTGTCATCTTGTTGCTTGCAAATGCTTTGTGTTTGGTCAGATAATTAGAGATTCAACAAAAGCAGGATCTCTCAACTAAAGAGTTATATAGAGAATAAAGATGACTAGAGAGGAAGCTGAAACCCATAAATTCAAACAATATCACAACCTATTAAAATACTACAGAGATTCGGACGCGCGTAACACGATACTCGATCATGCGAAATGTACAAGCCATTTGATGCATGAAACAAACAAATTCCACGCATGTTGTTATTAGGAAAATCTCTAGCAATGTGGCTCAAACACAGACAATTCCTTCCTTAGACACTAAGAAGAACTATACTGTCTTTTAAACTATGATTTTGTTGTAGGAAATCACAATTTTGAAATCAAATTCCAGATCGATTTCACGATGTCAAGATTCATTCAGGTAGAATCTTTGATCGATATAAAGTACGAACTCTCGACCTCGATTTTGGTCAATCATTCTAAATTTGGTAACTGTTTGCTACTAATTCCCGTTACTAACGTGAAACTCCGTCATTGTAAACTATTTGAGGTCATTTGTAACCGCAAACCGGCCGGCTATTTAAAAGGTTTAACTTTCTCTTCGCCATCGAAGTTCACTGAAAACTTACCTGATTTTTGTTCGGATTCACACAACTGCAGCAAGACTTTTCTTGGATTTTAGAGTTCTATTATAAGCGACGAGCAGCTTCCAGATGTGGATCAAATTGAGAGGTTATGTATAAGTCCTGTTTGTGCCAATAAATCGTTGCAGCGCGAAAATTAGGTTGGGTTGATGTGACGTGCTTTCAGGGAACTAATTATGCACAACATTGACACGATCACTTCCGGAATGTCAACAAAAAAATTATATTAGTTCCGGTGTTTGGTCGTGGATGCAAGCACAACCCCGGCATGTTGAAACCTTGCAAGTGAAAACGAACCTGCAAATTAGAAGGGTAATATCACTGGTCGTAGTTGGAACTTGTCATTCACATAGTATATAGTGCATATTATTAAAAGCCGCATCTACTTGAGCAACCTTGACTAGCCTTTGACAAGCCTTCTTGCTCTTGTAGACGACAAACAAGTTTTCCTTGACGTTAAGTTTCTTTGTGCCAGAAATATGCTTTGCAAGGGGGAATACATGTCAAGTTGTCATTTTTGTCCTTCTTTACTTCAAGTTTTCGTTAAAAAGGAAAAAGCTGGCATGCTACTGAGCTTTTCAACAAGGAAACTTCAGTTAAACTTGTAAAAAAATGGCAATTCCTTATCAACGAAAATTAAGCATTGGTCACGTGCGAAACATCCATGCATCACTGATGATGAAGGGTAAGACAATAGTATTTCATGAGGGCAGTCATTCTGGGGAGCTGGTCATCACAGGGGATCACACTTTCGTTTAGAAAGTCAGTCACAGGAAGACAGAAGAAAAGCTTCATCTACACTTGTTTGCTCAAGTTGCTGAACCTGTCGTATATCTATATATCTCTGTTATATCTTTTATACAGAGTTAACTCTGCTTTTATATAAGCGGAATAAGCTGTTTCTTTTTATGCGCCGGCCTCAGCTCTCCGCTTCAATTGACTTGTTAAGGATTCTTGTTATCCAGGACTCCGTGTTTTGTTCAAATTTAACTGGAAAATAAATTTGAGAAATTATTCATCGGAGTCCTTGTTTTCTGGGCTTGTTTTACCAGTAAAAGGATTGATGTCATCTAACTCAAAGTGACGTCATTTTGTTCTGTTTCAAGGGGTGCGTCAAAAGAGCACGTGGAATAAACTAGCGGTTTTTAGCAAAAGTGAAGTGCTGCGAGTACATTAAACAATGGAAACTGAAATATGTTACAGTATATGAAACTAAGCATTTGGTAATTTATTCTGGTATTTGAAGGGTTGTTTATGATAATAACCTAAGTGATAATAACCTAAGTAACCTAAGTGACACCATAATAATCAAAAAGTCAACGAGGCTGTATTCATGAGTACATAGTAAATTGCCGGATAGTTTGTGACTGGCTGTTGGAGGTAAATCTAATTCTCAATATGACAAACACCATTATTATTCACAATCAATAATTTTAATAAATGATTTTGTATTTCTAAATCAGATAATAGGGAAAGTAAACTATTCTTCAAGTAGATAATTATACCTTTTGCCAAGTGAATACACTAATTAAAGTACAAACAACAGTGAATCGGAAAGTTCCGGAATGAGGCCACGTGTAAATATAAGACGATATCATATAACCTAATACCATAGGTCAAAGTCCCGGCTTAGCGAATTAATCATTTTAATGCTTCAAAATGTGACAATTCTCCGGCTAGCCTCTGATGATAGGGCGAACATAAACTAAGAAAAGCATAATATACAAGTATCTATGACTAAAAGTAATAACAAAGAGCGAAGACCAATCGATTCGGCTGGGAAGATACTGCAGTGATATCGATTGAGCATCTGGTATTTCACATTTTTCTAGAGCATTCAAGTACATACGATCTCCTTCAATAAGTATCTGATTTACCGTACACCGACTCCATTGTCGAACAGGATGAACTTGGGCATACAGCAAAGCTAAAAAACTCATAAAAGAACATTGCCTTCCACGAGAAGCGGCACTAAATCGTTCATCACCTTGACGAATACTTCCACGTATGTATAATGTGGTGTTTCTCATAACAAGAATGAAACTTGCCTCTAACAACAGGCTCTCACTACAAGTAAACGCTATTCACCCAAGAACGTTCGAAGAACGTGGTGTGCGCAGTCGTTACCCGAACTTGTTGGCATAACTGATACCGCTGACTATACATAACATTATGATGACGTTTTGTGACGTAAAAAAATCATCTCCAGTTGAAAAAATCGAGCTTGCTTTGCCTATATACTCTCGGCGACAGGAAGCCCACCGAGATTAGAGTCGCTGCTCGCTACGCTCGCAGCAATTACTTCCGGCACAATCATCTATACTTCCGGTAGTTGTGGGCGGATATCCGTTTGAACTACTAAAGCACATGTGATATAAAATTAGCTTTTTAATATATTCTCTTACTCTTGACTTTACTTAAAATAGATTATCTTCACTAATGTTTTTATCCCCAGTCAGACTCTACTTCTACCTTCAAAGGTACACTTCAGTAGAAGCCGATAAGGGTATAGGGCTCGTCTGCATTCAGGGTCCCCTATACCTTTTGCCAGAGTTAATAGAGGGAACCTAGAGGGTTCCCTCTATTAACTCTGCTTTTGCGTGAAACGTGAATGGCTGATGTATTTTGGCGTGAAACATGATTTTTAAAAAGCTAAAATCCTAAAAGGTCTAAAATCTTTTTGCGTCCACGTGAAAGCAACTTTTGATTGATTGATTGATTTTATTTATTTTTTTTTTTTTTGTGAACGTGAAAGAGGTTTTTGAATTATCCGTGACGCGTGATCAGACCAAACATTTTTGCATGATTTCATTTTGCAAAGGGGTGTAGGTAGTCTCCTTCGCAGCCGTTATTAGTCTAGCTCCCATTCCCCTGCGGTCCTCTCCCGCCAGCCACTAAGTGGCTGGCGGGAGAGGACCGCAGGGGAATGGGAGCTAGACTAATAACGGCTGCGAAGGAGACTAGGGTGTAGGGGACCCTGTACGTTATTAAGCTCTGTGGCTAAATTTACATAAACTGAAGCATAATGTGATTCTTATGGATAAACCAACTCTTATTTTAGGGTCCCCCATATCCCTTTGCAAAATGCATGCAATCACGCAAAAATATTTGGTCTTTTCACGCGTCACGGATAATCAAAAAATCTGCTTCGCGTTTACAAAAACTCAAAAGTTGCTTTCACGAGGACGCAAAAAGATTTTAGACCTTAAATCACGTTTCACGTCAAAATAAATCAGCAAACGTTTCATGCAAAAGGTATAGGAGACCCTGATATTTTGTTTTGATAAGACAGCTAAGAGTGACCTAGTTAGTATATGTTAGTCTGTGTTGCCGTCTCCCTTGAGAGCCGACTTAATGTAAGTCCCGTGGGGGGAGTGGGGGAGTTGGGTACTAAGGGAATAGATGGAGATTTGATAGCAAAGATGATCCGGCCCCTGGGACGGGATGTTTGGTTGCTTGTGGTCGCTCAGCAAGATGATCATCAAAGATGATTGCCACGATCAGTTTTGAAAAAGGTAGAAACGGTTTAAACGTCTATCAAAGCAGTGTTTTCAGCATTAAAAATGAATATAGTTTAGGTTTAAAAGTGTGTTTTATGTTTTACATGTACAGCTGGACATAGTCCCCTATAGCCCTTTGTAAAATGAACTCACACAAAAATATTTGGTCCTTTCACGCGTCACGGATAATTAAAAAATCTCTTTCACGTTCACAAAAAATCAAAAATTGCTTTCACGTGGACGCAAAAACATTTTAGACCGTCGAAATAAGTTAGCCATTCACGTTTCACGCAAAAGGTATAGGGGACCCTGACTGGAGAGTGTCAGTTTTGAGCTCTTTAATTGAAGTCTACTTTGTAATTTTGTATCATTTTAAAACAACAGCAACAACAACAACAACAACAACAACAACAATTATCAACAACCATGAGATGAGATGAGATGACCAAAACAACGTTATATTCTTGAAAACCGTTTGGACCGAGGTGTGAAAACCCTCGCAAATGTCACTCACGCTCGCTGACAACACAGATCGGGGTGTCTTTTCTACATTCCACGCAACCTTTAAAGCTAGATCTCCGATAAATAAATGTGATCTTTTGCAACCACCGCTGATCTGACGTACAGCTAGTAATGCATTTTAATCAAGTTGCAAGAGAAGTCGGAGAGATAACAAGTAGCCAAGAGATGCACGTGGCGCGTTCTCCAGAGTAAGAGCATGCACATTGCACACAGGTGCACTTTTCCATTTTCTTACAAAAAGGTATTCTAACATACCAACTCAACTTGCTATTAATTAGTCTCCCTCGCAGCCACTACCAGTGTCATCATACAATGCTTTCTCCCCTGAGTCTAGCTAAAAATGTACTTCAATAATAAACTAATTATTTTATGATATATGCATTTGATAACTTTGAGACAATTTTCAAAATACAAAACTCTGACTTTGGGCTTTCCCTCATCAAGTTCAGATGTTTGCAAAGAGGATGGGTGCAAAGTGTAACAAAACTTCTGGAAACATTATGCAATTTACAGGAGCAAAAGCATCTCAGATGCAAACATCTCTGTTTATGTAGCCTAAAAAACTTGGAACATCTCAAAATGTTTTTTTTATCTCATGAGTAACCTGTAACTTAGTCTTCTGCTTGTCACTTTTTTTGGGAAAAATCCTTTACTTCCACCTCATCCCGAAATTGTGACCTACAGAATTTTTGCATAACTTGTTTCAGCTACACAGATATTGATGTGAATGCATCATTCATTTTTGGAAAATTAATGCAGGGAACTGACCACGCTCAACTGAAGTCCTTTGCCCTTTTGATGAGCATTTGTAAGTTATTTTGAAATCATTGCTAAAAGATATGGTGGCTTTACCAGATTCACCATAGTAAGATCCTGGACCTTTTATTCTAGCCTCTATGGTGTACTCAACATCAGGGTCTAGTCTGACAGGTTTGTCAAGGTTAAAGGTAAATCCATAGTACAAGTCATCTATCATTTTGCTCTCAGTGTGGATGGAGGAAGATAACTGTGAAATAATGTTTATCGTGAACTGTCCAGTACATATAAATTTACCACCATCATAATAGCCATATGTACCAATGAAAGCATCAAATCTAGCCTGTTGTATTTTGTAAATTTTCAATTCAACATCATATTTTGAGCCATGGCTTCCAAACATCTGTACACCAGTGAGGTCCAAAGATTTATTCAAGGAGAAGGTAATAGCATCTGCATTACCACTATAGCTCCATGTGCTATCTGGAGGTTTGATGCTGTCAAATCGTATGGTTGAAATCAAAAGGCATCTTCTTTTATCGCTGAACAGATGTGTTCTTGGAGTAACCTTGTGAAAGATCTGAAACAGTTCTACGACTTCATTTTTCTCAAGAATTTCACTAGAAAGCACTACTTCAGCAAACTCCTTTCCATTCATCAGAGGAAATCTAAGCATTCTGATAACTTCTTCTCCCAGAATGGCTCGTTTAGTTTCACCATTGCTTTCTAAGCCCTGCTCTTTAATTCTCTCCTCAACCCAATGATCAACTGCATGGAAAAGATCCAACTCACTGATGTTGAGAGTATCTCTAACAAGAATTTGACACAGCAATTCTTGAGATACATTTAGAAATGGCTTGGATGATAAGGTTTGATTGGTTGAATGGTCAAGAATGCCCCAAAGGTGTTTTTGAAGCTTTCCACAGCCTATTTTCTGGACTTGAGGCAAAACACACAACACATCTTCTGGTCCAACTTTATCCTGAAGATAAGCATTGCATTTCTCCACCAGAAACGGTAACATATACTTCTCGGCAAGATAGAGCATTTCTATAACATTATTTCCGCTTATACTGGCTTCATCTGTATGTACATAGCGAAGTAATTCTCGTAGTCCTTCTTTCGAGCAATCTGGTAGGTCGATAGTTGGTCTGCTCTCTGCTAGCTGCCCGTAAAACATGGCCTCAAACACAGGACTACTTATAGCCAAAATGTACTTGTTGGCTGGAACAGTGACTTTGATCCCATTCGAGTCTACCACCGAGAACTCGACATCACAGAACAAAGACTTGTTGAACGCGTACTCACTACGTTTTCTGATAGTAGACAGTCGAGTCTGCCAACTTGAAGGATTCATTTTAAATTCCCAACGTTGTAGTAGCAACCCCAGCTAAAATCTATCGGGTATCGAGTACACAGAAATTGAAAGTGAAAGTAGCATTTCTGCCAGGCGTTCCACGGCTAGTTCGGGAGAACCACAGGAGGCCCAAGAACCGGGAAGAAAAAGCACAGGCACCCCGGCAATCTTCTATTAGCAGGTCTAGGAGCCAGTTACTGCACAGGAGGCCCAAGCTATCCATGAGAGGCTAATATTATAAAGCTTTGTATGGGAGTTTAGGCATGGCTCTATAACTCCGTAAATAATGAAGCAAATAAACTGTAACCTTCATATAGTGTAGTTTGTGTTATTTTTGTTCTCTGGTAGCGATTTCAGGCCATTTCGTTGATTTTTAGCTGAACTCTCTTCCTACTATACTAAACTGAAGGAAAGTAGTGGAAAGAGAGTTCAGCTAAAAATCAACGAAATGTTCGTTCTACTTTCTGCAACAAAATTTATCAACCTGCAACAAATAGTTTTGTTGCGAGACAAGTTTGTTCTCGGGTGGTAAAAGGGGCAGTATTGCTCTTCAACTCGTTTCGCAGCAATGTTACGAGACAAGTTGAGTGATTTTGCTGCTCGTATTACCGTACCTTTACTTTACTTTACTTTCAAAGTATACACAACAATGATATATTTGAAATTAAGGGAGTAAAAATTCATAAAGTTCAAGGTAGTATACAATAATAATTAAATAATAATAATAATAACTTTTATTTAGACACGCGCGATGGAATTACAGCTTAGCTGCGACGGATGTGGTCGTGTATCTAAGAACGTAAGAGGAATACTAGCTACATACAATTAATGATATGGCCTATTTAAATAAATATTACTAATTGATGCCAAAACTTGCATGATTTAAGAGCAGACTTGAAAATACTTAAATCAAGTAAAACTGAAAACTGTTTGCATGAATGCACTAATTTCAATCTGAGTTGTACTGTAGCTATCTATTCAATTTGCTACTCTATAATGAAATCATGTGGTTACTGGAATTCAAACACATCAACCAATATTATAGATGGTGGTAAACAATTATCTAAAAATCTAAATTATAATAGTTATATAACACCAGGTGATCTTCCAAACACTATTCATGTGTGTGAAGCAGCTATTACACTTCTATGCAGTAATACTACAAATGGAAAATTGCCTGATTCATCTGAGAGCAAATCCATTCTCAAAGATATTTTTATTTTATTTTTGTTGCGGGTTCCCTTTGTCTCCCTGACCGGTGTGTACGAAAATAGCGAAAAAAGGGCAAAATAAACGATATTTGGCGTCTTGTACTTAAATGTATTGCAATTCTATTTAAAAGTGCGAGTTCACGCTGTTATGCGTCTAGTTAAAAATAGCCGTAGTTGACTTTGTCGCAACGACTGAACATCGCACAGACATCAATACTGAGTTTCGCTCGCTTAGTATTATTGTCTATTGATACTACTAATGGTATGGGCCATATTCTCCCCATATTTGGCTCGGATATCCGGCCTATGAATAATATTTCGCCGTATTACGGCCGTATATTTGCTTTGGTTTCGCTATAATGAGGCCACATTTGCCGCGCATGTTGGCCATATATTGACCTTATATTTTCACATACAGGTCTGGCTGGTCTGGCTGCGATATCGCCGTTATGTGGTCATAATCCGGCCATATATCTGATTCAGATATGGAAAAAAAGGAAAATACCGTCAACCGCATTTTGGCCGTATTTGATCCACATTCGGGCCATAAATTTTCCAGATTATAATGAGTATTTATTATATGGCATAAACTACTTCTGGTGAATTCGCGCGCTCTGATTGGCTATTTGACGGTCTAGATCCCCCGTAATGCCCGTGGGCGATTACGGAAAATGTCCCGGACCGCAAACTATTTTGAAAACACACAAAGAATTAACTTGCAAGGCTAGGCATCGTTCAAAAAAAGCTTATTACTAAACTGCTTTCGTTCCATTCTAACAAATTAAAGAAAACTTTTACTCGTCGAGCTAAATAATTATATTTTTAATTAAGTTATAAGAAAACATGTACAAATCTCATACGGTACAAAATGATTTCATAGTCATTCCTCACAAAAACGCTTTTTCATACTGAAGCTAAGGGACCGGTCATTATTTACAGGGAGGGGGGGGAGGCTGGTGGAAATGAGAAATGTGATGCAATGTGATGACAATTTTTGATGGCCCCACCCCCCTTTCCACATACATTCTCTTATAACAATAATGCAGTGTGTGCATGAAAAATGATGCCCCCCCCCCCCCCCACCAGCCCCACCCCCCCTCCCTGTAAATAATGACTGGTCCCTAAACAATCATAGATTAAATTTACAGTTTTGAGTTATTTCAATCCTGTAAACTACCTAGGCGAACTCTGGTGTCAATGTCAAATGTTTTTTCTCTTTTTGAGGTCCAAAGTAAACTGACTTGAGCTTACGTGTTATCTCCAAGTCTGTAGCAACTTCACTGAAATCTTTACGAGAAAGCTCAAAATATAGTCCAGTTCAATGTCGTTAATGTTTGGAAAACGCACCTTGAGTCACATGTTGAATCACACAGCAGTTACACGAGACGATTTTTAACGACGATTTTCAGCGCAACGACGTTGAGTTAAAAATATTTCTCGTGTAACATGACACTTGGAACGAGTTTCTTGCAATTTTCGCTTCGGCAACGCGTTCAGTGCGAGTTTTTGAATCCAAGTCAGAAACTCGCAACGCAAAATCAACGTTGCGCGGAAAATCGTCGTTAAAAATTGTCTCGTGTAACACCGACTCAAGTTGACAACCAGTCCTGTCGGTAAGCTTATCGTGTCAAAGTAAAAATTGGCTCTAAAGGTCCACTTTATAATTTTAAATCAGCTCCAAACGTTATCAAAAAAGACTCTTCTTCTTTCTATGAAAAGGTAATGCTGACAGAAGTCTTTGTTTGTGAATTATTTCCAACATTACCGTCTTTGTCTGACATGTTCGCTTGATTTGTGCCATTCTTGATCGTTTGTAAACTTGCAAAAAGGCGCGAATCGTAGACACGCGTGCTCCTATAAACCAGATCGAAGTAAAATTATATCGAAATGCTAAAAAATGGAGAGAAAAACTGAAAAACATGCCATATAATAAACAACTTTTTAAACTCGCTTGCTCGGTCTGTACAAAGAAATATCAGACCTCGGTCTCGATTGTACGGCCAAGGCCTCGGTCTGATATTTCTCTGTACAGACCTCGCGCTCGTTTACTATAATAAGTAGTTAATAAAGCCTATATATGGCCGGATATAGAGGCCAAAACAAGACCATATTTCATGCTATGTGCCAGATTATTTTCAAATATGGTCTATATCTGGCCCATACTAAAGTTTCGGCCGTATGCACAGCTCATTTGTTTTTAGAAAATTAAATAAATAATACATTCAAGTCAATAAAACTGGCTTTGCAGAGCCGACGAGCATCAATCGGTGAAAACTTAGAAGACTATCAAAGGAAGCATTGAAAGGTGAGCTAACAAACAGGACCATTTCTACAAGACAAAAAAGACGCAACGCGCCTTACATATAAGGGGCCAACCTCTCTGTATAAACGACACTTTTAGTCTAAGACGCGCCTTTTCGAGGAAGAGCTCAGAACGCTGTTCTTCGATAAGGTGCGTCTTAGATTTGAAGTGTCGTTTATACGGAGAGGTTCGCGCCTTAGATAAGACGCTTCTTATTTTAGCTTGTATATATATACATCTATATTAATTAGGAAATATCCTCGATATTTCATCTAAATATACCTATATAAACGTAACATTAACGTAAACGTACTCGCAGTCCACTTTAATGAGAATTGCTCCTTACTTAACAACAAGTGCGCTGTCGTTTGTAATTTGCTTTTAAAATACAAATTCATTCATCCACTCATTTATTCATCCATCCATTTATTCATTCATCAACTCATTAGTTCATTCATGCACTTACTTATTACGTAGAAAATTTAATTATTGCCATACAGCAATTTGCGTTTCGTGTCTTCATTGATATAGTCTTTTTTATCGAAGGAATACTAATAATAATTTTAAATAGATTTTTTATTATGTTACATTGACAGATTTTTAGATTTTAATTTTTATTTACTTTCTTACCTTTATTAATATTATCATTTTGTAACATATTATTTTGTTTTGCAGTACCCTTTTGAAAACCACTTAATGTAACATAGGCTATACTGCTTAAATAAAGTTATTCATTCATTCATTCATTCATTCATGTATACTACCAAGAGACCATAATACTAAGAGAGTGAGACTCAGTATTGATGTCTGTGCGATGTTCGTGGCGACTAAGGCTACTGCTGATGTGGTGATTCTACTAATAAAAAATAGTTATTACTCGTGCTCAGGCCATAGGCCGGGAACGAGTTATAAACGGCAAATGATTTCTTTTTCTTTTTGTGTTTTCGTCTCGAGAAAAGGCCTTTCTCGCTTGCGCAATTGGTCACGTGATGCACTCCTGATTGGTTAAGAGCGTAAGAAACAATGTCCTTCATTCATCACCTTTGCTTCGTAGTGAACGCCGGCCAGGAACTTTAGGAATGCAAGATGGCCGACTACAAAGAAAATAGCTTTCAGAGACAAGCTCTTCCAGCAGCAGAACAATCTGATATACCTATCACTTATAAGAGATTTTCAGGTCTCGTTGCATCTGTACAATACTGCAAGTCAAAGTAATGATGAAACAGGTATAATTTCAGATCAGTTTATTAAAATAATACATCTTATCAAAATATATGATATAAATAATCAAAGCTATCCTATTGAACAGTAACAGCTTTCAACAAATTAAAATTGTCATTATAATGATGTACAAGATATAATACTTCACGTTTATGTTATTACATATTGTATTTGGATCATATGGTGCAATCATGTAAGCATCGAATCTAAGTTTAAATAAACTGGGTATATTCGCAGGTATTTTTTGCATGTGAGATATATAATACCCATGATAATAGAAGACCAAAGGCCATACTAGCTAGTAGCTGCTGACAGACAAATTGACAGTGATCAGATAAGGACGGACCATTTGATCCGGCATCACCCGGTGATTGACAACAACAAGCTGCTATTTTTCAAGTTGTTGGGCTTACAAAAGTTTATTTCTTTATTTTTTAATTTTAGTTAGCCGATTCAAAGGCCTTTACTACCGCGCTGGTTGCATTAGAAGCAACCAGTGTACGCTTCGAGAAGCATCTTGTTTTAAAAAACGTTTATTGACGACAACATGTCAAGCGCTCTTACCTTAGCGGCAGCTTATCTAAATGTCTTTTTTAAGCCGATATTGCTGGGCTCGCTTTCACATGGGCGCGAGTGAACGCACGAGTGCGTCTAGTTAAAAATAGCCTTAGTCGACTTAGCCGCAATGAACCAATACTGAGTTTCGCTCGCTTAGTATTATTGTCTATTGATACTACTAATGGTATGGGCCATATTCTCCCCATATTTGGCTCGGATATCCGGCCTATAAATAATACTTCGCCGTATTACGGCCGTATATTTGCTTTGGTTTCGCTATAATGAGGCCATGTTTGCCGCGCATGTTGGCCATATATTGACCTTATATTTTCACATACAGGTCTGGCTGGTCTGGCTGCGATATTGCCGTTATGTGGTCATAATCCGGCCATATCTGATTCAGATATGGAAAAAAAGGAAAATACCGTCAACCGCATTTTGGCCGTATTTGATCCACATTCGGGCCATACATTTTCCAGATCATTTATAATGAGCATATAAAGCCTATATATGGCCGAATATAGAGGCCAAAACAAAACCATATTTCATGCTATGTGCCAGATTATTTTCAAATATGGTCTATATCTGGCCCATATTAAAGTTTCGGTCGTATGCACAGCTCATTTATTTTTAGAAAATTATATAAATAAAACATTCAAGTCAATAAAACTGGCTTTGCAAAGTCGACGAGCATCAGTCAATCGGTGAAAACTTGGAAGACTATCTAAGAGAACATTGAAAGGTGAGCTAACAACAGGACCATTTCTACAAGACAAGAAAGACGCAACGCGTCTTACATATAAGGGGCGAACCTCTCTGTATAAACGATACTTTTAGTCTAAGACGCGCCTTTTCGAGGAAGAGCTCAGAACGCTGTTCTTCGATAAGGTGCGTCTTAGATTAGAAGTGTCGTTTATACGGAGAGGTTTGCGCATTAGATAAGACGCTTCTTATTTTAGCTTGTATATATCTATATCTATATTAATTAGGAAATATCCTCGATATTTCATCTAAATATACCTATATAAACGTAATATTAACGTAAACGTACTCGCAGTCCACTTTAATGAGAATTGCTCCTTACTTAACAACAAGTGCGCTGTCGTTTGTAATTTGCTTTTAAAATACAAATTCATTCATCCACTCGTTCATTCATTCATCCATCCATCCATATCCATTTATTCATTAACTCATTAGTTCATTCATGCAATTACTTATATTATTACGTAGAAAATATTATTATTGCCATACAGCAATTTGCGTTTCGTGTCTTCATTGATATAGTCTTTTTATCGAAGGAATACGAATGATCACGCTCAGTATTGTATTCTCTTTTTAGGTTTATCTTGATCGCGCAATCCAACAAATAAGCGGTTACAATGCGTGGAACTTTGGTCCTCCTCCTCCTCTTCTTCGTGATTGGAGCCTCTTTGGCAGCACCTCTGGAACAGAATCCAGGTATAAAAACTGAATTAAGAACTTGTTGTCGTGTTGAGAAGCGAGAGGTCAATCCGTGTTTAGCGGCGACCATCTTAAAGAGAGGAGAAGAGAGAGTCGATCGTTTAGTGTTCTTTAGTACTCAGATGATTTAGTATTGATCAGTACCAACAGGACAAAGCCAACAGAGCTCATTTCTGTGGAGGAACATCTTAAACGTCACATATCATTCATGATTTTTATGTCATCTAATGATTTTTCTTTTATAACCACTAGAAAAGAGAAGTCTACAGTATCAGATTTACGTAAGTCCCCTTATTAAGGTCTGTGCGTACGTGCATTACAGGCTTTCCTGGCTCACTGAGTGAATGAGAAATGAATGGATTGATGGAAGAATGAATGAACGGATGGATAGATAGATGGATGCATGTATGTATGTACGCATGAATGAATGAACGAACGAACGAACGAACGAACGAACGAACGAACGAACGAACGAACGAACGAACGAATGAATGAATGAATGAATGAATGAATGAATGAATGAATGAATGTATTGATGGATGGATGCATGGATGAAAGAATGAATACGTACCACAAATAATTCCATCCTTATTTCTACAGAGAATTCAATACAGATTGAATAATCCTCGCTCCATTTGCCACTGGAGACATACCTCGTGGGAGCCATACTCCTCTGCGCCTATCATGTACCTTGACCGCCATTACATGAACTGCCCTTACCGGTACTACCTGAGAAGCTTTCGACTAAGAAGAGCTGCAAATCGAAGCAGGGCTCGCGTGCGTTATGTCTACAGATGTTGCAGGGTTAAACTATAAACCTTGAAGCATATATTAATATGCAATACTCAAACACTTTAGAGCAGAAGAATAAATGTTAGACTTGCTCTAAGTCTAGCTTGTTATTTTTTCTGTTGCTTGGGCTGCCCGTTTTCGATTTACGAGCGCTCTCCGGGAAGAAAACCGAAAATTCGAATCACAACACAGGAAGCCCAAGCACGAGAAAAAATCAACGAGGGAGACTTGGTGCAAGTCTAAATAAATGTTGACCGCATGTTAAGATAGCTCGTGGATTTGCAATCCACGAGTTAAAAAAAAAAAAAAAAAGAAAATCTGTCGCTTTTATGTGAACAAGAATGGAACATTAAAGTATTGATAATGGTAATTGTGGAGTGGAATTTGGTTTGAAATCATACGAGTGATTGCAAAAGTATGATTTCAGACCAAAATTGCACGACACGAAGCTCAATTACCACTTATTAAGAAGTTAATTGAATTGTTTTGCTTATTAAACTGAGCTATATATGTACTATTGTTGTATTGTTGTTGTTGTTGATAAGAGCAAATGTGAGTCCGTAGCTCAATCCTTAACCAGACCTAGCTTTAATAGATATTCTTTGTATCGCGATTTCCCTTTCATTTTGACACCTACAGATCTAGAGAGACGTCTTTATTTCCCGATAATGTCGTCCCAAAATCAGCGTTTGTGATTGGCCCAAACACTGGAGACTGCATCGACGCGCGGCTCTCTTCAAAATCACAGCAACTTACCGACAATGAATTCTAAAATGATTGCATGAGCAGCAAACATAAAACAACTTAGTAAATCATATCCGCGAATAATTCTCCTGAGCTTGCTAGATGGCGAAGCGATTGCGTAAAGTAAAGAGAATCTTGCGTTTAATTAAGCAAAAATAATAATTTTGGTCTTTTTTTCTTCACAAAAATTATGAAGAAACGCGATACAAAAGTAAACGCGATTTTCATACAATATCATCGGTGGATAGAGTGCTTTAGTCTCACTGTTGAATCAGTAGTAAATAACCTATCTGCTCAGATGTTTTCTAAAGTAATTTTACAACTTAATTAATTTGCAGGGGCTTAACGTGGTGGCCTGTCTAGGCTACATAATTTAAGAAAATTGTGGCTCTGTAGATAACTTTCAAGAAACCTGACAGACAGACAGACAGACAGACAGACAAACAGAGAGACAGGTGGACGGACGAACAGAGGGACTGACGGACGGACAGACAGACATACAAACAGACATACTGGACGGACAGACCAGACGGACGGACGGACGGACGGAAATATTTGTATTTTTTCGGAGGGAGTGGGGGGGGGGGGGGGGGGTTGAAAGTTTTTACTAGATTATTCATGCTTCTGCTTTTTTGGGAGAGGGGGGATTTTATCACTGCGATATTATCTTTTTTGACGTTCCGGCGATTCTTGCATGGATAGTCTTCTTGATATTGCTGTTCGAATACTTTCGTCAGTAGTACCTTTCAATGATTTAGTTGACTGTGCAAGTCTAGTTTTCTCAGAACCACTATTTTTTATTAAAGTTTAATATATGTACATTGAATTGAGAGATCTTGAGATCCTATACATGTTATTTTACCTGAGCATGAACTATTCCCGAGAAAGAACAAATGGCCGCTAAACACTGAACGTGGTGTGCGCTTAGCGTGTTAGATGAGAGGTGGCTCCGGCCGTTTTAGATGATATTTTCGGGGGGAAGGGGAGGGGGGGGGGGTTTGGTTGCAGGGCGTCTCGGGCATTATAGACCCCTTTTCTCTTCCCTCCCCTCTCCCTCTCCCTCTCCCTCCCCTCCCCCCCCCTCTTCCTCTCCTGACACCCTGGGTCCCCAAGGATGCCAAGATGGTGATCTCCTATATCAAGCTTGGCTTTTTAGTACCATTCAAACACAACAGCAGCAGCAGAATGAATAGAAACAGCACTTGGCAGGGATGTCATCTGTGTTACGACCCTTCATCAGGCACGAGGCAAGTGGTTTTAGACAGCAAAGGGTAGTACGATGGCCACATCCATCTACTTTGTTTAAATACGTCGTTGCTATTTCGTGTAACTTAGCACCATTGAAGTGATTGTAGTGACCTGGGAAGACTTGGTCTACGCGTGGAGCAAGATTAACAAGGGTCTCAAGCGATGTTATGTTCTGAGGAACGTTACTGTAAGGCGCAAAGTCAACCAAAGGTCCATCATAGATGATGTCCCCGGTAAATAGCTTACGATTGGCTTCATCGTAAAGCGCTATGCTCCCCCTGGAATGACCTGGGAAGATGAAGCACTCGAAGTTGCTTGTCCCCAAGATCAAAGATGTCACCATCTTCGAGTACTCGTGTAGGCTCAGCAGGGATGATTCTGTAGTCATCAACAGACCAATCCTTGCTTGGAGGTTTACTGATATCACCTTTAGTCATAGTTCGAAGAGCTTCAAAGTTGTCTCCTTTCCTTATGGCTTGTGCCTCAGCGCGATGGATAGAAAACTCTTTAAACTGATGAATTCCACCCGAGTGATCGAAGTGGATGTGGGTGGCGACAGCTTGGTAGGGTTTGTCGCCAATTAGTTGCTTTTCTTTCAGAAAACCATGCAAATCCCAAACTCCTGTACCTGTATCGATGACGAGGTCCATAGTTGAGCCTTTGACAACCCAAATATTTGCTATATTCCATGTCCTTGTGTAGTACTTTTCTCTACACATGAAAAGCTCACGATCGATTTCAGTCACGCTAAAATCGTCGTCCTGGTCGACGGGTATTGAATTGTACATCGTTTCAAGATTATATCAGTTGTCGTGTAATGCCTTAGTAAGGCAAATAGAAACAGTTTGTAAACTTTAGAACTGTTTACTACCGTGACTTTGCAGGGTGTTGACTACAGACGAATAACTTTTTATGTGCTACAGTTGAATAATTTTTGAAGTCTACACAGGAAGCCCGTAATGTCGGGGTTTACATACGTACATTGTTGAAGTGTCGCAAGCCGAAATGCAGAGCGGCAGTGTCCAGTGTCTGAAACAAAACTGACCTGTGCATATACTTGTTGGGGAAGTCTAGTACTGAAGAAATTTAGAAATTATACGAAAATCACTAGAACTGTAATGAAAGACTCTAGCTCAAGTAGACAAAAACGGTCACCTCAGTCTTAACGGCCACCTTTGCACAACGTCCGGCATTTTGGTCCCCGCTATCCGTTCCGCACATTTACCCATAATTGAAACCTCTATTCAAAGTCCATCTGTCCATTTGAATTGGTAATATGGTCCCTGGGGATTGCATATAAATGAGAACAATTCTTGTAATTAATGCAGTTCATTCGAGTTGCGACGAAGAACGGTTGGCGACCCACCCACCCACCCACTTTAGCGAGTAAGTCGGGTTCAAAGTTGCCAGATAATCTTTGCTGGCACTTCGCCTGGCTTTGGATGGTTCCAGGCCAGAGCGATTCCCCTATACCTCATTATCATACTCATGAATAACAATACACAGGGAAGAATATTACACTATACATCTCTGTGTTGGACGAATTATGGAATCCTGTAGCCTGGATGCAAGAGTTTACTTTCGCTCCCCTTCCCCCTAGAGGGCCGAAACGTAATTTAACGCGAAGCAAAGCCTTGGATCCCAGGAGAGGAATCCTGCGTTTCTCAAAAGACCGGTAGTAAGTGAAAATACCGTGCGCTTCGAGAAATACCCGTAAATTAAAGTTTATCCGTAAATTTTTTGGGGGGTTCGAGAAACACGCGCTCGATCGAAAGAGACGCGCCTCTGAATTTCATAATTACTCGGGCTGTATGGAAACTTGAAACCTGAAACGCGCGTCTCAGCTCCTCAGCAACATAGTATTTAATATTTTTAATGAAAATCTCTCTCTATAAAACTGTGCCGTGTTTTGCGTTCAGGAATTCGTTTATAGAGAAATGACGTAAAGGTTCCGAAGCAAGCTAGATTTTAAAACTGTTTTTATTGATACAAATTTGATTCCTAGTATTCACATCATATATAAACCCTTGTTAAGAATATTAAGACTCCTATTAAATACTTGTATAAAAACTAAAAATATTCTTGTTTTGAAGATATATACATACTGGTTGTATAATATTTTGAGCACAACACGTGGGTCCGCATCACTCGGGCAACATAAACACAACCACAACCTGCGTGGACCTTAGTAACACAGTTTTTCTTATACAAACGAGACAAATGGATCTGCTATGTCGTTTGTGATTACCACTTACATTGCTAATGATCTGACAATTTTTTTAAACATGTTAAAACGCTCAATCTCGAATCTCGAGCCTGCCTTACTCTTGCTGAGCGGGAACAACGGTCCCGCTGATCAAGAGTATCGCAGGTTTTCAGTAAGATATGGTAAAACACTCAGCTATGACCACATTAATGCGGGTAAATTTGAAAACGCATATTTTTGCTACGGTTACATCTCCCGTCCACACTAAGACAGAGATTTTCTTTTGGTTAAGAAGACAAAGTTTCAGTGTGGAAAGCGAAAACGGAAAAAGATGCCTTTTCAAATTTATACGGACTAGAGTGGATTGACGTAGCCTAAGTTCAAAGCTCATTCCAAATTGAATAAATGAAGGGATAAAATCCGACTCAAATGGTAAAATGACTGAAAGTACCTGTATCCAAAAAACGGTGAAACACTGTTGCGGAAACAAGTTTCATTTGCGCTCACACGGAAAATTCAGTTGCGGAAATCTTCAAAAGGCAGAATTTTCTCCTTTTTGTTTTCAGAAATAGTTTACGCCAAGGGACCCGGTAACAGTAACTCCGCAACAGTGATTCCTCGTTTGTTGAGGTATTAAAACCATGCAGGCACTCTGCAAGCAAAATATATTGAACATGAGCACGATAAAAAGCTTTGGTAAAAACGCCAGAAGAGACGCTGAATGGACAAAAACGGGCGGACCTGTATTACACAGCCTGTCCGTTGAAAAGTATTCTCTTTTACAGAATAGAGCTGCAGAAGTGTTCGTACTTCCGAGGTTCCGCCACCGAGGGATAAGTTTGATGGGCACGTACAGGCTTGATTTACTACCCTTATCGATTCAAAACGTTTGTTATGCAAAAAGAAACTTAAAAATTACAGTGGATTAGTCGAAACGTTGATGGTCTAGAGTACTTTTTTGTCCCATCTATATATGTAGCTCAACTATAGGAATATTTTTCTGATGGTGATAAGTCCCGTAAACTTGCAACAACATCCGATGAGAGGACCTGGTGTCTATCGATGTAATCGTCCATGTTTAGTAAGTAAACAGACGACCGAAGATCTGCTTCAGAGTTCGATACATCCTCGATTCGAGGACAAAGGATTTTTATTGCTCGAGTCTGTTCTTGTGATAGGTTCTGATTTTGAAGAAGTGGAGTCGACTGCTTCATCTTGTGGAGACGAATGCCCGGTGGAAACAAAACCAGGGCGTTGGTCACCCTGTGTCCGAGATTCTCGATAACTGACTGTACTGGGATCGTATTTCTTTGTCGCGCGTCCTTTTGTAATGTCTTTCAGAAGCGTGGGTAAAACTGTAGAAATTTCAGATACATTCACTGATCCATTACGAGAAAGCCACTCGTGTTCCTCGCCTGGAATGGCCGTCGACGATCTAGGGTAGCGATCTTTTTGATGAGATCTTTCAAAAGTTCCAGGAGATCCCGTATCTAGTGGGAATTGATAAGACCTTGGTATATAGTCTCTGGAATTCAAGTCGCTTTCCGTTCGAGTAATTCGTCTTGATTCCAACGCGGTGTCCCATGAACTGACTCTCCCGGATGGAAGAACTTTTAACCTGCCTGCGGAGATTTGCTTCAGCTCGTCGTCTAATTTTCGTTCCCAGCTTTTTTCCATCCCTGCGAGCCTATCTCCAGATGGAGGAGTCTACGAGTCAATGTCAGAATCAAATTTATCATCCATGTCAATCGAGATTGCGTCGGCGTGATTCGATAGTCCCAAAGAAGAATCGAGTTCGTCATCAGAACTGTGCTCGGGACCATTTCTAAAACTACTCCTTGGAACTTCATTTGGTAACTGTTTGAATCCTAGATCTCGTTTTGACTGAGAGTCCACGTAAGAAATATTGACTGGATGGAACATTTCTGTCAGCTTCATAGGGTTTAAAGTGAGTATATTCTGATAAATTCGGTGATGATTCGAGGCGAGATGAAGGTGTTCTTGCTTCTCTTTGAAGGTAATGTCTGTTCAGCGATGGCTGACTGTTGGTTTCAGAGTAGGTATACCGCTTAGGGGTTGTCTCAGTTGATAGATCATCAGATGACCTGGAAATAAGACCACTAATTCGCGCTGCAACGCTGTCACGGTAATCCGTACCACCCCTACGCTGCAGATCGATTTGTTCCTGTTTAAGTTCCACCTCTTTCATTCTCAGTCTGTCTCTCCATTTCCTTTCAAGCTCATACCTCTCCGTCGACAACTCACTCTCTTGTCTGTCTTTTTCACTAAGTTGCTGTTGCAGCCTTTGTCTTTCAGCAACCTTCCTGTCCATTTGTGCCTTTTCTAAGGAAAGCCTTCTTCGCAAATCGTTGACTTGCTGCTGCTTGGATAACAAGTTGTTCCTTCTCTTTTCTCAAGTTTTCTTCCAACAAGTTCTGATACAGTTTGGATTTGATTACATATCCTGGGCTGACTTGTGTGCTGAACGCAGCTATTTGTTTGGCAAGTTTTTGCTCAACGATATCATGCTTTTCTCGAAGTTTCCATAGCCTGTTGACAAGAAGGCGACGTTCTTCCTTCCAAATGATGTAACTGTATGGCCAAGCATTTCTTGTATCTTGGCATCTTCATACTCGGTGGACTTGATTTTAGACTTGATGTCTTCAATCATCTTTTCGATTTCACGTATATGGACTTGGATGTCCTCTTCCTGTTGATTCTTACTCGAGCGCAGATCTTGCATCATGTTAAGAAGTCCTTCTCTGCTTACTTTTTCTGGCGATAATGAAAGATTGCTCAGATTTGATGACGAGATACTCAGATCTCCAGAAGGACCAAACCGAGTTTTCAAGTCCAGGATCTCTTCTCTCAGCTTCTTTTCAAGGACTATTCTTTTCGCTCATCAGTTGTTCCATCACCTTCATCAGCTGCAGAAGACGTGAACTTTCGCTCGAAGACTCGGAAGAGCCCGTGTTGGAATTTCTTCGCAGCATTCTTTGAAGGTTGTCAATTTCTCGCTTGAGGTTTCTGTTTTCTTCTCTAAGGAGTTCTACCATTTCCTGGGCACCATCAGTCGACTGTTCTCGCAATTTTCTGTATAGCTTGAGCATTTTCACGCCGAAGTTGTAATAATTCCTCCGTGGTAATTTGCTCTTGATCAGCTCTTGCTGTCATGGCTCGGACGGTTTTCTGTAGTTCCAAAACCTCCTTGCATTTGGCATTCAGCTGATCTTGTAATTCCTTTTGTCGTTCATGGTAATGCTCTTCAATCCTTCGTCTTGCAGCCTCGACCTCTTTGTCTTTCTCATTGGTAAGTTCGGCGGCTCTTTGCACCATTTCGTTTCTAACACTATTGATTTCCTCCATGTGACTCTTAGTCAATGCTTTGGAATCGGTTTCTTGACGCACCAGTGTCTCGAGTCCTCATCATCAAGTCATTCAATTCTTGAGAATGATATTTATTCATTTCGTCCTGTCTTTCTTGGAATCTCTTTTCCAGTTCACTCTTGACTAGTTCTATATCTGCGTGATGTTCTGATTCTTTTTCTTGCGCAAGATCTTTTAGATGCTGCACCTCTTCTTCCAATCGCTTGTTTTCATCTCTGAGGGAGGCGATAAGTTTATCATTAGTTGTGCTTGTGAGTACGTCTGCGTTGGTGGATAAATTTTCAATCTTCTTGGTCAATTCCAGGACCTCTTCTTCATGCTTTGCTTTGGAATCTATAATTTTGTCTTCAAGAGATTTAATCTCTAGTGTACGATTTTCCAAATTTTGTTTAGACTCCTCGAGTTCTTTCATAACCACTTCGTGTTCACTTCTTGTTTCCTTGAGTTCGTCCATTTTTTGTTGAAGTTCAGTATTCACGCGATCAAGTTCTTTTTTGTGTTCGCGCTTTTGATCTTCCACAGTTTTCTTCAATTCATTTTGGAATCCATCTTGGAGTTCGACTTGAAAAGAGTTCTCAAAGTCAATTTGGTTCCTCAAAGTGTTAATCTCATTTTCGTATCTTTTCTTCTGAGTTTCTTGTTCCTCGGATAATGCACGAACATGCAACGAGAGCTCTTCAACTCTTGTTTTCTGGAGGTGACCATCGTTGGTAACTTCGAGCAACTTTTCGTTTAGCTCCTTTCTCTCGTTATCAAAGGCTTCTTTACATTCAAGAATTGCAGCATCGTGCTTTTCTTCGCATTCCCTTAGCTGGATTTCACGGTCCTCGTCCTTGAGCTGACACAGCTGTTCCAAGTTGTCAACCATTCCTTTCAAGGTTACAATTTCCGATTCAAATTCTTCGGTTCTCACGCGATTTTCCTCGTCTCTCTGACACAAAAGAGATTCATAATTCTGTTTAAGTGTCTGGTTATTTCTTTCGCATTCCTCATCCAAATCTTTTTTCATCTGTTCCACCTTCTGTAAAACAGTGCCGTTCTTGAAAATTGCAAGGTCCTTTTCAAGATCAGCAGATTTCTTCTTTTCAAGGTTTAACTCTTCTTCCACATGGTTGATCTTGTCATCTCGTTCAGCAATGACTTTATCTTTGGTTGTGACTACATCATTCATTTCCACAGCTTGTTCTTCAATTTTCTGAGTTAGATTGCTATTCAAATCTTTCTCCTTGTTTAAGTCAGCTTCCAAGGAAGTGATTTTTTGACGTAGTTCTTCATAATGCGCGTTACCTTCACTCCCATTATCGACGAGCTTTCCCCTTTGGACCTCAAGTTGCTTCTCCAGTTCATCAACCTTCTGTTTTAAAGTGACTCCTGTTTCTTTTTCAGTCTCTAGCTGTGATTCGAGCGTAACAAACTGAATTTGTTTCTCTTCAAAATCCTTCTCTTTACGTCTTAACATCTTCTTTGTCTGCTCGAACTGTTGTCGTAACACGTCGCACATTTCACTGGAATCGTCCAGTTCGATGGCAAGTGCTTCCATTTTCTCGTCATACATTTGAATCACGACTTGTTTGGCTTTGTCCATATTTTGCAAATCCTTTTGGAGTTTTTCATTGCGGAGGGTGACCTCTTGTATTTGCTTGTCTTTCATAGCATTCTCGTTTTCTAATTCTTGAATTCTTTCGTCTAGTTTTGCTTGGGTTTCATTGATAGCGCTGTCCAAAAATCCAGTATTTCCACTTTGTAATTCTTCAGCTGCAGCACTTACAACAAGTTCACGATTGTCAACAGCGTTTTGTACTTCTTTGAGAGGACTGTCATTTTCTTTATTTCTTTTACTTAATTGTTCTTCCAAAGACTTTGCTTTCTCTGCTGCCTTGCTCAGTTCCTGAACTTTCTCGTTGAGAGTATTTTCGGTCTGTACGAGTTTTTCTCGGAACTCCAACAATTTGTCTTCAAGGATTTTGATGTTCGTTTTAACATCATCCTCCATTTCCGCGTCAGTTTCTCTTTTCTTAGCTTGGCGTTCAAGTTCCCTCACCTTATCCTCCATTTGCTTAACCCTTTCAATGTCCTTCTTTTGCTTAGAGTTGATTCCTTCCAACAATTTGACTTTCTGGCTTAGTTGGTTGATCTGCTGAATCTGATCCTTGGAACGAGCCCGTTCGGAGACGAGCTCTTCATAAATGACACGTAGTTTCGACTCATATTCCTCTTTCAGTTTCTGTCTCTTTGTCGCAGCTTCTTGGGCTAGTTGCTCTCTTTTTCTAGCAATCTGTTCCTCCAGTTCTTCTTTCAAAACTTCCAGTTCTTTTTCGTGTTGGCTAAGTAGAACACCAAATTTATTGTCACCTTCATCTTCAAGTTCTTGCACGAGTAGTTTAAACTGCTCATTTTGTGCTTTCAACTCCGCAATTTCGTCCAAGAGCTTTTGATGGTCTTCGTCAATGGATGGGGAAGAGTTGTTCGAGTCATTTTTCTTGGTGAACGAGTTCTCCTCGGATGAGTTCGAATTATCAGCACTGTTGTCACTCTGTTTGTTGTTTTGGACGCGTTCCATTTCGGCTAAAAGGGTTGCAATTTCTTGCACATACTGACTGTTCGTGAGTTCTAACTCACTAAGAGTTCCCTTCTGAGTTTCAATTTCGTCTTTCAAATCTACTATCAACAGTTCGTACCTCTCCTTGACTTTATCCAACTCTTTGGATTGCTTGATATTTTCCTCTCTAAGAGATGTCAACTCTTCATTGATTTGTTTCATTTGTTTTTTATGTTTCTCAGCAGCAATTTGAGTTTCGTTCAGTAACTGATTATTCTCGGCCCTCAAAGACTCCAGAAACATTTTTAATCGTTTTGTTTCGTTTTTCAGACTCTCGTTTTCCTCAAAGAGCTTCTTTGACACTCCTTTTTCACTGCCATCCTTTTCTCCCTGCATTTTATTGATTTTTCCGGAGAGTTCATTGATAACATTGTTCTTCTCTTTGATAACTGCGTCCTTTTCCGTTTCTAAATTTTCGATTCTTAGAGACGAGCTCTCTAGTTCTTCTGTAAGCTTCCTCACATCACCTTCAAGTTTTTCTTTTTCACTTTTAACCGTCTCTAAATTTCTCTCGCGCTCCTTGACAACAACTGTTTGCTTTTCTAGTTGAGAAACGAGTTCTTGCTTTTCATCAACGTGTTTACTTTCCATTGCTCTTTTCCCTTCTTCAAGCTGATTATAACTCTGACGAGAATCCTGAACACATTTCTCCAGTTCTGTTACCTTATTGTTGAGCGTTTGTATTTCTTCAGTTTGCGCTTTCATTTCAGTTCTTTTGACTTCGTTGGCATTCCGCTCCAATTCCTTCTGTTCTAACTCCTGCAATTTCCTTTTCAGTAATTCAACATCTTCAGAATTACTTTTGTCTAAATTAGCCTTTTCTTCTTGGAGTCTCAAAACGTTATTTCGTGTTTCTTGAAGTTCGCTTTCTAGGTTCGTGATTATTTCGTCTTTTTCGCAATTGCCATCGGAGACAATCTTGATTGAATTTTCAAGCTCACTGCAATGTTGGCGATAATGTGCAAGATCGTTATCAAGCTGACTTACTTTGGCTTTAAAGTTTTCAAATTCCTCGGCGTAGCGATTGTCCAAAGTTTTTTTACTCTCCTCCAATTCTGAACAATTGTTTATGTACCATCTCAATTGCTTGGAGAGCTCCTCGATAGTCTTGTTGAGGGAGTCTTTGTCGTTGCAGTTTTTCTCTGCGTCGTTTTCCCTCGTGTTTAGCTCGTTTGTCAGTTCTTCGATCTTTTCGTTGAGAGATTTTATCTGATCATCGTAGTCGTCTGTTAGCAATATGTTTTCCTGCTGCAGCTTTTCGACTTTCTTGGTATAAATTGACACTTCCTCCTGCAGTGTCTTCAACTCTCCTTCTTCATTCTCCTCGTACTTTCTCTTCACGTTCTCTAACTGCGCTCCGTAATTCATCACAAGCAATTGGTTTCCCTCCTCTAATTCCTTCACTTTGGTTTTATACAAATTCAACTCATCTTCTAGCGTCCTCAAACTTTCTTCCTCGATCCTTTCATTTTCAGAATAACGTTTCTCCACTTCGTCCATTTTGTGTTTGAGTTCCGAGAGATCTTTGTTGTACTTTTGTAGAAGTTGTTGGTTTTCCTTTTCCAAGTCTTGGCACTTAGTCCTTGTAGGGTTCCAGCTGTTCTTTAACGATGGAGAGTTGTTTTTCGAATTGCTCCTTTTGCTCTGCTTCAAAAACTTCCTGATTTCTTTGTTGCACTTGTTCCATCTGGGTCATCATGTCTGATAGCTCATTGTCATATTTGTCCTTCAAAGTCCGATGACTCTCCTCAAGTTCACACCGCGTCCGCACGCTCTCTTCATCAAACTGTTTCTTTAGCGTCTTCTCGACTTTATTGACCTTCTCGTTGAGCTCGCTTTGGTATCTTTCTTTAAGCTCTTTTGTTTTCTTCTCGACGAGGAGTTTGCACTGTTTCTTTAGTTCTTCTTCAATGTACTTCACCTCTTGTTCTTTCTCGGCCTTAAAGGCTTGTATTTGAGCGTCTACGTTCTGTAGCTTCGCTTCATATTCGGCAACCTTCTCTTTCTCAGCCCTCAACTCTTGTTCCAAGCCTTCTACTTTGGATTTAAACTCTTCCTTGATGACAATCACATGTTGTTGTGTGTTGTCTTGCTCGATGTACGATCGCCGACGTTCGTCAGATAGCCCCCGCAACCTTTGCATTAAGTCAGCTATCTCCTCGGCGTGTCCATCTTTCAGGACCTGAATTTGCTCCTCCATGTCATTTGTGACTCTATCAAGATCAGTTTGAAATTGAGCGCGCAATTGCCGCTGAATTCCCGCCATCTTGTCTTCGTACTCGCTTTTTTGTTTTTCAAGTTGATGTTCGTATTCTTCTTCGACTTTTTGGGCATTTTCGTCAAGATCTTGTTGGTAATGTTCTTTGATCTTTTTATTCATGAATTCAAATTGTTGTTTGTAATGTGCATGCATGTTTTCAAGTTCTTCAACAAATTTAGGTTCCGTGACTTCAATCTGGAATTGGACCAGCTCAAAATGTCGTGTCTCACCGTTTTCATCTTCTAGTCCATTCACGTTTTCGAAATCTCCATTCGACAATGGATGAATTCGCGATAATTCTTCGTGGTCACTCTGTCTCGACAAGCGCCGTAATTTTTCCACTTCGGCATTGGAGCGTTCCAATTGTGACAACAACTCATCTATTTCAAGTTGGTGTTGATGAATAAGTTTATCTTTGACACTCATAACTTCGCGACGGAACTTCGACTCTTCTTCCTCCAAGCGTTCATCCATACTGTCCTCAAGAGTCTTCAGCTTCACTTTAAGTTCATCCACCTCTTTCATTGTGTTACTCAACTGTTCATCCCGAACTTGTGTATCGTTATGAACACTTTCCTCAGCTTCTAGCCTAGCTTTGAGTTCGCTAATCTCTTTTTCATAGACTTCTTTGAGCTCACTCATTCGTCCTTCGATGAGCGACTCAGTGTCACTATTTTGAAGCTTTTCCAATTGAGACCTAAGATTTTCCAACTCGGCTTCGTGGTTTTCTAGATCTTTCTCCATCTCAACTTGAGTTTTCATAAGTTTTCTCTGAAGCTGATTGATGTGGTAGTTTTTGTCTTCAATAGAGTTCTTTAGCTTTTGTATTTCACGTTGATATTCTTTGATTTTTTCGTCGTTGTTGTTCGTGTCTCCCTGGTCTTGAAAATGTTGCGAGAAACTTGATGACAATACAGCTAACTCTTCGGCGTGTTCATCTTTGAGTCTTTCGTTGTTATCGTTTAATTCTTTGATATTTTCTTTTAGTTCCCCCACTTCTTTTAATAAAAAATCTCTTTCGTGCAATATCTGAAATATAAAATGTGTTTAAAAGTTATTATGACAAAGGTCTTCTAACACAGAAAGAGTATCCCGGGCTGCATGTAGAAAAGTCAATTCGGATGGGTCACCCTATTAAATAATTTGAGCGTTTTACTCATTTAGCGACACTTTCGGACAGCACAGTTACTATACTATGAGGTCACCGAGTTTGCAAGAAAAAATGCAAAGGCTAATGTTTTAGTTCGAAATCGCGGGGAGTGGTTGCCCAGATCTCCCGAGTCAGAGGCTTATGTATCAAACGTTCGAAGGTGCGCGCCCTTTACCTCCTCTCTCAATCAGCTCCGTTTTATGGGTATCTAAAGCTAATTAAAGCTACACGGAAAGGAAAGAAGTCGAAACAAGGATGTGAAGTCGAACTCGGGACCTCTCGCACGCGGAAGACCGCGCACTAACCAACTGTGCCATCTTTGCTCCTGACAGTCTGGCACTCCATTGGATTTTCGAGATTATGGAAACGTTGACATTTTGATTTTTTCAAATATTTAAGATCTACTATTAATATCGAGCTGATGTGTTTGGTCTACAAATTCATGAAATTCCTAGGCGCCTGAAGTCTTTTTATTCTTCTCTTATTGTGGGTAAATAATTTATTACGGACATGGTCACGAACATTATTTACTTGCCTAAGTAAATGCACGAGATTTATTTCGACCCTCCTCTATGGGTAAAATACCTCTTCTAGCCAAGTCAACTTTTAGACAAAACGTTCGCCAGGCGGCAACGCGCTGTCATCGAGGTATATTTTCATACCTTAGTGGGGAGGGGAAGCAAGACGATAATTCGAGAAAGAAGACGATATTTCAGTTAAAATGGCCGCGATTTTAAGATTCGCGCGATTATCCGGTCTTGAGACCGGGAGATACGCTCCAAAATCTGGAGACTTCCGGCTTATCCGGGAGAGATGATAGCCCTAGCCTGTACGTATTATATCACTGAATTCAAACGCTTATTGCTAATTTCAGGCAAGCGTCTCGGAAGCAGAACCACCACCCGTCGGTCCGTCATTGATTGTCTCGTTTGATGTATGACGTCACTAGAGTAAAATGCCTAAATCAGTAGCGGACCCAGGGTGGGTCCACCCAAACAATAGAGTATTGTACACAGTTGGGTTTAAGAACCGGAACCCCCTTTAAAAAATCCTAGATCTGCTACTGTAAATGGCTCCCACTTGCTACTTGAAGCCCTTCTAACCTGTTGATATTCTTGTAACTGTATTTCTAGTCCAACTTTCTTCTTAGAAACGGAAGAGTCCGGTAAGGCACCTTGGACTTCCTCCATGTTGGATTATTAGATGATTTTTTAAAAAACCTGCAAATGAAGAATCAAACTTTGTCAAACAAAACTCCTTGCAGTGGCACGAAGATTATTCAGTAAAAGCTACTGACTTTTACTCTTTGAAAAGATCTATTAATATGTACAGTGTATCGCTACTGGTGATCACGTGGTTTCCTAGAATCCGTGAATAATCATGAATGTGCGCGCAATTAAAGATCAGGTGGAGCCCGTTTCCCGAAAAACCCGATAGCTTTACGGGCTTTCTCGAAACACGTCATGTTCAGTTTTCTATGATTTTACAGGCAAGTTAACGTGTGCGCGCATTCCCGTAACATTTCCGGTAAACTATCGGGTATGTAAAGTTATCGGGTCTGCGTTCGAGAAAAGGCCTCTAGGGCCGGTTTCTCGAAATACAGTACCCGATGCCTTCATAGGCCTGTTAACTTACTCGTTAAAGTTTACGGGTGTTCTCGAGACGCATATGATTTTCAAATTCCTATCATTTTAAAGGCAACTTTACGGGTGCATTCCCGTAATTTTTCCCATAAATTAATGGGCCCTTAAAGTAGTCAGGTCACTCGAGAAACGCGCAGCATGCAGTCCTCGTAATCAAAGATTAAATTTGCATAAGCAAGTCTGCACAAAAAAGTCTATGAAAACCACTGTGTACTTCTCTATCCCAGTAAAAAAGATTTCATTTAATCACTTATCAATTCATTCATTCATCTATTCGTTTTGTTCATGTGTTTAATGACCATTTCTTGTGAATTTGATGAACCTGAATGCATAAATTTATGGCCCATCTTTGATCCAGCTATTTTATCATTAATATGCAGGTTTGTTGCAATTTTCTAAGAGAGGTTATGTTGCACAGCAACCAAAATAAACATAAACCTGTACATGTACATTGAATCCCTCTAAAGTAATAAATGACTTATATCCCTATTTTGCATGTTCAGTATGCACACAAAATGTGTAATTTGGAGTTATGTTGTCTTGTTTCCATGGTGACAAGGACAAAGCACAAAGATAAGAACTGCCAACCATTTGCATGACTTCCAAAGTGAAAATTGATCAAGTGAGAAGTACTAAAAGCATTCAGTAGACAAAACAAAGGCCCCTAGTAGCTCAGCTGTCAGATTAAATGTCAGACTGGTGAATATAAGCAAGTTAATTGCTCATCAAATAGCATTGAAAGTAAAGTGAAAGTCTGGAGTTTCTTATGATATGTTGCATGAATACAGCATGAATGTTCAACAAAATAATGAAAAATTCAAATAAAGGCAGATATCAGAATGAGGTGACTGGCAACTCTATGACTATATATATATTGAAATAAAATTTATGGTTTTGCAGGATGTTCCAATATCTCATTTATAATCAGGATCATATCACTGACAGCTACAGTTAAACAAATGAACATTGCAAATAAAAATTATGGAAAATAATACACGTACGTATATATACTGTGTATCTAATAAATGTTAGTCTGTGTTCATGTATAATATAAAATAAATTGGGAATAAATAAAATACATATAATTAAATAACTGTTTATTTAAGTGTCCAAGTCTTCTAGCGCTTGCAGCACTAATTGGGGGATACCTATACTCTCACACTCACTACCTCTACATTTAGTATTTTGCAAATAATCACTCGACTCACATGTTGACTTTTGCTGAGGATGGAAAAACTGGAGAACCTGGAGAAAGAACCCTCATGGCATAGGTAGAGAACAACACATCAAACAAACTCAATTCATATATGATCCAGGCGCTCGAGCTGGGACTCGAAACCTGGACCATAGCGGTGAAAGGCCAGCTCTAACCACTCGGCCAACCATGCCACCCTTGCTAGAAAGTAGAAAAATAATACTTATTCAAGATACATAATAAATGTCTATAATTATATCAACAGTTTGAACATCTGCTCTCAGGGTGAATAAGCAGCAAAATCTTGTATAAAATGTTTTATAGCCACTTTAAAGTTGGCAACCAGACACACTATTAAAAGCTAAACCAAGCTTTTGAGAGGATTTCTAACTATAAGCTAGTTATTTATGATATTCAGTCCTCGCATCATGAAACTATATGCAGAAACAAATTGATATTGGCATGGCAGCTGCTATAAAATCTGCAACAGACCTTTCCCAAATTTGCTTGAATGACCATGGAACAAAAGATTCAAAGCGAGGCTGGAATAGACAAATATAGTAAATGTATGAATTTGAAAACCCGGCCTTCAGACTTGAATCTATTGTTACACAGTTATGTGTGTAATGAATTGCAGAAAAGGTCTATTACTTAGGTTTATGCCAAAGGAGTCAGAATATACTAGCATTTTTGCCATTGTGTCTGACCAAAGCAATCAACTAGTAACTTAAAGTTGACTATTATTATGTGCATATTGTTGCATTGAATTATAGCAAGAATATTCAATTTGAAATGATAGTAACAGAATATCAATAATAAAAGCCTCTTAATTGGCAGTGGAGACAGTGTGGGCTAGGAGCTGAAGCCCCTCCACTTTTCAAGAGAAATGATATTGTTATAGCTGCTCTGTCACATACAAAATTCTACCTTAATACCAAGAACGACTTAGTCCCTTGACTTTCAAAAATGCTCTGCTATCCTTGCTCTTGATCACAAGAAGTTCTGATTGATTTATATATATTTATAGCAATGACTTAATTGTAAATGCATTTTGATTTTAACATTTAAAAAAAATTGTAATATAACAGGCAGAGTATGAGAGTTTCTCTAGGTGAACAAGTTAAAGAAGAAAGAAATTAAAAAGAACACATGCAGTAATAAAAAAGATTTTATCAGTCACTTGGTCAAATAATATTGTTATAAAGAAGCTTTCTGGGTCTCTACATGCATTATAGGTCACCAAGGTGTGATACTAGAAGTTTAAAATGGTGATCCCTACTCAGCTGGATTAATATTATGAACCACTCAAAGCAAAGAAAATAAATGAACATTTGGCCATTAATAGAATTACATTCACTGAACCCTATCATTTTGATTTGTAACTCCAAAAAAACACATTAGATCAAGATTTAGATATTCAATGCCATAATAAATCACTTAAAAGACTAATTGAAAGAAAATTTCATTTGTAAGTCATGTCATTTATATTCAAGATTTGTAAAGCATAACTGCAGAAAATAAATGGATTATTTGTTGTTTGATCATTAATTATGAGAGAATAATCAAGTATTGATTCAAAACAATAGCTTGTTTTCACTGCTATTAAGATGCAATTTATTCCAGTCCTAAGACTTCCTTTTGGAATATAAACTACCAAATGCTAGCAAAAAAATACAGAGAAAATCCTCAGTAAAAAGTGAAAGTTCGATAATGTGAGTTTAAATCTCCGACCACTACATGTAATATTCAAAATTAAGTACAAGAAATTAATGGTTTTAAACATAGTAGGGTACCCACAAGTATTCCTTCAAGTTAATGTTTTCCCTTGTGCTTGTTTTAAATGTTTAAATAAAGAAGTATCAAACGAAAGAAAAACATGAGATTCGAGACAATAGAAGGAAGTGATACATCGATGTTCAGGTCCAAATTCAATTCCACTTTAAGTATGCAAAAATAATGCAGAGAATTAAAGAACATAGATTATACTTACAGAATCTAGCAACACGATTGAATCGTTGGGGTAAAATTTCTGTCTCAAACCACTCAGTGAGCAGATAGAACTCATATTTGTTCAAAACGGCATTTTGCTGGCTTTCACTTCAGCACTGAATTGGCTTTCCAAAAAATCCATTTAGCTGATCCAACTTTGGTTGTATCAGAGTTTGATGGCCTTGATGTTGGACAGATCGGTTCAAATTTGACAGATGGAGTTTAGTTATCGATAAAATCAACTTGTTTTGCCGAATAGTCGGTCAAAGAGGACGATAATGTCAGAGGGCTTTTATAGACGAACATACACGCGGGTATGTTATGCTAATTCGGACGAGCGGCCGGAGACTGAAAATTAGGCAGAAAGGGAAACTCTTCTGATTCAACACCGGTTTGTACACCTGCCCTGTTGTGTTCCATTCATGTGACAAGCAAGTCAAAAATTCAGCATCCAAACACGCTCATATGTGGGTTGCTAAAGTTAGTCATAAAAACTCGCTAAAATAAAATTCTATTCCACCTACAGGCATGCAAAACACAAACAATCGATGGCGTGGCGTTGAATACAGCCACATATCGATCAAGCAATGTCCTCATCGATATAAAATGCATTCTCTAGCGATATTGGAACAGTCAGTTACACAAAACAGCGAAATAAGACTGATTTTGGCGAAGAAAGAAAATATTTTCTGTCGTATTCAGTCAACAGTCGACTAAAAATCCCTGCCAAGACTACTAAATTACGACGAGTTGTTCAGGTCGAGTGTATATTTACAAGTAGAATGAATATATAAGGTTGCTAAACGATTTTGGCGAGAGAATTGATACGAAACTGTCAGTTCGGATTACACGAAACTACAGAAATGGCATTTAGCTTTATGTTACATGAAATGACAAACGAAGACAAGGTGACCCAGCAAATGGCCGTTACTAAATTGCGTAAACACAAGAGTCCTGTTCATTGAGTAGCTTTCCTTACACTTACCTAATAACTTCGTAAGCGCCATTTTTTCTTCGATATTCAATGTCTTTGACACCCAAATACGAAAAGAATTGAGCAAATGGCACCTTTTGAGAAAACCTTTTACAGTTATACCATCAAAATGGCTCCTCCGATAAACCGTAAACTTGGTGGATCGGCTGTGTTGACTTTAGACAATTTCTTTACATATGCAAGCTCTTCGTTATTCTCGACCCTCGCGTTCGTTCCGGATAACTAATCACTCTGAACGAGCCTCTAAATATCGATCAATCCGCTCTTGTACGCCAAACCTCGATTGTCCGACTCAAGATCTAACTGAGATGTTGAAAGCTTGTGGGGGTTTCAAATGTGTTAATTATATTTAAGGAATGTAAACAATCTGTAGCTAGTTTTACCTTACACGTTGGATTTCTTTTGTTTTTCTGGACTAATCCCCTGGTCTTTTTTCCGGTCACAACAGACCAAAAACTTCTGATAACTCTTTACCACGCTAAAAGTTGCAAGAGAGTTCCAAATCGGAATTTTTGTTGAACTTGTAAAACCCTTGGGTCGTTGATTGATAAGTGTCCCAATGAAAAACGTCCATGTCTGAAAACATGTCATGGCAGAAACATATTTGGAACGCCGTTCATAATCTCCAAATCCATACGGAGTTGCTCACTGTTGTGTTGTGTTGCTTCGAGGTTAGCTTATTTGCATGTGAAGTTTTTCATTCACAAACTGTGATCACAAATCCCTCTGATTACTTTAGTCAAAGAGCCGTATACAGCATCAATTAGAATTGTCCAATCACTAGCTTCCTGATATTCTAATGTAACCCTGTTAATTGTGTCGTGCGTTTGTTTGAAAACAATAATGTTTAAAGGCTCTCTCGGTTATCAATCGAACGTCAAAGAGAAAAGAAAGCAAAAGTGCCTGCTAAATTGACAGCAAAGTAACTATGAAACGGAACTATCTCGAGCACACAAGTTTTCAAAGGGCTGTTCTTTTAGTTCTGCCCCCAACAATCAGACCAAGCCCTCCCTCGCTCATTTTTGGACAGCTAAATGTAAATTTATAAATATTTTTTAGTTGACATAAAAGATTAAGATGTATTTGTTGTAAGCATGATTAGGGATACTTAGTATCTAGGTGTGAGTCTTTGTTTGTAGAAACATTTTTTGCAAGTTGTTTGTAGAAACATTTTTTTGCAAGGCACGAGATGATCTTGTCCGCCTAAGCAAATTAAAGAAGAAGAAGAAGAAGAAGTCACCGCCGCCTTTTCCTTTCCACGAATGATCAATAGTCTATTTGTGTCTCAAAGAGTCTTCTTAAATGGGAAAGGAAATACTCTTATAACTATTCACCGAAAGGAAATACTCTTATAACTATCCACGGGCTTATATCCGCTTGGAAACGCGCGTGTTTCTCGTGCAACCACGCGCGCAACCACGAGAAAACGATCTAACCTCATTTTCCCTTGTTGCAATGAGCCATTATTCTCAAGATTGCGCGCGCACCTTGAGATCGACATCGAAAGTACCTATGAATACAGTTTTCAAACTTAAAATGGGCTACAAGTCTAGAATAAAGCATAATTTTTCACTACTAAACGACAATAAATTGCTGTTTAAATCGTTTTCGTTATAAGAACTTTCAAAATTTAATTGATGCAAAAGGCCTATTAGACAATATAAATACTAAGTGGCCCTGAACAACTGATTTTTTCCTAGAATTTCTCCAAATTTCATGTACGTTCATTTAATTGCAGTAATTAATGTATTGGATATGTTTCAACAAGTAGAAATCTACGTGAAAGGTGAAATCGGCATCAGTCATCAAACAGCCGTCCGGACGGGAGGAAACGCACTCAGAGACTAGCCGTAAAGAGGGGGTAGAGGGCGCACACTTCGAAAGCTTTACATGAGCCCCTGGCCCGGTAGAACTGGGCAACTACTCGACGCGCTGTCGAAGTAAAACAAATTATAATTTTTAAGTTATTAAAAAAAAAAAACCTTAAAAGCTATAATTTGTTTTACATACATACATACATCAACTTTATTTTGACGCGACAAGAGATTAAAGCTCAGTGCTTATGGGATCGTGTATCTAACTAACTACTATAAATAAAGGCATATATAAATAATAAATAAATAATAACAAAATTTCTAAAAAATACCCAAAAAATATATAAAATCGTTATTTCTAAAATTAGCTGTTGAGGCGGAGGCCATCTTAAAATGAAAATCTCTAAATTTATTAATCTTACTTAATCTTGATTCCATAACTTTATGCGTAGCATAAGTTATATCAGGTTGCTTAGCTGTTACTGAGCTCCAGTTTTACTTCGAGAGCGCGGCGAGTGGTTGCCCAATTCTCCCTCGGCCAGGGGCTCATGTAAAGCTTTCAAAGTGTGCGCATTAAAGCTACAAGGAAAGGAAAGAAGTCGAAACAAGCCTGCGAGGTCACTGGGAATCAGACTCAAACCTCTTAGCATAGCAGGCCGCGCGCGCTACCAACAGTGCCGTCATGCTCCTCGGCAAACACATTCATACTTTAACGGTGATGATTGCTTTCTCGGAATTAAAAGAAAACGAGTATATTATAGAGAAAATTGACACAAAGTTGTCAGTGAAAGAGCCTGGTTGTAAATAAGCGAAACGCACTGTGATGGGTTGATTAAACAAAACTGAGCGCCGGGTCCGTCACGCAACGCTTCCTCACTGGACGTTACTACCTAAACAAAGAAAATTGGAACCCTCCTTGGAACTGTTTTTCGACCTATATACCTATTTCTTTTATAGTCACGTCCACGACATCTGTTCGCCTTGTCCAGTCTTAGCTTCACAGGAAGCCACTCAACGAGGCAATTATTTTGAGCAGCGTGAAATATCATGAAATAATCAAAATAGTTAAACGCACAAAAATAGATGCCATCAACTTGCATAACTTAAGACGATAAACAAATACCTTTTATTTCAGAATTTTTCGAGCTTTTTGCTCCGTCTGTCATTTCTGTCGGAACGAATCATTGCATGGGCTGCCTGTGGTATTTCTCAGCACTTCATGATATCGAGGCGGGTTAGACCGATCACGTGATCTTTCATAACGCGTCTAGCTGGTTATCTGCTTCAACGAAAAACAATTTTAGAGGCAAATTTACAAGTTTAGAAAGCTCTTTATCGATAAACAAGGATTTTTCTATTTATTCTAAGGTGAGTTTGTTCAGTAAAGATGCTGTATTGCGGGTTTGGGGTTATTTTCGAAGCTAATTGATGCGTACTTTGACCAGCCTATGGTTACATGGACGACGTCAAATCTAATGGCAGCCGTACGGCGGGCGTTTCCAAAAACCTCCCCTCTTTCCTCCTCTGAAGCGCTAGCGTTTCTCTCCGCACTTTTATTTGAGCCATCTTTGTTAGCCAAGACGGCTTATTTCAGCAGAGGGAGAGTTTTAGAGCTTGGTGTTGATGAGCTGTGGTTGATGGCCGTTCTAGTCCTTCTTGTTCGGTCTGACAGATGGTCGACGGACAAGTCGCTCGTCCTCATATCGAATCACAAAACAGACACCATTATCTGGTCCAGTTGGGGAAAATTTTCACAGAAAGGATAGAATCCTTCCACCAAAAAGCGAGAAATAATACTTAGCTAAACTTCTTATCTCAGTTTAAGACAACAGGAATCAATTTTATTTGGAATCGGAATTTTACAGTCACGAATTGAATGGTTGCTGGCCAGGAGGCCGGTGTAGCTGCTAAGCTTGATTTTATACCTTTTACACATCTACATGAAACACGAATCCATCCATGATTAATCTTTTACATTATGTATTTTGTAGACTCAAGTAATTTTTGTTTTTTTCTCAGAGCTAATTTGCTAATTATTCGTTTTTACCGCGAACTAAAGTAAGTCTTATAGACTACCTTCCTCTTTCAAAATGGCCGCAGATGACAACGCAACCAGCAATTCGCCTTGAACCTAATCGAACGACGAGTATTTGTCTACTTCCAATCCTACATTTAGAAATTCTGTTTTTTCGGCACCTATTCTGGAGTCTACAATATGCAATCCTTTTTAATCCCGAACAACCAAAATTGAGATGAATCGAGAACTAATTCTTCTGTTGGCATTTGTTTATAGTAACTTAATTTCTCTCTATTTGTACGAAATCCAAACTTTCAAGCTATCGAAGGAGTAATCTTTCGTTCTGCAAAATGCTTTTAGCAACCAAAAACATCGCAACTGAAACAATATCACGAACAGAAACTCTCAAAATATTCAGATTCAGATTATGTGCGAGTTGTAATATTTTAAAATGCCTTCTTGAAGCATTTAGCCTAAACAAATTTGATTCAAAAATTTTAGATACAGTGATATCTATATTTTTTCATAGATAAATTTCTATGATATCCTCTATGCTTGCTGTTATACAAATCTTATATCTTTTTTCTTCTGCGAAGGGAAAATATTTTTTATACAGACTCAGGGTATTTCATAGTAATTTATAGAGTAGTTTATTGAATAAATTCAAGTTAAGTTTAAAAATCATATCTAGTATTATTACAAACCCGCTATGCCATGATTTGTATTTAATTCTATGGCTGAATAAAATGAATAGGATTGAAAGCTTCAGGGTTCTTCTCTAAGAGGTTTGCCTTATGAAAATTCAAAAGCTCAAAGCAGGAATCAAGTCAATGAGTTGATATCAGCTGCAAACCTGACCATCAGGTTTGACTTCCATATGCCCAATATAGAAAACTGGATAAACTGGTTTGAGAGCATACTGTTATGAAACAGATATGTATTATCCCCTTTTGAATCTGTTCAAATCTGTTATCCATGCAGATGTTTAACAATTTATTATTTCCAGTCAAATCAGTGATCATCTTTGTTTTCTCAAGTTATAATTAAGACATAATGCAATTACATAAACTATAATTAACCTGAAAACATCAAAGTATATAATACAAGCAACTTGAAATGGCCTGCAGCATTAAAGATTAAAAGAAAGTTCAAGGACATAATAAAAGTTGACATTCAGGTTAGACCTGATGAGGTGACATATCATACCTTCCATGTTGCATTCAAAATGAGAATTCCAGTCAGAGCTCTATTATTTGCCTTATTCCGGTATGCTTAATACCTAAGGCCATTTTAAATTAATCACCAAACTTTCAAATGCAGTAATAATTTGGTATGGATTATGGCTGGTACAATGTCTGAACTATACCTAAGACTAGTAATCTGTAGCTTTCACATGTAAATCATCTAAATCTACTTAATTATCTAACCGTGTAATGGTGTCATGTGATTTCTCTGCCACAATTTCTTTTTGGTACAGTTATAAGAGGATGACATTGGGACTTTATTTCAGGCCTTTTTTTTTTGCTCAAGTTGGTATTTTGGTAATTTCAGATTGTTTTGCTATGTATTACAGCTATTTCTTACATCACTTACCATAATAAATTATGTAGTTTTCCAGTTCTGGGAATTTTGACAATTTGCTTTTTGTTTTTTCATGATTTTCTTTGCAATTTGGGATATTAAATACCCCCCCCCCCCCCCAATGCCCCACTCATAACACACAACTCATGAACTTGTTTTGGCCCTAAATCTCCACGTAAACACTTCAACCTATTCACAATGGTAAATGCTTCATTTAGTTAACATTGGTTGATACAGTCATGTCTGTGTGTTTTTTGAAAATGTGCATATTGATGAGTGTCCACATGGAAAATTATGGCTAAAAAGTTTTCAGTTGAAATAATCTCTTAACAAACATTGTTTTTGAAAATATATGCTTATGATGAACAATGGGATAGAAAACCTTAACACATAAAAAATGTATTGTGTTTATAAAAGTAAGTTAATACAGTCATGTGGAGTGGATCTATCTCTTTGTTTTGGTCTCTCTCATTAAGATTTTAAACTAAAGGACATCTAGCTGTGACATGCAGGTACCGACACACAGGCAAGACTACAGATATTTATTATCAGAAGCTGGTTTTAGTTTCTCAAGACAGCTGGACAAAACCCAGCAAAGTTATGTTCACAGCCAGTCAATTTGCCGAGTATTCAGGCCTTACATGAACTCACTGTGTTCTGTTACCAGTGAATAACATTCTTCTAATTGTACAAATCTGATTATAGTAGAATGAATTTTCATAAATCCATCCACATCATGAAAACAACATTTATCAAGTGAATAAATTTATTGTAAAATTTTCCTTTGTTGAGAGCCTTATCAATATTGACTTTTCTGTCTGATATTTAGAATTTTAAAATGGCTCATATGTGATCAATACCCAATTTAGGCTCAAATGGGCAGAACTTATTTTTGCTCATTATTTTCAGGTACAATTCAATTTATGACTATCCTAATCCTAGAATCTTCTAGTTTTGATACAACTTTCATAAATCAATGTTACTTTGCAGTAATTCCTAAAATAAATCATGAAGTCCAGGCTAGTTTGTTTGGATAAGAGTACTTGAATTCTTACAGTTATGTAAATAAAACATTATTTGCAGCATGAAATCAAATTAAAAGTTGAATATATGTTGTGACCAGTAATAATTAAGATTTTGTTTGAAAAACACACATACAGCATGAAACACTTCATGCCAAGACAGAACATCTGGAATTCTGGTAGCTGTGCTATGCAGTTGTTCAAAGCTTTAAGAAATGTGCAATTTCATCTGGTCATTATTTTGGTATATTGAAACTTGAAAAGAAAGAAGAGAAGAAAAAAAATATTTAGAAAGAATAAAAAGAAAGAAAGGAAGGGGAAAAAAAAGAAAGTGAGGAAGAAAGAAAGGGAAAGAAAAGAATCACCATATATAATATATTTGTCTGCTATAGACAAAAATATTGGTACATTGTATATTAATATTTTCATGTCCAAATGTTGTCAACTGCTTCCTGAAAGAGTGAATAATACTAATCCAGGATTAAATTGAATGGTTTCCTAAGAGTTAATCCTGGATAAGTGCTTATATATGGCTTTCAGGAACTCAGCCCTGGTGGTTGCTGCTACTGACAGACTAATCATAGTTGCCATGGTAACCATGATGACATTGTGACCATGGTAACCATGTTGATTGTGCAAAGGATGTACATATAGTCCATTGTGTTGAGAATTGTTGGTCACAGGCAATATTGGAAGCTAATTCTATATATTAGTGCTATTTACAGTTTGCTAGGAAATTATTTAAAGCTTTGGGCTCCTATATATACAAATGAATCTCCTATAAGCAGACTTAATGAGAGGTGTCTGATTATTGGAGGTTAAAATGTTTGTCAGGAGAAGGAACTTAGGGTTGTTGTCTGCTCATGGAAGATGTCTGCTAACTGAAGGTATCTGTTAGTGGAGGTTTGATGGTATCTATTTTACAAACTACTTATTGGCAATTCCTTTTTGGTAGCCATAGCAACAAGACCAGTATATAACTTGCTTATATTACAATTTTTTTTTTAGAATCAAGAGTCCTAGTATTGTGATTGTGTGGCCCACACTAGGGATGGATCACAGTTATGGCAGATCAAAAATACTCCAACAAATACCAAAAGCACTGGGGAGTTCCCAAGATAAATATAGTAACTGGCCATGGTCGCAGCCCATTATATGACGTCAGGGCTTCTTCTGGAGATAAGAAACCTGTCAGTGCCCTGACACCTATGCAGAGCACAAGTGAGTGGTTATACCATCGTTTAAGTCTTAATATTCACCAGCAACACACAGTACTTAAGCATAAACACAAGCAATGTACATAGACTAGGGTATTTTCCTTTTAGAGGAACCCACTGGCCAGAATGGCCAGTTTTTGAATGATACATGTCAGTTCTTAATATTAGCCTGAACCCGTGCTAAGAAATGAGGTGTACATTTTAAGAACTGGCTGTTCAGGCTGGCTGTTTCCACTAAATGGAAAATACCCCCAGTATCACATTTTATTGCATAGGTAGGAATAATAGACAAGTTACACTGTTTTTGCACTTACAAGTATGCAGCTCATGTTGCTAGTGGAAACAAGGCTTTACGCCAATGTCATGTTTACTCTGGTAGAATGGTAAAAGGTTTTGCCGATAAGAGCAATGAAAGTCCTTATAACAATATTCCTTATGTCTTGAATATTGCAGGCTCTGCAATTAGTAATGGAAGGATACGGACACCCACACCTGGAGGAATAATAACAAGATCCAAAGGTGCAATGAGAGAAGATGGTCAGAGTAATCCGTCACCTAGTAAAGATGTTGATAGACTTGACCAAGATGAACAATCCAAGTCTGAGAGTCAAGACAGTTTAGACAAGAAGCCAACACCAGTGGTGAATCCGAGGTGTTCTACTGTTTGCTCTGAAGCAGGTAAATCCAGTATAGTAAGTAAATCCAGTTTAGCAGGTAAATCCAGTTTATCAGGTAAATCCAGTTCAGCAGGCAAATCCAGCTCAGCAAGTTAATCCAGTTCAACAGGTAAGTCTAGTTAAGCAGGTAATTCCAGTTCATCAGGTAAGTCCAGTCAGTTCAGTAGTCTTCCATTTCTCCTTCCCCTTCACTTCCTTTCTCCTTTTCTGATTCTCCAGCTCCTAATATCCCCTGAGGTTCCTTATTCACATGCTAAACCAATTCTGATTTAAATTACTTTATTTATATTGTGGAAATCTTATGAATTAAGATGACATCTGTATGCCTGCAATACATTACTGTCTGGGCTATATATTTATTTGTTCTGGATTGCCCATTATTTTATCCACAACCATAACTTAAATTTATTCTCTTACAGTAATAGTAATCAGATGAGATTTTTAGATTGCTAAAATTACATATAATTGCTCTGGCTATACATTGTAGGTAATGCCAGTCAGATACATATATTTAGATATGACTGTAATTTACTTCTTTTTGTAGGAAAATGTCAAGGAGGTGGAGAGTTAAGACTGTCTTTTCTAACAGAAATGGGGCCCAACATTGACATCCCATCCTCCTATGCTCTTGTTGGTTGTAAATCCCCATTACTTCCTGGCATAATGCTTGTTGCTGCTGTCGACAAACGCTACCTTCCAGATGAAGAAACCAGTTCGACAATGCTAGGATTTAGTGGGAACTGTGTTGGATGTGGTGCTAAAGGATTCAGGTACTTCACTGAGTTCTCACAGCATATCAACCTCCGACTTGCAACTCAGCCCAAGAAACAAAAGCACATGAAGTACTATATTATTAAAGATGGCTCTGGACGTCTACGCAAAGGACCTCTCATTCCTTGGAGAGGTAAGTTGAAACTAATAATTGTAATAATAACTGAACTTTTGAGCCAAAAAAAGATATCTGGATAAGTAATCCGGATAAGCTCCTTATAATTCATTTTCATTATTCCCAACTAGCCTATATGTGGAAGTAGAAGGGTGTGGTTTAGCAGGCTGTGGTTTGCCGCAACCCAAACCCCAAATCCCCAAGGGCAGATCAAGGGCAGATATAAAACTCTGAACCCTCCAGAGAATATTTTGGAAATGTATTGAGAAGAAAAGGGCTCAAAGTCACCTCAGAAGAGTTGTATGCAACACCTGCACCCCTACAATAAATCTACCCCTACTCAGTCCCACAAAATCATTTTCTAACAAAATGGGACAGGATTTTACATATTTGTCAGCTCTTTTATAATCTTTTTTCCTAGTGGAGGGTCGTAAACGTAGCATGCCATTGTCTGGCTCCTTTGTGGTTCCCGCTGAAGAAGACACCCCTAATGACCAGTCATCTGCAAGTCTTGTTTCTGGTAAGTTGCACCATGATACAGTTTGTTCTAGTATTTGCCTATTGAATAAATTTGATCTAAGATGGTTCTTATTTCCTAAGTGGAGGGAGGGCTATCTCGATTTCATAAATCAAACTAGCTATCTGGATATTTTCACATATCACTCTTCTTTTCAAAACTGTTTTGTCACTAAAGTGTTTCATTTAACATAAATACAGGACCACCAGTGTTGAATCAGTATCCTCAAGGAACATCAAACAGCGCTAGTAGTGATACCCTGGCTGTTAGCAATTATCAAACCCCATCAATGAGTCAGTCTTACAATGGACCACCAGTCAAGAAATATCGTTGGGAGAGCGGGGGAAGTGATAGTGAGCTTTGCTATGCTGGTAAGAAAAATATTGGAAATGAAATTAAAATATTGGGTGGGAAAGACCTCATTTAGAGTCATGCACCAAAAACTTAGTTCTGTATTTTGATCCTTGGTTGGCATGTGTATTGCTAGAGGCAGTTGAGGGTTGCATGGTTATGTTGACTTTATGAAGTCATAGCTGATCAGAATGGACCATCCTTCCCCTTCACAACTGGCAGATTACTGCAGATTGCCAGCATCTACTGAGGTTTCCTAAGAGTAAGCAGTTTATATCATTTATAATTGATATTTTCTAGAAGGTGAAAACAGTCCTGCATCCAGTTCTACGCAAGATGTAACAAGAGTAGAGCTTCCAAACAAACCATGGCTGACAGCAGCTTGTGGTGTATGCCCTGTTCTCCTCTTATGCCAGCATTCCATTCCGTATGTTCCTTGTAGTGTACATGATATTATCATCAGTGATTTATTAGTGGGTTGCTTTGATCCTCCACAAGTCAGTGATCACAACCAGTTTGGAAACTTTACAGGAGCTTATAGCACTACTGGAGAGGCCTTTTCACAGCCAAGTAGAGGCCCGTCGGGTCAATCTCGCTACTATCAATCCACTTTGACCCCCCTGACTACTCAGATGGCCATACTTCTAATGATACAGTACCTGTCACAGTTTGATGAAGATGATAGAATAATGAGAGAAGAGGTGGAGTCCTTACTTCAGGATGCTCAGCTTGAACTTTCAGCAGGGTACCAACATTCCCACATCCTTGCACAAAGCAATCTTCTCACACACGTCCAACTTCCAATCTTGGCTAATCTAGCAGCTGTACCTTCTAAAGGCAGAGTCAAGATTGTTACCTCACCAGTATCCTTAGATAATGCTCTGGTCAGAGGCTTGAAGTTTATCATGGACATCATTAAACACAATCAGAGTAAATTCCCCAAAGTTCCTATGCCAGATTATATCTTTCTTCTCTCCACATCCCAGAAAAAAGCCCCTGAGTTTTGTGTTCTTGTCAGTGGTGTCAACCAAGCCCGCTACCTTACTGAAGCTATGATTGGACATCCAGTTGGGGCTCGGATCACTGACAATGTTGCCAAGCTGGAACAGTTGTTCAGATTGTCAAGTGATGCTCTTGAACAGCTTGTTAGTAGCTATGAGGAAGCTATGTGTCATGATGGAAAGCTTGTCTATGTCCCATTTAATGGCTTTGCAAGGATGAAAGTCCTTGAGGAAGAAGCACTGAAGCTGGAGCCTAAAGTGACTGTCACCTCATTCCAACACTATGGACAGAAGACTGTCTACTCAACCCAGAATCAAATTGCCAAGCAGTTGTTGTCCCAAGTGTGCTCCATTGCAGAGAATTCAAGTTCCTTGGATATCAACAGATTTGTTAAAGTTGATTTAGCTGTAGTAGTACCACCTGTTACAACTCTTTTCAACCAGACAGTTCAGCGTCTGGCGGACTCTGGAGTCTTGGCAGGACCTTGAGCTTGAAGATGATAAAAGGGCCTCATCCTTTGAAGCAGCCCTAAGCTATGTCATAAAGCATGATGACTGTGACGACACTCAGGAGAAACTGTCAAGTTTCTTGAAGAAGGTCCAAACTCAACCCGCAACTCTCTTCATCCTGATCTTTGACCAAGCCCAGTTTTACTCTCGACCTCGTGGTGTTCCTTGACTTGCCATTCTACAAGGAATTTCTAGAGGCTTTTAATGTGATTCCCACTGTTCGTAACATCAGCACCATACTTATTCCAGACTAACTGTTCATTTATTGACCCTGAGAATGAAGTTTACTGGACTGACTCCAGGACAGATTCAGGTAAGTAGATAACATGGTACATATGACAGTATGATCAAACATTAAACTAGGTTAAGCACTCACGGAAGACAGCAGACAACAGAGAGGATTACATGACCCTTTTTTGTACCTTGTGTTGCACATTTGGCATTCAAAACAGAGAGTGACTTTTCACATTATGGCAAACACAGAATGACTCATCCTTGCATTAAAATCACAACGCCACACTGAAAAAAGCAGTGACCCCTCTGCTATCTGCCATTTCCCCTGTATGTTCACAATGCTTAATCTCTCTATTGACATAATGATAATATGCCAAATATATTTACAATGGGTTTTGCTTTAATAGTAATGCCATTTGTTTGATATTGTAGACTCCAGCTCTGTTACCTCCTACACCTCTTGAAGATGATCAATATGTAGATGATCAAGACAGTATGTACTTTGGTTTAAAGGAATACTGTGACTCCATTAAATGGACACACCAGTTTCCTTTATTTAGACAAGATGATGCCTTTGAAAGAATGGCTCTGAGAACAACGAGGTAGGTAGCATAGGCAGATTTGAAAATATGGTGTACATACATTGTATGTAATTAATAATAATCTTAATTAACCATACAATATGGAACAAGTAGAGAATGTTTAAGGAATTGTGGAGATTAAGCTTCTAATCATTATCATCATCATCATCATCAGCAGTAAACTATTTTGCCTAGTCTGCTGCAGCAATGCATATTGGGACTGAATGACAACAACAACAAGAAAATAATAAAAAAGTTATTATCATCAAAGTTGTCATTGTTATAATTATTATGACTATCAGGCATCATAATCATCTTTGTCATCACTTTGATCATATAAGAATTTCATGAACATTAAATGATTTTTAGGTAATCATTCCTTATTATCATCATCAAAATCATTATTCATGATTATTTTCATCATCATTGCAGCAATCATTTTTATCTTGGTTATTTTTCATCATCATCATCATCTTTATCATCATCATCCTTATCTCACTGCTTTATACTTGTACATTCAACAGGGCAACAGAGGATGTTAATGTCAGTGTCCTCCGCTGCTACCTTCTTATTCGCCATTACTGTGCTGCCATCATGTGGTCTGCTGGTATCAAACCTGCTGAACCTCACTGTACCTTGAAGACCATACAGATCATCAGGGAAATCATAGAGTCACCATTACGTAATGCTGATGGCAGTGGATCTATGTTGGCAATAAGGATACCATCAGTAGAGTTAGCTATGATGGCTTATGAAAGCTTAAAGGTCATAAGAGACAGGTAGGATATGGGAGAGGAAAGGAAGGGGGTGAGGAAAGTGGTAAGGGAGGAGTGGGATTATGTAATTCCTCTCTTAAAAGTTGTATACAGTGGGACCCTCGCTCCCTTAATACATGCACCAAAAACAGTTGGGCATAATAATGGGGTAACTATACTAAGAAGGGCTAAAATGGAGTGGTAGAAACAAACAGCAGAGTTTTGTCGCTGTATTAACTGGTTAGCTGTGTGGCAGTGCTCTACAGTAATCCTAAATCAACCTAGATTGAATTAAACTAAATAACCTGTAGGTTAACAAATGATTTAAAATCAAATTGTACCAGGCTGCATGTCCCCTTTATAAATCAATCTCCATAGTTGTGTGTTTGTGTCAGTGCCAAGTGCCTAAGAATTATGTTCTAAAATAACTGTATGTTGTATTTTGTAGGCTTGGATTTCAGTACCGATTTGCTGTAATACATGACAATGGCATGGGTGAACTTGAGATTGAGGAGTATTTCTTGAAAAGGCTCAGATATTGGAAGGCTCAGAGAGGTGAGACTGAGTATAATCTTACTTATAATCTTACAAGACAAATAAATATCTCTAGACCAGCATAACATGTTCACAAGAAGCTTACATCTATTGTTTGACACAGGTCTTCTAGACACTAATTCTGTCAATAACTGGCAGCCAAGATGTTATGAAGAACTACTGGACTTACCATGCATCATTTTGCTCAGTGGTCGAGAACGTACAGGTGAAACCTTTCCAAGGTGAGCTAGTTACAACCAGATTTTATGTTACACAATCACTGTTAAATGTTTTGTATTTCTGTGAAATCATTACAGTACACTGGTGCCACTCCCACCAACCCTCCTCCCCCACCCTACCTCCCCTTTTGCTGAAAGTAAGAATTTGATTGAGCAAAATATTGTTATGGAATCCAGGTGCTGTATATTTTCACGGTTGTATAAAACTAGCACATGTATGTCTGTATGTTTTTGTGTTGTTGTTGCTGCACTTCACAGAGTTTTTATAGTACAATGGAATGGCTGACCCCGTTCTGTTCTGATCTTCATTTGGCTGTTTTACTCCAATGAAAAACGTAAAGTAAACGTGGATTAATATAGTTAAGGCATTTTTGCCTCATATAGGTCAAAGCAAGGTTGTAAAAAATAGTAATTCTATCATCTAACTGTCACTGAACAATATTGTTTCTACTCAAGGTTAGTTTCCTCCCAGAAAAAGACAAAAAGTCCAAAGTTACAAGAATAACTAAATACTAGAATGTAAACCAATATATTTTTGAAATAATGATCTTTAATTGGCTTATCCTCATAAAACACCTGTATTTGGGTTATTTGAAGTTTAATGGAAAGGCCTAAATTTTTGTTGAATGATATAAATGATTGTAATTTCTTCTTGATCATGTATTCTGGAAGCTCTGTGATGACAAAGCTAGTCCCCTTCATAATTCACCTTTACAAACCTATGCTCTAAGTTTATAATGTAGGAATGACCCATGATCTGGATGCAGTGCTCTGGCTGGTTAAATACATGTTCAGCCTGCAGAAACTGGTTGGTGAGCAGTGCTGTAATGATGTGTCTTTTGTTAGGTCCTTGAAGTATATCGACATTCGTTTGATAGACCGTGGATTTCTTTATCGCTCTTCTCTGGAGCTGGAATTTAGTGCAATTGCATGTTACATCAGTACTGGGGCAGGGCCACGGAATACTGGAGTTGAGGGTAGCAATGACACAGTGATGGGCGATGGAGAGGACAGCAAGGATGACTCTAGTACTAGCAGCACTCCTGCCAAGACTAGTCACTACTCTTCTAACTATCCTTTACCTGTCATACTTGTTTCACGATCGGCATTCAAAGCTTTTCAAACTGACTTTTATGGCTATCCTAAACACCTCCTGCTCCCAACCACACCCCAGACACGCTGGATCGGTCATGGGCGGCCTCATCTAGTCACTTCTAATCCTGCTAACCAGTCACTATATTATCGTAAATGGACCGAACCCAAGCCTAGTAATCTTGTGGGGACGCAGTGCAGCTCTGTGAATAGCCGGACAGTGATTAGCATGCGCAGTGCCAGTGGCATAGTTATTAGCCCGGATATCCCTGGTAATCATAACTTCAGGCTGTGGTCAGTGCAGCCTATACTATAGACAGTTTATATGGCATTAGAAAACCCAATCCCATGGTATTCATTGATGGTTTAATTCCCCTTCCCAAAAGTGGCTTAAACTGCATTCAGTTGGTGTCCAGTATTTTGTGTGTGCTATGATAAGTGTGTAATAGCTGTGATTCACAATACATGTACTTATAGTTTTAAATGTTTTAAATGATTTGTTCATGATACCTATAGTAAGTTGTATGTTCACTTTGTTATATAATTATGTATGTGGTTTGTGTTGAGTAGTATGGTAGTACTGTTGTGCCTATTTTGGAGATTTTAAATTTGGAGATTATTTCTCATTAGAGGTTGAAAGTGATTTGACTAACAAGCTCTCAAAGTGTACAAAATATAACAGTATGACCATCGTGCTTGTTGTTCTCATCCATTCTCTCTTTTCTAAAGCACCTTATACAAAAACAAAATATTGTTTGGCTAAAATTTTATAACAGTCTGCTACAGTGATAGTTAAACAAATGAAAAGGGAAAACAAAAAGATACCTAAAGCCTTGATCAAATGAATTTTTTGTTAATGCTTGTTGACAAGATTGAATGAATGGAGATGGAATTGTCTGTTTTGATTTTATGGCAAATGTAATTGCTGCACTCTAATTGTTCTTTAACACAAGACAGTTTTTCACTCAACTTGCATAATATAAAAAGACAGAAAAGGAAAAAAAGGAAAAAAAATACCTTTGTTAGTTGCTAAAGACATTTTAACCTTTCTCTGCAACTAGCAGTACAAAGAAAGGTTTTGATCATACAAATTGTAAGAAATTATGCTCATCTTTGACTGCACAGATAATTGTGCTTGAGGATTTCTTATGCATGTTGCCAGAAATGTTGCCTTGTGTAACACAGTTTAATTGTCCATGCCTGTGTATGTCACTTGGTCATCTTGATTGAGTTGAAACATAGTTACATCTTCATGATTTTGACATTTTACACCACAAAATGCCATACTATAATACACTTAAACACTTCATAACAAGCAAGCCATATACATGTACCACAGCACACTAAAGAAGCATACACCACTAATTATACAACATCATACCATATACCAAACACCAAATACACCATATTACATACTATGTTGCTTTCTCAACATCTTATATTACATCTCATTAATTTCATAATACTATGCCACACTTCTAACAGATATACCTCATATTCCATCCCAAATTTCACACCACTAACATATCTAACAAACACAGACAACCTCTTATATTCCATCTTAAATTTCACGACACCATACCATATATATAACAAACACACACACACATGCACACACACATGCACCACCACTCTCTAATACATAGTTACCAATTTAATAATCATCGATTCATACTGTCATCATATCATCATGTAATGCTTAAACTATATCAACTGCAAGTTACAAATGAACACCTTAGGAAGGGGGGAAGGGGTAGATTTGAGTGGCAAGGGCCTATTATTGAAAGATTTCAAGAAAACAGATTTTATTCTTTATAATTGTTCAATGTATTGGTGTAGGTAGTAACAATACCAAACCCTTGAAAGAATAGAGAGAATAAAGTCTAATTGTATAGTGTGTTTTGTTTGTTTTGTCAGATGTTGTGGAGGAAGATGGCATGTCGGCTGTAGAAACAATGACAGAGGCACCAAGGCAGTCTTCAGGTGAGTTTGGTAACAGTTAAACAATGTTTGGTGAAAATTATTGTGGATAGTTAATTTATACATGGTAGCTTTTAGTTGTTGTTACAGTGAAATAATGACCCACTAAGTCAGAGACTTTCAGGACCAGCTCTTAGTGTCTGTCTTAGAGAGAGTTTTGTTACAGACAATATCAGGGACATGCAATTGGTCAGGACCTAATTGCATCCACATTTATGGATAGTGAAAATGGAGAATGAATTATTATTATAAAATTAATGTATCCACTAGTTGTAGTCAAAGACTAGCTATCCATCTGTCATCATCTTTGCATCTCTACAATGATATGACTTTACTAATTACTTAATTGTCTACAGTTGCTGGAAGTGAAACCGAGGATAATTGTGGTGATGACAGTAAACCCAGTAGTCCATGTATGAAAACCAACAATGATGAACGTGAAACAAAGACAGTTAGGATTGCCCAAGAGGCTAAGTCCAGCTGTAAGTATTGTAACATGAATGCTAATGAGATGAGCTGAACATTATTGCAGAGTATCAAATAATGTTAATTGTAGATGAAACTCAATGAAAATGGATGTTCTGTCAGTAACTGGTATATTGCTTTGCATTTGCATATTATTCTAGTTATGAGCTTTCAATTATTGACATACCAAAAATTCCTGTTCTGGGACAATGCTCTGTTTATCTAAATCGTTACAATTTTGTTTTTTAAGTTGTTGTCACCTTAACAGGTAATAGTAAGAGTGATTTATCAAAAGGGACATGACAATAAAGAGGACATCCATCCCACATCCTGTTCTTGCATCACATCGCGTTTCCTAAATCACTCTAATGTGAAAATATTGCTTTGGGAAAGAAAAAGTTTCTGGTGTATAAGAAATATGTGAATGAAGTGGCGTGTTAGTGCCAATGTATTTTCAGTTCTGTATTGCTTCTTGTGCCTCCTTAGGCCCATTCTTCAAGATTATTAATTGCCTTAGTTTTGTCATGGAAAGGCAACATCCTGAGTAAAACAAATATTGTTTTAAGTGATAACTCCACGTTACAACACAACATCAACCACTACAGAAAAAATCTGAGCCCCAGGTGGGAACCGAACCCACGTGTTGTAACGTGGAGTTATCACTTAATCAATTTATATGTATCTTTACCAATTCTAAATATTGTTTTGTTTTTGTTTTAACAGCTAGCCAAAGACTTAGTGGAACAGCACAAAGTAATGCATCAGAATCAGATACAGAAGGTAATGCAATGGTGATCACAGATGATGAAAGTGATAATGAAGCCAGTAATGCTAACAGATATCATCCAAGATCAATCCTATTCAGTGGTCTACCACAGGTAAAGTCAGGATCATATCTTTTTGTAGTATGGAACAGATTGGCTTCAAATGGGGGTGTACCATTAAAGCAGAAACCCTTTGGACCAGGAATTGATTTCTGCTTGTGAGAGGTGTCTGCTTATGGGAAGTTAAAAATGGAGAATTTGTCAAGAGTAGGGAATGAGGGTTGCTGTCTGCTTATGGGAGGTGTCTGCTTACCAGAAGTGTCTATTAATGGAGGTTTAACTGAACGAGCTTGTTGTCTAGTAAAATGATCACCCTCAATGATTTGTTTATAATTTCTTATGATCATGACTGTTATTTTCTAAGGTTGGCAAAACTGGAGCTTATCTTCACTTTGCAAGACTTCTGCACAGAATGCTTATCAGACTACAGAAAGTAGATGTGTATGATGAAATCCCATTGGTCCACACAAGTGATTCAAAGGACACTAAAGCTGCACAATCCATTCATCCTGAGTTCAAACTTGCCTCCCAGTTATCGTTCAACAGTGAGCTTAAAGGCTACCAATATGCCAAGACCAGTCCACTCACTATCTATTCCAGCAAAAAAGAACCACTCTCCTCTACCACTAAAAAGGAGACCAAGAGTACCCCTCCTGAGACACGCCCAGTGACGTCAGTACTGCTCTCCTCTTGGGCAGCACAGGATATATGCCACCACTGTGACAGCTGTAAGGCCTATCGTGATGGTATGGGTCCTAGTACGTCACTTTATCATACTTACCAACTAGAAACTGGTGAACACCTTCATTTCCTGATTCCTCCAACTCATGTGAGTGAGTTCACCTTCACTGACGATAAGCAGCTTCACAGTCTAAAGTTGGCTAAGGTGTTGGTAAAGGGTGCAAATGGTGAGGCTGTTGCTATAAAGAATGAAGAGGAGTTAGGTAGCAAGCTTACCATCAAGAGTCCTATTATGATACCTAGTTCAGGAAGACATGAAACAGGTGAGTTAGGAATTCAAAATGAGCTCCAATTTTTGTTAAGAAGTCATTATCTTAGAGCGGTTTTTGCATGAGTGGGAAACTTACTGCACCGTACCGTGACCGTGTCAGTACCGTAGTTTCTTTAAAAACATTCGAAATTCCTGCCGTAACTGTACTGTGCGGTGACCGTGACGTTTTCCCGGTCATACGAAATCTGCTCTATCTAACCCATTACAACAGCCTTTGTATGAGTGCAAAATGAATGGCATCATTCCATGAATGTGTCTGTGCCATGGCCCAGGAGGGGTGGGGGGAGGAGGGGAAGAATACCTGTAGTCTGATCTGCTCCTTCCATAAACAAGCCTACCTCATGGAATAAGCTACTGCACTAGAGCTGATTTTGTACGAGTGTGAAACATAATAATTATTGCAACGTGCCTTGATTGACCATGTCAGTGATGTGTTGTCTATATAAACAATCCAAATTCCTTACCCTGCTGTGCCGTGCCCATGCCATTCTCACAGTCATATGAAAACTTCTCTGTTATTATTACAAAGAGGGTGTCAATAGTATAAAAAATATAGCTGTAGATCAATCAACAGCCTAAAGAATTTGATTCAACCTTTTCTTTATAAGTTGGTCATGACAAGTGGCAAAACACTGCTTATTTTCTTTCTCCTTATTAAGATTATTATTAACAAAAACCTTATCAATTCCAGGTCTGCTAAACCTGTACCATGCTCTTGAAGGAGAGAGCCACATTCAACTTGTGTTTGTCAAACATCAAGAGATGCCACTGTACAATAAAATGTGGCCCAACCACATCATTGTTGGTCTTCCTAAAGAGTGTGATAATGAAGGAATAGGAGCTGCTAGGTACTTCATAAAGGTAGGAGAGCTAACACCAACAGATGTGTAGTGCCAGTCATTTGTAATGTTGTGTAAATATGCTCCTGCCTGTTAATTTTTATGTTTATGTTAATTTTAATTTTATACCACATTAGCACTTTTTTGCAATATTTGCCTTTTTTACTTCACAAAAATAGTTTCTGCAGAAATGTATTCTGCTGTTAAAATTAAAATAATGATTGCTTTGATAGCAAATCCTGGTACTCTATTGAGAAGAGCATAAGACAATTAATTGCCAGCAATAAATAAGGGTGTATACTATCAGGGAACTATCAACAAAAGTAGCTTAATTAAATGATTGATCTTGCAGGAATTTGCCACACAGAATTTCATGAAAGAACGTCAGCGTCAAGATGTAAGTGGTAGTGGTAATGAAGACATCTGGCCAATGATGCTGATGATGGATGATTCTTGTGTATTGTGGCAAAATCTCCTGCAGCATTCAGATAGCCCTTCACAGTAAGTGTATAGTCCATGAAATATCATTCCCTTAGGTGGTTGTTGAAGTAAATGTGCTAGGCATTGTTTCTGAAATAACTTGGACTTGACATTTCTTCCTGCTGCTGCTAATGATGTTGATGATGATGATGATGATGATGATGATGACAGTCATAATGTTATTAAGAATTGATGATGATGGAATGCAGAATTGACACTGATGATTATGGTAACAATGGAATTTGTATTGCAGTAAGATATCTTAAAATCTGACCTTCTATAGAAACTCAAAAAAAGATTAATTATGACTTCATGCACTAGCTATTTGTTAGACAGTTTTAACAGATGAATAATGATTATCAGTGCCAATATTATAGATAGTAATGATGATCTATTTTGTTTATTAGGGAGAGTAGCCCAGACAAAGAAGGTTCATCTATTCCATTCAATGCCAACTCATCACTTCTCAAAGTCATGAAAGCTGTAGAGGCCACACCTGATATTACTAAGTATGGAGCTCTAGGGTTTGGTCATTTTAGCAGTAAAAACTCCCAAGTAGCTAAGCCTTCCTTTTCACACTGTCCTCTCAATGCTGCAGTGGTCCTTAACCTTCCAGTCTTGAAGGACTTGCAGTACAGTCGAAACAAGTATTCCTGCGAAGACCTTGACTTCAGCCTTCTTCTCCACAGTCACAGCATACCAACGATCCGCTTTGATCATTTAGCTGTAGCCAAGAAAGCAATTGAGACTGGTGGACAGATGGCCATCAAGTTGTTCGTCAACCCCGGTGATAATGGCAACAATGGAGGAGTTTCACCATGTTGATGTGAATGACTACAGGAACTTCGTCACCGCCCCTGATACTGAAGACAGCCACTATTTCTCAGCACCCGCCCAGTACCTTCTTGAAAGGTATCTTGCTGAAGGGGCAGCTGCAAAGCTCTTTAAAACAGCTGCTGATAAGCCAGAACACCCTGTACTGGTCATTGATAACTATGTCAACCTGGGCCCTTTACTTACAGTTGAGTATGTCAGCACCTTCACCCTTAAGGAGCGCAAGCTGAGGAATAAGGGTTCTGAGAAGAACAAGATGACCTATGGTGGTCTGTTGCTGTATTTTTGTGATGAGGCAGTCACTAAAGAGCTTCTAGAGCAGTTTCAGTTCGTTGATGATGCTCAGCTTTGCCTCATTTGCCAGGATCGCAACACTTTGAGACAGGAAGTTGTGCGACTTGATCTGGAAGAGCACTGGAGGTTCCGCCTTAGAGATGAGCTCCAGACAGCTAACGACCCTGATGATCCTTCACTGTTTCTTCTCACAGGAACTCATGAATAAGATAGTATTGCTCCTTTCCATTGTTGTTTTACAACAAGAATTCATTATCCTAAAATTGTATCTTTACCTATGAGCAACCCCCGTCTTTTTTTTGCCCAAGGTATCTAAAGTATTTATTATGTTAGCTGTCACCTGGAATGTCACTTAATAACTTCACATCTATGATGTTCACACATGACCTAATAAGACCTTAACACACTTATAACCCTTCTGTCAAAAGTATATGGTATGTACTGTAGAATTAGTTCTTTGTGCTGTGATGTCACAATTTTATTTTCTGTTGCTGTTAATTGGTTTTCAGTGTTCGTATTTGGTATCATAGGTTTTCGACTTGTAATGTAAAAGACCAGAGTCTGCCATCTTGCTGCATCACATTAGTGTAATGATGTCTTGCAGCTCTTTATCAATAATAATAATAATAATAATAATATCTAGTTTATTCAAACCCATTGCAGTGTAACGGCTGAATTACAGGTTGATGCGCCTAAATTATAACACATAGGACTAATAATTGTACAATGTACAATTGACTAATGACTAATGACTAATGACTAATGTACAGATATTTCGGTGAAAACTATTATTATCACTTGCGTGATAATACGACTGTATTATCAACCGTTTCTGTCATGCTTTCTTCTTATCATTCCATGTACCATATAATATGTGTATGTCTATGTTTATCTTGGAATGCTATGGTGTCACACAACTCACTAGTTCCTATGTCACACAATATCATTGGCAGTCTCTCTTGACTAACAGTACATCATGCCATTTTTGAAAACACTTTGTTGTAATGAGTCTTTGTATTCATCCATTGTTGCTTGGTCTATTTATGCCATACGTTGTCACAATACCAAGCTTCTCTTTGTCATGTCATGTTTTATAAGTGTTGTACCTTCACTGTCATTTTTTGATGTCATTCTCTTTCTTTAGTCATTTATTCTCATCTTGTCTAATGTGGAGCCCATTTCTTGAAAGACCCCATAACTGTACAGGCCCCTTTAAACTTACCTGATAAGAGTTTTGGGTGTTTATTGAAGCATGCACTATTTTCAGTTTCTATTATTCTATGACCAAGTTTGCAGGGCCTGTAAAGTTATCCAGTCTTTCCAGATGTGGGCCCCATGTTATCAAAGCAGAGCTTTGTAAATATTTATTTTGTTTGTACTACTATTATTTAGATTTATTAGTTTATTTTTACACTTTTCCCTGAGAACCATTAAAGCATAAAATGCAGCCAAAAGTGTTAAGAATGTGTAAGTTATTTTCACACTACTGTTACAATGAAAATGTTTTTACATTTGACTGGTAAAATTTTTTGAAAGTTTTGAACCAGAATATTGGTATGCCAACTGTAATTTTGTGTGGTTTTCCATTGCAAAATCAAGATCAGGAGAAAAATCAATAGCCAGCCAAAACAGAAGAATCCACATAATATATCTGTTTAAATATTTCAAACAGATATTAAATGAAAGGAAAAAGAACTTTGGTTCTGAACAAATAATGCAATACTTTGCACATTGCAAACAATAGGATAAATTTTATTGTTCCTCTGTGTCCTTCCCTGAAATTTTAGAGTAGATTTCATAATTTTATGGCTGTGAAAATGCCACGGTTGTAGCAGGAATTTCAAATGTTTTTATAGATCTTATGTCACTGACATGGTCAAGGCACGGCATGGTCCATTTTACACTCATATGAAATCTGCTTTGTTATTATTACAAATGTGTCTCCTGACTTGGCTTGCATTTTATGGAATCCTCTGAAAATGAAGTAGCATCCATCTTTCCAAATTTTAGAATTGATTTTATCCTTTTTAATTGTACTGATGTTAGTACATTAAGGATACAATGTTAATTTGCAAATCTTAATATGACATTTAGTTTATCTGAATGTAATTTTCTCATACCTTGCCAGCAGAGGGATTTTGTTTTCTTACTCTTCCACCTGTGAAAGGAAAAATACTTTCTTTTTTCCTTTTCCTGGTAGAAGAGTGAGAAAAAATCCCTTTGCTGGCAGGGTAATTTTGCCAAATAATTTGCCATCATTTATTGGATGTTATAATCAATGTAAAACTTTACGTAATGCATGCATGAAAAACTAAGAACAAGTCTTGGGTTAAATTCCTCAATCGAGCCATACTAAATTTGATCAAAGAATGCAGCTTAATTACCTTTAATTTTATTTAGCATAGCTTATTTGAAGTAATGGCATTTAATCCAGGGCTTAAATAGTTAGATAACTAACAGAAGACTTAAAGAGTAATAGAAGTAATGAGATTTTCATCCTACTTTTCTAAAGCTAAAGAATTACTAAAACAGAATCTGGTAAAACTACTTTTTGAAATAAACATTTGTAGGAACTGTGCTGAAGACTGTGTGACTAGTGTTCTTAATTGTAAACTGTGTCAAAATAGTTTTAATAGCAAAATATGCATGGTTGTGTTCTTTCAAGCCCCCCCCCCCCCCCCCCCCCTATATATGTGGACCAGTACAGGACTGGTCTACAAATACAGAAAATCCATAATGGGGACAACAAGGGGAGAAACCATGCACACCAACATTTTGGAGCTTGCTTGTGCATGCTAAAATGTTTAAAGATATGAATACTTTGACAGGGCCCTCACTAGCAAGTGCTAGCTGAAATATGTACGTGGTAAATAATTTGTACTGAGAAGTTAAAAAATGGATAAAAGCAAAACAAGAGTACATGACAAAAATATACTTTACTCCAATTTATATACATGATAATGTTTCAGAATGTATATACACAATTTAAAAATTTATACACTAACAGTGGTTATGACGATGGAATCGTTTACATTTCTGTCCTAATATCTTACAAATTCATATTTTATGATGGTAAGTTAAAACATCAACCAGGAACCCATCTTGAATTGTAATTGTAAAGAAAGGATTGCTTTCCAGGATTGTGGGGTCTGTAGGTGGCTGAAAGTACAAAAAAGTCTTAAAAATGACATAATTACAGTGCTGCTTCCACCACCATAGTGATGGTGATGACCCCAGATGATGCTCTGTGTGAATAGTATGACACTGGAATAGCAGATGAAATGTCAATCCCAAGTTCTTTGAACATCTTGGTATAAAATGAGGAATGAATACAGAAATTAAACAGAAGTAACACAATAGATAACAGGATTTTCTCCTAGCTAACATCCTATTGCCTTGGCTTTTGCTTGCAGGGGAATAATGCTTAAAATAAACCATACAACATTTCTTGTAATGTGATTTGAACACAAGTGACTTAAGCATGCAGCAATTTAATGCATGCGCAACATTGCAGAAGTACAACAATTCTACTTCTGGTAGACGTGATAATTATTCTTCTGTTGTACATGCTAGATTTGTGCATCAGTGGCACTGAGGTTTTCACAAGCAAGGGCAGCAGAAGACACTGGAAGCAACGTGCAGACTAGCTTGGTGTTTCATTGAAAAAGAGAAGACAATAAGCATTGCATTATTGAGTTTGCTGTTGCTTCTGCTTTCATTGCTCATGCATTAAAGCCAGGCTTAAAAGTTGTGTCTGCCTTTTCTTGTATGGAGCTTATAAGTTGTTCCTGTAACTGATCTCTGTTGTGATTAAAGCAGCTGTGTTGAGCAGCTACAGTGTATGCTCAAGCAAGCTTAATGGATCTGCTATAATCTGCAACTGAGAAAGATGGATTCACGACAATCTGCAAGAATGATGGATCAGCAACAATCCACAAGAATGATTCATCTGCTACAATGCACAAGTATATAGCCACTCAATGGCCCCTGTATGGCTTAGAAGCATCCTGCACATTCATGCAAAAGGCTGCTGGTCAGCATGCCTTGATTTTAACTTTGCCTAAATTTCATTTAGCCCCAAATATTTGATTACTATAAATAATCTCTACCTACCAGGTCCAGGTGAATCATCCTCAGTACCAACAGTTTGACCATCACCACCCATCCATCGACTTGTTGATGATACAAATACAGAACTGGACATAAAATGTTTAGGAGGACCTTCATAATCAACTATGTTATAATGGCCTGGTCCTGGTGCTGGATCAGGGAGAGGGAGTGGCATGGCTGGTGCTGAAATACACAGGTAATGTTTATTCCTGCAAATAAATAAGATTTTTGTAGTGTGATTGAAATTCAAGTCATTCACCATTCTTCACCATACACAGATCATGAGTCCACAGTTTGCAATACACAAGTCTTTAAGGGTGTACTGACATATAAAAATTGTCCGTTGCTAGGGAAATTTGAAAATTCTATAAAATGCCACCAAATTGTCATATCGCTTTTATATTTTGTAGTTTGTCTTCCCTGAGGGAACTTTCGCATTTTATGACGCCATTGCATGACGTCATCATGTGACGTCATAGATACAGTAAAAAGCTATAATTTTTTTCAGCACTGTATATTTGAGAATTTAAAATGCATTATTTTAATCTTGAGACCAAGGTGCATAGAATCGAGCATGGGTTTTAAGAATGGTTTCCAAATAAACATTAGGATTTTTTGAATGTCAAAAATGAGCGACTTATGCCAATAACTTTCGTATTTCTTAATTTTTCGCAAATCCCATGCTCGGCTTTGAAGAAAAGGCTGTAAAGAATATAAATATTGAAAAAACACTTCCTTTTGATAAAACCTGCCAAAGATTATAGCTTTTTAAAGAAACCGGAAGTAAAGTGTCCCGCGCATGTGCAATAAGAACGAAAATGAGTCCTTTTTGTCAGGTGTGCGTTGCTCTACCGGAAGTCAAATGATTCCCACCAAAAACGCGCGCGCGTGTGCCTATTCAATTTTGCCGGCCAAAAGAAGACCCTATTTTGCATAGCAACCATTTGCACAGCAACGATATATGTCAGTACACCCTTAAGGGGACTAGCATCACAATCCTTCGCATGACATATCTCAGACACTCGGCCTCAGCATTCAGCTCCATTTATTTTTTTATGTTTTGTTTCTTAAAGAATTTTATTTCTTTGACACTAAAAAATTGCGTGAAGGAGTTTTCTTACATTGTTTAGGCTAAGGATTTATTTTCTGGCCAGTTTTCTTTATAATTAATGTAGCACATTTACATGGAGATAGTTCAATTACAAATTACAAAGAAATGTATGGAGCTAAATGTTTGTGTGGAGTGTTAATAGGGACCTTAAGCAACCACGACGACGACGGCAGGGAAAACGGGACATCAAAACGTATTCAAGCGTAATATTTACTGCAATTTTTTTCACTTATTTAATTTGAATTGCCATTCAGACCATAGTTTTGAAATGAAAGAAAATGAAACAGAGAGTTTCTGGGCGAACGGAAAATAAACTGGTTTGCGTTCTCAAGTTCCCGTTCTCTACAGAGCGTGAAATCTGGACTTTTCACGTAGTTTTGCAGAATACGGTTGATTTCCTTACAGCGCTGCTCATTTGCACGTGCGTTTATTGTATTTTGTAATCAAGGCCATTGTCTTATGCCGTCGTCGTCCTCGTTGCCGTCTTCGTTGCTTAAGGTCCCTAATGGTGTCACTGATACCTCTAAAGATTCACAAAAATCTGATACTTCCCATGAGAATTTTTAGAAAACAAACTTAAACCAGTTTTTTAACAGCTCTTTGAGAGCCTTTCAGTGTAAGGGGAGGGGGTCAGAGAAGGAACAAAGTTACAGAGTTCATATGGAAGAAAAATGGAAGTTCCAGAGAATGGGGGGAGGGGGTAGTCTCCCTCGCAGCCGTGTTTAGCCTCGTCATGCAACGCTCCCTCGGAAAAACACGGCTGCTTCAGTGGGCGCTACATTCCATTCCAATTGTATCAATTGTCCAATCAGAAGATACATCAGCAAACGGTCCATTTCTCGTGTTCCAGAAATACGTTTTATATCTGTCAACACCACAAAGAGAGTAAACATTGCACTACCAAAAACAAGTTTCAAATTTTTGAATACGAAAAGATATATACAGATGGAAGATCAGTAAAACTTTCTTCTTTGTATATTTTTCAAATGATACCAGGCACTTCGAATGAAACGAAGTGAAGTGTTTGTAAACTACCTGCTGTTGTTTTGGGATGCCAGGTTAAGCCAATTATTCTCCAAGTCAACGGAACACTATATGTAGACCTTTTGGCATTTTTGGCGCGAATGACTCCTTGATTTTGAGAGTCAAGCTCTGATTGGTTAAGGACTTGGAATGGAATGTAGCGCCCATTGAAGCAGCCGTGTTTTTCCGAGGGAGCGTTGCGTGACGAGGCTAAACACGGCTGCGAGGGAGACTAGGGAGGGGGGTGTCCATTTACAAATTCCTCCAATTCCCTCTGTATAGTTGGGGTAATTCAATAATTTTCTGTAACCACACATTCTGGCTGGCTGATTCCACTGAATGGAAAATATCTATAAAAATTCAAAATTTATTTACTGACTTACAAAAATCCTCTTGGTGCTCTCCTAGATGTGGAACCATTTTGAATGGGTAATTGATATGAGCCAGGGCCAGGAATTGGCAGTGGTGACCTCATCATCTTACGTTCAACAGTAGACTTGAATGGTGCTGAGACTGTCTTTGGTGAGTCACTGATAAGTTTATCATTTATAGTGTATCGACCTGTCATCAATTAAAGATGGTAATTTAATTAACAAATTTATTAATGAGTTGATTCTAAACTATATATGCTATATTAATTAAGGAATATAAAACGTGCGAGCATGTCTCTGTACTGTGATATAAACATGATGGAAGATGTAGAGCAAGAGAAAAGCAAGCTTAGGAACACGAGGCGTAGCCAAGTGTTTTTCTTGCTTTTCGAGTGCTCTACATCTTCCAGAGTGTTTATATTTAATACAGTACAGAGACATAAGCAATCGTTTTATATTGCTTTTATTAAAATATTTTAGACAATTTTTGTGCGAGCCATGTCTCTGTCCTCTGATATAAACATGGTAGCCAGCCAATCAGCGCGCGCGTTTTATCTCAAATATTTTATAAAGGAAAATATATACTCACAAGGTGATGGGCCTTCAGTAGGTTTATTTATATTTCTTTTAGAACTAAAATAAACACGTTTGTAGGTTAATGACTTTTCAAAAACTCACTCACAGACAAATTTATGCAGATAATCTGTACTGATGGCAACTGTCAGGTGTCATGTTGTACTGCAGGACAGTGCTGGATTAAAATTCTTTGTCAAAATTATAGACCTTTCCAGAATTCACATGACTGATCATGAAACAATAGATTCAAGTTGAGGGTGGCCATGGATAAATCTTATACATTCGATATCACTGTATTTTATCTACCCAAGTACTGAATCCATTGTTTTGTGGTTTAAGTCATGTAAATTAGAGAAAGGTCTATGGATAATGTAAATTTATTGAATGAAAGCATTTTATCCATTGGATTAAGATCTGTCCAATGAATGATCTACTTTTCTTGCAGACAGCCTGTGGATAGGACGTGCACTGTCTTAATGTCAATCTCTATATTAGAAACAGATCATATTGTCAGTCCCACATAATTATGTATCACAGACTACACTGCACTGCCACTGATCACATGTACATGTTCAAGCCAGGTTTTATACTCACCTTGATTTAAATGCAGCATAAGCTGAAACATTATTGTCGTAAACCACTCTTCCTGTATGTTTTCCCATCTGACAACAAACATTGAATAACATAATCATCTGTAAACTGATTTCTGGGGACTTTCTCTGATCATCCCTTTGATAATCCATACTTATCACTCCTCCCCTCTGTGTACAACTTACTATTTGCCCCACTAGGGTAGGGACAAGAAATGGCTGTACACAGAGTACAACATTGAACAATTACTGATAGTTATTAAGCCCCCTCTGCAGGCAACACCATTTTATTTTCGGAAAAAAGGTGCTCAGTTGGGGCTTCCTTTGCAATACAGGAAGCCCCAACAGCATTTTTTTTCCAAAAACTAAATGGTGCTGCCTGCGGAGGAGGCTATACTGATAGTACTTACAATATTGTATTGGTTAGGAGCAGGCAGTGCATATTTCTTGTCTTCTCGTTTAACAGCAATGGGAAGATGAAATGTGCTGAAAAGAATTTCCTTTGCCTAAGTTAAGTGGTACAAATGTAGTCCTGCATAGGCTGGCTTTGGAGTACTAGTGGGAGTTGGCAGGGTGGGTGGATCAAGGGAAACTGTCTGGGGCCTCCTTCTCTCCTTTCATCCCCCAAGGCAATCTGTACAATATACACTGGGTTATGAATGGATTGACTGCATTGAACCTAACCACTTTTTTTGGCTATAATGTGGTCTGGATTTGATCCTTCCTTGGGTGTGGTTACATGAGTGTTAATTCAGTGCTTTCAACAAGTTTTACTCAGGAATTTTGAGGGTTTTTGTCTCACAAGAATGATTGTTGTGACTAAAAATGTGCAAGTTGCAGCTGTTTGTACCACTTTAAAGGAGACACTTTCATTGATGCAGGCATACAAATAACTGACAACATATTCTGGTGAAAACCTTAAATTCTTCACTACAGACATTTTTACAATAAAAATTGATTATTAAGGACTTAACATTGACTGGAAAGAATGCTATTTCAGGTCATCTGATGATGACCACCATGTAGAAAACATTCAAACCTTTTATAAAAACTCTTAGCCTCTTGTAAATATCAGGTCATCTGATCAACCATTTTCTGTTATACCATGTTGATCAATTTTGAGGAATTATGAGCTTGCTTTTCATCTTACCTTGTTACACCAGATTTATTAAAGTAGTTTTCCCTTGGAGTGAGAACTTCATATTCTCCTGATAAAAAACATTAAATTGAAAGTATTAAAACATAGGTACAGTATCATATTCAAATATTCTTGAGTGACTTGAAGACTGTCAAACTCTTCTTTAAAATGGACATTCTTTACTGCATAATAATGAGTGGTGGATGGTCTGTGTGACACTGTGCAAGACAGACAAGCACTTTTCTTGTAGACCTAAGATGATTTCTTGCTGACTTTCTTTGTTTACAATGATTTTTTAGCATTTTGCAAACAAAAATAAAGAGAAAGAAAGGGAGAAAGAAAGAATGAATGAAAGAGAAAGACAAAATGCCAGTACCATCACCACCACAACAATATTAAAGAGGCTTTGAGACCCATCACTAAAACTAAAACTAAAGACTAAAACTTGACAAGACTGGATTTTTGGGGGCAACCATTCACCTCCCTAATACATGTATATAATATATATTAGGGAAGTGAATGGATGCCCCTCAAAATTATAATAACAGTACTCAAATGTAGATGTTCAATGTAACTCTGCAGAGAAGAGCAGATTTTCTTAAATGAGTGTGAAACAGTGCACCATACCATGACTGTATCAGCAATGTGATGTCTCAGTGTTAAAAACACTTGAAATTCTTGCTGTAATGCCATGACTGCTCTTTTCACAGCCATATAAAAAATACATAAAACTCAGACTGTGCAGCCTCGTCCTCTGCAGGCTACTTCTTTATTGGGCTTCCTGTAGGATCAAATCCAAAGAGGGAAGACTGGAGACGAGAGTTGGGAAGAGGAACTCTTTTCTCTCTTTCTCCCATTTTTTCATTCATTTCCAGTCTCTATTATTTGATACAGGAAGCCCAAAAGTAAAATAGGAGTTGCCTAGGGAGGAGGCTACAGCTCTGTGTACTGTAATACCTAGTGTCATTTCTCACCTGGACCAGGTCCTGACTCTCCTTGAATTACTTTTCTGGGAAATCTTTTGGACTAATGTTCAAATTAAAGAAAGCATAATTGTAACTTTTTATTTCTTCTTTCTTTGTGATAAAAACAGTTTTCCTGTTCTTTGAATGAAATCGTCTTGGAAAGATATTCATTGTGTGTAAACATAGAGATTCACATGCATAAATAAGGTCAATAATTGTGAATCTTACTCACACTCTGATTGGTGGAAATGTTTCAGTAAATAATAATGAATTCCATTTTTCCATGGGTCTGTACTCTAAAGGCTGGTACACTTTGAGGGAGCTTGCTCCTGCAACATGCTCCCACAATATGCTCCTGGGTCATTTTGCACAACCAGTACAAATGAGGGAGTTAGTCTGCTGCAGGAGCTTACATGCTGCATGTAATAATTTGTGCACCAGAGCTTGCTCTCTCATATATTAAAAGGCCAATACACATGAGCGAGCTTGCTCCTGCAACTATGCTCCCTCGTGTGTACTGGTTGTGCAAAATGACTCAGGAGAGTGTTGCAGGAGCAAGCTCCCTCGTGTGTACTGGCCTTAATAGGTGCATAGAAGACAGCAAAATGCTGTTAATAACTTCATGAAATCATGAAATAACAAATATTATTGCAAACCTTTGAAGCAAAACCACCAGTTCCTTTTTTAGAAAATGAAGAACTTTGTGCCTCAGTGTCACACATTTCGCCATATTTTCCTGGTCCAGGATTGTACCCCTGTATACCAACAATAATGAAATATTGACACTCAATATAAAATAGAGTGATTTTCATCGGACTGTGAAATAGTTCCTAAGCTAACTCACAAGTAGATCCAATTCCATTGCTTCCTTTTGTTGAATTTTGACTGCTATTCACTAATAGCTAGTTAGCATTTCACAGTCCGATGAAATCACTCTAAATATCATCATGTGAGCATGATTATGATACTAGTTTCGAAATATAAACATTGTAAGTCTGTTACTGGTTAGAGTCAGTAATAATATAGACTTTATTAAAACACCTTTGAGGAAAAATACGGTGTTTTTAACAATTATAAAAAATACATATAATAAATCTCTTAGATTAAATATACATTATAAAGAAGAAATATCGTCTATTAAGTTCAGTGTTCATGGACAACAGTGTAGTCTGGCAGTCAGTGTGAAAAGTCATAAAGTTAATAACTTGTTCTCTTACCCCGACATCGATTTGAAACCTTTTGGATCGAGAAAGAAATCCCTTTTTCTCTGCATTGTCAGTCACGATGGTTTGGTATTTGCTTGGAATGGACGCTGAAGCTGCTGTTTTTCCATGGCCTTCAAAGAAAACCACATATTTACAGACAAGTCATCAATGCATGTTGACTAACGAGTTGAATATTTTGATGCAAAAACAGTATGATACAAAGTCAAAGATCCCACAGATCTCTCGAAAGTGTGTTTGAGTAATAATATTTGTTACCTCTGTGTATTCTACCGGCGTTTGACGCTCCTCCAACTGGCCTTTTTGGTGTCTGTTCTATTCGAACACTGTCCGCCATCTTTGTTTCAGCTTCCTAATGGTCGTCATGGAAACCAGCTGTTTTGACACAGGAACCCCGTGTGTTGACAATTATGTTCTATATACAGGTATGTTGAGATATGTTGTACATACATTTAATTTATTCAAAGTGTGCACGAAAATATGTGACCCCCTCTATTTGTACCAGCCTTCCCCGGTCACTTAGGACTAACATCTTCATCAGGAGAAGGCAAGAGCAGAATTTGAGCCACCTTTGTCAGTTAAAACCAGTTGAACGAAGAAAATCTAACTCGACTAAACGAAAGCGCTAACCCACTGTACTCAGAACACGATGAAAAGGCTCACCGATTTGCGTACATAAGATGTGATGTGAGAATTTTACAAGCGACCTCCCCACACGCAACTGATCTATTTGTGAAACTAACCCACACAAAAGCCACAGTGGTTGAACAGATGTTTCGGTCCATCCGAGGCCACTGTTTAGTTGAGCGGCATTCGCAGTTTATTAACTCTGTTCTTATGAAGTGAAAATTGGGAACATTCTTAATTTAGTATGGCATTCATCGAAAATGATTGATATTGATAACTTTTCATAAAGGTCAGACAATGTGAAGTGGTTACCATGGAAACAGTACTGATAGCCAAGCGCTGCTTCATAAGAAACAGCAAGTAAACAAGTTACATTTCGATATTAAAATAATAAAAAGAACTACAGATATTTAAAAAGAATGAAATTTCTCTGATGCTTCGAAGTCTCAGTTAGGACACTTGAATAGTGATTGACATAATATTTTAAATATTCAAAGCCTAAATTTTGCATTTATTCCAAAAAGCTTATAAACCAGGAAGTAAACACAAAAAACTACTGATAATTAATGTTATTAAAATAATACTTCTATAAAGAAGAAGTACTAAACAGAGGAGGCTAAAAATGATTGAGAAAATGATGATTTATTTGTGAGAGACGCGAGGTGATTATCCGCCCTCGTCCGGAACCCCCTCCCACAACAACAAGCGTGGCGTCGGGCCAGCAGGACAGGTTAAGCGGGGTATGTTTCATTCGTATCGAATTTCTGTATTTCAAGTAGGACTGTGATCAAACAATAACAGAAAGAGAAAATTGTACTCAAGTTAAGGTACATTTAGAGTTCACAGCTAGCTGAGGAATTGTCCCTATCCTGATCTCGATTTTAGATTTCACTGGAAGGTAAGTAATAATAGTGTCGCCATCTGGTTTTCTGGTTTATCAGAAGCCGTTGACATGTCGAATTTGTTGATCTCACTCAAGTTTATTATGTTTTCTCATTTAAAAACAAGTTTATTTTTAATTCTTTCGGTTTTTCTTGTTTTCTTATCTTTTCTTATTTAAAAACAAGTTTGTTTTTTTATTCTTTCGGTTTTTCTTGTTTCTTTCTGTATTCCTCTCGGCTTTGTTTTAAGTTTGGATATAATTCCGTGTCTTAGACCTATTCAACTAGTTATTTTCTTTACTTCAGTCTAATTCACAGTGGCTCTCCCGATAAAACTCTAATATTCATTCACCGATAATATAAATACATTAAATAAATAATTGCCTACATAAGATTAATAAAAAACATCTGTAAACTATAAATATGGTAATGTGTTTAAAGAGTATGTTCCCATGGCAACCATTTTCTTGTCTAAAACCCTTATTTCCAAATATAACAGACAAAAGAAAAAAAACAATTTATTTGAGCTCGTTTGAAATGGGTGTTTTTAAGATATTCACTTATTTACTTGTGTTGCAGATCTCAAAAAGATTTGAATGCTAGGGGATGCTTTAAAAACTGAAAGATCAGTTTTCGAGGAAGGAAGCTTTAATGGTAAGTGTTGAGAGGGGTTTTTTTTTGTTCAATTTTCCGCCACTTCGAAATATGGCTGACCGACACGTATTTCTCGTATAGCAAAGAGCTATCCATTTTAACAACACGCAAAGGCGATTCAAATGACTATTTTTCACCAGAAAGTCATATTTTGGTGGCGGATGTAAGAATATCAATATATTTGACTTCCGTTTTCAACTTTATTTGTTTACTTTTTCATTCTGTTAAAATACCACGTTTTTTCCCGCGAAAATGCGTTCGCCACGTTGACATCGCGTCCCTTCGATCAGGAACAAAACAGGTTTTCTACGTCAACCAATCAGAATTCGTCTTACTATGAAATTAAATATTCATAAACCATAATTTCAATTGGGGATTCCTCAAATATATCAGCATAAGTAGCTTTCCGGGTCACTGATTGGCTGAGCACTTAAATGACCATCGGAAAAGCCGACATTTCTAATTTGCATGAATGAAATTGAAAGAATCTGAAAGCCTTTGAAATCGGAATTGAACAGATGTGTTTGGGGTAGTAAAACGATAGTTGTTTTTCCCTCTAATATGACGGTATTAGGAGAATTCGAAATGATCTGTGAGTTTTAACAAGCAAGAACTGAAACAGTCGCGAAGTTGACAATAGAGCGAAAGAGCAAGAGATCACGATATTTGGTCGCGCGGCGGCAAAGAGTCAGCTGGAGGCAGGATAATTTCGCTTCCTAATCTTGTTGTAAGCCTATAAAACTAATTTGAAATCGAAATCTTTTCACTTTTATTTGGTTATTTCTTACTGTAGTATTATTTTCTTTGTATTTATATTTTATCCTTTCTCTTTTTTCAGATGAAAATTATCGCCCATCTTCAATAATCATTCCCAAGTAGCCGAAGTGGTTGTCATATAATATAATTAAGTCGACTGGAGTACTCTTTGTGTTTAAAAGAATGATATATCACTAAGACTAAAAAGATAGGCTTGATTCTTGTGAGGCGCTTGCAACAGGTGCCAAGCGAATAAAACATGAGTCAGAAGCAAGACCCAGGCAGAACTGATGGCCAACGAGCTAAAAGGCCGAGGAAAACTAGGACTCGTTCTTCCCGCGCTAAAAAAATTCAAAGCTGACGGCTCTCGCTTTGGGATTCGCTACTTGCATCATCATATGTTTGAAGACGGCGCTCCCGAAGCAAAACAACCTTGCCCTTCGGTAGAATGTAAATGTGGAACTAGCATGGCTGCTGTTTATAGTGGCAGAACTTTAGTGGCTTTAACGTTATCGATTTTAATTCTTCTAATTGGAGTGACTTTTATGCTTGTTGGATACTATAATTCCTCGTAGATCTTTGGTTTATATCGAAAGGGGAGATGGAACGAAAATACCAGTTGATAGAACAGCAATTACATTTAATACAATGTTAGATGATTTTACTTTGGTTGGAACAATCCTTATTTGTGTGGGAGCATTAATGTTCTGTGTTGTTCTGTTGGTTCCAATATGTAGAGCTTCAAATCAAAGAGGAGAATATCGCAAAGCACCTACAGAAGAGACGCCTGTACGAAGAGAAATGAGCTCTGAGTCTCTATCGAGTCAACCTCTAGCAGATTTAGAGAGACGGACTTCATCAGGGGCCTCCTCTTCAACCAGTTCTATCCAAAAAATCCCCGTTCTCGCTCTAGTTCATAATGTACAGCCAAAAACACCGAAATCAAGTTCTAATATACACGAATACAGAAAAGCTGCTAACCAGTTTAAAGACTCGTTCGAGGAAGAGGAAGATTATTGATAATACTGTGAGTTTTGATAAGCATGGAACCATAGCGACAATTTTAGTAATTTTGAATTAAAATTCAAGATTCTCAACTCAAAAACAAAAAAGAGAAATCTTCAAAATTTACTCTTACAAAAATTCTACGTATTTTCATAATAACCACCAGAATATGTTCTAGAAATTGGAGAAAATATTGAATTTGAAACAGTGAAATTATAAAATATATTATGAAAAATAGAAAGAGGAGATAATTATGGAATTGGTTTTGGCGGCGACCTCGACGACTCATATTGGTCATGAAAATTTAATGTTACATTTTCGGCCAAAATATCCAATCGCATGTCAGGATTTTAACAAACAGCTGATCGGAAATTCGCTGTCCTTTAGAAAAATAAATTTATTGTTTAAGTATCACGATAAAAAGGTGAAGAAAATTTTCATTAATATTCTCAACAAAATTCATATTTTGTTTTGAACATTTTCAGTTGAATTCTTGGTGTGAACAAACTCAAATTCAATTAAGCTAGTAACAGGAAAATTTCAAAATTCGAAGATATCTTACTTTGACATTCGTTTATTTAGGATAAATAGACAATTGACAGCTGTAAATTATTTTTGAAGGATTTCAAAGAGAAAATAGCGTGGTTTATTCTTGTTTGTTGTGCCGCCAACGCTAATATTTCCAAAGCAGAATTAGAGTACAATTTAAAATAATAGATTTATTACTGAAAAACTTGAAGGGAACAAACAAAATATGACAATTTTTAATATCTTTTGAAATTATTTTTGACAGTTCAGTTGAGATACAGCGCGTGCAAGCAGTAATTCTTGCTAAAAAAAACAAGTTTTGGTAACTTGTTTTTGCACGCCTTATTTCAAATGTTAGAATGCGACAAGTGGGGTGCCTGGCAAAATAGGGAAATATTCTAATTATCAAGAATATACAATATATATAGCAACATTTATTGTAAAAATGGTAATTTTTTTAATAAAAGTAAACCAAAATAATGAAAGTGTCCATAACATCATTCATTGAATGACATGTTTAATTTCTTTTTCTCTTTGCGATTTTTTAATCGAAGCTAACATCTCATGTGTATGTTAAATACTTCTTATGTTATTTTGTTCTTTCGCTTTCTTGTATAACTATTTCAATAAGAGAAACCGACGTCTTATCTATGTCTTGCAAATTGAAACTTCGGTTTTATTTTGAAGACCATTTCTATTTTGCTTCAAAAATTACATTTGCGCTTTTGTGTTAGAGATATCATCGCCCGTCGCCATTGGGGCGCTTGTCTTTGAATAGACGGAACACAAAAAGGGATAAAAACGTTGCCTTTTAAAATCTAAAGCGACGGGGGCACTCGGCCAATTAAGCCTGGTACCAGTTGGTACCCATAAACGATATAAGCTGATAACCATATAAGTGCAAGCAACTCAATGCGCAGACTCAGTAAGGTACTACTTATTAGCAGTGCTTTTCACTTTACACAACTATGTAATAAATATGCAATACGGAGTCTGCGTATGTTTCTAGCGCTTTACGGAATATGCTTGCGTAGCTAGCGCGTGAATCGGGCCTAAAAACCGAAAAATATTCATTTTATTATACTTATTAATTCTTTGTGTACAAAACCCAGATATATTTTAAAGAAACAGCCATGCATTACAATATTGTTCAATTGCATGACCACATACTTTGTCTGTCAGACGGGCGCCACAAAGTCTATCAGATAGACAGACCCCGGCGTGTTGTCCGTCAGATAGACCCACAACGTCTAGACCTCCGCTCCTTTTACAGAACAGCTGTTTACAATATTGAAAATAGGTCTTCAACTCATGGATATTTGAAAACAAAACAATTTTTTTTGTCTAGTATAATTATTTTCAGTAATGGAAAGATTTGAACTGATCAATAATTTATTATTGAGATGGATGTTTTGCACCATTGGACTGCTGCATTAGGATATAAAAATACGTAGATTATATTGTTTCTGTTTCTGTTTCGTAAATCATATAAATTCGCGTTGTTAGCGAAGACATCAAAGAGCTATAGGTGATTAATTATTTAGATACAGTTATGAAAACGTAGGCAGTGAGAAGGACGACTGAAATATTGTCAGAAAAGCGCTGTTAAACGATGCAATTCAGTTCTGCCGCGACTTAACTTGTGTCGCAGTGGCTTGCAAAACAAGTTGCACGAACCATTTCTAGGGTGTTAACTGTTACACGCTGAAACTTTCCTCTGAAACTTGCCTCAATCGCCGTTGCGAGACAGTTTCACAGTGCATTGCACCGTGTAACATGGTCATTCAGGTGAAACTTTTCCCGGGTCGGTTTCACGAGACGATTTCACGAAAAGTACAACTGCTTTCTACTCCTGCAACGGAAATGTGAACAAGTTTCAGGACGAAATTTCAGCGTGTAACACCCCTTATGAAACTCGTCTCGCATCGGCGATCGACACAAGTTTCAGATAAAAAAGTTTCAGCACGTAACAGCGCCTTTACACATCACAACGCCGAAGAGCATTCACTTGGTGCAATCGTTTTCTTGCAATGATTTTGCGCGACGCAGGCTGTTACACGTTGCACTGGTTCGTGCGACTTGTTTCCCAACGCCATTGTGAAACAAGTTGCAGAAAATAATCTACATCCACATCTACATTTATTCAAGCCAGTAAGATCATAGATAACACATTAGCTTAATAATAAACCTTTCCCGAACTGCGCTTCAAAAAGAAGCTGGACTTAAAGCTTCTATAGATTTATCAGTTGTATTTATCAAGCCCGACCTCAACTAGAAACTATTGTTTGAGTTCATTGAAGCGAATTTGGGAAAGGTGTATAGAGGGATTTCACGGCAGACATGTAAGAGCCAGTGCCTTTAGAACTTAAGCGTTTTTTCGCCTAGAAATCTATTTTCGTAGTATTTTATTGACTGCACAATATTACAGCTGTGAGATGTACTTATTGTGCTGAATGTAGCTATTATCCATCTCCATCAAATGATATATTTTATTTATGTTGGGAAGTTAAAAAGGAGGATTTTCCCACAGTAAATGGATCGGATATTTCTATAAACTAGTTTTGTATGAATGTATCCTTACATTGCATCGTCGATTCATGTAAGGGCGATTTTCCAACATGTATAGCTACAAAAAATTGATATTGAATAGTCTCAATTGTACATCTGTATGCTCACAATGTTTACATTTCTAGTCTGTGCGGATTCATTTTAAAGAACCTGATTTATCGAATGGCTCTTTAAATTCTCTTTCTGGTTGAATTTTCCGAAGTGTAATATCACTGGGAACAATGTCTTTGTGAAAACCAAAGTTTATAACTTGTTTACTAGACGGTGGAAATTCGTCATGTTTTACGTACACTTCTGATGCGTAATATTTATTCAAAAGCGATTCTTCGTAACTTTCCCCGCGTCCTTTTCGGCATAACGGATACAGAATTCCAGCTGAAATGACAATGCCTCCTAGGGATAAAACACTTAGACCAGTTAATATAAAGATTTCGACATAATACTCAATTCTTTCGAGGTCCTTAAGTTCCTTCTCAGTGAGTTTCCGCCGTTCTTCAACAGAAGTTGTCTTTTGTGGTAATGTAAATCCCATTACAAGAGCCAAAACTCCAAGGATTAATAACAAAATACCGATTATAATTCCCCAGTTGCATTTTGTATCTTTTGTCCCTTGTTTTGACTGTGTCCCCGAACAGTCGCAGCATTGCCTTTGCTGAGGTGTCGGCTCGTACATTTGCTGGTGATATCCTCGGATGAGTCCAAAACGTGAGCCCGTGTGTGTTCCATTTTGGTGTATTTCATCATAGCTGGGAGGTGGTTGTTGGTGTGAGATGTAATTTTGCTGCAAGTAGTTCGTATTTACATTTGAGTCTCCAGTGTAGTTTTGGATATTGGGGTACAAGTTTGCATTGGCCTCAGCTTGGTTTAATTCTTTCACTCGTAAAGATTCGTTTGGAATTTCATAGTGGTAATTAGAGGCTTGATCTCTTTCCATGATAGCAAATCTCCTTAACAGCAGTGCTCACTTACTTTGATCCAATTGCCTTGGCGAGATCAACAAGTCGTATAATTTCTTGTCATGAAAATCCATCCTCGTAGCATCAAGTCTCTTTCAGTTTCTAGCACTTCGATCTTGTTACGCTTCATCAACAATTTTGAATGCGATAAAATAGAATATCATAATATCAAACAAAACAGTATCAGCTCTGTTTTATCTGTACTCATTCGAGAGTTGAGCCACTTTCAGGAAATTGAAGGCGTCTACATTTGATCAATTTTTCCAGAGCTAAGTTTTGCTAAAAACGACTAGCTGCTTAGAGGTAAAGGAATACTGAGAAGCAAAATAGGAGACGACATAACCCTCAAAGTGGTAGCCATAGTGTTGATACAAAACGTGTGGAATGCACCTGCTGAGTCAATCTCCTGACGTTGATGACCGTGAGCAGGTTTCCTCACGATGATTGGTCGAGCAGTACAAATGACCGCAATATCTTCAAACCGCCGTCTATACGCCTAACTGACAGAGTAGTAATACGTCGAGGCGAAAAAAAGATAGCTAATTTTGCTATTATGTTAAGTGTTTTGTTTGCATGACCATTCTTTTAAGGTTCGAAAATTGAGCACAGAAAACTCTAAGTTTTTCCATTTGGAACAGTAGAAATATGTTTGTGTATGAATGGAGTAGAAATATGGTTGCTAGGTTACTTGGTCTAAATAAACGTTACAAGTTGACTAATTGCTCACACAGCTCCTTTAGCTTACATTAGTATAAGTGACTGGAAAACTTCAGGTACGAAAAAGGTGCCGTTGCAACAATTAACCTGTTGTAAAGTGCTTTCCTCAAAGAGGCTGGAAATGGAGTCGAGGAACTTGTTTTTCTTTAATTTACTTAATTGAAGATGAATTTGTTGAACTTGACATAAATCAAGATACCATTTAGACTGTAAAAACATCAGTGGTCTCTTGGTGCAGTGATAAACTGATTTGAATACAGTGAAAACCCTTCCACTCCAGAAAATTTTCTATTACCTGAATCTTTTTTTGTATAACCAGCTGATGGATCTACCCAGTCTACGCGAGCAAATTCAATATGGCAAATTCAGTGAGCTTTTATCAGGTATTTTTAAATCGCCGTAACTGAAAAGAATTACCATAGCTGGAAAGAGCATGTTAAAATTAGCAAGACAGTGAAGTTTGAAGCATTGAATCCAAAACTCGCGAGAAGTATGAATTTTTGAAAAGTTTGAATTTGTAAGAAAACCTTTGCTGGTAGGCATCTCTTGCCCACCAGCGAATGTTCAGTTCATACAAAATCTCGATTTCGGAAAATTCATATCTTCGTGAGTTTGAAAGTTATTTCATTCAAACTTCACAGTTTTACTAATTTTGACGTACTCTTTCCAGCTATATGGTAATTATATTTCTGTACCGTGACTTTTGGAATTACATGATAAATTAAAGCTCATTGTCATATGACATTTGGTCAAATTTTCTGATCCACCATGCCATGAGCAAAAACTGATATTTGTCAAAGAAATTTTGTCATAGAAACTTTGCTCGTGTAGAAGGGCTTTGCGTTGAAATAAGATGTAAACAAAGGGCTTGAAACTCCAGCTTTCGTAAAAATTGGGATGTGGTTTATTTATTTATTTTTATTTTATTTTATTTTATTTTATTTTATTTTATTTTATTTTATTTTATTTTATTTTATTTTTTATTTTATTTTATTTTTTCCACTGGTTTAAATATTCCTGAGGATAGTTCTAAGGTTTGCTGGATAACTAAGTCAGTTTTACAGGATTGATTATGACGAAAACCAAGTTTATTGTAAACGAAAAACAAATGCTCTTAATTAAAGATTAAGAGCACCGAAAAAGAATTAAACCGGCTCAACGCTGCCTATCCCCTCCCCCCTAGATCAATACTGTTCAAGCATGCAACGACGCCATTTTTCTTTGGAGCATCAGAAAACAACATGATAGCCGGAGAGATTCATAGGCTCTTTAATGACGAACTGCAGTAAACTGATCGCTCAAATAATGAGATTCAGTGGCGAATATATTTTAAGCTGTATATGACAAATTAAAGCCACATTATATATAACCCCCCGGCCCCCCCAACGTACAATAACAATAACAACAACAACAGAACATAATACTTGGTGGCTAAATTAGGCCACGACAAGTCCGGCTTAAAGAGCGGATTCCCATGCCAATAATCGATTAAAAATTGTAATCATATCAATAGCAAACGCCTATAAAACATCGAGACAATTCAAAATCACAGGGATTAAGACTTAGAAGTAAAATTTTGTAATAAATTGAGAAAACGTATGTTGGTCTACATATGAAGCCATATCTCGAGGTATGATACCATGATAAAATAATTGCACAAATTCTGTGCGTTTAACGTCATAAATTCCGTAATTTCTGGTACACACCCATTAAGTATAGGAAGAATCTTACTGCGTTATAATTGTTTGCCCCTCCTGTTTTAGTGTCAGTTGGAAATGAATGCGTTTTGAGATTTCTCACACATCAAAAATATTGATAGATAATATATGAAATAGTTATAAAATAGATATTCCTGTTTTATTTCTTGGTAATAGACCTAATCGGCTAACGGCATTGCTTATGCTACATTTTCGACCCCAATTACAAACCTCTGGGAATAAGGCTTTTGCCATTGGCGTTCTTCACGTGCTTCTACAAATACAAAGACAAAGAATTATATTCCCAGAGGTTTTGAATTGGGTGGAAACGTACATAGTAACGCGTTAGCCGATTGGGTCTATTGCAGATAGTTTCTCCCATGCCTGAGCTGAATGCACAGCGCGTCTTGGTTTCTAAATGGTTTCTTTGAGTTTTATCCAATCATACGCAAGGGTGTATCACCAAATAAGGTAGGGTATGACGTTGGCTCGACATTTAGATGGCTTCCTTGGGTTAAACCAATCATGAGTTGGATGTCACTCTAGAAAAACTAGGAAGATGTCCGGAAGATTTCCTTACGAAAATAAATCAGTTCTTTTGCGAGTTTAAGAATGAAGAAAAAGTAAACAAAAATAAGAAAATAAAGGAAACAAGCAAACAAAACCTTCACAATTGACTTAAAAAGCAATTTATTTCAAATATTACAAACGTTAGTTAAAGTCAAAACTTTGTACACAATGTTCTATAATCGAAAACTTGTATTACACCTTATAAATGGTTTATATTTTTATATTACTGTACTTTGCGATGCAAGTTGGTTTTTATTGTTCAGATATTTTAGCAAATGTAATTGTAGTTGACTCACAAAGCATGTTCGGAGTATGTGTTTATTAATCTAGATTCCATGTGTTTGACAAATGCTTTCTTCATTCGGTCGTTAGCATTTTGGGTCAAGTCTTGAAATCGGAATCCAAATGATTATTAGTTTACTTCCTTGAACTTTTTCATAACTGAATGTACAGATGAGCCGCAAAGGTAAAAATGCCGCCAGTTCATTGCTGTCTTCGCAGTGACATCGTTAACTGAACGATAATGAGATTTTAAGGTTGGCGTAGAGCTTTTAATGGTATGGGTGACTCAATCTACTCTCAAACATGCAACTCGGGAGGTATTCGGCTTGAGGCGACGGTTGGGGCTGTTCTGCAAATAGCTGGGTTCTTGCTGGCCATTTCTGAAAGAGAGAGGAAAGAATGGGCATTTGATTCTCTACAGAGACCATAAGCCGGCTAAGTCTACACTGATCTTTTTGAAACGCATCTTTGACAAGGCTACTGATCTGTTCGCACTAAAACGGCGCTTTTCTTGTGTCCGAAGAAAACGCCGTGCTAGTGTGGATAGCAAACACGGAAAAAATCTTTCAAATTTAACCAAAGACCGTATGTTTGAGTGTCGCAAGTACACCTTTTCATTCCTTTAGACAAAAACTACTTTGTACATAACTATCTTCTTAGTAAGTACTATTCTTATCCTTCAAGCTCGCATTGTGTGTGTTACACCCCTGGTTGATGATAAATCATTTTACTCCGATTTGCGCGTCCAAATTAAAGCTCTGCCCCGAAGGGGTACTGCCCGCAAGACTCAACTAAAATTCCGATTAAATAAAAGGCGCCAGCAAACAAATAAACAAGATGTGGTGTTTGACAATACAGAATCACACGAGCATCATAATTTTGCAGCAGGCGCATAAGTACTTGGACCTAATAGTCTTATCCCAATGATTTTCAATTACTCACAAAGAGACACCGCCCGCGCGTAAGACTCAACTAACATTCCGAATGAACAAAAAAGGCCCAACAAAAGAGAAATATGTGGCGTTTAGAGATATAGAATCCAAGCACCACTAATTTGGCGACAGGCTTATAAGCAATTGGACCTAATAACCTTATCCGAGTGAATTCTCTTCAGTAAGAAAGTAGAAACACATGGAAAGCAGCAGGACCACCGTAGCAGATAAATCTTGAATTCCTATGAGGGACAAAACATTTGAGGATCAATTACGGTTGAACAATTAAGCGCGCTGAAACCTATTGACGGATTTTCCATGTTAACATATTTGCACTTATTAACTCGGGCTTGCTTCTCTGTGGGATACTTAGAAAGTTTTCAGCAAAAATGCACAATGAAAGACTTCCAGAAAAAATCTATAGTTTATACGATAGAAAATAATGTTTAGTTAATTTCTTTGGATGATTTTTGTTGCTTTGTTATGTAAACGAGAAAGGTTATGGTTAATTTTCCCTAACAACACCTAAACCGCAATTTTCTCTTTATCACAGTTGGGTAAACACACAGTAATTGAAAAGAAAACAAGTTGGAAAAACTTGGGGTTTGTAAGCGTAGTTGACGAGGTGATGGCAATTCCAATCGAGACTCAACCATGTTTAGTCGTTCATTATAAGTTAATAACGGCACCGCAGTTCAGCACAAAAGAGAAATTTCTCCAGACTTCTTCGTCTCGCAAGAAAAAGCCACTTTCATCAAAAACTGAGGCTTGCAAGAAAGTATCCATTCTGAGCTTACCTTGATAAATGGTTGAATCATGTCATCTTTCCGTGGAAGCCTCTCGTTATTCATAGCACTCTCCTGCGAGAGAATGTTCATCAGATGTTCAATGTGGTCGATGGCAAGAAGTAGGATGTTCAGTCGAGGAAGTTTAGTGTCTGGAGGAACATTTGGTAGCGTTTTCTGAAGCTCTATGTAGGCCTTTTTAAGATTCTGTGCTCTGACCCGTTCGCGTAAAGCGTTAGCAGATGGCTGGTCGTAGCTTGAGCGTTTTCGTGGCCTAACGAAATCGTGGTTGAGTCTCTCGGTCATCTCGCAACTTGTGTACCTTCCCATGGGGTGTACCTCTACCTGATAGCGCTCTGGACACTCCGTTTTGTACTGCAGTGGTTGAACTTGCGAATTTACTAACTGGCTCGCAATTCTAGCCGTCTTATCCGAGCGTCTAGGAGTGTGCAAGATTGTGATAACATATCTAAATTGGTGTACGATAGAGTGCGCTTCTCAGAGGGCAGATTTTATCACAGTTGTTTCTTACGTATGATCTCACTCCTTCTCTAGATCAGCAAATGCCTTTATGATGAATTCAGAACTTCTAAAGTTTGAGGATTTCTTTGGCATTTTGTCAGAGCTTTTTGCTTCTCTGGATGCGAAACGTACTGCGGTGCTCGCGTTCGAATTAAAGAGCCTTAAACGATCGTAACACTAATGCATGGATCAGACAGTGCTACCCTCGTTCAGCCGCACGTTTTGAGGTTTTTGTACCGTCGTACACTTATGAAAGCCCTTGTCAAACCCTTTCAATTAGTGTGAAATGTCCTCTCTTAATGCTCTCAACAGAACAAAAATCTCCGAGTTAATTGAAGTCTTGTTTTGGGCATCGACTAGCATTAGAATTGACCTCTGAAAAACAAGAGGACGTGCATGATAGATTGACGGACTGGTAAATACATTAGCGTGCACTGGAGCCTTTCAGACTATCGCAAGACATCGCGCTTATGGCTTATAACTATCGTATCAGATCATTATGTGACTTCGCAAGTAATACAAGGGATATATTAAGCAATCATATTCGCTTCATTTTTACTTTGAAATCTATCTCGTACCAGATTGGACTAGTGCCTCACATTTCAATATGTTCTTTGTGTTCTTTTCGGAAGTGTTTGGGGTTGCTGTTATCTAACACATCTGGGATTTCTAACGCCGGCGCACCTAGTATGATGACTTGTATGGCCTCGGGGTAGAAAAGGAAGTTTTGGACTGAAATTGTGAATTCGAGACAAACTAAAGAACACTTCTCCGAAAAGAGTTACGCTCTGAAATTTTAACATATGGAAAACTCTCTGGAACAACTAGCTAAAAAGATGCGAAACCGTTTTTTTATTTTTCGATGGCCTTAAAAAGGCATCAGCTTCCGGTTCTTGCATTATAAGTTTTGGGAACTGAAAACACGTTTTCCTCCTCTCCACTTTAATTTCTATTCTCTCTTTCATTATCTGTTTTATGGTTATGATATAAGAAATCAACTTTTCACGCAAATCTAAGGATGTACAAATTAATAAAAAGCATGCTTCATTACCTCTTCCCCTATACCAACAAATAACTAAGGGAAGAGGTCAAAACAACGGTCCAAAGTAGGGACCCAATTTAATTTTTTTTTCAGATCTGGTGGTGGGTACCGGGACATATCCCCTCTCCCTAATGGGTACCTTGGAAATCTTGATACTGACTGCATGTAGTTACAATTTCTATTTAGGTTGTTTAGCATGCCTTGGAACAAACAGTTCATTAATTACCGCAGTTTGAAATTTACTTTTCGAGATCAGTTGATGACAAAGTTCAGCATTTTACTCCTAAGGCTGGTGGTTGCCGGTTAATACTAACCCACCCGTCTAAATTCAAGGGTACCTTCAGATATGACCATTGTTTTGACCTCATCCCTAACGCCGAAACCATCCGTGGAACAAAAGGAAATGAGGTTGTACAATTATACTCCTTACTGTCTTTTAGTATTTGTATTTTCATTAAGTGATTTTCAACTTCTTCGTGTAAAATTCAACGTACGCGCTATCCCCTACATAAATCTATACGACACCTCTTATCATTTCTAACGCTATTCTTAAAAGTCAAATAACTTACATGCCTAGAACATTAATAAAATCAAGTCTCCAGAGATAATGGTTTCACGATAGCCCTAAGTGATGAAATTTTCCATTCAATAATGTTTTGTGATACACCTTAAGGATCAAGGGTGCAATGGCTTAAAACTATCTCACGTGAATTAGCCAAAGGGTTGATGTTATCGAGCATCATCGAAGGATATTACTAAGTCATCTAGTACTTAGAGTTATGCCTGCATGACATTTAACAGTTGTTGGGACAAGTTGTAAATGTACGTTCTCAGCGAATTTCACGTCTCTTGGGTTGCCTTGAGCACATATGAATTATTTAAGATATCAGTGTTTTAAGTTTTGAGAAAAAATAGCAAATATAACCATTTGAAATCGAAACAAATTGTTTTTGAAAATGGCATGCAATTTGGTGGATCGTGAGGCGGCACCGCTTTCTCGTAAGCTTCCACTATCCGTGTGAAGTCACATGCTCTGGCAAATTTTGAGACTGTTTTTTAAAGATCGACTTTGATAAGCTAATCACGAGAACAATTTTATTGTCAAGTCTGGTATGGATTAACCGTTCTATAGACACTTTAACCTTGAAATAGAGATACTGATATCGTACTAATGACACTAATGGCTTGACTACGTTCACACTAGGCAGCGGGGTAAATTTGAAAACGTTTCTTTTTTTCCTCTATTTTTGCTGTCCACACTAGAACGCATTTTCTTTGACGAAAGGAAAATACGGTTTTGGTGTGGATTGTAGGACTAACCGCAGCAAAGATAGGTTTTCAAATATATCCGGACTAGACTCAATGGAAAATTGCTACTAGAAACTAATGTTGAAAACGAATCAGGGTCAAAATTTTGAATAAAAGTTTTGATAAGCTAAAAATAGCTGGTTAATCACCTAATGAAGATGAAATAGGTTACTGAACTATTATACTGTTTTAACGCCTTGAAGATAGGCAACTGGAACTGACAACTCTTCTTGTCGACCAATCAGAATTTATTTATTTATTTGTTTGTTTGTTTGTTTGTTTGTTTGTTTGCTTGCTTGCTTGCTTGTTTGTTTGTTTGTTTGTTTGTTTACTTTGCCCAAGGGCAGGATCTCACAACGGCGTAACCAATTACTGTGGGTCCGAGCAACAGAGCTGAAAATTCGTTCCAGGCAGCCAAAGGGAGTGAAATGGAGCGAACGGACGGCTGTTTTCTCGGGCTAGTTTATTTATAGTTGTATGTTGTTTTTGGATTAAATTTATCGTCTGTTTTATGTTGTATGCCGTGCGGCAACATCTTCGAGCCATCCCCTCCAGCGATCACGGTATCATCGACTGCTAATTTGTGATATCTCCACCTAACGTCAGAACGGGTCAAGAAGTGATTTTCTCAAGAACTTTGGAGCTTTATTACTCCTTTTCAGTTAGTTTGGTACTTGACTTTCTCAGATAAACTTTGCTATTATACAGTTCTCTAGAACTCATATCCGTGAGAAGCTGGCGCTGCATTTTTCATGAGGATTTTATAGTCATGTCAAACTTTAATGCCGTAACTTAAAGCCAGAAAATGAAAAAGTACTTCTTTTTAGAAATAACGTCAGGTCTTGGATATTGTAATAAGACTAGTTGCTTCGTTTAAAAGCTGGTTTAAAAGTGTTATTAAAAAGGAAAATAAACATGCGGGCACGGCCACATCGCATGAGTCATTGCGGAAAAACGAAAACCCGATTGAAGATTACTGATGACACTATATATCGGTAAGACAAACTACAAAGGTTCGTAATCTTTATCAATTTATTTTAAAATTTAGATTTAGCTCTTTGAAATACATAACTTCTTCTGTTCAACAAAAAGTTCTAGTTTTTGAGAACCGAGTTCAATATGTGTGCAAATTCCACAATTCGGCTACGTCAGTTGAAGGCTTTCGATTCGGAACTCCGGAACTACTCGAAAAGAAGACTTTTTTGCGATTTGTTTGTTGCTTGTAGGTGTTGCCTTGGCAACCTTGTTATCATTAGGAAGGGAGTGTTCTCCTATATATACCTCAAGATATGAATTTCAAGAAACCTGAAGTTTCTCACACCTACTCAAAGCCGCGTAAATCCCAAGTCATTATGACAAACTTCTTAGGAATCTACCACAGTCTTTGAATTAGCGTGCTACAACACATTGTAAGTTAGTTTCAGTAGAGCAGGCAAACAGTGAAAGCAGCTAGCTATCCTGCATACCGTTCTCGTCTTCACAGAGTCGCTTAGAGTTGATTTTATCCTATAATCTCGCATAATCTTTATATACGTGCTCAACAAAAATGATTCTAGATTCTTGTGCACTTATCAAAGGACCCCGAAGCATAATAAAACTAGAAGCCTAGGGCAGTTTCTTTTATCGTGGGTAGAAATTTAGAAGTTTGTCCAAAGGGGAGGAGCACAGATAAGGCTAATTAAGATTCGGGACTGACCGTCAGAATTGGAGGAGCCGTTTCAATTGTGAACTATTAGAATACATACCTATTGTATTGTGGAAAAAAAGCAATAATAATAAATGAAATAAATAAATAAATAAATAAATAAAATTTTAATTAATACAAAATATTTTTTTAAATTCATGAAATGCAAATGAGGAAGACTGAAAACGAGATAGCCAATATACAATTTTGATTGGCAGAGAAATCCATGTGATAGTTAGCTTACTCCATGCGGATCGAATAGAACACATGGCGACAGATTAGATTTGAATTATTCAAGGTTTACTTTAAAAAATCTCCGTAATTGGATTAGCGAAGTTTCTCTATAGTTTCTGTAAGTAGAAGGAAATATTTTGAACGCATTTTTACTCCTTTAATTCGTGTTAAGGAAGAATAATGAAATATATTGTAGATTCATAAGTTGTTTATTACAACTAGCTTCAGCAAAAGTTAACATGAAATATGTTTTTCAAAGATCTAGAACGATGGAAGATGAATCTGAGTTACCAGGGGAAAACGACTTTGGCCTACTGTGTACAGAAAACCGAGAATTTCTTTACAGCAGTGATGGAGTGAATACGTCTGGTAGCCTAAACTCTCTTCATTTCGACGAAGATGAAAGCAATATGGCGACTTCTTTTGGAGACAGTAGTCTTGGAGACTCGACCGTTTCTTCTTCAAAAACAAGCCCTAGTCCTGTCCCAGGAGAAGGCGAAAGACCAAAGAAAGCACGTAAGCGAAATGCCTTGAGGGACAAAATGAGAAGCGCCGCCGAACAGAATGCTTACAAAAAGCTTCGCGAAGTCGTCCCAACATTGTCTACTGTGAAAAAACCTACAAAACTTCAAACGATAAGGCATACTCTAAAGTTTATTGAGCGCCTCCAAGATAAGTTATGTACTCTGGAGAAGCAAAACTCGACCGGCGGGGACAGTCCTGGAGCTAATGAAAAGGAAAACTTGCATGATAAATAGTCCATGAATTACAAAGTGTGCTCCCTGAACATAGCCTACGCAACACGAGGCTCATACCTCACCATTTTGAACTGGTAAATGTGGTATATAAACTTAAGTGATCGTTCTCGTTTAGTAAATATAGAATAGCAAGATAGAGAGAAATTTTATAGTGAAATTTCATCTATAAAATGTAATAATTTGTTGAAAGATATAATACAATTTTCTTTACTAAACTGTGTTTGATTATTGTGAGGGGAGGGGGAGGGAGGGAGGGAGGGAGGGGGGGAAGGAGGAAGAAAGGAAGGGAGGAAGGAAGAAAAAGAGACAAAGAAAGATTTCAAGTGAAGGGATTCATGAATTTATGATACTTTTATTACAACAAAAGTTTTCATCTTTATCTTATAAATCAAGAAACTGAAAACTTGATTTTGCTTGAGTCTAAATTATTTTCATTAAAACAATGTTATATATCCAGATTGGATGTCCTCAAATAAGCACCACACTCATTACTTATAAAACAAACTTTGACTACTAAAAAACGTATATTATGTAACACTACATTTCTTTAACTCACAAAAAGCCATGTTTTTACAAGCAAAAAATATTATAAATAACTGACAAAAGTTAAATCAGAAGTCACTTTTGATTTGATGACCTAACTAAGCTTTTCTTGATTCTATAAATTCTTACTTTTCATTTGACCATTTTGTGCATTTCTTGAGATGTTTTTGATAGATAAAGACATTTTCAGATAGCTAATATAAAATGCAGACAGCAGAGTTATAAGTTATATAGGTTTTTGCCTCTAACAATCCAAAAAATTGGCAGCCATCAGCAACTCGAGTGCAATTTCTGGGGCAATAGGGAATTCTGGGATCTCTGTGCTACTGTTGGTATATCGAACCTTGTACATGAAGTACATGCAGACTTTGGCAAGGACATGGGACCTAAAAACAAATAAATAGTACTTAATAAACAAACTGTGGACCACATTCTAGAATGATATTGATGGCATGCCATACTTAACCACCAGCTGACAGACTCACCTACTGACTGACAGACTCACCCACTGAGAAATTTGTTGACTGACTGACTGACAGACTCACCCACGGACTGACAGACTCACCCACTTAGAGATTGGCTGACTGACTGACTGACTGACTGACTCACCAACATTAACTAATTTGAACTTAACTGACTGACTGATCAGCTAAACAAATGACTGATTTGTTGACTGAATGACAGACTAACAAATTAAATGAAAGACTGGATTTATCACCAGCAACTTACGGGATTTCTCTAAAGTGCACTTCATTGGTTTCATTTTCAGAGAACTGACCTAGTGAAAGAGACAAAGAGTTATTGATGTTTTATAACATATAACAAAATTGCCCTTGATAATTTCTTGCTACAGTTTTCCATATTCAATATTGGAGCAAGATAATTGAAAGGACACCCATAAAAATGGCTTAAATAACTTTTTGAGGATTTCTTTTTGTTTTCTTGAGTAGTTTTAAATGGTGTCAATGGACTTTTCAAATGTGCCTCGACATCAAAACACATCAAAATTCACTCAGGCCATTTTTATGGGTGTCCCTTCAATTCTTAATCTATTAATGCTATGAAACCTTTCAATTACCTGGGCCACTCAACATAGCCTTAATAGGTCCCAGATGTCAAAGCATAATCTCTGTTGATGATAAACTCATGGCCATCACTGGAAATCAGTTTGACATACATGGCATTAGGGCCTTCACAGCCTCCATAGACAGGTTCTGTTTGTCCTTCGTCTACCTTTTTTTCTTCCATGTCTGTCATGCTCCTTAGTCACTACAAGAAAAGGAACAATATTTGTAAACCATGTGTATCTATACAACAGTATTATTGGACAATTGGCCCCTAGCCATCACATGGAGTACTTCATGTCATGGTCTTGAAACTGTTCGGACATTGTCATGGAATTGTCAAACATAAACAAAAGTACCATACATGTAATTTATCAACTTGAAATAACTTGATTTACAGCTGTTTCATTTGTTCTTATTGAAATTTAATTCCAACCTTAATTTGAAATAGTATTTTCAACAATTCTTTTGATAACTAAACTACCAAATCAAGCCAAAAAGTCTGTACCTTTGTATGACAATTCAATGTCGGTTTGGCAGTTTTGGCCAATATTTAACATGGTTTTATGGGTTTTGACCATTTTACATACGTGATTTGGCAGTTTTCTAGATGCTTGCAGTATATGGATTTTGCAGTTTTTTTTGAATTTTTGGTGAAATCCAATTGTCTTTGCAGTTTTTCAGTTTCCAGTATTTGTATCAATAATTGGATTATTCGTGTCATCTTTACAAAAACATTCAACAGTTGTGTTTATTAGTAAGGATCTGTCATCATTACCAACTCTGAGATGGTTGCTTACGAGAGAGGAAAACAACTGAAAAACTCCAAAACTTGAATACCAAAGGTGCATGGTCATGCTGGCTTTCAAGAGCATTCATTTATGAGATAGACTTCATTATAGAATTTATAATGGGAAACTAAACAGGAAATTCAGTAAAAGGTGGTTGCTTACGAGAGATGGTTGCTTACGAAAGTGGTTGTTCAAAGAGAGTCAGCTGTATATCTTTTAGTATTGTTCTGTCAGCCTGGTTTATACATTATAGGATGTAAGTGTTATGTACTAAAAATTTCATTGATAAAGTGATTACAAAGTAAAAAGGCTTTCCAGTGAAGGAAGTGTTGCAGTTTCATAGTATTTTGTAATTGTACAATATCATTGATCAATTTTAAATATTCATGAAAAGTTAGAAAAAAATACAAATTGTGTTAATTTGTGCTAACTTTATGTTAACAACATTTTCCTCTAAACCTTACTGTTTAATGTCTATGGAGATGGTTTCTTTCCATAGACATGTAAGTAGAAAGATTAATTTATTCAATTCAATGTCAAAAGGACGTGATACAGTACATAATACTACCATAAAAGACAAAGATTCAAACGAGACCTAGACAAAATAGCCATAACAATAGAGATGTTTTCATTTACCAGTGAAACAAAGTGTATAAATTATTGTGTAATAGTCAGATAAATACAATAGGTAACAAAAGAATTACAGTGAAGTATTGCTAAAGAAGCTAGTAGAGCGTATTTTAGGAAAACCACTCTAATATCAGCTTGTAAACTATATTCATTATTTAAATTTGGAACTGATCATTAATCAATTATTTATTATTGTACAGTGAATTGTCTTGGAGATTTTAAGGTGCTGCTACTAAAATCAACAAAGTCTTCAGAACATATTCCTGATGAAATAATCGTTTTGCATCATTCAATGAATTCTTAAAAATGACTTGTTTTCTTTTAGCTTTTCTTTGGCCTGTTAACTAAAAACTACAGCTAGTACAGTATATTGTACAGCGATGAAAATATGTTTTTTTGATAAGATGGTCATTTGTAAATCAACAGGCAAATGTGGAAAATAAGTGTTGATAACTTGCAATGTGGTGAAATGTGTTCAGTCAAATGTCCAACCAGGCAGATGGCTGTCAAATTTGCATTTTTATTGGACATTTGCCTGTTGACTGCCACTTGTTTGCAGCCTTGTTGTAGCAAAAGTTAATCTCTATGAAAAATTGATCGGTGGGAGGAATATGAGGAAAATAATAATGCATTCAATTTTGGAAGATGTATATAAGATACATTCCTTGGGAAAACAGGGATTTATTCAGTCACTTCATTCCTTTTCCTTGAAAACACTCTGAAACATTTCCTTTTGCTTGTTCTAGAAGTCCAAATGTATCTTGTTCTGACTGGTCAACCAGGTTATGTTGGCCAGTGAGTATCAAGGAGGCCAGCATGAGGAGGCAGCATGGTCAAGTGATCAGAGCATTGGTCTCGCAATCCAGTGATCCTGAAATTGAGTCCTGCTCTGGTCACTAGCTGAGGCTGAATTTGTTCCGGGCAACCCCTAGTTCAAATTCAGCTTCATGACCATGCTTGTATATAGCCAACTGGTTCGCCTCCTTGCCAGCTGGGATTCTTAATTGAGGGCCATTATGTAAACTACTTGGTCACCGTTAAATATTGTTTATACCCTCATTAAATAAAAGAAATTTTATTTTTTTAAGTATATGAATGTCCCTAGCACTTATGCACTAATTGGGGGACAGTCTATTCTCACTACCACTACATTGTAATATTCTGCATATAACTCTCAGCTCACTAGTTTGCTTTACTGAGGGAGGAAAACAAAAACCCTTGAAGAAAAGGAGAGAACAATCTGACAAGCTCATAATCACATGGTTAATTGAAGACTCTCTGCAAAATCTAATATTATCAATGTTACAAGTCAGGCTGATAAAGTGTTAAGAGTCAATAAATATAATTGTAGTGATACGTGATTGAAGCATTCTAATGTACTATTATTGTACTGATGATGGGTATGAAAGCTCAGAATGAATTTGTCCAAAAACAATGTAGATCTTTTTCGATCTTGTCATTAGCGTATTACTGTAATATATAATTAACCATTTGGCTTAATGCTTCCTTTGTAAGTCTAGTGATAACCACTACCAGCAGTGCTAACAACATCATCATATCATCATCATTGGTCAGGGGTTTCATTAACATTAGCAATAGCAGGTTCCACTACTAAAGATTAAGGTGTCTGAAATACAGATGTCCTGCTATTAAAATATTGTATAACTAGCAAAAATAGCTGGCGGTGAATGGCAAAACAGACAGCGATAAACCGCTGGTAACCGCCTATTAATGAAACCCCTGATCTGTGTACAAAACGTCTGATTCTTCAACCTAATTTAGGTTGAAGAATCAGAAGTTTGTTCACTAATGCCACCAACCTACAGAATCATCATCATCATTGTTATACACTAATCCTGTAATCCACAGATACTGTACTGTTGCTATATCAGACAAGCATTAATGTTTTAATGAGATCGCACTTTGGAATAACTGTTGATTACCAAAAACTGTATACAATTTAGTTTTATATTATTGATTCTGGAAAAACTTTGAAAAAATGCATGGATCCATAACAATTTTAACCATTTGATGATGCCAACCGTGGTAAATAAGAGGACATACTGCGCAAAACTATCGTAAATTTGTTAAAATTATATACAGTAAGACTAATATGTTGGGCAAGTTTAACAGAAATCTCTTTTTAAAATGTTTCCTCATCAAAACAAAATATCAAGGTTTTTTTACATGAATATGCTTCACCAGATACCTCTATGTTTAGTATTCTTTAATAGTGTGTCTTTGATTACTTTAGAAACAAGAGAGCATACAGAGGGACAAACCTTTTGAATACTTTTTGTTGACTTTTTTACTTTTCTTTCTTTAATTTTCACTTTATTGATTTTCTCTATCTTTGAACATAAACCAAGGCTGTGCTCTATTACAAATATCAGCCCTTGGGCTTACCATACCATACTTTATTTTCATTTGCCTGAGACCAAATGTTAGTGGCCCTAGGCAGCACAGGCTTGCATTCAAAAACGTTTGCATTCAATTTGTGATGGGATTTTTTAACGACTAGATTAAACTCATTTGAAAAACAAAAAGTAAACGAACTAACACACTTCTTGATCTTTTCATTCTACAGGTTCAACATTCAATGTGTGAAAGATGCATAATGTGACGAGCAGTGGACAATTGCTACTGTACAATGTCTACAACAGTGAAATCACATCCTTTAAGCTCATAGTGAAACATAAAATTAAACTTAAAAGTTTGATAAGGGCATGGAAATCTTGATAGCCGATTAAAGTTTATTATTTAAAAAATCTACTTGAAGTAAATTCAATCACGTCTCTTTGAAGAACAAGAAATTTTGCTTTCATCAAGTTATAACTTATGTAGTTGTAAAATCCGAGCTTGTCGAGTTCAATCACAGACAGGAATAGATTTCAAAATAGCTAAGGAACCTTCTGGAACTAATAAACAAAAAATCAGTTCAATAATTGAGGATATTGAAACGTGTGCATGTACATAATTCAATTTTGTATGCATCACATTGAGGCCTGTACCGTCAACAAAAATTATGTTCAACCAAGTCACGAAGAAAAAAACCAACATCTTATCATAGCAAGACCAACGATCACTGTTCTATTTGATGCTGTAGATCTATCTTGAGTTGTTCTTACCTGGAGATGAGTTTAGATCGAGTCCTGACTAAGGATTTTTCAGACAGGAAAATGACAGATTCTCAACGTTACTTGAAAATGTAATGGTTGCTTTTACACATGACTTGATAAGTCTAGTGCCTAGGCTACTACGGCCACAGGGATCCCACTAGCGAAAGAACAAAAGGTCGTCCCTCCAGTGGTAGGCCGAGTAAAGTCCGCAGAGATTTTTTGATTTCTAAGACAAGCAATACATTTGGACTGAATGCAATAAATGTAATTATTTAAAGGTGGCTCGACTGTGTTTTGTTTGAGGCGCACCTCCGCTGTTTGATCGCAAAATGCGTCGCGGCCAAAAACCTAATTTTTAAAAATTCATAGCAAGTCAAGGGATAGTTTCAAGTTTCTTTTGACGCTTAAATCATTATGATCGGAGCTACCAATAATTTACATGACACTAGGATCATCCTAGCACTAGGATCATCCCAGCAGGTGAACCATCCTACCTGCTATACATTTACTACATTCTGTTTAGTAGGATGATCCTAGTACCCGAAGCGAAGACACAAACTTCCATGTAAACAGAATACAGTAAATGTATAGCAGGTAGGATGATTCGCCTGCTAGGATGATCCTAGTGCTAGCTTATAGCCTGTGTACAGCCGTTTCCCACCCCTCCCCCTAAGGGGAAAGTCCCCGTAGGGGGAGGGGTGGGAAACGGCTGTACACAGGCTAAATCCTAGTGTCATGTAAACACCCCCTAAATTCGTATTTCTCAAAATTGCGCAAAGCTATTTTGTTCTATTTCTCCAAACAAATAATTAAAGTGTATGTCAACAAAATGAGCTCTAAAGAAGCTGTTTCTGAGTCCTTTAAGTAAGTTTTTTTGGCCAAGTGAACTAAATGCTTGGAATTATTTACTTTTTTGGTGTATAAAAGTTCAAGTGCGTTTTATTCGAAAACGCTTTCCATAGAAATCTTTTAAGCATAGTGACAGCGCAGAACTTGATCTGGATTCTATGAACCAATAAACGCGGTTTTGTACAAAACTTTATTTTAATTGTATAAAAATTTCATGTTTGTGAAAATAGCAATGCCGTCACTTTATATTATTGGTAGCTCCGATCATAATGATTTAAGCGTCAAAAGAAACTTGAAACTATCCCTTGACTTGCTATGAAATTTTTTTCGAAATTAGTTTTTTTGCCGCGACGCATTTTGCGATCATACAGCGGAGGCCAGGTGCGCCTCAAGCAAAACCCAGTCGAGCCACCTTAACAACATCTATCAGTTGGCTCGGCAGTTCAGTGGTTTGTCAAAATCAGAAAAAATAGCATGAAGTTAATCAAAAGATGTTTTAATTTATGAATATAAGGAGTGCTCTCACGAGCATTTTCTTTAAAAGAAAGCCTTGAAACAGACAATATTCCATTTATTTTTATCCTGTATCTTCTTTAAGTAAAGTAAAGTAAAGCAACCATATTTAACGTCGATCACCGGCTCGTAACAGTAATTCAACTGACAAACCTGAGGTCGACGGTGCGCTCATTCTACTCCCCTCTCTCCATCAGTGCTCAGTTTTAAGGGTAGTTAAAGCTGATTAAAGCTACACAGATTGGAAAGAAGTCGAAACAAGGATGTGAGGTCTGGCAGTGGGGGATCGAACACGAGACCTCTCGCACCGAAGGCCGCACACTTTCACTGTTTTCTCACCGCACTGCCTTGATTCGTGTCCCGAAATGAGGGTAAGGATTTATTATCAACTAAATATGATACGACTTATCTCCCGACTAATCACTGTTGGATAACAGCGTTATTGCTCAATACGTGGTCTGATCAAATATCAAAACATGCAAGAAAATGGCCTCAACAATGTGGTGTTCGAACCATATGAAAAAAAGATGGGTGAGATAAAAATGTCAGCTGAAGTCGACGTGCGCGTAGTCTCCCTCTGGTAGCCATGTTCTATTCCCCAAGCAAGAATCTTTTTCCATTCCTCTCCTTTCCTTTCCTTTCCTTTCTTTTCCTTTCCTTTCCCTTCCTTCCTTTCCTTTCCCTTCCCTTCCCTTCCCTTATCTTTCCTTTCCTTTAATTTCCTTCTCATCCCTTTAATATCTTTCCTTTCCTGTCCTCGTCTTTCAATTCCTTTTTCTTTTTTCTTTACTTTCATCTTTCCTTTCATTTCATTTTTCTTTTAATGAACTTTTTGCCGTTCTTAACTCTGTTTTGGCATACTTCTAGTACAGATTTCTTATATTAAGCTTTCCCTGCCTGACAGGATATGCATATTTACCTATGGGTATTTGTGCAGGGGGTTTATTTAGCTTTGCGGTTGTAGCTCAGGAAATCCAATCTGAGTGAAACTCTCTTGTCCACTCAGGATGCCAACAGAAAGAAGTCCGAGCATGCTTTCGACGAAAAGGCAAGACGAGACACATGCTAAATGACAAAGTAGGGTATAATATGAGATATGTGGCGCCAAAGGGTATGCATGGTTTTGAGCTACTTGTTATTTAGCGCAAGGGTTAGCGCGGTCCCTGTTAACATTTTTCCAATACTCGCGCGTCCGTAATTTTTCAATAGGAATCTCAAATATCTAAACTCCAAAAAGAAAGCCTGATCACTTTTCAAACTACATTTATTTCATATCCAGTTACCTGTGATCAGACGTTTGGCGCTATCAGTTAGTGACATGTCGATCCTAGCTCCCCATCCCTCCCCTGCCAAGCCAAGAGAGAAACACACTGACACAAGGAAAGCTAGAGCTGAAAGAAATTACTATGACGCTTTTTGGTGTATCCTAAGGAACACAACTATTAGAACCGTTTACATGTTTTTAGTAAGTTAGACTTCTACGAGATGCTGCAGGTTTCTGATTGGTTCAATCCTATTACCCAATGCTGTTAACAAGTTCGAAAACCGGCTTGGTTCCGGTCGGGTGCGGTGACGTAACTGAATCAGGATGTATCACTTACGGTCAAAAGTCGGGACTGCTATAGAGAATTTAGATCATTTGATGAATTTAGTCGTTTAACTGGTTGACCTTGACGAGCTTTTAAAGAAAGGTTAGTACAAGAAATCTCTTTCATACTTAGATTTTCATAGAATTTTTACAGCACGTTTAATGAAAATTCAGTAAAATAAGACGTTATAGCACATTACAAGCTATTTGAATTTTTTGCGCAGTGTGCCTTTAATCATGCAGCACCAGCTGTGCAAGTAGACAAGAAAAAAATTCCTCCGTTCTTTTGCGCTTGCCTTTGTGCTCAAGTCGCTACTTTTTCAATTGAGAACACGAGCTTTGCGTCCGTAGCTAGTGAGAACCAGGCTTAATTGACTTGTTGTGCAATTTTTATTGAAATAAAAGTAGAGATATTTTCTATTTTCTAATTTTAATGTAAGTAATGTAGTTTTTAGATTAGTTGTTAGGCAGGTCCACATCAGCCAGCTCGGCTGCTAGATTTTAAACCTGCATATCAAATAAAGTATGTATGTATGTGAAATAGTGGTCCAACTTGATTGCATGATTTTTTAGTCTCGATCCTCTGCCATTAGTACAGTCCTCAAAGAAAGAATCATTTATCTTCGATTCTAATATTTTTACGTTGTGCTGGAAAATGTATGTCTTAAAATCCTGTCAGTTTTTTGTTCACAGTGGGGTATCGATTGCTTGGTGAGCTTCGACATCGGCTTTCAAGTGCTCTGCAGGGTCTCTGCCAGCTATCACTTCACAGTGTAAAAATTCAATAGCTTGCTCTCTCAGTTTTAATTGTTCTTTTACACATTACTCTCATCATCACTCTCATCACTCAGACACAACGAACGAACAGTCACGTTTTTCTGGCTCAAAAAGTTTCATCAGTAATCGTCAAGCAGCTGTTTTGCAGATATTGATGGCGCCACACAAAACGCAGTCGTACAAAACGGTTACTAATTTTGATATTTTTATGTAAATTGTTCAGAAATAAAATTGCGTTGGTGGACACAGTATGAAAATGTTTGCAAGTGTGTGTACTGACAATGCTTTGACACTTGGCAAGTACTTTCCTTAGAAGCACAAATTTAGGTGGAAATCAGCATCTCTATATGCACGAAGCTCAGTTATTTGTCTTACGTAGAAACACAAATTAAAATTCTAGTGCATTGTTCAGTTTATGACTGGCTATTGTTTAGTGTCATTAAGTTTCTTTAGTTTTCAAAGTGAAGGGATTTGTTGACAAACACTGCTAACGTCATATTACCGTCAATCCAGTTTCTTACTTGTTTTTCTTCATTGTACATGTCCCCTAAACAAAATCCATATCCTCGATTGAGGTTTGTTTGTGCGTAACCAAAACTAAAAACGTAATTTCCAGTTTGAACAAAAGTAAATTGAGAACGTTCAGTTGAAAAGATTTAAACCGTTTAATTTGGCTGCCGGAGAAGCCAACGAGCTGCTGGGACAATGATTATATCTGGTCTATAGACCCAGCCAGATATTAACACAAATTGCCAGCCAGGAAACATTATGTCCATAAAGATATGAACTTTTCCCAGCAAACCAAACTTTTCAAAATCCCAAAAAAATCGTCAATGAGCTCTAGAATCAGGGGCCCCTATAGGCCTTTGCAAAATGAAATCACGTAAAAATATTTGGTCTTTTCACGCGTAACGGATAATTAAATAATCTCTTTCACGTTCACAAAAAAATCAAAAGTTGCTTTCAACGTGGACGCAGAAAGATTTTAGACCTTTTAAAAATCCCTTAAATCACGTTCTACGTAATCACGTTTTACGTCAAAATAAATCAGCCATTCACGTTTCACGCAAAAGCCATAGGGGACCCTGTAGAATGTTTCCCAGGAAAATTGAAATTTGCTAACCAAAAGAAAAAAAGAAAAAAAGTTTCTCAACAAAATGTATACTTGTTAGAAACACGAATGCTCAAAACATTGTAACGGTTCCAATAAGCAAACCATGTGAACTTGACCTCAGTTTCACGTAGGTTTTTCTTCGATTTGACTGCCATACATTTGAACAATTTTTAAAAAGTCATTTAGCATTTTAGTGAATTATATGTTTACATACAAAAGCATTTTGTATATTGAATCAGGACTCAATATAGCATGTTATTTTTCAACGTGAAAATATTGAAAGTGGTCCTCGAGAATAGCCCCACTGGGTCTCTGCAATTTGCTGCTGGCGACATCCGGAAAAATCTTTGTGGCGGATTTACAAAAGGAAGGATGGCTTATTAAGCTAGTATGACTCGGATATAATGATTTTCCTGTATCGGAAATGGGGTTTTAAATCCTCATCGTGTTGTAGGCCAAGGTCATTCGTATACACTGTATAGAGTTTTAATAGTTTGCATAGCTATACAACTTGCGCATGTAACCTGTTCATCTGGTTTTTCGTCGGCCAATTACAAATAGCACAGGAAGCCCAAATATACAAAACTGTGAAATTTTGGAAATCACCTTCCTTTTGGATAAAAAGGCCGTAAAAATCATAAAAATCTTGCGGTGTTCTTCATCTTTCATTTATTTGACGATATTTTGGTGACGGACAAAAGTCATGATGGTCCTGGTGATGATGATGATAATGATGATGATGATGATGATGATAAAGACGTTCTTATATAGCGCATCGTATGTAATATCGACGCGCTTTACAAATATAAAGCAAAAATAAACAAAAAGCGGACAGTTCAAGGGAAAAATGTCAAAACAAATATGTTTTTAACTTCGTTTGTGGGGAGGATTCGCGTGGCGTGACGAGACTAAAAACGGCTTCGAAGAATTAAGACTACTTTTATAACATGTTTAAAAGAAGCCAAAGTTCCAAATGGCAAATAGGGAATTCCACAAAGACGATGTAGATGATGATGATGATTACGATGATGAAGTTGAGAAAAAGTTGGTGATTCGATGATGGCAGGAACCCACGAGTCTCCTTGGTGGTGCATGGTGAAACTATTGTTTGTACATTCAAATAAAACGAAGCAGCATGACCACAAGACACTAAATACATACACGAGGCTACCAGAGGCACTAATTTGCACTCTCACGTTTTGCTGTTGGACGAGTAGCCCAGTGCCTCTGGTACCCAGTGTAGCGAATGCGCTACAAAACTACTTTCTGTACCTTTTGTAGCTTGGAAAAAGCAGTCAATTTTTTTATTTGGTCGCAAGTCACGTTGTATGACTTGTATCAAGCAAATTGTATGCATTACCGTATTTACTCGTTTCAGGGCCCGTCCCCGATTAAGCGCCGCCACCCTCCGATTAAACGCCGCACCTAAGGGCAAAATGATGATTTTTAAGGAAGGATATGCAATTCTATAGTACATTTGGGGGGAAGGGGAAATAGAAAGGGGAAAGTGGTGATAGAAATATGTTCAAATAATGAACGAACAAATGGAAAAATGACAAATTGAGAATGAAGCTAAGTACGGTATAACTCAACGTTGAAATTGTGTAAAAAATAGAGGTTTTGTACATTTGAAGCACGTTTATGGTGTTGTTAACATTTGCTTCACTTATTGAATCATTTATGAGCCTTATGATTTCTTAATAAACGCCGCCCTTGAATCAAGCGCCGCATCAGAAACCCCAAAAATTTAATAAGCGCCGCGGTGCTAAAACGAGTAAATACGATAGTTGTAGGCAAAAGTAGCGCCTGTGTAAATCGGCCTAAATGATGTTTATCGATGATGATGATTTTAGTGATTTTGATGATAACGGGCAGATTGTGTGGTGATGAAGAATAGGCCCTTTGCAGGACCTGATCACGTGACACAAGACACACTGATATCAGCTCTAATGACAAAATGGACGGCGGCAGAATCAGAAAGAGCCCCTTCAAATTAGCATTGTTCATGAGTTTGAGTATTCATATTTTGACTGTAATGATCCAAATTAAGGACAGAATTATTTGAAAACCTGATTTTTTGAAGGCTGACTGGCATGGCGTACTTTCTAGGAAATTGCATTGATAGAAAGCTGGACAAAATGTAGGAAAATACATTCCTGCATATTTCCTAGATATTTCCTATTAAATGAAATTGGCAAACAATTTCCAGGCTAAAACTTTAAAATACGGTTCTTCCTATTTTGGATTCGTAAAAAAGGTTGTTTTTCCTGGTTCGGGACCAAATTTTGGGGGTATTTCTGGTCTCCGGTCTCAGCCGCGATATACCGCACATACCCATCCACTTCACTTTCTCATCAAGTATATCACCCCCCCCCCCCCCACCCCGGCAAAGGAACTAAGTCAGTGGTCAAGAACTTTCGTTCGATGACGGTTGTCATATTCGATTCATTTTATCGGGAAATCCGCCGTTACAAGGATCACCGTTTAGTTTTTAAAAACTTCCGCATCTGATCAAAGATGAAAGCCGGACTTCTTGACTTAAAAGTGTTTTCTAAAGTTGCTATTAAAAATCCCTGTCATTTCGCAGCAATCTATAAATTAAACGAGGAGTCTTGAGCAAAAAACTTTTTAAGAAACTGCCAATCAAAATTTTGAAGAGTAGATCGAAATGCTGATCTAAAAATGTTTTTGAAAATTCATTCTAGTGATGACCCAGGATACGGCCATATCGGACCACATGACGCACATCCGGTCTTAGAATTTCAGATAGCATTCGCATATAAGAGCTGCTCGCGGTTTCATTGCTATTCTGAGTGAGCTTGGTTTTCACTAGGTCAGTGACCAGTGAGACAAGATATTTTGAGTCACATACAAGTAGACTTAGCCACGGTTTGGACTGCTGCACTGAGAAAGTATTGCTCAATTGCAAACTAAAGAGGTAAACTGAGTTGAAGAGTTTTTGTGCATGGTCCTACTTTCAGTAGTTTCAGTTGTCGACCCAAATAGTTTAGGATCGATAGTACCATTGATTCAGATGTTAAAGCTGTAGTCAATCTCGAAAGCTAACTAATGATAGTATATCAGTATACAAAGAACAAGAAATATCCACGTTTTGCGTAAAGATTCGGTGATTTGGACAAAAGTTGTTCGAATTCAGTAAAAGTGCCTGTATTGCAAAAAAATTTGCAGTGTAAACATAATATATAATTTTTCAAACTTGTTTTTCTTGGTCTTTTAATTTGTTTTCTTCGTCAGTGAAGAACATGAAGAACTTAGAACACGATGGACCTTAATCCCAAATCACGTTGTTAAAACATTATTAACGCTTAAGTGTGAAAACATTTAATCGCGCGCAAGGTTTCTGGCGTCAGTCAAAAATCTGTGTTCTGAGTGGAAATTACATACAATATCTATGGGACCTAATATTTTTAGTTACGTTTCGCACATGTAAATTCCCATAGAACTAATCTGAAAAGCTGGAAAAGTGACTTTAACACTACAAGTGTGCGCACGCTTTCTGCGCGTGTTTTCTGACGCAGGTTTGGCGTGATCAGCGAAAAATCTATGTTCGGAAAATTACGCTTACTACAATGACTAGTATATTACCTCAGCTATGTTTCACGGATTTATATCCCTATAGATCGATTAAATTAAATAATTCGACTAAAAATATATAAAAGTGTAAAAGTGAAATTACGATACATTTCCACCGCAACTGCGCGCCTCGTTGACGTCTTGCGTCATCCCCAAAAATCCGCGCTCGGTATGAAAACTACGTTTAGTACAACAATTATGTGATCCTATTCTTAGCCTTACAGGTTCACTCGTATAAATTCCTACACAGGAAAGTTTTTTGACTGCGTAGTAAAGTCACTTAAACCGGATACTTGAGAAATACGTTATTTGCGTGATGTCAGCCTGAATACTGATCTGTTTGCAGTTTTACGTTGGCTCTTCAAATAAATCCGGGGCAAAGTACAAACTCCAATTCTGATAATATTTTGACAAATATTATTGAAAGATTTTTTCGATAGAACGAAAATAGCCTTAGCCATAAATATTAGGTCATCTGTTCAAGCAGTTGGTGGTGTGAAATTCTACTCACTGAGACCGAAAGGGCAGAATCCTGCCTCACCACGATTGACAGCACTTCCGAATCCTGTAGCGAGCATTGCGGCAATTACAACCGGTTTGTAAAAAAATCCACAAAATATATACGTTTGTAGAAAATGCTATTTATGGTTAATGAAGAAATGCTAATGTTTTAGTAGTTCAATGTTCCTGAGTTCTTGCACGTCGACATTTAAATGAACGTCAAATTTGACGGCGATGACGTCAAGCATAAATTCTCTGGACGACAAAAAAATATAGAATGCAGATAAAATGTTTTGATGTTAAATAGGAAATATGTATAAACTATTTGTTACTGTGATTCTTTGCTGCTTGTAAAATGAAATTCCCCACTAAAATCAACGAGAATTAAAGTTAGTAGAAAATAGGGGGAAGAATCATCACCTATTTGTGAATTTCGTGACCAGTTACATGTATTGTACAGTGTATTATGAAATGTACAAAGTATATTATAAAGATTGTAGCAAACGAGTTTTCCCTGAAAATATTTTCTCAGTCAATGTTTAGATGATCCGATGGTCTGATTTTCTTCCTCCAATTGATGACTTTGAATATCAGACCATGTGGAATACAAATAAGACAATTTCTATTGTCCAATGGCGACATGCGGTACTTGTACTAAATGGAGAAAAGGAAAAACCCAAACCTCCAGCATCCTGTAAAAAGATTGACAGGTGATTCACCTAACAACAATTCTGATTGGTCCACAATTCTTATTGCGCTTCCGGTTATCGGGTGACTCCTCTTCCGACCAATCAGAAACGCCGTTTCTTAGCGTGATTTTCCAAAGCTCTGTAATTTCGGGGCCAATTTCATCATTCAAATTTTCTCATTTGGTTCTTTGAAGTGAACGATTCAACATTGAGTTTGGACTCTACTGCTTTTTTTCTAGCCTACGATTAAGAGAAGTGGAGTCCTGGGAACCCCGAGGTATTATGGCATCGACTTTGAAAGACGAATGGGAAAAGTTTGTCCTTGAACAGCTCGGCCGACCGCATTTGAAAGATTTCGCCCAACTGAAGACCGATTTGGAGCGATTCAAGTTCTGCAGGACAATTTTGAGGTAATGTGCCTTCCTAAAGAAATGTTCTTTGCTGTGTTATTGTTTCTGAATGTTTTAGAACAGCTTTTTAATGTGGAATACAAAGATTCGAAAGCGAACGACTAGAGCTGTGAACCCAGAAAGGGAGCGGGATTTTCTGCTGATAGATCGAGACTTGTGTACAAAACAAACTGTTTCGAGATGTTTTTGCTCATTTTCAGAGCTCAGAATGCACGAATATATATTTTTCTATGGATTAATGGACTATAGCTTTAATGGTTTATTTGTAAGGCTGTTCGTAAAGCCGAAAATGTTCTCCAAACTTCACCGCTTTGCAGTGCAAATAGTCCGCTCTCTGCAGGTAGTCTCTAGATTATGAATGTTTGTTTTTTTGCCTCCGTCTCTAAACTTAAAAAAACCCTGTATTAATTTTTTGGGAGTAGAGCACAATCCAGGCCTTTAAATCGCCAAAGGTGTAAATTGTAAACTAAATTTTTTTTTTCTAGTTTGAGGTCATCCAAAATTTTGACAGCTCCTATAAAATGATGCTCGCACTGCTTTTAACTTAATTTGCATCTGGCTTTTCAAAATTCAAAAGGTTGTATTATTATTCAGTTTTCTAGTTTGCCTTTCGTAGGAAAATTATTCATATCCTGTTATTTTATCAATTTTGTTCATATTTCGTAATATTGTACACTTCACGTGCAAGTTATAAAACGTTTTCTTCGCGTTTGAAGGTCTTTTTTCATGGATTAAGTCTGGATTAGCAAGGACTTGCAGAATAAATTGGCTCAAATTACCCCCGATTTCGCAAATGCCCTGCAAAAAATATTGTTATGGCTTGGCAAAGTTTTGAAATCATTTTATCGGCCTGCAGAATGTGTTTATTTTTCAAGCCCATTGTTCTGTCAAATGGATGCACACTTTCGGGGCAGGGCAGCCTCTCTGGAGACTTCAAGTTTGACATGATGTCAGAATGTAATACGTTTGCATTTGTTTAATGTTTAGAAGTGGCTAACTTTTCTATCTACACCTATTATGAATTTTTTGAAAAACTAGTTTTTAAACTTTGGGTATGCTGTCTTTGTTGCAATATTCAATAGGGAATAGAATGTTCCTCGAAAATTGTCATATTGCATATTTTACTTGCTTTTCAAACTGAAAGGAGCAATATTCAGTATATATTCAGCTGACACAGATTCAAACAACATCAAAATAGACCAACTGTAGCTGCTTTCTTAGTTGAAACATGATCTTTCAAATCATGTACTTTTGTACATTTTACTATTGAGAAAAATATCTCATTTCAAAGTCTAGTCTATGCAAGCACTCAAAAGATTACAATACTTGCCTTGGTGTATTCCAATTATTTTCAAATCCCATTGGGATTAAAGTAAGGTCTATGCTGGGTCTTCTTGCCACATGTATTTCTGGCAAAAAAAACTCGTTCCCCAATTGGCCCAAATAAATAAACATTCATACAAGCTGAGGACATCTAATAATGCACCCTGCTGCTCAAGGGATTAAAGTGAAGTGAACCAAGGATTTGGTTGTTATTTATAGTATTAATAAACTGATAAAGCAAAATAATATCCTCTGGTAGACACTTGAGGGCACCTTACAATGCTTGACATCCAGCCAGCTTGGGTTTTATGATTTTGGTTTGCAAACTGTGCTTGCTGTCAAACACAAAGGAAGTATTTGAATTTCAAATTTGATGTGATTAAAAGTGTTATTGACACCTTAGCTTGTTGTTTCAAGTGTTTTTTTTTGTATTCTAAACAACTACTAATTATGGCAAATACATAGCTTAGTGTCCATTAGTGTGTGGATCTTGTTGGAAATTTCAGCTGCAGTTTCTCTTCAGAACAATTTCTGCATTATCATTGAGATGCAAACAAACTTGCCTATTGATTCTAGTACACAAATGAGCATTAGGAGATTAAAATTCTTAAAATAGAAATGCCCCAGGATATCTCATTCATTTGAATTTCTTATGTTGTCTATAATATTTCCTGTTGATGTTAGAAAAATTTGGTGAAATTGAACTTCAGAAAAGCAGTTGAACTGCTAACCTACTGATGCATTAAAAAACCTGAGTTTTGAGACTAAATTTTCTGTGAGCATCCTGAAATCTTTACAATATTAATATTTATGCTGTTGGATGTTTATAAAAGCATGTTTGTTGCAGCCTCTGATTGAGGAGTTTACTTGAGCCTTGTTTAAAAAATGTTATTTCATCAGACATCGATTTTATAACTTATTTCAAGTGTTTTTCTCAATCACCAGGCAAGATGTTGAAGCACAAGATCTCATCCAAACTGTACAGAAACTCATCACCAAAAGACGAAGCAGCAGTGGAAAGTCTTTAGACAAATCGCAACAATTCCTCTCTGATGCTAATGACTGTTTGTCAAAGAAACAGTTCAGGAAGGCTGTTTCACTTTACTCAAAGGTAAACAGCAACAGCAAAAAGATAAAAAATAAAAATAAATAAAAATAAATAAATAAATAAATAAAATAGGGGAAGAGAGAAGAAGAAGGGGAAAAAACCCCAAAAGTTGAGGATAAGTGTTTTTAAGTGAGGTCTAGAGAAAGGTCTGCCAGAGCGATAATAATTGTCAATCTTTTTTTGTTCAGAGTATACAATATTATCCATACCATGCCAATACCTCACCTACATCAAGCTACTCCAACTCTCCTCTAGAGATTAATGGAGAAAGTATTGGAAGTACAGAGGTGACGTTAGCATCAATATTGACCAAACGAGCTGAGGCATTGTTTATGGTTGGTGAATATGAAGTAAGTAACAAATTGTTATTTTGGAAACATATTAGCATTTAAAAAAATGAAAAAAAAATTACAAGGTCTTTTCAATTTTGCAGTATTTGCTGTTTTGAGTGATATCAAAGCTGATCTTTTGAGGGAACAAGGAATTATATTAAATTAGGGAAAAGCAACAGATTTTGAGATTTTTTTAAATTTCATTTTCTATATTATTCTATTTTCCCTCTTAGGCTTGCTTAAATGACATCCGAGAAGCATCTTCTAAGCAATATAACTATACACTTACTGACCAACTCATTAAAATGGAGAAAGCATGTTTAAGAAAGCAAGACAGACTAGCAAGAGCCAGTACAGGTAAACAAAACAGCCCATAGAAATTGATATTTTCAAAACATTTTAACCTTCGCATATATATTTGATAAGTTGTTTTTAATAGCTTTATATATATCTTGTGGTTTGTGGTTTAATTTTGAAACAAATGTTTTGAATCTGGATAAAATGTGGTTGAATAGATAATCAGGATTTCTTGTTCTAATTCTCTTACAATGGACAAAATAATACATTTAAATCTCTGGTATTGTGCCATATCTATGGCCGCACTATTCTGTAGCAGTTTTGCAAGACTCCCCAGCCTTTAATTTTCTAATGTATAATTTATTTAAAACTATCCGAGTGTTGTATTGGATTAACTGAGTGTTTGTGCTATTTATTTAAACAGGTTCAAATGCTTCCTCAAGAGTTCCTGACCTTGCAGGTGGATACCATCATGGCATTGCCAATGGGTCAAGACTTATTGAGATCAACTATGATCCAAAGCAAGGCAGATTTCTACAGGTGAGCAGATCTTCTTAATAATGCTTTTACTTAATGGCATTTTGGTCATGTTTAATGCTTCATGGTTCTAAAGTCTCTGCAAAGTCAACAGTTGACTTAATTGCAAGATAAAGCTCACTTGCCATATACATAAAGGAATCAAGATGTGGCTATGTTTGTGCACAAAGCTCAGTCATTTGAATAAAGATAAGCTTTGTACACGTACACGTACACGTAAATTCATTAGTTATATATTTGTAAATACAAAGTATTTCACGTAGCTGTGCCATTTTGTATGACAATAAACCATTATTATTATTATTATATTTGTACAGGTATATGGCCTTATATGTAATTCCTTTGTAAATATGTGGCTAGGGAAACATCTTGGAGCTAGATGAACTATGAAATTATCTCTGATCAAACTCAATGTTCTCCTAAAAATTCTTTGAATTTCATAGTAGAAAATGAGTTAGATCAGAGAAAAATTGTATGTATTATATGGTCTAATTATTTGTGTTTTAATTATTGTTAATACAGGCTTCAGATGAGATCCGTGCAGGAGATGCACTCATTGCAGAGAAACCCTTTGCTGCCGTGCTGCTCCCAGAGAACAGTGAAACACATTGTCATAACTGCTTCAAACCTGTTGTCGCACCATACACGTAAGTGATACCTGAACTATAAGAACACTAATACCTCTGACCATGAAGTAATTCTTCCAAAAACACTATTATTTTAAGAGAAATTCAGTTATGATCAAATATTAATTGTAATGTTTTTGTAGGTGTCAAAAGTGCTGTTCTGTTCTATATTGCTCTGCATCATGTTCCAAAAAGGCCTGGGTTGACTATCACTCCATAGAATGTTCTCTTCTTCCAGTCTTAGATATGGTATGTCAGCTAGATATTAATGAGCTAATATACTTCAAATTACTTCAAATTTTCAATTTGTAGTAAATTTAGTATGCTTTTTTCAAATTATCATATATTTGTTTTTGTTGGATTAAAATTTAAAATGACACATGCAGGGTGGGAAAAGCTCATTGTCTCAAGCAACAATTTAGTAAGGTTCTTACTTGTATCTGTTATTGTTTTATTTTACAGCTAGATACCTTTGTTCACCTAGCCCTTAGAGTGTTGCTCACAGGCTGGTCCAGTAGAAATACTTGGTAGGAAAACTATTACCTCATTAATTAACTTAGTTAGCAATTATTGTAAGTTTACATGCAGGCATTACTTTGCTGTTATAGAAATTTCTTGTTTGGGATCTCTTTGGTAAGGGTCACCAGTCATTCTCCACCATCTATATATAACACATGAATACCAACCCAAGAACTTCAATGCTTATGTAACAATTTCAATGTGGTTTGTATTTGATATATTTTACCATTTTATTCCAGCTGTACTCAGAGAGTTTGCCAATGTTGGACAGCAAGATGGAGAAGTGACATCTGACTGATTCTAAACTTACTGAGAACACATCAACAGCTTCGTATCCTGCAGACTACATATCTGTCTTCTCCTTAGTTACAAATACTGAACTTCAACCTGTTAAAACACTCATGTCATATTCACTGGTAAGTTCAATAAACAGTTAGAGTTTTGTTACAACAGGTAGTTCAATAAACATTTAGAGTCTTGTTACAATGGGTATAGTCATCACATTTAGTTCTGCTTGGCTTGGATTGACTTGACTTGTTGAGACCTGATGTGTGGTGAGGTGTATGTGGTGTAGTGTTCATGGTGACATTACTTGAATTGACTTAATTTGAACTCATGAGTTAACTTTGCATGGCTTTGGCTTGACTTCGTATTGACTTACCGGTAATTAATTAGCTTGACTGCAGGATGTTGCATGGATATAAACTTAAATAACCTTGATTTGATTCCCAAATCTAAACTGTTGGACTCATTTGATGTATCTTCCAAATTTCAGAAGTCAAAACACTTTAATTTATTTTGCAGAATGCAGCATTTTTGATGGAATTTGTAGAGGATGCAGTATCACTAAGTAAATCCCAAAGACTACGATCTCATGGTAATGACAAAAACTGCACTAACTTGGAAGAACTAGATTCTGATGACAGTGACAATAGCTGTGACAACTCTTCTGACACATGTCAGGGATGTGAACAGGAACGAACACTTGCATTGTCTGCAAAGAGATCTCACTCAGAATCAACAAATGAACTAAAGTGCACAAATATGCCATCTTGACAATCCACAAAAAGTGTCAGAAAATAACTACGTTATTAGGATTATCAAAAGGGGAATCACTGGACAGTTTAAGAGAAGAAATTGTAGGATCATTATTACTTCGACACCAGCAACAAATGCCTTGCAACGTGCATGCTATTACTGCTATAGTTTCTACAAGTTCAAGTGATGAGGAAAATGAGGAGGATTATGCTGGCACAGGTGTTCAAGGACAGGTTATTTCACGGGAGCAAAGGAGGATTGCTACTGCTATATATCTAACAGGATCATTACTCAATCATGCTTGTGATCCTGATGTTATTGTTAGGTAAGTTTATCATGATGATCTTTGAAACTAAATTTTGCCTGGACCCATCAAACAAACTAATGAAGTCAACTTCTGTGATATTCTCCACTTGCCAAAGAAACCAAGTGGTGCTAAAGTCCTGGGGGTGGGGGTGGGTGGGGGGGGGGGAACTCCTATATATAAGAGGGTGGGGATGCTTATCCTGGTGGGCGTGGCAACAATTGATTTCTACCCCTAAAAGGTACCAACTCAAAACAAAAATTGAGGAATCCAAAAAAAATAAAGACTCCTTTATCAATGTGATCAAAAGACACAAGTCAGATCATTAAAAATCGTCCCAGTAATGCTTATTTTAGTTATATTTTTATTTACCGTAAAACACCATATTTAAAGGTACCAGCTCAGTTAATACTACTTTTGTTTGCACTAGAAGGCTAGAGTGATTTTCCTTTGCCCATGAAAGAAAAATGACTATTTAAATTGTATTAGTTGATAAAGAACAAAAGAAAACAATGGGTTTAGAGTCTACTACTAACTATGTTTGCCTATTCTTTCACGGGTGAAGGCAAACCACTCTAAAAGGATGCCTACTAACATTCACTTCGAGTTTTAAATCAATTTTTTGACAAGCGAGTGCTTATTATTTCAGCTTTGTCGATGACGTTCTTGTAGTAAGAGCTACCCATAACATTACACCAGGCTCAGCAATAAGTCACTGCTATGGTATGTATAGTCCTTTAACTCTTTGAAGAACAATCGACTACTTTAAATGCTTCTTAAAACCCTTTTTCTAATATTAATTTTTAATCACTTTAGGTCCCAATGCAAACCGTATGCCCAGAGAAGAAAGACAAAGACTGTTGTTTAAACAGTATTTCTTCACCTGTCAGTGTTCAGCTTGTACAAGGTAATCATTTCTTAATTGTTTTGCGTAGTCTCTAAGACTTTGTCAGTCCACTGTCTCCAAGCCTCCCCTTTGGGGTACCTATGTATCTGTTAAGGCCATCTGCCTTCTGTACAAAGAGTAGAAAGTCAGTTCAAAGATTTAGTTGTCTTTGACCACTGATGCTTCATAATTTTAACAAAGGAAGACTTAGCAATGTTATAAACGCACGTGAGTGCCCCACCCTCCTCGATCACGCCCAAGACTTTTTTCTCTTGCTATCCCCGTGTTCATTTTTCTTAAAGAGTGAAGAAGGAAAAATGTGTAGAATACGAAAATATTTTGTACAAGAAAAATCTAACTGTTACTTGTCTTTCTCTCTATAGGGATGAAGAAATGGAGCAAAGATTGTTGTGTTTCTCAGCCTTTGCTTGTCACACCTGCAAGGGTGCAATGAAGCAGAATATCATGGATTTGACAGTGGGACGTTGTCAAAACAAAGACTGTAACCTCGAGAAATCTCTTGAGGACGAACTACGCCTTGCTCGTGAAGCGGAATTGCTATTCTGTAAAGGAATCAGATTGCTGGAGAGAGTTGGAGTCCATGAAGCTCTCCAAGTGTTTCTGGAATGCTTACGTGTACGACGACAGATTTTCCATCGGTATAACAAGGATCTGGCCGAAACACATGATGCAGTTGCAAGGTAAGTTGAGTCTATAGGGAAACTATCAAAGCTACGTTGACATTGTCCTAGAATATTGTACTTAAAAGTAGCAGTCGTTTTATGGGAGTTTGTTGTTAAAGAGGGCTTGAACCAAGATGCAGGTAACCTATATATCTAGTTGTAAATCTACATTAGCTGGTCTTTCCTGATCGAGGTGGTCCCTGGTTCAACCGAGATGGAAAAGAAAGCTTTTGTCAAAGATTGCCATTTTACGGTTAAATCAAAAGGGACTGGCATGACCATCGAGTGTAAATGCCAAAACGAATTTCTCACCTATCCTTTCATCTGCCATTGTAGGTGTTATGCAATGATTGGTGATTACAAGAAAGCCACCCATCATTGCTTACAAAGCTCTGAAGCAGTAGAAAAGGCTTATGGCTCGTCAAGTGTTGAATATGGACATGAACTTCACAAACTTTCACAGCTACTTTTCAACGATCGTCAGATCAAGAAAGCTTTATCAATAATCGACAAAGCAATCAATGTACTTGGAACTCATTATGGACGATGTCATCCTGATGTTGAAGAACTTGGAGAGATGAGAAAGTGTCTTGTGTCTGTCAATGGAATGGACGTGGATTTTTTCTAATTAATTAGTCAGAGTCCTTGTAGCTCGTTGCAGCTTTTGTGGCTTGTTGCAGCTTACTGCAGTTCCTGCAGCTCGGTGCAACTCGATGCAACCCATTGCATCTCAATGCAGGCTCAGTCCAGTTTATTGCAGCTCGATATAGCTCGCTGTGACTCATTGCAGCTTGCTGTGTTTCACTGCAGATCATTAGAGCTCGTTCTAACAGATCAAGGAGACCCATGAAACTCACTGTAGCGTATTGTTATCGAAAATAGCAGTTCAGTTTTGTTTTATACATGATCATTCACGTGTATTCTAAAAACCAAACCAACTGATCAAGTGCATTTTCCCATCCAAACAATTTGTAGCTTGCCATCTAATTGTAGGTGTAGCTGAAATGGGCGTTGCCGTAAAACAGTAGAGGTCTACTATCTTTTAACATCAGTTGTCTCGATTACTGTCTATTTTCTCAGAAGTTCGAGATAAAGAGGCTCTACTGTACAACAAAACCAAGAAAAAACAAATACCGAAAAAGAGAGAAAGAAAGAAAAAAACTAAAAACAAATTACAATAATACAAATTTGACTGGGTGTTGCGTATACCCAACAAAAAGAGCTGTAGATATTTATAGAATATAAAGAATAATATATGTAGATATATATATAATATTGATAGAATTACAGCCTGCTAAGCGGGCCCACTTTCTTTTGAAGGGCCTCTCAGCATGCTACATACATTTACATAATGTGTATTGAGGGTACCCATCATCAATTATGCATGGATCATAAGTTAGGTGCCAATTTTCTAGAGAATGTTTCATAGCACGTTCTGGTTTGTTATTTTTGATAAATTATATACTTTAGTTAGAGCTATTGGCTAGAAGAATTTATCATGATTTATGTACTTATTCATCAGCTTAAGGTTGTGTTGGTGATTTTGATATTTTATTATAGTGCTCATATTGAGTTCAATTTATAGTATGATGAAAATTTATCATTGAAAATGTTGACAAAATCATTAAAGTATATTATTTTTCAATTTGGATTCAGTTGTCTATGAGACAGGAGATCCGTTTATTACTTGGAATATATACAAAGGGTTTTACAAAAGCTGGGGAGGATTCGGGTATGGGCCCATGTCGGATGCATTCATTTTTTGCGTTTCTTACGAAGCGCATGCACGATTGAACTAGCCTGAGAAAATAAGAGCTGTCTTCGCTCTCTCCGCCCTAGCCTTGTTTGCTCCAAGAAAAGTCACTTACGCAGCAAACGAGAGGAGTTCTATATTGATTTTGCGCAAACTGAAAGAACTTTTAGGTTTTTAGAACTACGTTTCTTCGATTGTTGCATATAGCTAATTCGGTTAACGTTATCACTGAAAAATGCCTAAAGCTTTGAGAGCGGAATCGCTATATATGTTTGAAACTTTTTCACTAGGCTAGAACTTTTGATTGCCTTTGTAATTCTTGATATTCTTGGGAAATGCTCAGAGCTGCCAAGAGGGAAAACCGTATATAGGGGCCAAACTTTCCTATAGAGAAATGTCCGATTTACACATTAACCTTCTGTGTATGGCACTATAACAATCGTAACTCTGGGCACGCGACACCCATCATTTTTGGCAAGCCATCAGTAATTATCGTGTGAACAGAAAATCTGTTGTTGTTATGGGGGGCTGTACCCAAAATACTCAGTCGGGTGCCAAGAGTTTAGGGGTCCCAGTGCACATAAAAAGATTGTCTTGTAAATCAGGCTATATATATTTGAACGTACTGTCAGGCACAATAAGATACGTACAAATGTTTTGTGTAAGTTTTATTGATTCATATGCATGTGCGTCAGTGAATTATATGAATAACAGCAGTGGGAACGCGTTAGAGTGATTTCACTTAACCCGTGAAAAAAATCTACTGTAGTTATGTTACATCTGATGACATGACGTCTAGAATTTCGTACAGTGCACGGAGATTGACTATACAATAATTGGTAACAAGAGAGCATATCCAGTGTAAAATGTATGTTGGTAAAGGATTGATATAAGTACACTGGATCCAACCACATTATACTCAAAGAAACCCCCACCCTAACCCATCCCAAGAAAGGTTAACCGTCAACCGTCAAATCATGAGGGAAATTTAACCGTCAAGCGTCAAATGAGGGAAATTTTAACCGTCAAGCGTCAAAACATTTGACCTGTCAAATCCACTCTGGAACAATTTTTCTAAGTTATTTTTTCCAAATGCGCGTATTTTTCAAGACTGTTATAACCCTTTCATTATTTCAATACCGTCAAAACTTTATAAAAGTCATACTGAACTTCATATTGTCCAAAATTGCTGACTCGTCGCAAGCATATTGATAGGAGAGGTTCGATTTCCAGCATTTTCGGCTGGGATTAGGGAACGCTTCTGAAATTTTTTTTAGGTAACTCTTATTTCAAGGAATGTGCATGTTTTTCTAAATTACGCAAAATTTGAAAGCATCAACTGAGCTAATGTAAAGACTTAATAAAGTGGTTTATTGACATATTATCACGTTGGATCGAAACTGAATTACAATATGTTTAACAAAATAAAAAAAATATGCAGTTTTCTTTGTTGAAACCTGTATTTTAAGCCAAGAAAAAACTATAGAAGAAAAATAGAATCCATTAAAAACAGAAAAAGAAGAAAAAAAGAAAATTTGTTGGCGCAGACGACTCGAACCCATTACCCAAAGAAATTAGTATGCTAATTTTATGTAAAACCCCAAAAAATCGACCATGCATCCAGACAAATTGCTGAATCATCGCATGTTACGTATAGGAAGAAGATTTCGGCCCCTTCCGCGCTATCGGTAGAACGCAGCAAGCTTCGCGGTCAAAGAGGGAGGAAACAGTCGGATCCTAGGCCATAGATAACTGAACCTTACCACTAGACTAACTGGTCTACTAAGGGATTTGGAGAACAAAATAACCTAAATGTAATCCTGTGAATTGGCTGTCTATTGTTGTGCAAATTACGCAATCCCGTGGCGCAGTTGGAAAACCCTTGAACTGTGAAGCAAATGAGCAGATGTAAGAGCCGGGTTCGAAACCGGCTAAGGGCCCATCTTTTTTTTCCCCCTGCATGTCTCAAAATCAAAATTAGTTGTTAATTAAGAGAGAGAGAGAAAAAAGGAGAAAAAGAAAATTATGAAAGAATATAAAAATTAGTGAAAAATACTTCAGTTGTTAAAACTAAGAAATCGAATTAAAACTTGTAAATAGCTGAAGGTCGGGATTTTGATAAAACCAAGAGAGCATAAATACTTATTTATGTTCTCATGTTGGTATATATTACGCGCGCTCTGATTGGTCGAGAACCGTGTGCGATTATACAGTATGTTGCACGGAGATTGACTATATAATAATTGATCATTGGATCTTACGCGCGCTCAGATTATTGGTTGAAATATGTTTCGATAAATATTATATAAAACAAATAGATTCCATCCGTGTGTCTGTACTCTAATAGATGCACAGATGACGTCAAAATGTGGTGAGAACAACAGTCACGCTTGTTTTGGAAATATTGTACATCATATTACTATTAAACGCAGCAAAAATTGCACAAATGTTTCAAATTGCGTTTTTAAGCATTTTTTATGTTGTGAGTTGAATATAAATGCTGCCAAATTAAGTCGTAATTCGGTGCTTTATGAACCATGCGCGGTGGACGTGCGCGGTGCAAAACAGAGGAATCACCGTGAGCATCACGCACGCGTGAAACGGCAAAAGAGGATCACGTGACCTCTTTTTTTCGCGTCTGACGTTGCCGTTTAGAGGGTGAGTCAATTCGCTTTTGCCATTAATGGGTCCGGTAATACTAGCAACAAAATCGTGCAACTTGTCGCGCAACATTGTTGCGTTGCAAGCTGCAATGCAAATGTTGCTCGTATTATCACCCCACGCGCAACAAATTTTCTTTGTTGCAAAAGTAGACAGTGTTGCTACAAAGAAAACATGTTGCGCGCGGGGTGGTAATATGAGCATCATTTGCTCTGCAACTTGCAACGCAACAATGTCGCGCGACAAGTTGCACGATTTTTTTGCTCGTATTACCGGGCCTTAACATGAAAGGTTGCTCTCTCGTTTGAGTGTCAAACGCGCAACGTCAAACGTACAAAAAAGCTTGTCACATGATCCTGTTTGCCGTCTGCCCTTCCACGTGTACGTGAAGCTTCAGGTCTCTAATAATCCTTGAACACTTCGCCCCCCCCCTCCCTTACTACCATCCAATGTTAAGTCAACAAACTGCAATGCTGCAGTCGCGATCGTTTTTAAGTGCAGGCTTAGTGCGTCAATTTAGTGCCAGAGGCATTATATTCTTTCTTACTACGAATGATCAATGAGATAAGATTATTTCGTCAATTAAAGCATGCGTAGTTAAAAGAACGGCTTTGAGAACAATTAAGAATGACCTCTAGCCTGGTCCCATCAGGTTTCTCCTCCCTAGCCTTCCCTCGAATTTTGTGCTTACGGCTCCAAATTCAAGGGCAGAGATAAGTGAATACCTCTGGAATCAAGGCAGGTATTCTCGAAAAATGCAATCACGATCCCAGAGTCTTCCTTTCTTACTGTGCATGCACTCATCGAATTTCATGCTCGTTTTCACAGCCGTTATTGCTTTCTGCGCATGCTTGACGAAATAAAGTATGACTGGTTGCAGTGATCTCAACGAATAAGAAAGAACGGGCCTGGGATCGAGATTGTGGGAAAATCTACAGCCTTAGACGAAATTCCTTCGAACGCCCTCCTCCTCAACTTCAACGCTGGGTAGTTTACAGAAGACTGCGGTGCTGCAGATCGTTAAAGCCTGGTTTTCACTTGCAACGTAAGCACAAGCGCAAGTATAAGATTATCTGTTTTCACTAGTATAACACGAATTACGCAAGCACAAGCGCAAGCATAAGATTGTCTGTTTTCACTAGTATAACACGAATTACGCAAGCACAAGCGCAAGCATAAGATTGTCTGTTTTCACTAGTAAAACACGAATTACGCAAGCACAAGCGCAAGCATAAGATTGTCTGTTTACGCTAGTATAACACGAACGCAAGCACAAGCGCAAGCATAAGCGCAAGCACAAGATATCAAAACATTTTGATCTTTGATCTTGCGCTTGCGTCGTAGTGAAAACCAGGCTTAATTAACATTGGATTGGGTGAGGGGATGCTTATGGAGTGAAGTGTTCGAGGATTATTGTCCAAGGCTGAGTCTTGCAATATACATTAGCAAATCGGCACTGTGCAAACAAGAGACCATAATACTAAGAGAGCGAAACTCAGTATTGATGTCTGTGCGATCTAGTTCGTGGCGACTAAGGTCATTTTTAGTAATTTCACCATCGCCTGCGCAAGGCTCTTATACAAATGCCGAAAGTAAACGGTCCCGTCCATGCGCACGTCAAATATCAAATTCTATTGTTGGAGAGCCTTGCGCGCGATGGTGAAGTTACTAAAAATAGCCTTAGTCGCCACGAACATCACACAGACATCAATACTGAGCTTCGCTCTCTTAGTATTATGGTCTCTTGTATGCACTACAGCCGTAAAGTTCTAGTCTCAAGCACGGAGATCCATAAAACGTTTGTATATGTAGACGAACATATCGAGCTGTGATTGGTACTTCAAGCTTGTTGGTCACTATTGTATCACGATCAGAGTTACCAGCAAATTTCTAAAACAATCAAAAATTCAGTGAGACACTACGGAAGTTAATAATTAATAATAATAATAATTTATTTACTTATAAGATGCACATTCTACGTGTATATATTCCCACTTCATCCATTTAGAATTAATTCATAGATCCACAATTTACTTGAGTGAACATGAAACATTATGCAGTATTTCAACATTTAAGTTGTGAGTAAATGACGTCATTTACTCTGAAACCCTATTGTTCTTTTAGACTTTATATCAAAATTCTTCTTTGAAAATGAGCTTTTTCAGAGGGTAGACAGCTATCTAACTACATTCATCATCAGATAGAAATCAACAGTATCCAATGCAATTTTCATCGATTTTCATCCAAGTGGGCCTATAATGTCTGACAAACATCGTAGAATTCTGAAAGATTTACCGCATTTACTGCTTTTGTCCTAACGTACTTTTAGAATACATAAATTCCAAGACAGACATATAAAGTTTTCAGTATATAGTCAATCTATGTATATTCGTGCTGCATGTATACAGAGAAAAAAAGGATTTGGCTTGTCGGACGTAGGAACGTATGAACGTATGATCGATGGAACACAATGGATAGTGGATCTATGAATTGAGCATAAGTATTAAGATTTTGGCCGTGACTTGCTTTAATTGGTAAATATCCCATGTTATCGTTTACAGATGATAACTGTATCCAAGAGAGCATATTACTAAGAGAGCGAAACTCAGTATTGATGCTTGTGCGATGTTCGTGGCCACTAAGGCTATTTTTAGTAACTTCGCCATCGCGCGCGCAAGGCTCAAGCAATAGAACTCAAAAGGCGAAAGCAAATGGTCCCGTCCGCGCGCGCGTCAAAAACCAAATTGAGAGCCTTGCGCGCGCGATGGCGAAATTACTAAAAATAGCCTTTGACGCCGCCAACATCGCACAGACTGAGTTTCGCTCTCCTAGTATAATGGTCTCTTGCTGTACCATGAGCATGGTCTCTTGCTGTACTATGAGATAATTTTTATTGATCAGACGCTATATAAATTATTAAATTATTATTATATTATTACCAGAGTAATACCTTCAAACATTCTCCCTCGTAGTCGATCCACTTGACTTTATCACTGCTATAGGACAAACTGTACTGAGTCACCCATTGGTTGTACAGAAATAGCGATGCACGCCCTTGTGTAGCTACTTTAGTAATTACTGTTTCGCTACCTAGATCAACCTGGATGTATTCTCCTTTACCTCTGGCCCTCGAGCACCACGCCCAAAGGCGGCTATTGAGACGGCCAGACGAAGCCCTAAGATGGGAGGCCTCGACGCTTGAAGCTGTGATCTGAGAATCGGCTATACGTCTGTCTTCCATGCCTAGTGGGTCTTGACATTCTGAAAAATATCAACTGCAGGTAGTCTTACTTATTTACGTATAAGTCATTACGTTTACGTCTACGTCTATATGCGTCAACAAGAACGTACGCACATAGCGCATTCTTCTTTATGTATTGATTCAAGTCCTTGACTATTTACTTTCAAGTCAATGGTTACGTAAACGTTTATTTCTTCGTCTACTAATATATTTCCACAATTAACGACGCGCGTATTACTTTCAAACATAAGCTCACGTTTACGCATGTCTTCCGTTTATGGTTTGCGTCCTACGTTGATATTTAACTATAACGTATGAGGTCAGTACGTCTTTCAAGCCTAATCCCACGTTTACGTATATGACACATGTCAATCGTATATATACACCTATTTCAAAAAAGGTTGTCTCCGCTAAGAGCGATAGGCGATAGGTAATAGGTCATTCCAAGACCGCAAAGCACTATTGATTTCTTAATTAAGCCATCCTAAATCTTCCTTTACACTCTTCCATCAAATAATTGGCTATTCATATGTAAATCAATTAGAAATCAATAGTGCTTTGCGGTCGTGGAATGACCTATTACCTATCGCCTATCGCTCTTAGCGGTGACAACCTTTTTTGAAATAGGTGTATATATATAATAGGCGTACACCCAGGCTGTACTCTGGAGCATAGGAAGCACAGACTCAGTATCGCTATTCTGCCGCAGCAATGTATTCAGGGGCAGTTATCTCAGTTTAATATATAACATTAAATAAAAGACTTCATGGTTTGTTGTTCTTTTGTTCAGTATTATTTTACTTAGATAACAGTCCCAGAATGCAGTGCTGCGGGAGACTGCCAATATACATACCTATAGAGATTACTTCATGGTTGGTGAGTGCGTGCGATTTTTATTCACTGCGCTCACTCGTTCGTTTGCGACTCTTCACAACTCGTGAATAAAAATCGCACGCACTCACCAACCATGAAGTAATCTCACACGTTTATTCAGTACCACTCATTACTAATATTTGTACAATTAAATCAATATTACAGGTTGATAGGTACTAGCTACCTACAATAACCTTACGGCTAACCTTACCCTGCGAGCAGAGTCCCCCTTTACCTTCTATTCGTTCGCTCGATTAGAAGGTAAAGGGGGACTCTGCTCGCAGGGTAGGCTAACCTAGGTAGATAGTTTTATTTATACAAATATATATTTTATCTTGGTCAATAAATCAATATAGTCTATGGACATGAAACGGACTGCGCCGTTCCTTGACCGTGTGAGTACCATGTTGTCTTGGAAAAACCTTCGAAATCCCTGCCTATATAGCTTGTCTAAGGCTTGCCTGTGTGTCTGCATGACCCTCCTCCCCAAGTTTTCCCTCCACCGGGAAAGACTGATACTCAGGCTAATCTTAGGCGCGCGCTTGGACCATGACGACCGCATCATGACGTCATGATGGCGTCCATAGCAACCAAACGTAAACGTTATGTGCCGTGCCCTTTTCACAGTCATACGTAAACAAGAGACCATAATACTAAGAGAGCGAAGCTCAGTATTGATGTCTGTGCCATGTTCGTGGCGGCTAAGGCTATTTTTAGTAACTTCGCCATCGCGCGCGCAAGTCCCTCAACCAATAGAATTTGATTTTTGACGTGCGCGCGGACGGGACCGTTTGAATTCTATTGTTTAAGAGCCTTGCGCGCGCGATGGCGAAGTTACTAAAAATAGCCTTAGCCGCCACGAACATGGCACAGACATCAATACTGAGCTTCGCTCTCTTAGTATTATGGTCTCTTGACGAAAACTGCTATTTCTTCAATTACCTCTTTTGTTTTTTACGGTCACTCGACACTCCATTGTCTCAAGCCCTGAACCTGAACAATAGGTACCATTTCTCCGAGGGGCTGGGTTTGAACAGTTTCTTTTTCGAGTTTGCGGACAAGACGAAAGAGAGCAGGCCGTCCACGAACTCCACTGTGTCCAACCTCCATCTAGAACAATTCAAAGTACTGCTATTAAACGTTTTGTATTGCATGTAGTTTCCAAGTGCTCATATCGTCCTTACCATTACAGTTATACGTGTCCCATGCAAAGTCAGGAGTGCAGAGTCTTCCTGCTGGACAAGGGTTCGATGAACAGGGATTCTAATGAATAAAGTAGCATGAATTATCTATCATATGAAGAGCATTCACTTCCTAAGAGTGCACTCTTAAAATCCCTTTGGAATTAGTCACATGACGGGGCACTACGGACCCGCGCGCGCGCCAAAAGTATGAACAAAATGATCAAAACGATTCAAATGATATTAAAAAATGCTTATTGACTGAGATAGTTCGGACCGAACGGGAAAATATTTGGCCTTTCATTCTGTACGAGCCTCGCGACGGCCATGACGTCGAGCCAAATATTAATTTTCCCGTCCGGCCCTTCCACTCTGTCAATAAATGAAATAACATGAATGATTAGGAATTAAGACCCACTAGATGGCTACAATCCTGGACAAAACCCTTGAGATATGAGTAATATTTTCATGGCACATTTGATTATGTTCGTGCAGACAACAAGCCATCTTTTTGACTACCCACTCCCCCTCACCTCAATGGTGGCCCCCCTTTAAATCAGGTCTGGTGTATGACAGCTCTCTGAAATAACGTTACGAACTGGAGGCGAGAAGAGCAGCTGGCACAGTTTGGAAAGTGTTTATTATAGTGGTATCATTGGGGTAGGATCATTATTAGCTCAGCAAAACTCGCAACTGTCTCAGCTAATTTCGTCGAAGATTGTCTAAGATTACATGTACCCTGAGTATCAAAGACTATTATTTTGCTCTATTCTTCTATGGCGAGCGCCTTCGGCGGCGTGAGATCAAAGAGAAAAATAATAGCCTCTGAATCACTTCACAAGGCGCTCGTTATAGAAAAATAGAGAAAAATAACGGCGATCACTAACCTCTATGGGACAATACTCAAAGCCTTTCTTAGAAATTAAGTACTGAGGGCGTGACCAATGGTCAACGGCACTCAACTCGCACGTCCTAACATGTCCTTCAACTGAACCCAAGTTGTACGATACACATTGAGGTTCAACGAAACATTTGTGCTGACACGCTTGTAATACGGGAGCTTGGACTTTGAACGTCTTGATCACGTGACCAGTCAAGGCTTTGTTTGTCATGCAATGAAGATATCTAAAGTTTTTACAACCACCCTCACCTGTCGAAAATCAAATTGTTGTTAAATTTATTTTAACAAGTTTTATTTTACTCCAAAACGTTTCTTTCTTTATAATTCCTTCCTTCCTTCATTTCTTTCTTTCTTTCTTTCTCTCTTTCTTTAGATTCTATTTAAAAATGGGAAGATCAAGACTTTGAAAACGTGGAATTTTTCAGCACGTAAAACAACTAAGGCCCTGTTCAAACGAGAACACAAGTCGATGCAAGTTTGACTTGCGCGAGCTTGTATCTTCGTTTCAACACCAACTTGCATCGACTTGCGTCTACTTGCATCAACTTGAGAGCACTTTGAACATGCTCAAATTTTTTCTCAAGTCGATGTAAGTTTTTCCTCGTTTGAACAGTCACTACGCCAAACTTCATAAGTTGTTTTTCTTGTTTTTAGTCCGAAATTCTGCATATTTTCTCTTCTGTAAACAATTCAAACAAAAACAAAACCGATTTTCTCGTTCACCTTCAGCTACCTGTTCCGTTGAACGTTTTTGAATAACTTGCATCGACTTACGTGGAGCGGTGTTCAAACGAAGACGCAAGTTTCAAGTCAAAACTTGCATCGACTTGCGTTCTCGTTTGAACAAGGCCTAACAACAATATTTTCATGCAAGATTTTCAGTCAATAAGAGAAATGGCTAGCGCTTTCCGATCCTAAGTCAAGTTGCTAAACTCCGCACTGCAAAGTTTACGGCCAAAAAGGGAAAGCAACACTTATTATATTTTGCCCAAATGGTACAAAAATATTACTATACTATTCAAGATTCCTACGGCGATCTAAACCAAAAGTGATATAATTAACACCAAACATCTCAACATATAACTTACCTTTTACAAACTCCAAAAACAAAACCAAAGTCAAACCAAGGAGAAGTTTTTCTAGTCGGGAGTCTTTCATTGCTAATGCGTTTATGACAAACACTACGGTATGGAAGCGTTAATATAAAGAATTCATTACCTGTTCTCATTACACTAAAAAAGCAAAAAGGTAAAAATAACTAAAGGTAAAGAACCTTACTTTTTACGTCGGTAGCTCGTAATAGTCATCATTTGACTAATTAACATTACTTGTGGACGACGGTGCGCTCATTTTACCCCCTTCTCTCCATCAGTGCTCCATTTTAAGGGTATTAAAGCCAATTAAAGCTACACAGAAAGGAAAGACGTCGAAACATGTGTGTGAGATTACTGGGAATCGAACTCGGCCAGCTCGCTCCGTCGGGATGCTGCCCCAATACAGCTGCATATAACTACCAATTAATTATCAGAGGAAGGAATAGAATCTTTAATACTTGTATATAAATGCCACGAAAATAATGAATAAATAATCATGAAAAATGATGAATAAAAAATTAATGTTTTAAACAAGATAATCGTAAAAATACTGGAGATTTTAAATTTAAAACAAATTTTGATTTTGACTCAAGAGAGACAGAAGGAGAGAGAGGGGGAAAAAAAAACCCGGCCCTAGCCGGTTTCGAACCTGGCTCTCACATCTGCTCACTTGCTTCACAGTTCAAGGGTTTTCCAACTGCGCCACGGGATCGCGTAATTTGCACAACAATAGATAGCCAATTTACAGAATACACTAGGTTATTTTGTTCTCCAAATCCCTCAGTAGACCAGTTAGCCTAGTGGTAAGGTTCAGTCATCTATGGCCTAGGATCCGACTGTTTCCTCCCTCTTTGACTGCGAAGCTCGCTGCGTTCTACCGGATAGCGCGGAAGGGGCCGAAATCTCCATCCTATACGTAACATGCGATGATTCAGCAATTTGTCTGGATGCATGGTCCGATTTTTTGGGTTTTGCATAAAATTAGCATACTAATTTCATTGGGTAATGGGTTCGAGTCCTACCTGCGCCAACAACTTTTCTTTTTTTCTTTTTCTTTTGGTTTAAATGGATTCTATTTCTCTTCTCTAATTTTTCTCGGCTTAAAATTTCGGTCTCCACTGAAAAAAAAAGTAAATTCTTTACATAGCTTGATGCTTCCAAATTTTGCGCAATTTAGAAAAACAAATTTCCTGAAATAATAGTCATCTAATAAAATTTTTATTCCACTTTCCAAAGGCCAGCCGGACCTCTAATACTTATACAGGTCAATTTAAACATCCCCTAATCCCAGCCGAATATTTTCTCCAAAATTTATATCTCTACGGATTTATATCTCTACGGATTTATATTTTCTCCAAAATTTATATCTATTTATATCTATATTTATATATTTTCTCCAAAATTTATATCTCTACGGATTTACATTGGAATTTTCCAAATTTTTGCACAGTTTCTAAGAGACATACTCTTTGGTATTCAAGGATCATTCCATCTTAGGTTGTGACGGGTCTGTTTTCTAACGTAACAAACACGGGAAATGAAAAGGAAAACTAAAGGCGATTTAATAGTTTATCAAATATCCGAAATACACCAGACAACTGATTTCCATGCAATCCATCCAATTTGTCTTTGAAAGAAGGTATAACATCCAACTATTATCGTAATTCCTTTGGATTTCTTTTAAAATAATAATTAATTGATGTGAGTGTCTCTCAAAAGGGCATCATTAGAGCCTACTATTAATTAGTACAGCTCAGTACTGTTTTGAGATTCAACTGACCAACTAACCGTAATAAGTTTACAGTACAGTAATGGATGTTACCCGAGAGGAGCTACAATCTTAGACATGTAGTTTACTCAGTAGGACAATCTGCACGCGGTTTTTTTAATTACAATTGTGAGAGCTTCGCCTTCCCTCCCCTCCCCTCCCCCTCACCCTCAATGTTGGTCAAATGAGCAGCCACAATGTCCGGCAGCGACCCCGTCACTCTCAACATTGAGTGGAAGGAGGAGGGTCAGGAGGGGAAGGAATTTGTGCTAAACGCCTATAGGAACACGTACTGATCAGGGCTGATATCGTTAAAAAATGTTCATACTGTCCCCTGTACTGTATGTTGTCTATGATTGCAGGTGGTACTCTACAACAAGGCGGGTTTCCTATTTCCAAGGCCTTAAATTGACCCAAATTCAGTTGACGGGGCAGTCAGCTATATTTTCTTTAGGAAATGTTTGGTTATATAGGATTATATAGGGCAAAGTATGTGTTTCTTCCGCTAGTTCGGGGGGTAGGGGGGAGGCTGCCCTTGCCCCTTGCCTGTGTACGGCCCTGTTTTCCTGTTGTCATGTTATGAAGGTTGGAGGTCATAAAAAGGATTGGGATTTCACGATATGATTAGAAAAACTGACATTTTTGGTATTTGAAAGCGGTACACTTTTTGTCGTAATTCCGACGTCAGTTTTTCGACTTTTTCCCGACGTCAGTTTTTAACGTTGCATGTCCCGACGGCTGGTGTTCGACGTTTTCCCGACGTCGGATTTTGGACATATCAGACATATAGTACTTGAATTGAATTTATTTAGGGAAGAGTTTTTTCCAGCCTTTCTTATGTGTTTTCGAGATGATGTTTCCACCCTTGTCACTTATTATTATTATGAAAAGGTTTGTCTAAATAGTCATGAAATAGTTCTTATAGTTTTATTTCTTTTAAACACAATAAGATTTTAGGTGAAATCAAGAGACCATAATACTAAGAGAGCGAAGCTCAGTATTGATGTTTGTGCGATGTTGGTGGTGCCTAAGGCTATTTTTAGTAACTTCGCCAGTCGCGCGCGCAAGGCCCTCAACCAATAGAATTTGCTTTTTGGCGTGCGCGCGGAAGGGACCGTTTGAATTCTATTGTTTAAGTGCCTTGCGCGCGCGATGGCGAAGTTACTAAAAATAGCCTTAGCCGCCACGAACATGGCACAGACATCAATACTGAGCTTCGCTCTCTTAGTATTATGGTCTCTTGGTGAAATATATATTCAAATAATTCAAATGGCAAAATTTGTGTAGTGCTTGGGCTCCCTGTGCCTAGGTGGGCTTCCTGTGGTAGATACACGCTGAGTCTAGTCCTAGTCAAAGATTCAAAATGGAGTTCGAGGAACTAAAGATCGAAATTCCGACAGAAGAAGATGACGAACAAGACGAAGATGAACTGAAATTACCAGTAAGAAAGTGTTCAGTCCTCTACAATATCTGTTATGAAGATAAATGGTTGAATAGTGCTTTTTTGCTTGATATTTTTTAGGCTAAAGTTTATGAGAACGAAGCTGGTGGTTTTGTGACAGGATTCGATGTCAATTCAAAGGTACGTTGTTATAAGGGTTGTGTGTTTTAAATTGCCAAAAGATAGATAAAATCAAGTTGAAGAATCGCTTAGATTTGTGTAGAACTAGGGGTTTGCCGAGATACTTTTACTGCAATCATCAAATTGAATTAAGCTTAATGATGTTGTGTTGTTCAAGGAATTTACTGACAGATTTCTCGTATTTGTTTGTTGCATGCTTTGTTATTGTAGGAAGCACAAGAGAGACGGGCGAGACGACGTAAAAGATTTGGAATCGTGGAAGAAGAAAAAGAGGATGAAGTTGAAGAAAATTCTGAAGACAAAGATGACATTTGGTAAGCAATGTCGATCATCAAATAAGAATATGCTTAACACATCACACAATTTCGTTTCAAACATGCTGGACAGTTAATTCATTGATCAAAATATGTCATGTGACATTATTTCGCCCAGGCACAGCTATACAATACCCAGCATCACAGAGAAGCTACTGTTGTAGACTTCTTGTGTGGCTACACAATAGGCTTTGTTCTCAAGTCTCTCTCTCTGTTCTAAGTAGGTTCATAGGCCTGTAGGTTAGTGTTGGGGCTAGAGTTAGCAGGCACAGATTTTGTGGGTGAACTTTTAATGTGGTGTGTTCTACAGTTATTCTTCCACCCATTACATCATACATGTGCAGTGTCTAAATATAAGTCTTACATTATGTTAGGCCAACAGTCTTGGTTTTGTTTGGATGTCAATGTTTGTTTTTGTTTGTTTGGGGAAAGTGAGGGGTAGCAGGGCCATAGCCACCATTAAACATTGCTACGGTTTTTAAAAGTTGGTCCGGTTTTTTGTTTTCCTGCAATGAAAATGGTTCTAATGGTAAAAGTTGGTCCGGTTGAAACCTGACTAACCACACCGGTGGCTAGTAGAGAGGCCTGACAATATGGGTCATTTAAGAGCAATAATTATAATTATGATAATTATTATTTGCATTATTGTCAATATTTGCCCTGTGAAAGGGCATTTGAAGAGCTATTTTTCTCTGAGTTCATGCAGTTCCCCACCTAAGCCCATCAGCTCTTCCCTAATTCCCTTCCCCAAATCTAGCCATATAGACCTATGGCTCAATGTCTTTCTCCAAGTAGACATTAGTAGAGATTAGTTCTATCCTAGACAGTTAGCCGTACTCTACTCTCACTTCCTAATGGGAAGATTGGCATCCAAAAATTAGGCTAGATTAGTTCTGACCATCTAAAGAATGATTATAAGATAATAATAACATTTATTACAATGATGGCAAAGCTTCTCTGCAGTTATTTTGAAATTCAGAAGGGTGTTTGTCCAGCCAGGACTGGAAACATATTAATAGTACTGGTATCCCATACAAAACCAATGCTCATCCAACTAAACCAGCTAAGGAGTGGTTATAACTTTTTTTCTTTTGCAAATATACAGTAATTCTTTGCCAAAAGATATCCCCAAGATTCCTCAAGGTAAGAGGCCATTAAAGATGATGACAATGATGATGATGATGATGATGCATTGTGAATATTCTCTGTGATGATGTTGGCACTTTTTTATGAAGAAAATGTGATATTTGTTTTGATCCCAAGTCACAGTATTATTCTAACTGGAGTGGATTATGACAATAACTTAGTTACATCACAAGGGATTTATTAATGTATATGTGGTGGATTAATTCATCTTCGAGTGTTATATCTTACAAATGAGCCAAGTGAATGAGTAAGATATATTCTGCACATTCCTTAGAATTCATACCACTGGTGTCATTTTTTACTTGAGAATACATCATGAAATATCTTCGTGTGTAAAGATGTTACTTTTTAGAAATAGAGAAAAAAACTTGATCAATGATTGTATATTAAACAGTATTATGATCTATCTATTCCAATTTACAGCTGAAATTCGACCAGATGCACTATTTGTTTATGGCATTCAAGATATGAATACTAAAGATGTATTTCAGTATTTCCAAGACTTTGGCCCAGGATCAATAGAATGGATTGATGATTTTAGCTGTAAGTCATGTGCTGCTGGCCAGTGTACTACACATATTTTAAAAATATTGATATACAAGAAGTCTTGAGCATGCAAACTTTTTAAGGAAGTATTGACCAGGGCAGTACATGATCTTGGGATAGGGGAAGTGGGTGGGTGGGGGGGGGGAGATGAGTAGCAACTACCTCCCCCTGACCCTGTACTGTGTATAGCGAAGGAGCAAGTTTGGTACAGTTGGTTAGTGCACAGCCTTTGGTGCAAGAGGTCACAAGTTCGATTACCAGTCCTGACCTTGCATCCTTGTTTTGACTTCTTTCCATTCTGTGTAGCTTTAATTAGTTTTATTTATGGAGAGAGGGGATAAAATGAGTGCACCATCGGCCTCAAGTTTATAAGTGTGGCTGCCACCATAAGATCAATGTGATCACTGAACACAGTCAGTCAGTCAGTCAGTCAGTCAGTCAGTCAGTCAGTCAGTCAGTCAGTCAGTAAGTTGATCAGTCAGTCAGTCAGTCAGTCAGTCAGTCAGTCAGTCAGTCATTTACTCATTCATTCATTCATCCATCCATTCATTCATTTTACTTTATATTTACCAGGTAATGTGGTATGGGATGATGAACATTCAGCAGCCAGAGCTTTAGATTCAATGGGAAAAAGTATTGATACTAGTAAATCAGGTATTCAAAACCTTATGAATCATTAGTAACCATGGTGATAATTGTGGTGATGTTGATGAGAGTGATGATGTTGATGATAGTAGAACTGCTTGCTGATAAGATGGAGCTCAATGAGGTTGAACCATAAGGTGCCAATGGCTGTCATTATTCAGTCCATGTGTGAATCCAGAGCACAGCGCCCCTAATTAGGGCAGCTTTCTTAATTTTACTGCACCATAAAGTAACCTTGTCAGTGCTGTAATGTCTATAAAAACATTTGAAATTCCTGCAGTAATTGTACTGTGCAGTGACCATGCCATTTTTCCAGTCATACAAAACCTTCTCTAGTATGATATCATATGTAGTTAGTGTTGGTTCAAGAGGTGGAGGCTAAATAGGATGACTCAAAAAGAACCTCATAAAATATTCATGATCATTTCCAATATGAATATATATTATATTTATAATCATTGCCATTAATAATATTCAATGAGGTCCTTTTGAGCCATCCCATGACAGGTGGTGAACCTTTTTTCTTGTTAGAAACAGAGTCAACTGATACAAGCAAAGTGGTATGGAAGGCTGGTCCTCCATGTCAAAAGTCTAGTGGAAGACTACTAATGAGATTCTCCACCAAAAGTGAGTACATCTCTAGGCCCAGGGGTTTGAAGGGTTGTTAGTTTTAATTCTGAGTTATAGTCAATGGATTTCTGAAAAGTTAACCCTGGATAAATAGCATTAATCATCTTTTGGACAACTTACTGGTCCTGTATTAGCTCCAGTTGCAAATGGAGACTAGCAGAGCTCGGTGCCTTTCAAAGTGTAATCATTTAGGTCAGTACAGGTCAAACTAAACATGGGATGTCCCTACTTTTTGTAAATAGTGGTATGGGTTCTTTTAGGTCCTTCCAAGATATGGTTAATGTGTAGTGTGGAGAGATGTGGAGACTACAGTTTAATATCCTTATCTGAGAAGACATTGAAGTCTTACCATTTGTAATGGTGTAATGATGTAATTACAAAGGTAGCACCTCAATTATTTAAAGACAATGAGTGTTGGTCCAGTTGGGAATTGAACCTCATTTAAGTAATATACCAAATTTGTAGCTCTTTGTATGCAATATTATGCGAGATATCAGTGTCCAATTTGCTTTCAATTTTCTGGGTGGCAAAAGCACTAATGAGTCCATACATTCTCTGTAAAAGTTAGAGTTTTTAAAACCACATCATGCATGCACACTGTACTTAGAGCAGTCCATCAGTGACTTCAATTTTTGTTGTTTTTCATTTAACAGAAGACAAGAAACAACCAGGTGCAGCAAAAAGAAGTATGTTCTACCTTGTACATGGGTACCCTGGACAGTCTAAAGGTAAGTTATTATCACAGCATGACAAATAGTGTAAAGTATTTTCATCATCCAATTGCCACCAGTACAATACATTATACATGTAAATATTGATTGATTGTGTTTGATTCCTTTTAGCACCCAAGGGATTAGTTAGTAAGTCAAGGTATGTAGGGTTATTTTGTTTCTTTTATTTTCTACCAGCATATTTTGCAATTTACTTCACACTATGACAGTGACACATAAACTACCTATTCCTAACACCTTACCAACACCTTTCTGACACCTTACCAACCACTTACAGACACCTTACCAACCACTTACTGACACCTTACCAACCACTTGCTGACACTTTACCAACCAATTACTTACACCTTAGCTTACCAACCACTTGCTGACACCTTACCAACCACTTACAGACACCTTACCAACCACTCACTGACACCTTAGCAACCACTTACTGACACCTTACCAACCCCTTACTGACACCTTACCAACCAATTACTTACACCTTAGCTTACCAACCACTTGCTGACACCTTACCAACCACTTACAGACACCTTACCAACCACTTACTGACTGATAGTTTGCAACATTTTTTTCGATATTTTATTTTCATTTTCAGAAAAAGGAAGATAATACAGGAAAGAGAACGAGCAAGGCATAAGTTTTCTGGGGAGCCCGATGTTGAAATTATTGAAAAATTGGAAGGCGAAGACACTGCTATGGAAGTTGATGAGCCTGCACTCAAAGTTGTTGTGAAGAATGACCGGACAGCTCAAAGTACATCAAAGGAAGAGCGACTACGCATGCGCATGCACGCTGACGATGAAAATTCCAGTGAGGAAAAAGGCAAAGTTCAAGACAGACTGCAAGAACGAATTCAACCACAGTTAGACCTTAGCATGCCAAAGACTTCTGTTGATCTAAGGGATAGGCTAAAAAGCCGTAGAAAGCACGGGTTTGATTTCATGGATAGACCGTCGCTTTCTATTGAGATACGAGAGGAGCAGTCGTCTTGAAGATTTTTATTTATATTCTGATGTATTTTATCGAATTCACTACTGAGAGATTTTAGAAACGATAGACATTAGAGAACATTTCATCACCAAAAATCACTACTTCGTCTTTCTGAATAAAGGTTTGAAAGGTAATGTTTCTAAGTTATTATTTCATACATTGTTCACAGTCATGAAACTACTGTTCCTTTCATTTTTGAATGAATTTCTATTGAACTTAATATTGTCATTTTTCGCTACATTTAAGCATTTTTGCAAGGGCTATAGTCCATTGAATACGGCCAATTTGGTCAACTTTTGCTCATTTTCGGGCTATAGTGCAATGAAGATCGCCATATGCGAATGTATCGTCGTTTTTGCGCATTTGCCATGGTCTATTGAAAATCTTCATTTTGGACCATTTTTGCGCATTTTGCATGAGCTATACAATGAAAATCTTCACTTTGGGCCATTTTTGCGCATTTTGCATGGGCTATAGTCCATTGAAGATCGACATTTTGGACCATTTTTGCGCATTTTGCATGGGCTATAGTTCATTGAAGTTGGACATTTTGGACCATTTTTGCGCATTTTACATAGAATATAGTCCATTGAAAATCTTCCCTCTGAGCGATTTTTGCGCATTTTGCATGGGCTATAGTCCATTGAAAATGTTCATAGTGAGCCATTTTTGCGCATTTTGCATGGGCTATAGTCCATTGAAAATGTTAATTTTGAACCATTTTTGCGCATTTTTCATGAGCTATAGTCCATTGAAAATCTTCATTTTAGCCATTTTTGAGCATTTTGCATGGGCTATAGACCATTGAAAATCTTCATTTGGGCCATTTTTGCGCATTTTGCATGGACTATAGTCCATTGAAAATGTTAATTTTGGACCATTTTTGCGCATTTTGCATGGGCTATAGTCCACTGAAAATGTTAATTTTGAACCATTTTTGCGCATTTTGTATGGGCTATAGTCCATTCAAAACGTTCATTTTCAGCCATTTTTGCGCATTTTGCATGGGCTATAGTTCATTGAAGATCGACATTTTGGACCATTTTTGCGCATTTTGCATGGGCTATAGTTCATTGAAGATCGACATTTTGGACCATTTTTGCGCATTTTGCATGGGCTATAGTCCATTGAAAATGTTCATTGTGAGCCATTTTTGCGCATTTTGCATGGGCTATAGTCCATTGAAAATGTTAATTTTGAACCATTTTTGCGCATTTTGTATGGGCTATAGTCCATTTAAAATGTTCATTTTCAGCCATTTTTGCGCATTTTGCATGGGCTATAGTTCATTGAAGTTGGACATTTTGGACCATTTTTGCGCATTTTACATAGAATATAGTCCATTGAAAATCTTCCCTCTGAGCGATTTTTGCGCATTTTGCATGGGCTATAGTCCATTGAAAATGTTCATAGTGAGCCATTTTTGCGCATTTTGCATGGGCTATAGTCCATTGAAAATCTTCATTTTGGCCATTTTTGCGCATTTTGCATGGGCTATAGTCCATTGAAAATCTTCATTTTAGCCATTTTTGAGCATTTTGCATGGACTATAGACCATTGAAAATCTTCATTTGGGCCATTTTTGCGCATTTTGCATGGGCTATAGTCCATTGAAAATGTTAATTTTGAACCATTTTTGCGCATTTTGTATGGGCTATAGTCCATTTAAAATGTTTATTTTCAGCCATTTTTGCGCATTTTGCATGGGCTATAGTTCATTGAAGTTGGACATTTTGGACCATTTTTGCGCATTTTACATAGAATATAGTCCATTGAAAATCTTCCTTCTGAGCGATTTTTGCGCATTTTGCATGGGCTATAGTCCATTGAAGATCGACATTTTGGACCATTTTTGCGCATTTAACATGGGCTATAGTCCATTGAAGATCACCATTTTGGGCCATTTTTGCGCATTTTGCATGAGCTATAGTCCATTGAAAATCTTCATTTTGAGCCATGTTTGCGCATTTTGCATGGGCTATAGGTCATTGAAAATCTTCATTTTAAGCCATTTTTGCGCATTTTGCATGGGCTATAGTTCATTGAAGATCGACATTTTGGACCATTTTTGCGCATTTTACATGGGCTATAGTCCATTCAAAATCTTCATTTTGGGCCATTTTTGCGCATTTTGCATGGGCTATAGTCCATTGAAAATGTTCATTGTGAGCCATTTTTGCGCATTTTGCATGGGCTATAGTCCATTGAAAATGTTAATTTTGAACCATTTTTGCGCATTTTGTATGGGCTATAGTCCATTTAAAATGTTCATTTTCAAGCCATTTTTGCGCATTTGGCATGGGCTATAGTCATTGAAGTTGGCCATTTTGGACCATTTTTGCGGCATTTTACATAGAATATAGTCCATTGAAAATCTTCCCTTCTGAGCGATTTTTGCGCATTTTGCATGGGCTATAGTTCCATTGAAAGATCGACTTCATAGTGAGCCATTGTATGCGCATTTGCATGGGCTTATAGTCCATTTGAAATGATCTTACATTTGTGAACCATTTGGGCGCATTTTTACATGAGCTATAGTCCATTCGAAAAATCTTCATTTAAGCCATTTTTGCCATTGCAGTGCTATAGTCCATTGAAAATCGCATTTAGCCATTTTTGAGCAGTTTGCATGGGCTATAGACCATTGAAAATCTTCATTTGGGCCATTTTTGCGCATTTTGCATGGACTATAGTCCATTGAAAATGTTAATTTTGGACCATTTTTGCGCATTTTGCATGGGCTATAGTCCACTGAAAATGTTAATTTTGAACCATTTTTGCGCATTTTGTATGGGCTATAGTCCATTCAAAACGTTCATTTTCAGCCATTTTTGCGCATTTTGCATGGGCTATAGTTCATTGAAGATCGACATTTTGGACCATTTTTGCGCATTTTGCATGGGCTATAGTTCATTGAAGATCGACATTTTGGACCATTTTTGCGCATTTTGCATGGGCTATAGTCCATTGAAGATCGACATTTTGGACCATTTTTGCGCATTTTACATGGGCTATAGTCCATTCAAAATCTTCATTTTGGGCCATTTTTGCGCATTTTGCATGGGCTATAGGTCATTGAAAATCTTCATTTTAAGCCATTTTTGCGCATTTTGCATGGGCTATAGTCCATTGAAGATCGACATTTTGGACCATTTTTGCGCATTTTACATGGGCTATAGTCCATTCAAAATCTTCATTTTGGGCCATTTTTGCGCATTTTGCATGGGCTATAGTCCATTGAAAATGTTCATTGTGAGCCATTTTTGCGCATTTTGCATGGGCTATAGTCCATTGAAAATGTTAATTTTGAACCATTTTTGCGCATTTTGTATGGGCTATAGTCCATTTAAAATGTTCATTTTCAGCCATTTTTGCGCATTTTGCATGGGCTATAGTTCATTGAAGTTGGACATTTTGGACCATTTTTGCGCATTTTACATAGAATATAGTCCATTGAAAATCTTCCCTCTGAGCGATTTTTGCGCATTTTGCATGGGCTATAGTCCATTGAAAATGTTCATAGTGAGCCATTTTTGCGCATTTTGCATGGGCTATAGTCCATTGAAAATGTTAATTTTGAACCATTTTTGCGCATTTTTCATGAGCTATAGTCCATTGAAAATCTTCATTTTAGCCATTTTTGAGCATTTTGCATGGGCTATAGACCATTGAAAATCTTCATTTGGGCCATTTTTGCGCATTTTGCATGGACTATAGTCCATTGAAAATGTTAATTTTGGACCATTTTTGCGCATTTTGCATGGGCTATAGTCCACTGAAAATGTTAATTTTGAACCATTTTTGCGCATTTTGTATGGGCTATAGTCCATTCAAAACGTTCATTTTCAGCCATTTTTGCGCATTTTGCATGGGCTATAGTTCATTGAAGATCGACATTTTGGACCATTTTTGCGCATTTTGCATGGGCTATAGTTCATTGAAGATCGACATTTTGGACCATTTTTGCGCATTTTGCATGGGCTATAGTCCATTGAAAATGTTCATTGTGAGCCATTTTTGCGCATTTTGCATGGGCTATAGTCCATTGAAAATGTTAATTTTGAACCATTTTTGCGCATTTTGTATGGGCTATAGTCCATTTAAAATGTTCATTTTCAGCCATTTTTGCGCATTTTGCATGGGCTATAGTTCATTGAAGTTGGACATTTTGGACCATTTTTGCGCATTTTACATAGAATATAGTCCATTGAAAATCTTCCCTCTGAGCGATTTTTGCGCATTTTGCATGGGCTATAGTCCATTGAAAATGTTCATAGTGAGCCATTTTTGCGCATTTTGCATGGGCTATAGTCCATTGAAAATGTTAATTTTGAACCATTTTTGCGCATTTTTCATGAGCTATAGTCCATTGAAAATCTTCATTTTAGCCATTTTTGAGCATTTTGCATGGGCTATAGACCATTGAAAATCTTCATTTGGGCCATTTTTGCGCATTTTGCATGGACTATAGTCCATTGAAAATGTTAATTTTGGACCATTTTTGCGCATTTTGCATGGGCTATAGTCCACTGAAAATGTTAATTTTGAACCATTTTTGCGCATTTTGTATGGGCTATAGTCCATTCAAAACGTTCATTTTCAGCCATTTTTGCGCATTTTGCATGGGCTATAGTTCATTGAAGATCGACATTTTGGACCATTTTTGCGCATTTTGCATGGGCTATAGTTCATTGAAGATCGACATTTTGGACCATTTTTGCGCATTTTGCATGGGCTATAGTCCATTGAAAATGTTCATTGTGAGCCATTTTTGCGCATTTTGCATGGGCTATAGTCCATTGAAAATGTTAATTTTGAACCATTTTTGCGCATTTTGTATGGGCTATAGTCCATTTAAAATGTTCATTTTCAGCCATTTTTGCGCATTTTGCATGGGCTATAGTTCATTGAAGTTGGACATTTTGGACCATTTTTGCGCATTTTACATAGAATATAGTCCATTGAAAATCTTCCCTCTGAGCGATTTTTGCGCATTTTGCATGGGCTATAGTCCATTGAAAATGTTCATAGTGAGCCATTTTTGCGCATTTTGCATGGGCTATAGTCCATTGAAAATGTTAATTTTGAACCATTTTTGCGCATTTTTCATGAGCTATAGTCCATTGAAAATCTTCATTTTAGCCATTTTTGAGCATTTTGCATGGGCTATAGACCATTGAAAATCTTCATTTGGGCCATTTTTGCGCATTTTGCATGGACTATAGTCCATTGAAAATGTTAATTTTGGACCATTTTTGCGCATTTTGCATGGGCTATAGTCCATTCAAAATGTTAATTTTGAACCATTTTTGCGCATTTTGTATGGGCTATAGTCCATTCAAAACGTTCATTTTCAGCCATTTTTGCGCATTTTGCATGGGCTATAGTTCATTGAAGATCGACATTTTGGACCATTTTTGCGCATTTTGCATGGGCTATAGTTCATTGAAGATCGACATTTTGGACCATTTTTGCGCATTTTGCATGGGCTATAGTCCATTGAAGATCGACATTTTGGACCATTTTTGCGCATTTTACATGGGCTATAGTCCATTCAAAATCTTCATTTTGGGCCATTTTTGCGCATTTTGCATGGGCTATAGTTCATTGAAGATCGACATTTTGGACCATTTTTGCGCATTTTGCATGGGCTATAGTCCATTGAAAATGTTCATTGTGAGCCATTTTTGCGCATTTTGCATGGGCTATAGTCCATTGAAAATGTTAATTTTGAACCATTTTTGCGCATTTTGTATGGGCTATAGTCCATTTAAAATGTTCATTTTCAGCCATTTTTGCGCATTTTGCATGGGCTATAGTTCATTGAAGTTGGACATTTTGGACCATTTTTGCGCATTTTACATAGAATATAGTCCATTGAAAATCTTCCCTCTGAGCGATTTTTGCGCATTTTGCATGGGCTATAGTCCATTGAAAATGTTCATAGTGAGCCATTTTTGCGCATTTTGCATGGGCTATAGTCCATTGAAAATGTTAATTTTGAACCATTTTTGCGCATTTTTCATGAGCTATAGTCCATTGAAAATCTTCATTTTAGCCATTTTTGAGCATTTTGCATGGGCTATAGACCATTGAAAATCTTCATTTGGGCCATTTTTGCGCATTTTGCATGGACTATAGTCCATTGAAAATGTTAATTTTGGACCATTTTTGCGCATTTTGCATGGGCTATAGTCCACTGAAAATGTTAATTTTGAACCATTTTTGCGCATTTTGTATGGGCTATAGTCCATTCAAAACGTTCATTTTCAGCCATTTTTGCGCATTTTGCATGGGCTATAGTTCATTGAAGATCGACATTTTGGACCATTTTTGCGCATTTTGCATGGGCTATAGTTCATTGAAGATCGACATTTTGGACCATTTTTGCGCATTTTGCATGGGCTATAGTCCATTGAAAATGTTCATTGTGAGCCATTTTTGCGCATTTTGCATGGGCTATAGTCCATTGAAAATGTTAATTTTGAACCATTTTTGCGCATTTTGTATGGGCTATAGTCCATTTAAAATGTTCATTTTCAGCCATTTTTGCGCATTTTGCATGGGCTATAGTTCATTGAAGTTGGACATTTTGGACCATTTTTGCGCATTTTACATAGAATATAGTCCATTGAAAATCTTCCCTCTGAGCGATTTTTGCGCATTTTGCATGGGCTATAGTCCATTGAAAATGTTCATAGTGAGCCATTTTTGCGCATTTTGCATGGGCTATAGTCCATTGAAAATGTTAATTTTGAACCATTTTTGCGCATTTTTCATGAGCTATAGTCCATTGAAAATCTTCATTTTAGCCATTTTTGAGCATTTTGCATGGGCTATAGACCATTGAAAATCTTCATTTGGGCCATTTTTGCGCATTTTGCATGGACTATAGTCCATTGAAAATGTTAATTTTGGACCATTTTTGCGCATTTTGCATGGGCTATAGTCCACTGAAAATGTTAATTTTGAACCATTTTTGCGCATTTTGTATGGGCTATAGTCCATTCAAAACGTTCATTTTCAGCCATTTTTGCGCATTTTGCATGGGCTATAGTTCATTGAAGATCGACATTTTGGACCATTTTTGCGCATTTTGCATGGGCTATAGTTCATTGAAGATCGACATTTTGGACCATTTTTGCGCATTTTGCATGGGCTATAGTTCATTGAAGATCGACATTTTGGACCATTTTTGCGCATTTTGCATGGGCTATAGTCCATTGAAAATGTTCATTGTGAGCCATTTTTGCGCATTTTGCATGGGCTATAGTCCATTGAAAATGTTAATTTTGAACCATTTTTGCGCATTTTGTATGGGCTATAGTCCATTTAAAATGTTCATTTTCAGCCATTTTTGCGCATTTTGCATGGGCTATAGTTCATTGAAGTTGGACATTTTGGACCATTTTTGCGCATTTTACATAGAATATAGTCCATTGAAAATCTTCCCTCTGAGCGATTTTTGCGCATTTTGCATGGGCTATAGTCCATTGAAAATGTTCATAGTGAGCCATTTTTGCGCATTTTGCATGGGCTATAGTCCATTGAAAATGTTAATTTTGAACCATTTTTGCGCATTTTTCATGAGCTATAGTCCATTGAAAATCTTCATTTTAGCCATTTTTGAGCATTTTGCATGGGCTATAGACCATTGAAAATCTTCATTTGGGCCATTTTTGAGCATTTTGCATGGACTATAGTCCATTGAAAATGTTAATTTTGGACCATTTTTGCGCATTTTGCATGGGCTATAGTCCACTGAAAATGTTAATTTTGAACCATTTTTGCGCATTTTGTATGGGCTATAGTCCATTCAAAACGTTCATTTTCAGCCATTTTTGCGCATTTTGCATGGGCTATAGTTCATTGAAGATCGACATTTTGGACCATTTTTGCGCATTTTGCATGGGCTATAGTTCATTGAAGATCGACATTTTGGACCATTTTTGCGCATTTTGCATGGGCTATAGTCCATTGAAAATGTTCATTGTGAGCCATTTTTGCGCATTTTGCATGGGCTATAGTCCATTGAAAATGTTAATTTTGAACCATTTTTGCGCATTTTGTATGGGCTATAGTCCATTTAAAATGTTCATTTTCAGCCATTTTTGCGCATTTTGCATGGGCTATAGTTCATTGAAGTTGGACATTTTGGACCATTTTTGCGCATTTTACATAGAATATAGTCCATTGAAAATCTTCCCTCTGAGCGATTTTTGCGCATTTTGCATGGGCTATAGTCCATTGAAAATGTTCATAGTGAGCCATTTTTGCGCATTTTGCATGGGCTATAGTCCATTGAAAATGTTAATTTTGAACCATTTTTGCGCATTTTTCATGAGCTATAGTCCATTGAAAATCTTCATTTTAGCCATTTTTGAGCATTTTGCATGGGCTATAGACCATTGAAAATCTTCATTTGGGCCATTTTTGCGCATTTTGCATGGACTATAGTCCATTGAAAATGTTAATTTTGGACCATTTTTGCGCATTTTGCATGGGCTATAGTCCATTCAAAATGTTAATTTTGAACCATTTTTGCGCATTTTGTATGGGCTATAGTCCATTCAAAACGTTCATTTTCAGCCATTTTTGCGCATTTTGCATGGGCTATAGTTCATTGAAGATCGACATTTTGGACCATTTTTGCGCATTTTGCATGGGCTATAGTCCATTGAAGATCGACATTTTGGACCATTTTTGCGCATTTTACATGGGCTATAGTCCATTCAAAATCTTCATTTTGGGCCATTTTTGCGCATTTTGCATGGGCTATAGTTCGTTCAAAATCTTCGTTTCTGGCTGTTTTTGTGCATTACGTATGGACTATATAGCCTATTTGAAATTTTTAGTGATCGGGAGGGCCATTTTTGCGCATTTTTTATGGGCTATAATAGACCGTTCAAAATGTAACTTCGTTTTTGGCTATTTTAGCGTCTTTTGCACTGAGTGTAGACAATAGTCCAGTTTGGAGATTTGCTTCACCTGCGGCATACCAAATGCGACTTTGTGCGATTTATAGGCGAACTATGAATTTTGGTTTGAATTCGAGTTTTTCTGATCCGTCAATCAGTTTGGAGGCGGAGCTTACTTCAAGTTATCCAATCACTGGACGAGTTCATGTAAGCTCCACCCCCAAGAATGATGGACGAATCAGAAAAGACAAAAGCCTTAGCGACGTTGAAGGTCGCGATGCAGCAACTTTAGTTGAAAGAATTTAGGACCCGGAGCAGGCCTTTTCAAAAGTCTTAAAAGTGTTTATCGAAGTAACAATAATATTTATTGGAGCAACAATATTAATTTGTATTGTGATCATGCGGGTGGATGTAGTACAGAGAAAGCTAGACTGTTTGGTGTGATCGACGTTTCGACAACCTGAGCGGAAGTCATCTTCAGAGTCAAATGATCGATGACTTCCGCTCAGGTTGTCGAAACTTCAGTCACACCAAGCAGTCCTTCTCCGGACTACATCCACCCGGATGATCACAATACAAATACAAATGTTGCTCCAATGTCGAAACACACTCAAGCCGGCGATACACGCGCTGCAATTTTTTTCTCGCTGGCAATACAATTTTAGATATTTTGTTGCGAGAGCGAAATTGCTGTGTGTTATATATGTGCAATAACGCCTGCGACGATTTCCCGCAACAAACAATTGTTGGAGAAAGTTCAAATGTTCACAGTTTGCAGCATTTTGAACATTGCGTGCCTCGTATACACCGAATCGAAATATGGCGGCAAATTTGAATGACTATTGTTTTATACTGACTAGCCTCTCATTCATGTGAAAACGCTTTTGTGTTTCCACGTGAACACGAGGCTAGTCAGTCCAGAACAATAGTTATTCACTAATTTGCCGCCATATTTCGATTCGGTCAATTGAATGTTGCAGTGGTGATACACGATACAATTTTTCTCTGCAACAAAATCTAAAATTGCGTTGCCAGCATGCATGTACAGTCGACTTTCCTCTTTACTCGTACTTCGCCCCGTTATATGGCTATGCGTTAGATTAGCCAATGAATGTACACACATATATATAGCACAGTAGAGACCTTAAGATCGACGTTTACGGCAAACTGCTAACGACAAAAATTGACTTTGATCTTATATTTTGCAACAAGCAAACGAAGAACAAATCCAAATCTTTACTCAAGTGTACAAACGGCCGAGGACAGACAGCTAAATTTTACCGTTTGACGGTTGCCGTTCACCGTAAACGTCAATCTCAAGGTCTCTGACTGTATATTTCACGTGACGTCAAAAACAGCTCAATTTGGAGGACAAAACAAAAGAATTTTAGGGGATGTCCGACATGACACTAGGATCATCCTAGCAGGCGAATCATCCTACCTGCTATGCATTTCGTAGGATGATCCTATTACCCGAAGTGAAGACACTAATTTCCATGTCAACAGAATGCAGCAAGGGGGGTGTTTACATGACACTAGGATAATCCTACTGAACAGAATGCAGTAATAGTGTATAGCAGGTAGGATGATTCGCCTGCTTGGATGATCCTAGTGCTAGGATGATCCTAGTGTTAAGGATGATCGTTAGCGTCATGTAAACACCCCCTTAATCTGATGAGAATTGGATCGGAACCTATTGTTTTGTCATCCAAATTGAGCTGCATTCCGTGGTGCTGCAAGTGGTCTATTAACAGAGTAAGGAGAGGTCTACCCTGGTCCCAGAGTTTTCTTTTCTTTTTCTTATATTTCTTAAATACGTCGAGACAGAAAGAAAAATATATATGAAATACAAAAGAAAGCCTCTGGGACCAGGGTAGGAGAGGTCAAGAGTTGATGCACATTTCTCTGTACCTTCCAAACAAAATTGCTCTCGATTCCATAAAACTAGAAAATATAGAGACTTCTGAATTTAGCACGACATTTACAGTGACTTCGCTAAACTCGTAAAATATAAATTAGATTACTATACATTTTGCTTTACTTCCCTTGCAAAAAAAGTTGGAAATTTCCTAAGAATTCTTAGGAATTTCTTAAGAATTCCTAAGAATCTATTCTTAAGAATTTCTTGGAATTCCTAGGAATTCCTAGGAATGGAGGTGTGATTTTTCACGGTATTTTGGGACCGTATTCCTAGGAATTCTTAGGAATTCCTAAGAATAAATTGGTTGGAATCTAGGAGCAAGAATTCTCAAGAATTCCTAGGAATTCCTAGGAATCAGCGGATTGGAATCTACAAACAAAAATTCCTAAGAATTCCTGGGAATTCTAAGGATTTCTTTAAAATTAGCATACAAACAAGCTTAGTGCCTTATAAAGTGTTTAATATCAAAATCTAGATATTCACTATCTATGTTGTAACTTCATTTTGGCTGTAGAAAACTCAAATACTTGAAGATAACACTTCTCTAGTTACATTGCAGTTAGACAGCAGTTTACTTAAAGTTAAAATTGTTTCAAAGTCTTTCACAATATTATAAATCTACAATGAAACATCAACTTGAGTAACTGACAAAGTCAGAAATGTTCCATAAACATCATTCAAGAGATATCTAAGTTCAAAAAATATATTATCCTTTCAAAGTAAGGACAAGAAAACTATCATACTTCAAGGACAGGATTCAGAATATCAACTTGGTCCTTGTTTAAATTGTAGAATCCAAGCATGCAGAGTAACAATAACTTACTTCACGATGATTCCTTGAGAAACCAGTCAAATGCCACTCTATTTATAGCTCTGAGTTTTCCCAAAACAACTACTTTAGAATTAGAATTGTTGTTATACTTTTTCTGCTCCATTATGGTTGTGAAAAGACTAAAATACAAGCCATTTCATGCGTGATTTCAAACAGTTATGTTGTGTTTGTATGAATGACCGCCAAAAGCATTTGAATGTGATCACATGACTAAATGCTTGTCAATGATTGGGTGATTCTGCTGTTAACTGCTGACCAAAAAGATTGAACACTCAAAAAGTGTTTAAATCTTAAATCCTAACAGGTCAAACTTGCTTGAATCAAAAAATCCAAGTTAGAGAGTTCTACAAAAAAGTCTTTGAAACAAGTCTGACACAACATTAAGTTAAAACATTCCTTCTATGTCTGAGTTGAATTTTGATTCAAGTTAACAACAGTACTTATTTAAACTTATTTAGTCTTAGATACTAGTGCAATTATGTTTTTTCTCTGGTTTTCTATGTTCCTTTAAAATCTGATGAATTAACACAAATTGTTGTGTCCATTAACATTATTCAATTGATCATGTCCAAGCAGACGTTTTCAATTTAGAATCAACTGACAAGTTATAACTTTGAGAATTCTTTAGAATTCCTAGAAATTCCCAGCTTTAGAAGTCACACCTCCTTGCCAAGTGTTAAAGCTGCTGGGAAAAGTTGTGAATTCCTAAGAATTCCTAAAAAATTCCAACTTCAAATTTCTCACTTCTTTAGACATGTGTTAAATTGTTGAGAAAAGTTGGGAATTCTCAAGAATTCCTAGGAATTCTTGAGAATTCCCAGAAAGTTGGGAATTCATTTCGCAAGGGTTTGTCGTTTCAGAGTGTCTACGGGTTTATTGGAAATCACTGTAAATATTGCACTTGGACATTTATTTCACTTTATTTGGTATTCATTTTGATTTACAAAAGTGCAAGTAACAAGTGAGATTTTTCATATGGTATTTTCCATTTAGTGGAACCAGTGACAAAATGAGTGCAAATCCAGGTAGTACTATCATGTAGCCGTTTTCTCATGTGAGCTTCAAGGGAACCTCAAGCAAGAAAAGCATGTTTGACTGCAGTGGATGGCCATGATGAATATGATGCCGTGGACACTGACCATATGTAGGACTTTAGAAATATTGGATGGCCATGATGAATACGATGCCGTGGACACTGACCATATGTAGGACCTTAGAAATATTGGATGGCCATGATGAATACGATGCCGTGGACACTGACCATATGTAAGACTTTAGAAATATTACATCGTTAGTCATCTGAAACATACAAGAAAATTGTAATCAGATACTAAAACAGATATGTCTTATTGTGAAAATGACGTCATTTGGGGACATTTATACAAAGAAAGAACCAGATATTTTAACTCAAGGAGTGACATTTTAGAGGGCGATATAAAGTGTTACATATATAATAGTGATTTTAATTAAACGAAACACACTTTAGAATGGTTTTCATTACCGTGAACCAAAGCTGAAGTGTGATTAAGTCAAATAACATCAAAAGAACACTAAAACATTAAAGAGTAATACACTAAAGTGCGTTTCATGGGCTTATGAAAACCACTCTAGTGCATCTCTGTAATATACCCTAATTCATTAATTAATGTGTTCTTTTGTTGTTATTTGACTATCACACTTTAACTAATACACTAGGTTTCGCGGATTAATGAAAACCACTCTATATTACAGTACACGAGTTGTGATTGGTCAAAAACCGTGTGTAATTACGTTTTGACGTCATCTGTGCATCTGCTAGAAAACATCCGCATGGAAAAATATATTGTACGTCCGCAGGAACAAGGATACCTGTGCAGCATGGACGTCAGACTTCTCGTCGTTGCAATCATCTGAAACGATACAAAATTTCATTTGTGAAAACAAATTCAAAAAAGAAATTCAAATGAGAAAAAGGGAAAAGAATCTAAAAAGAGCAACGTTGCAAACACCTGAAAGAGGAAAAGAAATCATAAGAAAAACCTGAAAGAAAAACTCGTTCAGTGTTAAAACATTTAAAACAACTGAAAGATACTAAAGAAAAACATGTTAGTAAAAGCTGAAAGAGAAGTAGGATTCAAATACTAAACACATGACACATGATTTACAGCCGGGCAAAGTATAGAAGTCCACGTTTATAACGAGAGAGAAAATGTCAGTTTCATGTTCCATGGATTGAGTTTTTGGACTCTACGGAGTGTTAGTACACATGGTCAAAATGACAATTAAGAAAAATAGAAAAGAATCTAATTAAAAAGACAAAGCAATGTTGCAAACACCTGAAAGAGGAAAAAGAAATCATAAGTAAAACCTGAAAACGAAATCTCGTTAGTAATTAAAAACGTGAACAACTGAAAGATACTAAAGAAAAACATGTTAGTAAAAGCTGAAAGAGAAGTGAGAGTTCAAATACTTAACACATGAAACATGCACTACTGGATAACGCAAAAAGTCATCCTTTAAGGAAAAATATAGAAAATTAGTGATAGTGAGCGAATTTGAATGAGAGATTTGGTTTCATGTTCCATGGATTGAGTTTTTGAACTCCTTATTAATATTCGATCTATGTAAACAGTGAATATTATAAAATAACAGTAACTAATAACATACAAATAATCAATAGAAACAGCGCATGATATATACAACAGTGCAGCAAAACAAAAATAATAAAGTTAGTACAAGAAAACACAACAAATTGAAACTTTATCAGTCCTGCAGTTTTGTATCTTTGTTTCCGTTTTAGACATTTTACAATAGTTAAAAAGTAGAATAAAAGCGTCGCGGCGCTGTAACAACTATGATGTTCAAGGTCATTATTAGAAGTATAGACAACCTCGTGTATACAGTAAATATGAGCTATACCAGTATATTCCCAATGCAGCCCAATTTAAAATTTGATTAAAATATGATAAAGTCAGTTGAAAGATTACAGGTCACAGCTATAATAAACGTTAATCGTGATGTTTAGTATATCTATGGTGCACACTCACTCACACGCAATGTCGAATACACAGTTAAGGATATCTATGTTAATCAGGTACCACATATTGTGAGGTGAATATATGTCCCAAAAGAAACTAACCCTATGGTTTTGGCGATGCAAACAAAGTTCATGTTATCTATGGTGCACGCTCGCTCACACACATTACCGAATACACAGTTAATGATATCATATGTATCTTCATTACTCCCAACAAAGTTGAAACTAACATATATTTATATTGGGTGGATATCAGATGGATATATTTTACAGAAGAATTAAAATAGCCTCATAGTTTTGGTGATGAAGTTGTGGAGCCTGGTACTTTATATGCATGCCAAGTAGTGCTGGAAAATGTGCTATAAACCAATTCGTCTTGAAGAAATCCAACTTGTCAACTGAAGGTCAACTCGTCTTTATGAAATCCAATTTGTCTTTTGTGAAATCCAATTTGTCTTTAATGAAATCCAACTCGTTTTTAATGGAATCCAACTCGCCAATAGAAGTCAACTCGTCTGAGAAACGTTAACTCGGCGTGCGGCAATTCAGCGGAAGACGCGAGTCGTGGTGTAATGATGGTCCCGAGTGGACCAGTGCCGGAATCACATGCCTAATCCTAAACCTATCCCTATCCTATACAAAAAAACAAAAACAAAAAACGAAACACCGAAAAAAGAGAGAAAAAAAGGTGTGATTAAAGGGGGAGAACGTCCGTTCGTTGTCGGTCGAATGAAGGTGGGATCACAGCGCAAATTCTGCCATCCGTTCCTCCGAAATAAAATGACAAAAGTCAAGTGCAAGAACTCGTCTTTTGTCGTGTATTAATCAATTAATATAACTACTGCCAATCAACCGAAATATTAATCCTAAGTTCCTACTCTAAAGCTACCACTATAAATGAAAAGCTGATGGATAGGCGTACTTGAAGTCTCGTCGTCGCAACCCAGTTTGGTTGTTCTTGGTAGACTTGGCTGAAACAGAATTAAAGGTGCAAATGCCATGGTATCACAATTTGTGACAAACCATGTCATTTACGTTGGGTTAGGCCGGGCCAAAACAAATCTGATCAACACTAAATTTGGGTGGAGCTAATCTAGAGTACGACCATTACCGTCGGCACGCATAATTAGCCGGTTGGGGGGGGGGGAGGGGGGGGGAGGGAATCGATTAAAAAAAATACAAGTATAGCTAGTTATGCGTACCGGACTGGCGTTGCAGCGTGGTCAGCGTTAACCTAAGACCTAAGACGCAGAAATCTAAGCCCCTATACCCTGTAGTTTAGGTGTATGCGTTGTATGTAGACTGACCAGCTGATAACTATAATGGTCCAACTCTACATCTAAAAATCACGACCAAGACTCAGACTACAAAGGAGGGTCTCTCAAGTTGAGAGTATGGTCGATTCTATCCAGGTCCATTGTCTCCAGTGATCCAGCGTTGTTCTCTTGTAGGCCTAAGTTTTACTGAAAGCTAACCTATAAGCAGGCCAATTGACCCCGGCCGATTGACCGGTCAAAAAGCTAATAAATCTCTCCTAGTTTAAAGTGGTAGCTTGCTCTAATGCAACTCGCTGGGTCCGTGTATTAATCATGGATCCCTCCTAGTCTTAGCTAATGCGAATTGAATTTTTCGTACGTTTTGGGTTACTAAATGAAATAGACTCCTTCACTTGTGACTACAGGCCAAAAATAAGAATTAAAACAATGCATCAGCAGCAACATACACAGACATGTTTACAAAACACCTCCAACACAGCCTACAGCCAACAGGCGCCCGACATGACACGCCATATTTGCAAGCAAACAGACGAGTGCAGGCCACGAGGGGCGTCTGATTTCGCAGGCACAAAACAACGCTTATACAAAGTACTAACATACAACAACACTAAACGAGAAAGCAACATTGACAATTTGATTCATCACAAGTAAAAGGAATCTATTTCCAACTATTGTCTAAATTTCTAAATATTTTTGCGACTATGAGTTGCTTTTAAATTGTAAACTCCATTTCCCCAGCGGAGAACTGAAAAACAACTAGAACCTCGAGGAATTGAACAAATACAGCCAAATAAGATACTGGACTGGAAAAAATATCCTAGAAATTTAGTTTACTCGAGGTCTGTTGTGCATACGAACCCTGTTGTCTTCATCTGTTGATGCAGCTAGAAAAATATGGAAAAGCGGTTGATTAATCAATAGTCCATTAAAGTAAATAAATATAGATCCTTGCATTTCTAAACAATGCTTGCTACCAATGGTATATTAAAAGTCTCATGCCAATTCTGCTAATTTGAATGCACCGCTCGCACTCCCCGCTCGCACGAGTTTGCAATTCATTCACCCAACGAATTCTAAACAACGAATTCTAAACTTTGCGGTTCTTCGTCTAATTCAGTAGCGAAATTTTGGATTCTGCGCTTATTTACAAGTCTTGAATCATATTTAACATATTCAGGTTGGACCATATTGAAATATAAAGCAATTTGAACAATTAAGTTTTAGAAAATGTTTCAACATGAATGCTAAAGTTCCTTTAGTTAGTAGTGGCCCAAGAACATGACATGGCCGAAGTTCAATTGACTTTTATAGAAAACATTTATCCCTCTTAAAACAATTTTCTGAATGTAGAAACATAACATATTTTCTAGTACAACAAATGTATTATTGTATATTTCCCAAAACTGAAAAATTAGCAAAAAAGCTGCAAAAAATAGCGTTCTACTTACCATTAGTTTGCTGCAGTTTGAATTCAATGTCTCTCGTCATTGAAAATATGCTCGATATCACGTGGTCAGTCAAATGTTCTCAACCAATCGAAATCAAATATTCTGTGGACTGTTTTCAAAGCGCATTTTGATTGGTCAACAAGAGAATTACTAGGCGTGAGGGCAAATCGTGCACGCAATCATGCACGTGGAAATGTTTAAGCTCCAAAAGACTGAACGTGTGAAACTTTTCATTTTTCACGTGCGTAAAAATTATCTAGAAACAAACAAAACTTTTCCGTTTTGCCTTTCGAAAGATTTGTTGTCGCGAATTCATTCAACATTGTTCTGCATTTTTCTCTCTTTTAGTCATTTTTCTATTTTCATTTAAAATTCTGGCAATTCACAATTGCATTTTGCAATCCATGAAAATCAATTTTGCGCATTGTGCATGCATGAAAAGGGGGGGGGGGGGGGGGGGAGAAAAGAACTAAAAATTGAAATCCTCAATATCGTAGTGGCAAGGGGCAGGCTGTTCTTGCATCTGTAGGTCTAGTGGCCGACCTTTTTCTCACCCTTTGGCTTCTTTCCTATATATGGTGAGCCGGACTAAAAACGGCCGCGAAGGAGACTACGGATAGCACGGATTGGGTCGAAATCGTCATTCTACACACGAAATTTCCATACGTCCCAGTTTCTCTAACTTTCTCGGGAGTATACTTCATTTTTGCACAAATTTGGCAAAATGACGAGGGCCGGGTCGAGTCCCGGAAGGATCAAAGTCTTTTTTCTCATTTTTCTCATCCATTTTTCCTTATCTTTTGCCTACTTTAGAGGGCCAAAAGAATTGCATGACATAAGGTACCCACTTAAGTGCGATCTGGCCCTATAAATAATAAATCAACAATATCGTTCAAATATATATTTATTGTCAAGAAAGGAAAATCTGACAAATCCATTTCATTCAATCTGAACTTGTAAATAAAAATGTTGTACGCGGTTTAGTATTTTCTACTGGCAATGTTTTTTGAAGGGGTTTCAAAGCTTAGAGTTTAATGACATAAATTTTAAGGAGGAAAGAAAGTTGATGCGAATCTGAAAATTCACTTAGCCGTTACACTCACTCGTCCATTTTCTGATTATTCTCAAGTCGTGCAATTAAACAATGCCATAAAAATTCAAACCATGCAGTAGAAAATTTTATCACATACAACAACTACAGCTTTTATGATGGATGATGTTGGCATCCTTTGAATTTATTTTTAAGATCTTAAAATAACTTAATATTGAATAGCAAGCAAGTGTACTGTATGATCACAGAGAGAAGGAAATCCCAAAGGCCCGCAGTACACGGTGCAAGCATCACAATGTTCCAGCGTGTTTCCTTGGCCTCAAAAGTATGGCGTTCAGCTAAGGAAAAGGCAATAGGCAATGTGCGCAAGACTTGCAAAGCACTCTGGGAGTTTGAGTCCAGCAAAAATCTAACAATGATTTCTAGCGATCTACAAGCATTTTGTAACATTTTAATTTTCTTATGCTAAAATACTTGCATTGTCTGTAAAGAAATAAAAAAGATGAGATTTCTGTACCTATTTCAGCAGGAATGAAAAAGTGCAAGGACTCAGTTTCTCATCATGCTTTGTTCTAGAAAATGGAGCTCATGCCTATTGGTGTAAAACTTTATACCTTCCTAAATGTTTGCTTTGCAGAATCAGTTGGACTCCAGTGCACTATCAAATGTAAAGAAAACCACTGATTTCAACCCTAGTTTCTTCATGAACGTAATCCTTAGTTTGCCGATTTTATTTCACTTTTTCACTCCCCTTTTTATTGCAATTTACAGCAACATCTATCTGCATCAGTCCCTTTAAATAATGGCTGGCATTTTGCGCGATTCTATGATACCTTTTTCTACAAGAGTCAGGCCCGTCGCTTGGGGTGGTTCGAAGGTTCGAACGAGTCCCCTTCCCTTCCCACAGAAAATAGCTGCTTAGCTTAAGTACTTTCCCTCAAGAAACTACGGTCATATTGTTGCATTTCTTTCTAAATAAACCTTAAGCGAATGCTGGTGAATTATGGCTATTATGTTATTTATTTTAACGATTTCTTAGTTTTAACAACTAAAGTATTTTTCACCATTTCTACTTATTCTTTCGTAATCTTTTTCTTTCTTTTCTCTATCTCTCTTAATTAAAAACTAATTTTGATTAATAAAAAAAAAAAAAAAAGCCGGCCCTATCCGGTTTCGAACCCGACTCTTACATCTGCTCACTTGCTTCACAGTTCAAGGGTTTTCCAACTGCGCCACGGGATCGCGTAATTTGCACAACAATAGATAGCCAATTTACAGAATACACTAGGTTATTTTGTTCTCCAAATCCCTCAGTAGACCAGTTAGCCTAGTGGTAAGGTTCAGTCATCTATGGCCTAGGATCCGACTGTTTCCTCCCTCTTTGACTGCGAAGCTCGCTGCGTTCTACCGGATAGCGCGGAAGGGGCCGAAATCTCCATCCTATACGTAACATGCGATGATTCAGCGATTTGTCTGGATGCATGGTCCGATTTTTTGGGTTTTGCATAAAATTAGCATTCTAATTTCTTTGGTAATAGCGGGTTCGAAGTCCTGCCTGCGTCAACAACTTTTCTTTTTTTCTTTTTCTTTTGTTTTTAAGGGACTCTATTTCTCTTCTCTAATGTTTCTTCGCTCAAAATTCTGGTCTTCAATGAAGAAAACCCACATAAACTCTTTACATTAGCTTTATGCATTTCAAATTTTGCGAAAATTCGAAAAAACAAACCCTTAAAATAATAGTTACCTAATACTAGCTGATACTAGCTTCCTCTGCAGGCAACTCCAATTTAATTCCTTGGGCTTCCTTTGTAACGTTAATGGGCTTCATTTGTAATGGTTAAATTTTTCCCATTCTCCCTCCTCTCACTTCTCCTAAACAGGAAGCCCAAGAACAAAGGAAACCCACAGTCATGCCTGCAAAGGAGGCTACTCTGATATTTATACATGTCATTGAAGAACTCCCTAATCCCAGCCGAATATGGTGGAAATCGAACCTCCCCTAATCAATATGCTTATGATGGGCCTGAGAGTACAGTTGTATTCATTACTAAATCCATATAAATCTGCAAACCAGCTTTAAAATTGGTCTTGGTAATGTTAAGTGTATTTAGTGACCTCTTTCCCCATTCCCCAATAAAGATCATGGTCCCCATCCATGCCTCAATAATGAAAGTGTGCTACACTTGGTTTTTGCTGCAGTTTTGTTATGTTGGAACCAGCTTAGGGCTTGATGATATTGACTCAACTGGCTGCCATCTTGAATTTTCTAGTTCATAATACAGCTCCTAGTGACAGAGAAAAAAAAATCAGTTAACTGGATAGCCGTTGCTATTACATTCTGTGTGATTAATTAATTAATTAATCACACAGAATTAATTATTCATTAATTTTGATTTTTACATCTATTTATATTTCCATATAGAATTTATATTCTATATATATTTTACAGATTTTTTAGTTATACACGTACATGTATATTTTTGTAACAAGCAGCAATGCCCATCAATGTCTCGTGTCTAAATAAAATTATTCTATTCTATTCTATTGTGATAAGTTGGGTGGAAAACACTTGATGAAATCTTTACTGTTTTAGACCAGAAAATGATTTTTCCTACACTATTTCAGACCAAAAAAGACATTTCCTCATCAAGATAGACCCTTTTTCAAACTAAATGGCAGTTTTCTCTTGAAAGTGCAAACTATTTTAGACCAAAATGGTCAGAATTGCCCTATCGCATAATGATGTCACACCAAAACATTCTATTGTTTTGACGCTAAGGATTATGGTCGCCAGAGGGGATCAGAGTCATTGCATATCAAATAAAATGCAGATGAGCAATCACTGATACATGATATATATCAAAACTCGATACATTGAAGTTCTACTTCGAAAAGGATATTATTAATAGGTCCCAATTTCCACTGTTTCTGAGCATCTATCTCCAATATAAACAAACTGTGACGTCATTATGCGATAGGGCAATTGTTACCCTATTTCAGATGATTTCAGACCAAAAGGCAGAAACTAAACTCTATATAGACTGATTCCATAACTCGTAGTCTTTGCTCCTTTATATCGGTAGGTCGTTAAACTAGTGTGTGAGCGACCATCACAGGAAGCCCAGGGAGCAAACAGACCAACTTATGGAATCAGTCTCTATAGACTATACCTAGATTATATAGTGGACTACCCTCTATTCCTCATGCATACTTACATTATCAGTATCAATAATTTGTTTGTTCTCAGCACCAATATCAATTGGTTCATTAGGATCTAAATAAATAAAAACAAAATAAAATGGGCTTTTAGTTATTGGTATTGAACCCCCGGGGGGGGGGGGGACTCATATATATAAGAGGATGGGGATGCTTGTCGGAAATTTTAAAAATGACCCCTAAAAGGTACCAAAGTCATATCCGAGTGGGTGTGGCAATACATGTTTTTACCCCTAAAAGGTATCAACTCAAAAACACTAAATTTAACATTTTGCATATTTTAGTCAATCAAGCGATCGATTGTGTCTATTTATATACGAACAATTTGATGGTCGTGCAATCCGATCTTTGTTTCCAGTATTTAATCGTTGATGGAGGAAATAATTACCCTAAAAGGTACCAGCTAGGTCTCTAGTAGTCCACTAAAGTCTGGGACACCCTAAAAGGTACCAGATCACTGATTTTGACCCCCAAAAGGTACGACAAGCATCCCCGTCCATTTCCGATCGGAGTCCCCCCCCCCCTTTGGATCTCACTGCAAGAATGTTTTCTCTCTTCTATCTCTTTTGCCTTCTCTCTGTACTTTGTTTTGCCTTAGCTTTAATGTAAATAAACAAACAAACAAACAAACAAATAAATAAATAAATAAGTAAATAACCTACAGCAGATCCATGTAGTGGCTATTCTTCTGCTGGCACTCACACTCACTACCTCTACATTAAATATTCAACATACAACTTTCAACTCACGTTGATTTTTGCTGAGGGAGGAAAAACCGGATAACCAGGAGAAAAACCCTCGTGGCATGGTAGAGAACAACACATCAAACAAACTACATATGATCCGATGCCCAAACCAGAACTCAAACCCAGACCACAGTGGTAGAAGGCCGCTTGCTCTCACCACTTGATGGCCAACCATACCACCCAGTGTAGCCAAAATAGAAAACAAAACACCAGTAAAGCATTCCTATACTTGGCATATATCCATGGATGAGTTAAAAATGATCCCCCCCTTCCCCCAAAAGGTGCTTGCTAAATAGTTTACTCCAAAGACAAGATTATTAGAGGTTATAAAGCCTCCTTTACCTTCAACACTGGTGTCTACTCCATGTAGTAATGAGGGTTCTTGTTCATAGGTCTGCAAGAGAAAGAAGCCATCAATAATTTCAGGGTGTTCACATCAGAAATACAAACACATGTACCCTGTTAGAACTTGCTTGCAATTACAAATGTATATCTCAACTTGAAACTAACATTTGGAGGCACACGATGTTCATTCTAATCCAAAAGCACATCAAAATTTCAGACAAAGTTTAATCTGAATGTTAGGTGCTAGAAAGAGTTGCCACTTATAATTTTCACCCCTTTGCAAGTTTTTATTTTATTAACAGTTACAGTATAGGTACAGCCTCTAGTCTCCTTGATCTGTTCTATAGACCAAGCAGATTTCATGTGACTGGGACAACAGCACGGTTACGGCAGGAATTCTGAATGTTTTTTTATAGACATTACAGCACTGACACAGTCACAGTACGGTGTGGAAAGTTTCCCCACTCATATCAAAACTGCTTTAATAGTCAAGATACAAACCTGTGTCGTAGGTTGTTGTTGGTAATTGTGACTATACATCTGCGAAGCTGTGGCATACTGTGGATATTGCTGGTAATAACCAGGTTGTTGGTACTGATAATTTTGCCATGCCTGCATATACTGCTGGTATTGTTGGTATTGTTGGGCATATTGGGCACTATACTGGTTGGTTAGAGCTGTAGTTCCATACACTGGGGTGGCAGTTGTAGTTTGAGGTCTGATGAGAGTTGTCATTACATTATTAGTTTTTTGAAGATCAATATCATCATCATTAGAGTGGTTTTCATATGACTGGGAAACAGTATGGTCACCATACAGTAAGGTCACAGCATGGTTATGGCAGAATTGTCAAATGTTTTTATAGAAATTATGGTATTATGTGACGCAGTCACAGTACAGACCATGCCATTTCCCACCCACATGAAAACCGCTCTACTTATACAATACACGTAGCAGTGTAAAATAATGTAATAATGCCGCCCAGTTGGCTCAGTTGAGCGTCGGTCTCTCATGCGGGAGGTCAAGGTTCGATTTCCTGGCCAGACCAACACTCAGGGTCTTTACAACAATTGAGAAGGTGCTGCCTTTGTAATTACATCTGCAAATGGTTAGAACTTCATGTCTAATATCAGATAAGGATGTTAAACCGTAGGCCCTGTCTGCTTTCACTCTAACCCGGCTGTTTGTATAATGGACGTAAACGATCCTGTTTTATAAAATAACTAAGATATTATGCGCACTCTGATTGGCTGAGAGCTGTGTTTGCATGAGAGTATGTAAACACGGTTGTGACATCACCATCTTTGTGTTTTACGGCACAATTTGGATTTGAAAACTGAACTTGAAAACTCGGATTTGAAATTTGGACTTGAAAACTCGAGGGGTTGTGAGAATTCTCGAAAGTTATGCAAACCCGAGACTTCGTCTCGGGTTTGCATAACTATCTCGAATTCTCCCAACCCCTGCAAAAATGGAAAAAGTTTTCTATTGCTTAAGTACTGTTCGCAAAAAGAGTAGGGGATTGTCGCCTGGTACAACAGTCTATCCTTACTACTAACAAACTCTAAGTGCATTTGATTATATAGTCTAATACTAAGATATTTGCACTATATAAATGCGGGTTATTTTTTAGAGTGGGTTATTTTTGGCACACATGCGCTCAAAAAAGTAATTTTAGAACAAATTTTATCCGATCTATTGTGCGCGTAAGAATAGTTGTTTTTCCTTCGAAATTTTCTCAAAAGAAAAAAAATGGGATCCAACTGAAAGGAGGGAGCACTGGCACCCCAGGCCCCTCCCCTGGATCCGCCACTGGTTAGTGCTAACCCCCCTTCAAACAACTGAGCACAGATATCTGGAAATTGGCCACAGTAACCATCTTGCAAAACTGACTGGCAATAACACGTATTTGAAATAATAATTGTAAATAAGCCCCAAGTGTGATTACCTGTTGACCTCCTCTCTATACCAGATTCCTTTTTGAGTATCTTTTGTTCACTAATTAAAACTAACAGACGAGTGTTTTTATTCTCAAAGGAATTTAACATTTGAATATGAAAGTCTCTTGAAAGGGATTCTGGTATTAATAGAGAGGGGGTCAGGAGCAACTGCTCAGCTAATCTTGCCTACTAATATATTTTTGGCTGCCAATTACAATGCAAGGATCACTTACTTTTTGGGTGTTGCAGCACTGACACGAATTGGTTTTCCACCACACCCTACAGCACCCTGCATTTCAGTCATGGCTCTTTTGTGTTCATTTTCATCAAAGAACCTTACAAAACCATAGCCTCTGAGAAACAGAAAAAATATACATATTTTAGCAACAAAATAAATAACATCATCATGAAGTCTTCTTACTCTCACTGCTGATTGAATCTCTTTTCATTAAAGCAATCCAAGGCCTTTTCATTTCTAAGCTTTTGAAAAAAGCTGAAAAGGGTGTCAATAATATTGGTCTCCATAAAAATTGTCAGAGTCTTACAAAATTTCCGTCAAATTCACATGGCTCAAAGTCTTGACTTTCCAAAAAAAAGCCATGATCTCGGAGTCTCAGAGTTTGAAAACAAAGAAAATCAGTGAAAAGAGTGTTCAGGTTCATAAAAATATGCCTTTTCTAAGGTCCTGCAAAGTCAGGCCTTAATCACCCCATCAAACACCCTGGCTGTCAGATCACGAGCAATAGCACTGGCAGCCACTCACTTATAATAACATGGGTTTGTGACTGATGATAACATGAGTTCCATACATTATGAATGCTTACCTGGAATTCCCAGATGCATCAAGCACCACTAAATGTAAAAAAAAAAAAGGATTCATATTAAATGAAAACTCAATGAAACAACAACATAGTGTAGTTTTGATAGAAAATACAAATACTTAATAAATAGTTACCTTTTGCAGCTTTGCAGGAGTTAAATTTCTTTTGAAAAAACTCCTGGGAATGAAATTGTGTCAGTAAGAAATGGAAATAATTAAGAAAAGGAAAAACTATTACATCAAGAGAATGCAAGTTCAAAGCAATGATCAATATACATGTAGAAACTGCTGAAAGAAACTAAAGACCTGGAAACATCATATGGTGAAATATTTCCTGCAACATGGGCAGTACAGTTGTCAACCCCTGCAATGTTGCAGATAATGTTACAGAAGCAGAAATTGATCCTAAACCTGCAACTGATGCATGCAGCATTGCCAGGGCAGACACACAATGTAACACGAAAAATGAAGGGTTCCATGTGAAAATGGCCTTAAGACTTTTTTGATATTTTTTTAATGGCATAAAATGGTATAATTAACTTTCCCATGCTGGAAAAATTTATCTCAGGACATCCATCAAAAAGTCACTTAGGTCATTTTCACAAGGAACCCTTCACTTATTATGTTGCACACAATGTTTCAGGAAATGTTGCATGTGTCTGGGCAATGAGTAATCTTTGATTAAAGTCTGACTTCTCCAAAGGAATTCAAGGATTTTGAATGAGAATGCAAAATATGATCATATATCACTTATTCTAGTGTCTCACCACTCTTGGACTATATGACAATCTGTTCAAACAGAGATCTCACTTTCTTGATGCACGTTTTCACTTTCTAAATCAGTTTCTATTGTGATGAATCTAGAATCCACCACATATCAACTAAGAACTTTCTAGAACATTCTTTATGTATTGTGTGTTGAGTTGAGTATTTTCCAGAACATTCTAGTGCTTAATTGTACCAGTAGAGATTTGTAGAGATTTCTAGAATGATGTAATATCTATATTTAGTATCATGATTGTATATAGTAATGAGTTATTTTTAGAACCATAAGGATATATAAGAGAGTCGGGTTAGTTTGAAAACAGTGTAGTAAGACCATGCACTCTGAGAAAGTAGTATGAGTATGAGTTGTATAAAGCCAAAGTTCAAAGAAGTACAAGAAGAATAAAGGAGTTTCAGCCGATCTTGCTGTCTGGTTGCTTTGATTAAGTGTCAGTTTGTGACACTATAATAACTTCATACCTGTAGCATTGTGTCAGTAACATCAGGAGTAAGGTCACCTACAAATAGTGAGAATTCTGGTCCTCTGGAAAAAGGAAATGGATAGAAAGTCAATAGGGGTTTAGGAATGGGATAAATAAGTTCTGCTGATAGCATTCATGCAACCCTATCCTTATTCTCTTTCCTACTTTCACCCAAGCCTGCTCAAAGTCTACTAGTTTTGGAATTTTACAATAGAAAAACAACTGTCCATTGTAAATGTCTTCTTTCTTATGTAAAAGGTGGACATATACTCTCTTACACACACTATCACTATCATTCTAATATTCTATACACACAACTCTCAGCTCACTAGCTAGTTTGTTTTTACTGACTCAGAGGGAGGAGTACACTGAGCAAAAGTCTCAAAGCAAGGAAGAGAACAAAGTGAAAAGCTTAAGTCATATGTGATGCTCCGTCTGGGAATTGAACCTGAGACTACAGAGGTGACAGACTGGTGCTCTCACAGCTCGGCCACCCTTGCTTCTAGTTCTATTTTGTCAATTAATAATTAATGTATTCTGAAACATGTAGCAACTCTGGTTTTCACTTTAACTTACAAATTTGACAAGTCTTTTCCATATGTCGCCCAATTGAGCTTATATCTTTTCATCTAGAGCAAAACAATTATAAAATATATGTTTACAAGTATAATGATGATGACGTGAGTTGTATAATATACAGTTAAGGTGGGTTCAACTGAGAGTCTAGTTTAATGTCTTCATAGAGATTAGATAGTAGTCCATTAGCCTATAACCAGTGTATGGAATTTAATATACTGTTTATTTATATTGTAAGCCACATGGAAGATACATGTATTTAGTGAGATTTTTTTTATTTTTATTTAATGGATTCGCCCAAGGGCAGGTAATTTTACAATAGGACTCAAGGTCCCCTACAAGGTAAATTACCCAACCCAACCCCTAAAAGAAAAAAAGATAGAAACCCACCCACTTACAAGCACCCCTTGCTACAAAAAGACAACTTAATAACAAACATAAATAATAAATTATATGAAATAAGGCTCATAAAGAGAGCAGTAGGAACGTATGAAACGTTTCAACATGTACAACTAGTAAATATGTTCAGACGATGACACTTAGGACAAACTAACTTGTAAGAACGAATGTCGTCTTGGTTGAAAACAATAGTAAGTCTTTTATAAAAAAATGACTTAAGTTTCTTTTTAAATGATTCTAGCAAGCTTTAAGATTTAATATATGCTCTGGAATAGCATTCCACAAATTAGAAATGCGAACAAAATACGAGTCACGAAACAGGGAGGTTCCAGCAAAATTATTCTTTAAAAAAAGACCTGACGAGCCACGACGGGAAGGCCCACTGCAAAACTCAACTAAATCATCAAGATTTAAGTTAATTAAACCAGCCTTACACTTAAAGAAAAAAACAATATCTAAGTATTCTAGCCAGTAATTAATAGGCAACAGATTAAGTTTAAGTAGACGCTCCTTATAGGAGAGTTCAGAGTTTTTACAGATGAAACGGGTTATAGGTTATCAACCTATAACCTGTAGGATGCTCATCAGTTATTCTAACTACTGAACTACAGTCTCAGATTGTGAGTGCTCAAGGTCTTATGGTGGTGCTAGAGTGATTTAGCAAACATGATGCGACATGTAAGAGTGGCAGAGTGGACATATTGTGAGCAAGGTCTTATGGTGGTATTAGAGTGATTTAACAAAACCAACATGATATAATAAGATAAGATATGATAAGATAAGACATGATAAGATCAGATCAGATCAGAATCATTAAATCACCCTATTGTCTAGGTCACTTAGGTTGAGTTCTTGATAAACCCAGAAGATAGTGAAAAACTGCAGTTTACTCAGCTGTATAATATATGAATCTCAACATTCTGTCACGACGTTACAGTAAGTTTAGGAGTTTGATAGTATCCACCCTTATTCCTTGCAATAGAAACCTTTAGGTTCTATGTGAGTAACTTAATAACTAAGTTAATTTTTAATGAGGGTAAATTTTGCAAAACTGAGTTTCAAGTTCTGAAACAGTTGAAGGGTTCTCTGTGAAAACAATTAACCTAAGTGACTTTTTGATGGATGTCCAGACATTGATTTTTGGCACAGGAAAGTTAATTGATATCATTTTATACCATTGAAAAAAGTCGTCAAAAAAGTCACTTAGGCCATTTTCATAGGGCGCCCTTCAGTTGTAAATACATACAGGGTTGCTACCAGCAACAGGTAAACCATTCAGTTTAGTGAGGGCTTTTTGTGCTGCTGTTGAATCCCCAAACTCCACAAAACAATAGCCAGCAGGTGCACTGTAAAATCACACAATATTCTCATTAGTCATAACTTGGTCAAAAGGTTGAATATTAACCCTTTCGCTCCTACAGCGCCTGAAACCGGCCGTAAAAATTCTACTCGTCTAAAAAAATACTTCTTCCTAAAAAAGGACAACTCAAACTCAACTTTGGTACGAAAGTAAACTCTAGTAAATGAGTCAAGTTTTGAAAATCAAACATTGTGAAACAACTGGCGATTTCTGCAGAAATTCGTCATTTCAAGGCAAGGAAAGGAAAAAATCACCATTTTGGGCTCAATTTTCATCCTTGAAAATCACACATTTTGGACCTCAGTTTTTCTCAACAAATTATCCTTTCCTGCACACGAAACAGCATTAAGGTATTTGCCCTGGCTAAATTTTCCATCAAAATTATCAAATTTTATGTGCCATCAAGAAAGATTAGTATCTCTAATTTTCATTTTTGGTGTTTTTATGTAAATCAAATATCGAGATCTTTTAATTTTGTTAGACTAAAATATACGCTTTTCAGCGGAAACGGAAGTTGTTTTGACGATTTATGTTGCTAAGGAAGTCAGAAATCTGATACTTGAACACGTTTCTTCACACCTTCATTGGACTCTCGTGGAACTAATCGTCGAGTAAAATGGCGGACTTTGAAACGCGTAGAGAAGCTGCTTTTCTTGAATTTTCTACAGCTTTTGAGAAGGAAGGGTAAGCATATTCTTGTTTTTGTGTTCCTACATAGTTTTCAGTAGATTGTAGACAACTTTGTTTCACTCTTTAGTCTTGGAAAAGCCCCCGAGGGATTGATAAATATGCTGAAGCAGTATTCAATAAAACCTAGTGAGACGGCCGAGGCGATGAGGTATCGAATTTATCGACGTCTTTGGGCAATTATGTGGGTAAGTAAAGTCAAATCTTACTCTTTATTTTATTTATTTTTTATTTGATATTTCAAAAAGCATTTCATTGAAGACTTTGCTGAGTGATTCCGGTTGTTACTATAAAAGCTATGCCTGTCGGCAGAATATTTTTGCCACACTTCATCTGGTGTTTTTACATAAACAAATGTAACTTTCTTTATAAAGTAAGCAGGATTTCTCTATTGAAGTGTACCCACACAGCATGGCAGAGGCAAAACTATCTGTGTTATGATTTCGGAATGAGTTTGATGTACAGTCAACATTGCTTCAATGTGCTTCTAACTTCCACGGACCACAGAATGTAATCGTTTCTTATACTTCTTTTATTCAGCATGGTTGCAACATAGGAAGAGGAGAAACTCAAAACCAACCTACCTATGTATATCCAAAGGAACTGAAGAAAGTAGTTAGAGCAATTATCCCAGGCAATCTAAAAGATCGTAGTGATCCTACGGGAGTCAACGTAAGTGTCAAGTGTCTAGTAGAAAATTAGTAAATTGCAACTCGACTACAATGATAATCCTTCAGGGAATTTACTGGAAACGCAGCCTGCTTGTTAATTTGTTACAAGAAAATGATTCCCAACCATCATGCTTACATTGGAATGCCTTTCAAAATGATATTTGAACTGAAAATAAAGATCCATTATGTTGTTCATTTTGTAGGTGTTCAATATAACCTTGGCACATTTGAAAGAAGCAAAATGGCCAGCACCTAAGAAGACAACTAGATAAGATATTTGTGATTCAAGTCTATAAAATACAAAATGGTTTGTTAATGTTTTTATTATCAATAATTCTTCATGATCATATATTTGCTATCAGCTTTCAAAATGACTTCAAGCATGTATTGAATTTATATGAAAGTGTCCATGTTTTAGAAATTCTTATTTGTAAAAAGAAGACTATTATGTGAACAATCTATTTTATATATTTAGCATATATGGAAATTCACAAAAACTTCTAGATGTGGTAATATTGGAACTGTAATATACTGTACAGTGAAAGTTTATAGAAAGTTGAGTTATGTTATTTTTACAACAAATAAAAGGAAGCAAAAGCAAAACTAGTCTCCTTTTTTCTTGTGTCCTAACGCCTTTTCTTATTCAATGGGCAGGAGTTGTGGGAAGTTCTAACATGGCTTTTTGAACCACAGCGACAGTGCTTTCTCTTTCCATAACTACCAAAGCTTCCTACTGCATTACCATTTATTCCATTTTTACTCTTACTACCATCATCATTCTCATCACCTTTCTCATTTTCATCATCACTGCTTTCATCATCACCATCACTTCCACTGTCATCAACATTTTCATCATCACTTCTTCCATCATCCTCACCACCATCACTTCCACTGTCATCAACATTTTCATCATCATTACTTTCATCATCCTCATCACCATCACTTCCACTGTCATCAACATTTTCATCATCATTACTTTCATCATCCTCATCACCATCACTTCCACTGTCATCAACATTTTCATCATCATTACTTTCATCATCCTCATCACCATCACTTCCACTGTCATCAACATTTTCATCATCATTACTTTCATCATCCTCATCACCATCACTTCCACTGTCATCAACATTTTCATCATCATTACTTTCATCATCCTCATCACCATCACTTCCACTGTCATCAACATTTTCATCATCACCCTCATCACTTTTCTCATCACTTGAATCGTCACCGCTGCTGTCACCTTCGCCATAAGAATGAATAATGTGCTGTCGTTTTAGCCACTTGCGACGTGCTTGCTGATCCTCTGCTCTTGCTGTCTTCATTGATGCTCTATTGTTCTTTACATGATCCGTCTTCTGTTTCTTCAAGAGCTCAGCTCGTGTTGCATTGGACTTCTGTAGGGCCTGAATTATGGATGGAATCACTGGGAGCTTGAGACGTTCATAGAGATCAATTACCCAATGGTACTGAGCCCCCCTGACTTGATGGCACCACGTCATGTTCCCTTGGCACAATCCAGCATTAGTAGAAGACATGTAATGCAACCTACAATGATAAATGATAGAGTGATTACAAAAAACCCATGAAATAATTAGTAGACTAATAGACACAAGCAGACCTTATTTCCATTGTTTTCCTTTGTGTCTATTAAACTATTACACACTAACATTCAATTTTTATTCCACGGGTTTTTCCATGAGTCCTTACTATGGTGGCATGATTTCAGTGACCCTTTCATTTTTTTCCATTTTCCTGTAACTGATTATACAGCAATCATTCTTGACAGGTGATGAAATAAATTATAATCAGTTGTCACAGAAAAATGGAAAAAAGTGAAAGAGTCACTGAAATCATGCTACCATATAGTAAGGACTCATGAACTGTTTGTGTAGAGTGAAGTCAAAAAACCAGTGGAATAAAAATTGAATGTTAGTGTGTAATAGTTTAATAGACACAAAGGAAAACAATCGAAATATGGTGTACTAGTGTCCATTAGTCTACTAACTATTTCACAGGTTTTTTGACCTCACTCTATTTATGTTTTGTCACAAAGTAATAGTTAAAGTTTTTTTATCTTTCCAATTTTCCTTTCTTTTATAGATGTTTGAAACCAGTCTTATATGCTTAGAGCACAAACGCTAAAAGTATTCATTTACTATTTAGTACTAAATAGTCCTATTTTTTACATTGTTTCATTGCTGCAATCCATTTTACATTTTTAGTGTTTGTACTCTATAAAAAAGATTATGCAAAAAGTGTATATAGAATGAAAGAAAACATACCTTTTCAGACTCTGACTCTTTGAACGAAAGTGTGGAAGAACAGTAAAGTGAGCTTCGCACAAGTTGGAGTGGCCTCTTCCCATTATAGGATGGATCACAGATGATGCTTCATTGGCTCGTCTTTCGCATTCTATTTCATAGGCAGCTCTATGAAAGCTGCATGTCAAAGGGCACTTGGTTGCATACGGCTTACCCTTGCATTTTGGCTCTGCTTTCTCATCACATGTTTTGCAAGTACAAATTCTGTTTGGATGGAAGCCACAAGACCCACCCTTCCACTTGTGGATGTCTTGTGAGTGGTAGCTGGAAAGCGCTCTCATTCTTCTTGCATATTCAGAAGCATTATTGGATTGTTGTAGTATACAGAAGTGGTTTATTCTGGCATTTCGTATGAATTCTTCTGTCATACACCCACATTTTTTGCTGTGTCTGGAACAATGACACCTGCTTTTGGCTGCTGGAAATTTTTTACCATGTTTTTCCTTCATTTCCTTGGACAATTCTTTCTTCTTTGCCAATTCTTTGAGCTTATTTGTGTGGGCTCTACCCACGTGGCCACCACACTTGTACACTTTGGCTTTAGGATGATGGAGTTGAACTGCATTAGATGAGCTAGAATCAGCATCTTGCCAGACAGTGTCGATTCTGCAGCCTTCTCGCTTTGCCTGTCGATAGCATTCATCAGCCAACACTCCTTCCATTGACTTTGCTGTTCCCCCGTACAGTTCCTCATCAACAATGTCATCATCCCCACGCATACATTTATGCCCATACCAAAGTATGCCACCCGACATGTAGTTTTTAATAATAAAAGACCCGTTCTTACTGAAATATCCTCTTGTTTGCCATACTCCATCTGAAGTCACAACAGCCTTCTTCCAGCTTCCAAGTTTGTTATTCAGTTCTTTCATTCTATCTTTTTCTTCTGCACACTGCTCATTTAAAATGGCAGTAATATGCGGGTAGGCTAATTCAATAATTGCATAGTATCGATTCTTTGTGACACAGCTAATTCCAAGAAATTGTTTTAGTGTTTTCTCAAACTTGGCAAAGCCATGCCCAGATATAAAAAAGGCCAAACCGAGGGCAAGACCAACCACTGTCCTTCTAGATCCTTCAACCAACGCAGATCCTTTGAAACTCAACTGGCGCAATTTACAGCCATTGCAGATAAATGTAGCATTCAATGTTCCTCCAAGTCCAATTGGCTCAACTTTAGTAAGAACAAGGAGTCCTATAAAAGGAGCAGGAAAAATAATACTAAGTTTTAATTTATAAGCATGCAAAACATCATCAAGTATGTTTAAATATGTTCATAAAAATAAATAAATATGTTTAAATAAAGACATTTCATGATTATCGTCTGGTCTTTGATGACTATAAAATAGCCAGATATGGCTTTGGGTGCCATAACCTTTACACCTAAGCTTATATCAAAGTCTGTGAAAAAGATATTATAAGCTAAAGTAAAATGACCGTTACAAATATTAAACACAAAAAGTTCACATTTTACTGAATCTTACCTTCACAATTAGCAGTATTACATCTTGATGTGATGTTTACCTGGTCAACCAAATCCATCAGTTGAGATGACTGGCAAACAAACAGTCTTTCTTCGTTGTTCACGGCGTTGATGTCCACAACTTCGTCTTTACACTCTTCCTCGTCCAATGGCAAAAATGTGCTTCCCTCTTCCGTACTTGTGGTGTTCTCTGAAGATTCATCTAAACAGGCTGTCATTCCTAATTCCAGAAGTCGTTTCTTTACGGTGTTTTGTGCCCGATACACACTTTTCCCAGGACTCGTAAACTTTACCCTGCTCTTATTCCCCGATTCGTAAGGTATTTCTTGCCACATAGCTGGTAAATTGAATTCCTTTCTACTCCCTAGACCTTGTCCTCTTTTGAAAGCACTCTTTCTACCTCGTTTGATTGCTAAATTGCGGAGCTTTTTCCTTGTTGCCTTCTTTGGTTTCTTCTTCTTAGCCGCCATCTTGAAAATCAACTATTTTTGGGATCATGTTTCTTGTACAGGAAGTGTCGTCATCCATAGCAACAGACAAAACAGCTGAAAGCAGGGGGGTAGGGACAGGCACGGACTAAGTTTTTGCGATGCAGTGCCTCTGAACAGCGGCATAACAAATAAAATATGGCAGAACGAAAGAACACAACGTCTAACAGCAATTTGGGCTACTTTCTTTTAATTTTCAAGACTTATTGGTAAGAAATCTGATACCTCGCACTTCAATACTCTACACAGTTCCACGAGAATCAAAATTTCTAAGGAAAAATGTGATATTTTGACGAAATATTTGGCATTGATATAGAAGACATGTCTGTGCACTGATGTAGTTTTAGGCGACTGGATTTCATGGTTGGCTTACTAAATAAAGATTTAGAGTCTATTGTGTGGTTAAAAAAAACAAATGCTCGATTATTAACTGATTGATTTATCATAAAGCTTTGCCTAAAACTACGTTAATAAAGATCCTTACTATTAACAGAAATCAAGTCGATTTTTTCAAATTGCAATAATAGCTCTCGAGAAAAAAGCAAAATACATGGATTCACCTGTCCTAGATAAATAATCCAATTAACACCTTCAAAATTCAATACCATTCTTCAAATATGAAAAACTGAATGTTAGTTTATGGGTGTTATTGTTAGTACCATCAGAGATGGCAAATGGACAATCGTTATTTTCTTATAAATTTTAAAAAGGTACCAAAATTAGCCAGGGCAAATACCTTAACAACCAAATTCAGTCCTAGTCTTGTGTTCTCATGGACTTTTTGGCCTTCTTTTCCTTTCACGGACACAGCTGCGGCTGATTCATTGTGGCCATTTTGCAAGCACGTGTTTTTGGACTTTTACGACCTAAATGCATTCTGGGTAATTCAGCTCCTGCGCGACAGCCACAGCCCTTCCCTCCATCTTTTAGAGTTTTTAGTAAAGTCTCCAGCCCCCTCGGAATTCTGCCCAAATTTCGCGCTTGCTGTGTTCCTCAATCGTCACAACTCCCAAAAAATGCCATGGCAGGTCCGAGAAATTCCCCTTGGACGAGCTTCAAAGCACACTTTGTCTTGGCGCCACTCAAAATTCACCCAGTCAAAGCTACGAGTCAAAATGCCTACGAAGTGTTACACCTTGACGAATTCTTACAGCAAGTAAGCTCTCTGCTACTTCCAGGCTTAATGATGCCCAGCCAGTAGGAACCAAAGGCGAAAAAAGGCTCGAAAATTCACAGAAATCCAAGTTTTCTGGACTTTCAAACGCCAACATCACTCGACCAAAAACGCTACCGCTTCAAACTGGTTTCAACCGGTTAACTTGAGCCCTCAATAGTACAAAACAGCAGAAGTTTCTATGGTTACTCCAGTAAGCAGGCGAAAAAATACACAAATCGATTATGACCTCAAAATCGCGTAAAAACCTCAAAAATCCCCAGTAGCGAAAGGGTTAAACTTAATTATACATGTATGAGTGCATGCATTTGAGCTCAAATAGAGTAAAAATTTTGTGCAAATGTGCAAGCTCATCACATGGTATTGAAAGCTTAATATTACATGGTTTGGTGTGTATATTTTCTGTTTATTATATAGATATCGATGAGATACCAGGTTTTCTCCAGTGTCGAAAACTTGATATCAATCACATGTGAAGATATCATATCTTTCACATGTGAAGATATCACTGTTGGCATAGTAACCGGCATTTTTCAACGTTACGGTATATATTTTTAAGTTGTTTTTCTTATTTTGACTTAATAAGTCTCATCGATATCTATATAATAAATAGAACATTACATGGCTGCTTAGAGATACTAATTTTATCTTCTCGAGTTCAATTTAGATATCTCACTCGTTCGCTGCGCTCACTCGTGAGATATCAATTGAACACTCGAAGATAAAATTAGTATCTCCGCGCAGCCATGTAATATCTTCTATATTTACATGATCAAGTACATCATGACAGTGGTGTTTTTGAAAGAAATGACACTGGGGTGTGTGCACTTGATTGTGTAATACCAAAAAGGCAAAGCAAAGTTGGTTGTCTTTGTTTGTTCTTGATGTTGGTTGTACAAAAATAATTTATTACACCAATTCCTGGGTCCTTGCTATGTCCCTGGGTGAGTATTTTATTGCTTGGTTTCATCTCATACCATCCTTAATTACTTTCTTATTGGTTTAAATGACCATTTTAAATTTAACAAATCGCAAGCGGTTTTCCATTGTCTGAGTGTACTCTTATTGACAATGGATTTGATGTCACAAAATGTTCAAAACTCAGTTGGAACTACAAGTGCAGGAAGTGGTTTCATATTTGCAAAGTATTGAACATTTAAGTGACATCAAATTCGTTGTCAATAAGAGCAATGGAAAACTGCTTGTGATTTGTTTTTTACAACAATTAGTTGTACTAAAAGGTGAAAGATTCTCATCAAATGGGGTAGCAGAATGGGGTAACAAAATGAGTGAATGCAAAAGATTGCATCAGCACCATTGTCTGAACTCTTATTGACAATGGCTTTCAACCAATCAGAATATAAATTATGTTTATAATTGTAGTTTATGGCTATAAACTATCCTGAAGCAATACTTTAACTGATAAAACCAGCTTTCTTCCTCCCAATTATTATGCAAAAATTGAGGCTAAGGATTTCCACGTGTTTTTCAGTTTTGTATAAAGTAGCGCATCACTGTACACTATTCTTACCCCGTTGTTCTGTTCTTAATCATTTTAACAGAAACCACCGTCTCGCCCATAGCTGCAAAGGCGTTAGTTACAAACGTCTCATCCATATAAGTGTCTAACTGTTGAAAAAAATACAAAAGCTTTGCTCAAATTTGTAAACTAAAGATCGTTATGTGGTCACAAACTTAACCTTTTTACACAATTCACGCATGGAAAAATGTGTGTAAAATCGCGTATTATAACTTACATCTCCCATCCATAATGTCGTCATGCTGAAATGCAGTAAAATGCTTTTGGTTATGAAAAATTTTATATAAATTTTGAAAATAAAATACGATTTCTTTTCTAATTGTGAGCCCACAGACTTGAAGCAGTACAGCACAAGGAAAACGCATGCGCAATTTTAATTAAAATTGTTGGGCTTCCTGTTGTTTTCTCGCCAAACAGCTTCATTGTAACTCGTGGATATGTAATCCGTCGGCGCTGCGCGCTCGGAAACCAAACGAAAAGTGTACAATGCTTTACATCAATAAAATTTCTAACAGCAATCTTCATACTTCATACAATCTTCATGTTACGCTGTTTTGCTTTTGTTGACCAAATAAATAAAAAATCAAATATTTGGTTCGAAAAGCTACTAGGGTGATTTTATTTAACCTGGTGACAAAGAAAACAATGGGTTAAGAGTCTAATTTGCCAACTTTTGCCAATCATTTGTTGCTCTGACAGTCAGATAATCAGGCTACCAGACTAAAGGTCTCTATTCTTTGTTGTGATTATGTAATGAAATCCCGGGGGGGGGACTCCGATCGTAAATGGACGGGGATGCTCGTCGTACCTTTTAGGGGTCAAAATCTGCAATTTGGTACCTTTTAGGGTGTCTCAGACTTAGTTGGACTACCAGAGACATAGCTGGTACCTTTAAGGGACTGTTTTAGGGTAAATAAACTACCTAAAATAAGGATGAAAGGGACGATTTCGATGATCTGAATTTAATCTTCAAAGCACATCGTTAACAAATGTTTCATTACTTTAGTTCTTTATTGTTTTTGAATTGGTACCTTTTAGGGGTAGAAATGAATTGTTGCCACTCCCACTAAGGTACCTTTTAGGGGTCATTTTCAAAATTTCCGATGAGCATCCCCGTCCTCTTATATATAGGAGTCCCCCCCCGGGAATGAAATCTACTGACCCAATCCATACACAAAAGTTTAAAAGAAAGTAAAAGTAAAGAGAATGTTTTCATCGGGCTCCATTGTAAAAAGATCAGGTATGCTCGTTGAAAAAGAAAACCCTAAAAGATACCGGAAGTCTTTCAAGAAGGGCATGGCTAGACGATTTTTAACCCCTAAGAGATACCAGTGATAACAAGCTAATGGACATTATTATGATGAACATAAAATTGGACAACTGACATGCTGTTTGTTGGGCAAATTTCTTCCAGTTTGAGAACAAGATAATAAGCGATGGGCTGT